>JARHVA010000129.1:1102500-1840000 GCA_037957365.1 Torreya grandis | reverse complement strand
CACATTATATAATGGATGTATAATGGAGGGAGATGTTGATGTTGAATATGGAGGTGTTGGAAAAGAGGTTGGTAGCAGCCAACTCTTTGAATTGACTATAAATAGACCCTATTTTAGTATCCTTATTGAGGAGATTTTGCTCTTTGGTCAAGATAGAATCCACCATGACATTGAAAGGCTCATAACCATATGGTTTTTACCCTAGACCATAATAAGACAAGGTATCTTAAACATCAATAGGCTCTATCCAACCCTACTCCTGCCTACCTAGTCCTTTTCCTTTATAATTCATGTTTTCCATCATGCGATGGATAGTAGGATATTTTTGATTGGGTAAGATGAAGGTATCATCATTAGGTACAATCCATGAATCATAACCTCCATCAATGTGTTCATCTGATAAAAATCCTACACTTTCAAAAGCTATGGGTCCAAATTGATACTTGATGGTCCAAACTTCCTTCATCTCAGGGGACCCATAGCTTTAGGGAGATAATGGGAGATGGCCAGTACAAAGGGTTCTATACTCATATTCACCACAACTTATAAATGTGATTTTTAACTTGGTAAGGTTTGGTGCTAGGGTATATGTGGTGGCTAATTGATCAAGAGAGACATATTTGACAATTATAGGATTGAGGATGGAATTCTTAGTGCCTTGAGATAATGATGGAGAAGGGGTTTGATCCATTTGATAGTTATGGTGGTCAATAATCCCTAAAATGGTGACTTCCATCCCTGAATGGGGGAATTTAAGGCACTAATGAAGAGTGGATGGGATAGCTTGCATTTCATGAATCTAAGGTCTCCTAAGAAGCATATTATAAGTCAAGTCCATGTTGGCCACATGCACCAATGTTTGATAGACTACAGGCCCCATTACAATGGGAAGATAAATAGATGCAATGTATGGCCACTAATTATCATCGTACACTTTGATCATGATGATATTAGACCCTAGTGATGATTTATAGTACTCCAGCTTCTTAGAGAAGTCCACGTTACACAAGTTAAGTGTCGATGCTTTGTCTATAAAGACACAGGAGACATAGTGATGGGCAATGGAAACTTCAATGTGTAGTGGGTATTTATGATGAGGGCCAGCTGGTGGTAGATCTTGAGTGATGAAGTTGAGTTATGGGGAGGGGGATAAATGAGCCACTAGTGCTTGAAACTAATTGGTGTCCAAGTTACTAGGTACCTCTATTTCATTAAGCACTTGATTTAATATTTCCCTGTGTAAAGTAGATGTTTTTAGAAGCTCCATAAGGGAAATCTGGGTAGGGGCCTTTTCTAACTATTGAATAATGTCATGAGACTTATCAAACCTATTTTTGGCTTTTTTATAGGTATTCCCCCTCAATATTATGGAATAAGTGGATGGTTGTTGGGAAGGTGTTGTTGGGATGGTGATTTTATTATGTTTGGTAATAATGGTATAATGAGATGTGGCCAAAGTTATTTTTAAAACTAGAAAGGGAGGCTCCTCAGAGGCGGGGATGTGGCAAAGCTTGATGGTATTGATATAATGATATGGCATATTATGATAGTTGGTATAATTAGAAGAGGATGCCTGACCCTGATCTCTTGGTGGTCTCTGATTTCTTTGCTCGTGCTTGGGAAGAGGATCCTTATAAATTCCCAACTATCCATTTCCTAATTGGGTAGAAGTAGGCTCCCCTTCCAACTTAATGTCACCTATTTCAATTAAGTCTTTCACATAGTGTTTTAATTGCATTCAATTCTCAGTATCATGGCCCTTTACCCTATGGAACTTACAATATTCATTATCATGATTCCAATCTAGTTTGGGTTGGTGATCATCGATAGGCCGAATCTTAGGCAAATTAATCATGTTGGCTGCAACCAACTACTCTTAATATAGTTTCCAAAGGGATACCCAAACTTTTAAGAGGTATCCTACCTATACGAGGTCTTGGCTTCCCCTAAGAACCTTGATAGAAGAGATATGTGGTTGTGGTGGGGGCCCTTTTATCTAGATATTTTGGACATGCTGTGCTTGTGGTTTAGAATCTGTCACTCCATCTCCAACAACATTCTTATTTTTTTTGAAGACCTTTGGCTTGTTTGAAAAGGAGTTTCCTAAATTTCTAGTGTGCTCACTATGAAAAAATAGCTTGATGTTTCCTTTTTATATAAGGGCATTTTCAATTTACATCCCCTTTTCTATAATCTCATCAAAAGTTTGCACACACTATAATTTCAACTGATATTTCAATTTTGTATTAAGATTGTCCACAAATATTTTTACCATTTCCTTTTTAGGTATGGTAAATCTCAATCAAATTGCTATTCTGTGCCACTATTTCAAGAAATAAATAAGATTTTCAACATCTCTTTATTTTATGTTATAGAGGTCAATAATAGACACATCATGCTCTATGTTAAAGGAAAAATGCCTAACAAATTATTCTAAAAATTCTCTAAAGCTATAAATTGACCCCTTAAGAAGGTGCATGAACCACTCTAATGATGGTCTTAGTAAGCTATTCGGAAAAATTCTTAATATGTGGGTGTCTTACTGAGATACTTCATGGAAAGCAATGAAAAATTCTTGCATGTGATCACTTGGGTCTCCTTTTACCCTATATTTTTCAAACTTTAGAATTTCAAAATTCAAAGGGAATGGATTATATAGAATTTTTTTGTCTAAAGGTGATGAGAAAAAGTCCTCATATTTGTATTTGAGGACCTATGATCTGGGGTCCACCTATTTGAGGGTTTCTTTCGTCATCTTCCATTCTTGGGCAAAGGTAGGATCCCCAAGAGGATTGATAGTTTGGTTTTGACTTCCTTACAGCATATGGTTATGATGGTTTTTATGAGTGGTATTATTGGTATGACTATTATTGTGGACATTTTTAGGACTTTGTGTTGCCTAAAAAGTGTTGGTATTATCTCGGGGTGGGGATGATGCATGTTGATTCTAAAGGAGGAGATTAAGTTATTGTGTAAGTTGGTCTAAGTGGTCCTCAATGGAAGCTTATCTCTTGTTAGCCTCGGTATGTCGATTAATGAGAGGTGGTTATTGGTCACCTTTTTCTAAGAATCCATGGTCCACTTCTTGGTGATCATTATGTCACGGGGTTGATGGATGGTCAATATTATTTAGGTGGGTGCCCCCAATTTCCATATTCTAGTTTTGTTGTATATATTATTCTAGGAGTTTATGGACACCCTCATTATTAAGGAGGTTATTGAGAAGGTTAGCATTATCATTTTCCCCTAGAGGTGTAGGGATGTCACTATATAAATCCTCATATTCCTGAGTTGGGTCCATGAGTTGCCCCTATTATGGTCTTTTTTATTGGAACCTTGTCCTTGGTATAATTGGGCTCGAATTTGGGTGACCATGATGAAAGAAGATAATGTAGGATGACGTGATATTATAGGTATTTTGAATATTAAATTTTAGTCCAAAATATGAGACTACTAGTGGTCAAGAGAAAAGTTTGATGGATATGATAACTAGAAATTATCAAGAGAACAATGGTTTTTTTAAGAGATCAAACTAGCAAGGATAAAAAGGGAATGATTGGATCAAATAATTTTGTAAACTATCAAGTGGAAAAGTTGATGGGTGATAGATACAAAAGACACTTGATAAGGATAAAGGATAATGATGGGTGGTATCTTGATGTCTTATAAGGCTATGTTCAATAATAATTTCAAGTCAAGATAGGATGATGATGATATGTAGAAAAGAAATGACCACCAATAGTTTGATCTTTTGTCCTCAACCAATATTCAAAAGAGGGATGATGATAAAATGGGTGATGATGGGATGTGATTAAAAAGACATATGGATAAGGACCACTAATCAAGATAAATGGATGGGGGTGATGCCAATATTATGACCACACTTACTATGGAGTTGGGGGAATAATATGTGGACACAAGTGACTCTTACAAATGCGCAATTTAGGATGGATAAATGAGGGTGATTCTAATATGTTAAAAGGATGAATCTTGATCCAATAATGGGCATGAACAAAGGATGATTAATGGAAAAGGGATAATGTTAAGTGAAGGATAATATAGGGGATGTGATTTTAATATATGGACTATGGACTAGGTGTTAAGGTGAAGATATAAGAAATGGATGAAAAACAAGAGTGGGTAATGAAAGATACTCTATGGTTAATATTCACAAGGGGAATTGACCTCTATAAGTGATATAAAAGTGATACTAAGATATGAAATATGCCAAAGTATTGATGATGACTATATGGGGGATTGGAATGTCTAAGTACAAGGGGTGGTCTATGTAGGTTAAATAAGTATGGACAAATGATGATAGGGTATGACAAAAGACAAAATATGGGGACAAAAATTAAGGATGAAAAATATGGATTACCAAAGATGTAGGTACAAATATTAAATATGAATGATGGTGACTTTGTCTACTCAGGAGATAGTGATATGAGATGATATGTAGGGAGATGTGGGTACAACAAGGGATAAGTGTTTATATGTGATATGATTAGATGTACAAGTAATATGGGGTAAATAAGGTATGATTAGGATGAAATGGACAAGATGATGATAAGGTAGGATTGGGATGACGAAGGATAAAATGGGTACATGATGATAAGATCATATTAGAATGATGAAGGATGTATTAATGATAATTGGATAATAAATGCTAGAAATGAGATGGGCCAAAGTATGGAAATGATCAAAATAAGATGATGTGGTATAAAAGTCTAATGGGATAGATGTAGTAAGAGTGATGTAATGTGTTTTTTTAAGGAAAGTATGGATGATGATGGGTGGACTATGGATGACTAAGAGATACAAATGTGATGGGGGTGTGTAGAAGGTGACTACAGATAACTAAAGGGAATGGTGATGCAATAATATGGATATGATGAAAGTTCTCTATGTATGATGGAAAAAGTGGTGAAAATGGAGAGGAATGTTCCTAGATGGTTATCTAAGGTATTCACACAAAACATTTCAAGCGTATGGTTGACTTGGCTAACAAATAAAATGGGCCTTATCATAACACAAACAAATCATGCACATATACAACCTTAATTCATAAACCATATGTGATTTTAACTCAATGTCCACACCATTTAATGGCTAAAAAAGTGAGGTTGTAGGCTGGGGACCCATTATAAAATCAACTAAACCCTCTCAACCTTGCTTTCTCATGATGGTCACTTGGGTGCTAATACTGATGTCGATAGTGGAACACTTGTTACGGTCATAGGCTCTTATTCTAAGGTTTACACAAAGATATAAGGGAGTCCCCTATATATGCAAAGGTACGATGGGGCCCAAGTCTATATAGAAGGTTGTCTAATTGCCTTGGATATGGACTTAATCATCCTCACTCCATGGAACCCTTTATGGGGAATTTTGCTTTGACTATAATGATAATGTTCTCCTAATTTTTATACTCCAATGAAACATGAAGTGTGGTTAGCATGTGGTGGTGAAATCCAAGATACTAACCCCTAAATAATAATTCATGTGCATGGTGATGAAATCCATGTCACGTGCTATCCTAAGGGAAGGCTTATACAAATAGGCAAGCTCATGATACAATTAATTAACCCTTTTAATTACCTATGTGAGCTTCACATGATACAACAAATTATATACACACAAACAAACAAAGGATACACACACACACACACAAGGATTAAGCAAAGTCAACAATTAACTACTAATAAGTTAGTAATTATAAAAACACTTAATCAAAATGGGCACCCCTTCCTACAATACAAAGGTTAGAAATCTACTAGGGGTACCTCAAGAGTCCACCAAGACCTGTAACATGGTTAGAAATCTTGAAAATGTAATACCACTACTACACAAAGTAATATAACTAGTCAGAGAGTTAATCTCGCTACTGAGAGAGTCATGGTATTGCAAGTGTTAGGCAACCCAGTGTTCTTTACCCTAAATCAAGCTAAAGAGCTCAAAATCAAGCTAAAAGACTCTATACATTAAAAAATAATTATAGGTATTTTTTTTAATATAATTATTGATATCAAAATTGTCCAAAAACCTAAGATTGACCCTAAAAAGGACTAATCTATAATATCATTACTCCAAATGACAATCTCATTAATTTTAGGACAATCCTAAAACTTTCAAAGTAGCAGTATTATAGAAAGTAAACTAGTTTAGCAACCTCCTTGGATTTTATAGGTCCTACAAAATAGAATCACCCTCAGTGAGTTTAGATGCTCAAAATATCTGATGACAAGAGATGTAGAATTTGCCAAGATGAATGATAGACAAAAAAGTGACCCTTTGATTAATATGATGTTTTAAACCTTTACATCTTCTAATATCCCTTTTTGCCTATAAAATAGAAACTAAATAGGGTAAAAATTCAATAAAAGACTGATAGGGGAGGGTTCTAACCTATGTGTGTTAAATGCATAATAACACTACTAGAAATAACAATACCATTACTTACAATTTGATACTACTAGTTTGAGAGTGGTAAGATTGTTGAAACTAGGTAAAACTCCTTATCACCTTGATGATATTTCTCAGTTGATTCCAAACTGTAGATAGATTAGATATCCAAATAAAAGGAATCTACAAAAACAACAAGTAGTCTAAAGTAACAGATGATATAGAGGTTATCACTAAGGTTTACACTATCGTGACTGTAATCTACAATACCACTTTTGGTAGGATGATACCATGACTTTGAGAATCACAGGATTGTCAAAATGTGCTTAGATGATCCTTTAGTGATTCCTTATGGAGAAATGCCCTTCCTACACACCATAAATACCATGCCTAATGAAAATATAGAGTTAGTCCATCAGTTGTCTAAGTGTGAAAATTTTTAGTATGAGTTGCAATACCACTACTACTAATTATGATACCATAAGTAGCAAGGCAATACCATGACTTGAGAAGTAGTGGTATTAGTGAAACCTAAAACCTTATAAAAACCCTTGATTGTTAACGACTTAGCCTATAATATTATGATTGTCATTAATGATACCACTATTGTAATATCACAACTTGTAGAGCAATATCGTGGCTCTTAGAAAACATGTGAAAACTCAAAATTTATGCTTGGTTTCTCTTCCAATTGGCCCTGTAATCATCTAAAATTATTCTAGCAAGAGTGTTAGCCTAAATAAGGGAGGTTTATCCCACCGTGATCATCAATATGTGCACCAAATTTGGGATTCAAACAACATATTATCAAAAGAGATAATGGAAACCCAAAAATAATGACACCAATAGGAAGGGATAGAAAAGGTAAATCAAAATGCAAAGTATATGCTTACCATCACTTTTACCTTCTCATAGTCCAATCCAAGATTGAGATTTGAGTGCCTGAATTTGATTTTTGGATTGCTTGTAGATGCTTGACAATGGCTTGGATTGGCTTGGCCTTGTCTTGATGATAATGGCTTGCTTGATACACTTCCTCACTCACTTGTGCACTTAATTGCTCATTAAAATTCTCATTCAAAAATTAATTAGCTTGATCAAGGGAAGGTGTGTTGTTTTTATAGATTCATGGATGGAGATCTTATGGTCCAAATTTGAATTTGGGCCATCAAGATCTAGGGTGGAGGATTTTTCATGGAATTTTTAATTCCATAAAATCCTCTAGAATAGAGTATTCTAGAGGAGAGGCTCCAAAATGGAGAGATCTCTAGAATTCTCTAAATTCTAAAGATTTCTCCATAGGGTTTTAGATACTTAGGAAAGGCTAGTGTAGGGTGGTGGGTGGGTAGTTAGGATTTCCTTGAATTTTAAATTGGTAACTGGGATTAAGGGTAGGTTAATAGGTAATAAGTATTATTTAGGGATTAATGATAGGATTAATTGGTTTTAGGCTAGAACAAAGGTTAAATGGGATATGGGAATGACTATATAAATTAGGCCAAGGGTTGTTATGGCTAGGAAATGGGATAATTAGGCCAAATTAGCAAGAATTGGGATAATTAGTAGAGAGAGCACATTTTAGTGCATACACAAAGATCATATTCAATGAAAGAGATTAAGGTCATCAAAAATGATAATATTGGAACTTAAGATAAATATTTAGTTAAATTGAGATGGTGAATACAAGTCTTTGAATAACAAGAAAGTCTAAAACTGAATACTAGAGCCATGATAGGTATTTATTTATAAGACTGAGATGTTATATAAATCATAGTTTAGTATTTAAACTTCCATTTAAAAACAATATCTCTTAAAATTTTCCATTGATAATAAATGAAAATTAATATGCCAAGAATAATAAAAAATAAAAATAGATTTGTATGCTTGTAGCAATCTGAAACTTTAAAAAGTTAAAAAACATAGGGTAAGCTAGGGTTTACATTAGAAGACTCAGTGGTTAGGTTCACCAAATTTTTTACCTTTTTTGTAAATATGAATTAAAGGAAAGAGTGGCCTAATCAAGAAATGAGTAACCTACTTTAAAAATTAGGCCACTTAAATGAATTTAGATAGTATTGATATTCTGATAAGATATATTGAATCTAAGAATATGATATATATAGAAAGTACAACTTTCAATGTTATGGCAATATTAATGCAAAAGAGATATTTTACTTAGATTACACACTAATGTGCGAGCAAGTTTGAGTAGTTTAGGTATAGGAATGGACTATTTGAAGATCTGAATCCAACTGTTAAATTCTAAATATTTGCTTTCTACTATCTTGGATACTTGTGTTTCCCTATGGACACTAACATCATGCTAGTGTCCTAATTTTACCACAAATGTCTTGTAAAATATATTGAATCTTTTATGGAAATTACACCTACACCTATTATATTTCACTAGCACATTTCAAATTATATATTTGGATCATGAATACAAATTCTTAATATCAATTTTTTGTTCCAAACCCCATATCCTCCAGTTAAGGCATGCCACCTTACATAATAGGGTTTAGTGGGCTCAAGTAAATTTGAGTTAACCTCGAAGACCCCTCTATCTATGAAAAATTCCTATATATCCTTATACTTTGAAGAGGGACTCAGACATGTGTAATTCTCCCCTATGTGTGGGCTTGTGTGTGAACAATGGTGTAATATGCTATATGCGAGTGCATGTAAAGATCAAGCTAAAAACTTGATAAATATCACTAATGGGATACTATTTGGATGATTTAAAATTTTAATAATACTACTCTTATGACTAATTTATAATTGAGGAAGAATAGGGAATTTTTGAATACTTGAGAGGTGTTTTTTCTTGGTAAGTGTTATATGTGTGTTTGAAAAGTATTTGATGATAATGAATGGTATTTGACTTATATTTATATAATACCTTTTGAAAATAATCTCATGGGGGGTTAATTAAGATAAATAGGCCAACCCATATATATCTAAATATTTATAAATTTTAGTGTTTGTAAGGTATAGACAATAGTGTTAGAACTGGGACATAGCATAGATGTTAGTGTCTAAATATAAACATAAGTATCCTGAAGAATAAATAATTGTTGAAGATTTTTAATTGACAATAAAGGATACATATAAGGTTTTAAGCATAATGTGGGCTATATATGATATTGGTAATCATAATATTAAGGTCAGACCATAAGATAAGTATTTAGGCACAATGAGATGGAGAATTGAAGGGTAGAGCCTATTGTGATATTTGGCAAGTGTGCAAGACTATTTTATCATGTAAAATCTATATTTTAGTATCTACAAATTGATGACTATTTATGTGGTTTACGTTTTACATGATTTGGTCCAAGGGAATATAGACTTTATTCAAAGGCCATTATCCTAGTGTATATCAACAAATGAAAAATAATCACTTTAGATATTGATAAAGGAAAGAATTTGTATTGTCATGTAAACACTACACAACTGTAGTCATATAAAATGCAAAAAATGGTAACTTGAGCATGGCTAATGACACCCAACCCATAAGTTCTTCTTGTTTTCTCTCATGACCCTCATAGGCTTGTTTTCACTAATTCCCAGTCATTCATAGCCTTCTAAACTTGATCCCAACTGACCTAGACTCCTCTTTCCATGACTAATCCATCACCTCAGGTCCCTTCTACTTAGGACAATAGTGCCACACTAGGATTGTAGTGCCAATGCCACTCTTGTCCACTTTTGACATTGTTGTCTAAGTCCATTTTTGGCCCCAATGGTCAATTCCTTTTAGTTTCCCATCCTTATCTTTGTCAGCCTAATGCAAGTAAATTCAATCTATGACCAATATATCCCTATAAAATCCCATTCAAAGATCATTTGGAAAGGGTTGATAACTATCACTAATAAAGTAAGAATATAAGCAAGACCACTCAAGCAATCTTCCCTATTCTCTACATAAATCCAGCCAATACACTTACAAGATTATTCAAACTCCTACACCAGTCCCTATCTATCTCAAGTACATCTAGTCTAGGATTCTACATCTTCATACACTCAATTGCACAAAGCACATCAAGTGGGATCACTACATATGGATTGATCTCTCTTCGAAGTATTGATATGTAGGCAGTGTGCCCATACATGGGGTGTAAACCACATCAAGTTCATCTTACACACACTAACCCCCCCCCCCTCTTACTCAAAATTGGTCAAAGCACAATGGAAGATAGGTTTTGAAGAAAGAATCTACTCTATAGGGAGTTCTACAAACTTCCAATTGTTGAAACTTCATAGACAGAGTCACACAAACCTACCAAACAAAACCTAGAAAGCTTAAATCCTTAGGACAATAATGATTGAGGTAGAATGTAGCACTTGTGCCACTCCTATCTAGTTCTATCACTCCTATCAAATCACAAAAACAAAGGACAAATGAGCATCTCATAGATTATGTTCTTAGATATAAGACTATCTTGACTAAGATGACTAGCCCCATGGCTGATCAAGAGTTATAAGATCTCTTCAAATAGAGTCTTCTACCAGCTTTGCATAAATCAATTATATTCAAAATATTCTCTTCCTTCACTGAATTATGTCACACTAGAGGAAAGAGAAGTCAAGTTAATTTCAATGGGTAAACTCAAGTACACAAGTATCTCAAACACAAAAAACAAAAGTAGCAACAAAGTCCATTCAAAGTAAAGGTTAATGATAATAAGAATTAGAATAAATTTACAGTTAATGTGCCTTTAAATCCCCCTTAATGAGTGGTTTTATCAATACCTCCTTGATGTACCTTTACCAATCTACTAATTTTTCCAACTAGAGTTTTACAGCAACTATTAGAATGTAGTATCATATATCTTCCCCCTATTCAATAAATTGACACAACAAAGCCTCTTCTATGGGGGTATGATCATCATGCATTTTATGAGTTTCATAGGGCACTAGGCCATACAACAAATAAATGCATTAGTTTGAGACAAAAGATACAAAATTTAATAAATGGTAATCATATTGATATGTGCACTTCAATTGAGCCTCCTCAAGGCAAGCCAACACAGGATAAAAAATTGAAAATATTTTTAGATCCTTTTCCATATCATTCCAAATAGGAGACATGGGATACATCAGGGGTTCATCATGTATTTCATGCCCCACTAGATACATACAAGGTACCTTCAGTTGAGTTACATCCTTTTAGTAACATGATTGGTGTATACAATTCCAAAGTTCCATCTAGACCTTCCATCTCCTTCTCAAAATAGGAGATCATTGAGGATGATATAGATTAGCATGCACTCTTTATTAAATCTCACATTCATAATCATCTTATTCATAGTGTTCTCATAGATAATGTATCTAGTTTAAACATTTTCACTATGACATTATTGCAACATTTGGGATTTTCAGAGTAGGATATTACCCTAATGAACATAGTTATCAATGGATTTAGTGGACATATACATAGTTCATTGGGTGAGATTTTCCTTCCTTTATAGGTTGGTCTAACACACATGGCCATAACATTCACTATTATTCCTAGTGCAGGATTTTTTGATATGTTACTTGGTCACCCATGGATTCAAAAAATTTGAGCAATACCTTTTACAATTCACATATGCATGAAATCCATTCATACTAATCAGGTTATTATAGTTGGTGGAGTTTCATATGAGTTACCACTCCCCACTTTAGAACCATCTTCTATAATACAATCACCAGCTTTAGTTTATCCATTAGTTATAGTACCTCCTTCAGTTCTAATTCAACCACAGTTGAGGCATCCATCACTAACATAGAGATTTCATACACCTCCATAATTTTAGGATTCTAGATTACTTCTAGCTATAGTGTTCACACACAGGGTAGTATCATTGAGATATAATGAACCTACTCATAGAACACATGTTCAAAGAGTTTTTCCTACTACTAGATGGGTCCCTAAGAGCCATAAAATTACATCCACTTCTCAAAGTCACAAGGGGACCCCACATTTAGTTTCTACCTTAGATATTTTAGATCATTTATAGCACATACAAATTTTAGAGCCACAATCTCAGCATTTCCATCATGCTTCATGATCATGCATGAATCCTCTCCTTGATATAGGACACCATGATAGGGAATATCCCATGAGACACATTGGTTAGTATCACCCTTTCCCCACTTACCTGTACATAGTCTCTTATGCTTAATTTTACATAGCTTATATCAAAAATACCAAAAACTATACAACATTCAAAAATCTAAAAACATTCAAATAGTTCAAAATACAAAAACATGCAAATAATTCAAAAATACCAAAAATATTTTGATTATATGCATTATCCATGATTTACATTTCTACTATCATGATAGACTTACATTTGCTAATCTATGTTATTTTTTATCAATTATCTACATTACCATGCTTCACTTGATCTTCTTTGAGTGTGTACAATGACATCCAACTCCTTGATTGCTTCACTCTACCCATTGAGGGGGCATCTTACTTCTACATTCAAGACACACATTGTTATACATACCCACTGGGGGGCATTTCTACATGACTACACCCTCTAAGTTACATCATTCTTACACCACACACTATATTTATCATGTTGATGTGCATTACTTACTTGATTATGTAGATTACTCTATCAACACTCATTATTATATAGAACTTATGTATTTCTTAGCATATACCCAGTCTTGTACTACACATGTCTATGCATACATTCACCTTTTGCTTTGATTAGTTAGATGTGTTTATAATTCCTTTATCACATGATTTCCTTTCTTGCTTAGCATTAGCTTGATGTGATTTCATTTCTCAATTCCTATTTTTCTCCTATATGTGCCTTAGGACAACTACCAATGTCCTTGTTTCTATTCATGTGCGTGCCTTAAAACATTTGCCAATGTCTTTTACCTGTACTCTTTTATGTTATTGTAGCTTCCACATCAATTTTGCTTATTTCAATTGTATTTGTATGTCGCATTTGAACATGCCTTGTATGCTTACTTTACATTTTGAGTGACATGTGCCCATGTTCCTTGTTTGCTTGGCCCCTTAACCACCCTTGTATGTTCCTTTCCTTGGGTGCTTGTTGCTTGTTTGCTTCTCATTGTTTGTAATGCCATTATTCATATCATGCACTTTCTTGCTTTCTTAGATGCCATGATGGACATCATGCTCCATCCCTCCAACTAACAACTAACGAGACTTTCAGTTTTAGTTCAGTACCTTGCACATGCTATTACATTATTATATCTATCTAGGCATACCCCTATTGATATAACAATCTCTCAATACAACCCATACTATATCTTGAGATATCTTGTCCATTATCATTGTTATATCATGTATCTATGAAACATAACACACTTGTAGGGCTCTTTCTTCTAAGGGAAATCATTGTAGGGTCTTTATTCCTACCCTCAGAAGAGGGGGAAATAAATAGGGGTTTTCTCACAGAGATCAAAGCTCCTAAATAGTCAAAAATGTAACATTCAAAATACCTAGCATTGCAACTAGACATCAAACTAGATAGAATAGACTAGGCAAACAATTATCAAATTTGGCCCTGGATAATAGTTCTCAACTCAAACTACAATGCTGGTGCCACTAGTGTCCACTTTTGGTGCTCCTATCCAAATAGTAGAAAAACTAGATTTTCTATAAATAAATAGAAAGGTAAGTTCAATTATAGTTTTTTCGGCTACAATTTAAACTATATTCAATAGTTTTAGTATATTTTTTATAGATAATATAGATATAGGGGGCATCATGCATAGCATGATGGCTCTCACTTCAAATTTTAGATAGGGTAGTTAGTACAACTTCCATATTAGAATCCATGTTTCAGACATCAGTGATTGGGAGTAATGTATGTGGCACATTTATTTTCTTTCTTTCTAAGTTTAGCATTATCCAATCATTTTTAGTAGTTGTGTGCCTTACTCTATCTGTAGGTGGTTGGCATCATTTTGGAGTGGATTTCATACAAGCCTAACTTCTCAGTTTCTCAAGCTCCGCTATGGCTTTCATATAAGCCTAGTGCAAAAGTTTTAGAGTGGTTTTCATACAAGCCTAATCTCCATCTATCAAAGTGGCCAAAAGTGGCTTAGTTTCCAGAATACATTTAGTTATCCATGCCAACATTTTTAGATTATAGTACATTCATGGGCTTCAATATCCATCTCATATGACACACATTACATACCAGTATTAGTTTATAGCTTCAATTCATGGGGAAATGATGGATCCAAAGGAATAGATAGCCTTTGTATTCTTGAGCCACCTATTCAGAGGGATTGGACACATAGTCTAAACATCAATCAACACACATAGTATCATCTAGCTTCACTTAGTACATGATGATGGAACCAAAGGGCCAACCTTTGCATTCTTGAGCCACTTTTGAGGAATTGAGCACTCAGATCCGTTCATGATATTGCTCTTGGTTCAGCACACATTCAGCATCACCTAGTACATCTAGCATCACTCAAAAGCATAATAGGTTTTAAATTAGTTTACATACTCAATGAGGTGTATTCATTCCTTTCTCTTCCTCTCTCTCTTATCCAGCTTTGTATGTTCTTATTTTAGATATAGCATATCTTTTAAGAATTGATCTACTCTTTATTTTCACTTATAGATTTACACTTCATAGTGTGCTCTATCTATGGACACCCAGTATTACACAGCTCTATGAGCTTTACCCTTACTGATAAGTTTAAGTACACTTTTTATTTTTCCTTTATCCTAATATTTCACTTTGCTACATCACTAGAATAAAGGGGGGGAAATGTAGTCATATAAAATTCAAAAATTAGTAACTTGATCATGGATAATGGCACCCAACCCATAGGTTCATCTTGCTTACTCTGGATTATTTTCACTAATTCCTAGTCATCCATAGCCTACCAGACTCAATCCCAACTAATTCAAACTCCTCTTTCTATGACTAATCCATCCCCCTAGGTCCCATCTATTAGGAAAATATCACCACACTAGGACTATAGCACCAATGCCACTCTTATCTACTTTCAACATTGTTGTCCAAGTCTATTTCTAGCCCCAATGATCAATTCCTTATGGTTTCACATCCTTATCCTTGTTGGCCTAACATGAGAAAATTAAATCCATGAACACTAGATCCCTATAAAATCCCATTCAAAGATCATTTGGAAAGGGTTAACAACTATCACTAAGTAAGTAAGAATACAAGCAAGACCACTCAAGAAATCTTCCATATTCTTTGCATACAACCAACCAATACACTTATAAGCTTATTTAAATTCCTACACCAGTCCCTAGCCATCTCAAGTACATCTAGTCTAGCATTCTACATCTTCATACACTCAATTGCATAAAGCACATCAAGTGGGAGAACTACATATGGTTTGATCCCTCTTTAGAGTATTGGTATGTAGTCAACATGCCCACACATAGGGTGTAAATCACATCCACTACATCTTACACACACTAACCCCCTCCCCTCTTTCTCAAAATTGGTCAAAACACAATATAAGATAGGGTTTGAATAAATAATATACTCTATAGGGAGATCTATAGACTTTTAGCTATCGAAACTTCATAGACAGGGTCACACAGACATACCAAACAAAACCCAAAAAGCTCATATCCTCAAGACAACAATGAAAGAGGTGGACTATAGTGTTGGTGCCACTCCTATCTAGTTCTAGTGATCTTGTCCAATCAAAAAATGGAGTCAAGATCTTAGTTTGTGATAGTGTCCTAGTCCTGCATAGTTAATATTAGCCTTTGTCTCAATCTAATTAGCATAGTTTGAAGCTAAGTTATATTTCTCTGTATTCACTTGCTATTTTTAGAAATTCTAAACAACAAATTAGAATTATCAAATTAGTAAGTTAATTATGGCATCATTATTAACTTATTTTATTACTCAAACCCTTTAACTAAATTATAAATAATGCACCAATATTCTCAAAAACAATTAAATCAACAACACACTGTTTCAGTTTGCCCATAATGGACTAATCTATTTGTCAAATCTAGAATTACCAAAGAACAAGAGGCACAATACATTAATTAATACATTATAAGCATTAAAAAGTCATCATTAATGAATTCAATCAATAATGTTGAGCTCATGGATATAGAGGTAGTCATTAAAATGCATGCCAACTATGCACATGATAGGCCACATGTGATGTTACAGATGTTACTTGAGAAATAATTAATTAATTTCTAATAGTAAAACATATATCTACAAGGAAGTTTTCAAATCAAGAGGTAAATTCCTTTTTTCATTTTCACATAATCACAAGACATGCTCTAAATACCTATTCAACATTATAAAAAAACTTTAGAAATATAAAGCTAAAGGCACTATTTAGATTATAGAGTGCATAACATAAAGGTCACACTCACATAAAATACAATCATTCTATAAATAATTGTTTGACTATTTAGGTTTTCATTGAGAATGAATATAGACAACATGTGTAAATATATGAGGACCTATAGCCAAATGTATGTACACTTGCATTCTTTTAGCACATAGTGCATGATCAAGATGAATTACAAAAATATATATTACCAAGATTGAATAGGACACATTACAGTACTAGTTTCATGTGGCCCCAAAGTGGTAGATACATTATTACACTTTATCATGAACATGAGAAATAAAATAAATGTTGCATTCAATCAAACATGGTTACCTAAAATGGAAGCTATAGTGGACATGTTACAATAATGTATCACATTGAAATTTAAGGATAGCATAATATGTATTCTCCATGATGGTATTGATTATAATTTTAGATTCAACTATGAGAAAAGGGGTTCAAAATTGGTCTATCCCAAAATCACACATGAGGCCTCTTACACAGTATAGCAACATGCTATACAGATGTACAAGATTCAAAATAATGCCAAAGATAAGGCTATAATTATAGAGCATGAATGTTATGATGACCATAATGATGATGATCTATGGGATTTTGATAATATTTAGTATCCAACACTCAATTATTTTTTACTAGATCCACCTTTCAAATATCCACATCCCTTGGATGCATTTTTTGATTTATAGATTATCATATTCTTCATATATGCAAAGTACAAAAAAATCAAATATTTCAAAAAAAATTGAAATCAAGATCTATGCATGCTTATGTTTAGTTCATTTACATTAGTTAATTTGTGTATAGTTATTTAGTAGTTATTTAAATCCAATTTCATATCTTATATGCTTCACAATTATATATGAGTGAGTGTAGAGCATACAAGTTTCTATTTCTAGATAAAGTTATAGGTTATTTCATCGTCTTCAACTTAGAGACTATAAACAAATAAAAGTTCCCTATTTAAACAAGAACACATAAGGTTGTTGTCCTATCATCCCAAAAATATTTTCCTAGTGATCAAAGGTTATCAGTTATCAGATCTAAACAAGACACAAGCCTCTTAAAAATATATATACATCAGCAAGCTCACTGGAGGCATCTTATACACATGTTTTATCATATCCCTTATTATTCATACCTTAGTTATTTACATGGCATAAAATATATAGGTATTGTTCACTTACCTACACATTGATATCTTATTGTTCACCTAAGTTACTAAATATACTAATGTTACAAATTCCTTATGTTGATCAACTACATGTACTCATGCATGCTTTTCATGTTTGCTTCCATGCTTCATGTCTTGTGTGTATTCTTTATTTAGTTTATGTAAATTTGGACATGTCCTTGTGTGTGGATAAAATACTTCATTGTATGTTTCTATGTGTGTGAGTGACATTTGAACATGTCCCTTGTTTATGGCCCCTTAGCCTTCTATTTGAGTGTGTCATGGCCATGACACTTGTTTGCCAGGTTTGCTCTGTTTTAAATGCCATGATGGGCATCATGTATCTTCCCATATTTTTGATTCCATGATGGATATCATGCATCCCTCACCAACTATTTATATTTAAATTTTAGTTCTTGGTTTGGTTAACTTATTTACATGACAAATTACTAACATCTATCTTGATAATCTCACTATGTATGTTTTTTTCTACATGCATCTCACTTTATTATTTCACTCAATTTATATATGATGCCATAGTCCTCCATTTTATCACTACTACTAATATTTACATCTTTTTCATAACATATCTTGCATTAATTTTTATTTTGAGTTAATTTATTGTGCAAGCTCAATGACTCACCTCAAAAGATGGGACATACATATTGGCTTGTCTTAGAGACAAAACTCCTAAAGTGTAGTACATATACAAAATTTTGTAGGCTTTACATAGTAGGTAAAGTTGCATACTCAAAAAATACTCAGATAACTACTATGGATAAGAACACTCCATTGGACAAAGGTGCACCCAATGTTGTCTAAAATAGTATGTTGTTGTCCTGATAAGGATAAAACAATCACTTTCAAAAATTCTTAAAACCATAGGTAGTATAGAATAGTTAGAGACATGTATATGTCTTTAATTTCTAGGAAAATACTCAAGTTTATCTCATATTTTCTTAGTTTGGGGGCATCATGTGTGGCATGATTTCCATGTTAGCACATAGGTATTTATTTATAATTTTAGTTGTTATTACTTAGTCTCATAATCCATATACATTAGATATCATATTAGGGGCCATGGCATATGACTTCTTCCTTACTCAATTTTGTACCAATTTCATAGATGAAATGGAAATGCTTGTCATTCTCCAAATTGTATACACTAGACCCAAATCATACTATATTTTACACCAGTTTTTGTGCCAATTTTGCACTATAAATAAGTCTTATTATGTTTATAGAAATTGGTTCACCTTTTACACCATTTTTTGCACTAAAATAATCTATTGGAATTCATAGAGGGATATCAAACTACTTCAATAATTTGGATATGAAATTATTGATTCAAGAACACCTTGAGTTCTTAATCACACTCTCTTAATCAATGAGAATTGGGGCATCCACAATCCAATCTAATCTTTTCAACAAAAATGAAATATCCAAGGATCCTACTCTCTAAAATCACCAATTTTTCACTAGAAAACACAATGGTTCACATCCAATTATGTGTATTCATTCCTTGTCATTATATCTATATGTTTCTTGTCTTTTACTTCATGATTTATATCTTAAGTAAGGATTAATTTCCTACATGCTTCATTGCATGCATTTGCATGAAGCACAGTTTAGTGTTGTGGCCTATATTCAAGACTACACTTCATAGGTAAGTTCAGGTACACATTTTCCCTTTTACTCTAGTAATTTCACTTTTGTTTCATTACTAAAATAAAATGGGGGTCAAAGGTAGATGCATAAATTTATAATTAAGCTAAAATAATGCACTTGTGACCACCCTTTTTACATACTTAGATGATGCCTTATTCAATGGCCTTTTGACTATTTTCCTTCATTTTCCACATAGATGACTTAATCCTCTAATCAAACTAATGATCCAAGATTTTCTCTATTCCTCATGAAAAATAGTTCAATCTCATCCATATACTATTCCTTACACCTAGATAAATTATTGTGTTTTGAGGATAACAACACCCTAATTAGACAACAACACTCCCTAAGAGTGTTCAGTTCCACCACTCTTGTCCTCCCACCAAATAATGACTAATTTATCAATTTTAAATTCATGTAATAGGTCATCCTACAAGTTTAACAAGCTCCATCTGAAGGAATTCCAAAAATATCACTATAAATCCACTTTTAAAACCACTTTTCACACAAGAGGCCTCTACATTGAAAAGCACCAGACTTTTAATTGCACATTGAGAAAAAATTCCATATTTCTTCTAATTCTGATTACATACGACCCTAATAGCCATGAGCTAAATTTTGAATATACTTTTAAGGTCACAAGTCATGATTGAAGCACTTAATCACACCAGTATTGCACCAACATATAGAATTTTACACTAGTCTTTCACACTAACCACCATAGCATGGGAGAAATACATGGAATTTGATCCCTATTCAAAGTATTGATATGTAGGTATCACTTAACATAGGGGGTGTTGAGGTCAAGCACAACTTTAACCACTAACCCCTTTTTACCTTGTGATTGCATTTGTATTCTTGGTATATGAGCTAGGGTTTCAAGTGAAGAAGAAGATACATAATGGTTTTCATGATTGATCAAAAACTCATGCATAGTCCATAGAACACAGGTGAAGGTGAACCTATGATAGAAATCTCAAATCTCTACCTCTACTAGACATCAATGTTCTCTAGGGATAATAGTGCACTACTCTCTTGTCTAGTTAAAACACTTGTATCTAAAGATCCTACAAAACCATGTTTTATATCCACACTCAGACAACATAACATCCTAGTTAATTTCAACCCCTGATATAGTTTTACATTCTAATTTTCTAGCTAAATGTGTGTTTCTTTATTACTTTCCTTATTTAGCATATTTCCAAATTTAGTAAGTTCTAAATTAGTTTATGTCATTTATTTCATATTTGTAGCATTCCAATTTTGTGCAACATTTTATCTAATTAAGATCTAGAATCTTAAATTTTCCAAATTTTCATAAAATATATGCACATATGTATACCCATTCGTATGGCTTGGGGAGTGACTTATTGTAAAAATGAAGTGTCAATTGTAGATGCCTCTAAATCTAAATAGGAGTAATATGTTATAATATAACCATCTAAATCATTGTTCATAAAACCATGGGACATTGTATCCTCATGTACAGTAGGAGAATGTATAAGTACATGTACTTATGGTAAAGTATTTGGAATAGCATGTGGTGCCTTAGGAGATAAATATTTTTTTTCATGTGTCAATTTTTGCTTAGGATAATGTACCATACTCTTTATAACTAATTTATTATGTTCATGTGTAGTTGTATCATGCTAATTGTAAATACCTAAAAGTGGTATTTAAGTGTTAAGAGTGCTAATTGAGACTACCTATTCCTAGCTTAGCCCCTAGACATTTATTAGATCTTATTATCACACTTATCCAACCTTTGTGTGGGCCACATGAATCCTTAGTCATCCCTAAAGTAGTCCCAAACCCTCACTTCCCATCCCCAATCTATAGAAGTATTAAATTCTAGAGAATATCTATCTCCACCAGTCACATTCACTCTTTCATTATATAACTATAACTATAACTATATATGGGGTAGGGGTGCCAATTAAACTCTGCTAGGTAGACACTAGCACCATAATAAGGAAACTAACATGACATGGTGCTAGTGTCCCCAAAATGGTGCTAATGTCCTTTGCCCTATCTTTTCCCAAATGGATATCTTTTCAAAACTAAAGCCCCCTAGGGTCAACCTAGACATATTTTATCATCCTCATAAGCAACATAATAGTATAAATACATGACTTTTAACCCTCTAACCACTAAATATAAATCATATGTAAAGTACACATTCAAACATAGAACAAGTTGAGTATAATTAAGGTCATCAATCCCTATTCTAACCTAATTTTGTATATTACCATCTATAGAAGCCCTCAACTCATATTGTATAGATTTCTAGTTTCAATCATGTTCAAGGAACTCAAGGACACTATCATACTAGCATCACTTGCACTTGAACCAGCACTTCAGTGGATAGAATTATATCAAGCTTGATCCATCCTCAGAGTATTGGTATATAGGCAACTCTCTTCATAGTGGGGTTTTGAGGATGTATAACCTACCCTAATAATGAACACACTTTTTAGATAATGCACTATTTATATAGAGGATTAGAGTTTGCACAATAAATCAATCATTATAGGAAAAATGTAGGGTTCTAAAACTTGGCACACAAGAATAGACCCCATAGATCCTAAAATAAGTACACCTAGAAACTCGGGACAGTCCTACACAAAGGACACTACTGCTAATATCAAGACACTACCCCCACTTTTCCAATAATATCACTATTATCTAATTATGGTGTTATTATCTAGGAGAGTGATATCAAAATCCAATTTATGACACTCAGATCAGCTTTCATCTTAGTTTCTAGCACCCATATCATCTATATCAATTATTTTCCATTTAATTCATTACTTGCACTATTTATTAATATTTTTATAAAATTAAAAGCTAATAAATTTTTTAACAAATTAGTGGTTGTATTTATTGCATATTATTTCCCTAATTTAGTCTACTCAACTCTTTAACAAACATAGGATTTACATACACTAAATCCTAAAAGGTTAAAACATTTGGTGAACCCAACTTACTTCGAACATTGCACAAACCTTAACCCTAGATGCTCCTAGGGTTTGTATCCTTCTTTTTTCTATTTCATTAGTTTCTTTAAGTTTTCTAGATTTTATATATTCTATTTTAGTAGCTCTATTTCAAAAAAATTATTATATGCCATCTAAAAAAATTGACTATGTTCCATTAAGAAGAAGTGTTAGGATAGGTGGTAATCCTATTGAGCATATTCAGATTCCTACTATTTGAGCTTATACCATGGATAAGGGACCTATTATAAATACCGTTATTGATCCTTCACACCCTGATTATGTGGATTTTAATGATAATGCATATAAATATGAACAGTATAATTAAGATCAAGATGATACACAAACTAGAAATAGGGACACTCTCCCTCCACTTAACAATGACAACCTAATTGTCAATAAGTATGAGATCCTATAGAGCTTAAAATATATACTTTGGGAATAACCCCTTGATCATGCATAAATTTTACAATCCAAAATGGAAATTAAGAATAAATCAAACAATGGTCAATCTTCAACTCCTCAAGTTAATAACATTGTTACACCTATAGTGGAACCAAATCAGCTAACACAACCAACAATTGTAATTCAACAACATTCAATGATAGTTACACCTCTTGTGGCTAGTTCCTCCACTCCATATGTACAATCCTTTATGCATGAGGTTCATACTCTGTAGGCTAAAGTGTTACATCTTGAGAAGGGAGCCACTAGGCCATCACATGCCTTGGATTCTAATGTTCTCTTACATACATCTTTGGCATGTCACATAATGGCAACTCCATTTCCATCTGAATTTGTGGCACCCAAGCTTACATTATATGATGGTAAATGTGACCTAGAGCACCATCTTTGAGCTTTTCATGCATCATGTTTCATCTACATGTCTAATGACTAGCTTCTCATAAAGTTGTTTCCATGTAGTTTAAAATATTTTGTCTTATAGTGGTTTTATGACTTACTAAATAAATCTATCACAACATTGCATCCTTTGGTAGACATGTTTTTAGTACACTTCTCCATAAATATCAGTGATAGGATCTCATATGCTCAAGTGGTATAGTTGAAACAAAATTCAAATCAACCTATTGCAGAATATGTCTTATGATACAAGACTATATTAGCTAAATTAACTAGCTCCATGGTAGATAAAGAGCTCCAGGACATCTTTAAATAGATTCTTCTACCAGCATTACATGAAGTTATCTTATTTGGGAAGTTTCCAACATTCATATATTTTTACCACATAGTAAAAGAAAGAGAAGTCAAGTTTATATCAATAGGAAACTAAAATATACCAATGGCTTATAATCAATTAATAAGAGTTCAAGTAAGCCTCCATACAAGGTAAGGTCCACTAAAAATAAGAGTGATCAAAAGGCCATAGTCAACACAAATTTATAGCCATCTCCTCATTTGGTTTTATCAGCTCCTCCACACAGAGTCTTCACCAACCTTCCAGAATCACTAGTACAGGATTTACAGTAGTTCTTGGAATGCAATGTCATATCTCTCCCTCCCATCAAAGAGGTTGATACAACATGGCCTCTTCAAAAATAACTATGATTTTAAATGCATTATAGGAGTATCATAGGGCATCAGGCCATACAAAAAATAGATGCATTAGCTTAAGACATGAGATACAAGATTTGATTGAGGTTAACATTATTGATGTGGGCACACAGAGGTACCAAAAGTATAAGAATTGAAGCTAAAGTATTAAAGATATTCTCAGATCCATTTCTAAATCACATAAAAAAATGAGGTAGGGAGTACTTCAGGTGTTCACTACACATGTCAAGCACATCCACCACCATCTTCATATCACACTATTACAGAGGAGGCACAACCATTGCACAATATCATTGGTATGTATCACACTATAGTTTCCACTAAACCACTCATCACTTTCTCAAAGTAGGATATTTTTAATGATGATACATATTTACATACACTCTTTATATGAGCCTACATAGATCATCATTATATCCAAAGTGTTATGATTGACAACAGGTCAAGCATTAACATGTGCACTATGACACTTTTATAAGATTTGGGGTATTCATATCAAGATATATTCATTACGAACATAATTATCAGTGATGGTAGTATTCATGTTCAAAGTTTCATTGGGGAGATTATGCTTCCATTATAGGTTGGACAAGCACATGTGGCCACTCAGTTCTTAGTAGTGCCTAGTGCTAGTGTTTTTGATATATTGGGTAGGCCATGGATACAATAGCTATGAGCCATCACATCCATAGTGCATAGATGCCTAAAATATATACATGCAAATTAGGTGGTCAAAGTTGAGTGTCTTCCATATGAGTATCCTCTACCTATTCCATAGGGAGTTATAACATAGTTGCCAGTTACAGCATAGTTACCAGTTATATCATAATTACTAGTTATATCATAGTTACCAGATATAACACAATTATTAGTTACAGATCATAGCATAGTTCCTATTGATCCACCATAGAGTTTAGTAGAGCCATCAATGTAGGAAAGGTTTACTCCTAAAGTATTGGCACGTACACATACTCTCCCATAGAGACCATTATTAGAGAGACCCCTACATTAGAGATATGTTGAATATTCTAGAGGGTCTCCCTCTACTCACTTTCTATTGAGATTAGTTTTATTGGATTCTCAACACATGGCACCTATGCCACCTATACATTCTTCTACCAAATGGGTTGATAAGACCCCTACAGTTCATAAGACACCATAGTCAGTGTCACAGATTCCTAACACCACTACACAGGTAGAGACATATATAGATCACTCAGTATGACAAATTATGGGACCATAATTGCCCTTTCACATAGCATGCCCAATCACAGTTCTCTTATTTGACACCAACCATGGTGATAGTGAGTCTCCCATGAAACTCATCAGTTAGTATTGTTCCTCCCTTTTGTACATACTTTCCTTCTCTCTTGATCCTTATACATAGTTCATTTTCATGTTTCTTGTACATAGCTTATATCTATAAAATACAAAAATAATATAATATTTTAAAAAAATTCAAATATTACTCAAAAAACACAAGATTATAGATTATATGCATTGTTATGTTTACACTTCTCATATTTTTTAGACACTACTTATTCTAGCTTAGTATAGTTGGTTTTATCATACATATATGTTTCACTTGTTCTTGTCTAGTGCTTTTAGATTACTTACAAGACTCAGGTTCATAACACTAATCCAAACTTGATATTATCTACCAACCAGGGGCATATACACTGATATTTGGGTCTTCAATTGACACATTCACCCACTTGGGGGTACCCTATACGTAATTTTGATTCCCAAGTTCTATCTTTCTATACTCTACATCCTAGCTTTAGCATTGTTATATCTTGATATTGATCATGTTACTATTACTCATATTTTTTATTATTTATTACTAATTTAGACTCAGCATATGTGCATCTTATTTATTACAAAAAATTCTATTACATATTCATGCATACTTTCCTTTCTAGCTTACCTAATTTAAACTTGATTATATCTCTTTACTTCTATTCAAGGGCATTTGAATATGCCATTGTTATTTGGCTCTACACCGCTTTTATTCATAGTATGTATGCATTGGACATGTGCCCATGTCCTTATGTGTGCCTTCTTGATTGTGTATGTGAAAATTTACACATGTCCTTCTACATGGCTCTAATCCAAATTGATTGTTACTTTCATATGTGGACATTTGAACATGTCCTTATATGTCTTATTTTCATTAAATTCAGTGACATGTGCCCATGTCCCTTGTATTATGGCCCATTGGACTACTTTGCATGCCTCATGTGTTTTGTATGTATGATTTTTTGTATGCATCATGGCCATGACACTTGTATTTTATTAATACACACACCGATATTTGATGCCATGAGGGACCTAATGCATAAACCCTTCCGACTTGGGTGTCATGATGGGCATCATGCCCCAACCCCCTAGGTAGCTACCCAATTTTACATAAATTTGTTATTACATACATTAATCACATCTATTTTGACCCATTTTTGAAATGTTAGACACAACATGCATCTTACATTACATACTTATGCTCAAATCATCTTACATTCTGATGTTATGTATGCACATTATATTGGATTATCATACAGCTATCATAAATGCTCTAGGTAACACACATTTTGCAAATTTTTTTCTTTTAAGGATAATTTTTACAGATGTTCAACAACTCCCCTCAAAAGAGGGGGCATTCATAGGTGTTTATCATAGAGATCAAGCTCTTATATTGCACTCATAGTATATTTTTTATCACACAGGATTAGCTATAGAAAATTAGACACAAGTAAACATAATGAGAAAATAGTGACCCAAAAAGTAGAACAATTCAAACCAAAAGGACACTAGCAACCAAATTGGGACACTAACATGATATGGCACTAATGTCTAAGATATGACACTACTATCTAGTAGACTTAGTTTTAGGACAACCTAGATTGGCCAAACAGTACAATAGGTACAGTACAAGTTTGCATATATTCAATTATAGGTTTATTAATTATACTTAGTTTTACTTAAATTCATACTAGCTCAACTCAGATTCATATCAATTTTCTCAGATTAGGGGAATCATGTGTGGCATGACCATTCCTATTTTTAGTTTAGATACCTAGATATAGTTTATTACAGCTCGATCCATAATCTATATACTCAGATATCATATTTAGGGGTATGTATGCGGCACATTATTTTCATATGCCCACTTACACATCAGTTGATTAGATGGAATGACAAATTCCATGTGATTCTCTATGCTTTGTACAACTAAAATCATGTTCTAGGTTACATAGTAGTTTCATGCCTTACTCCATCTATAGTGGTTGGCATTCTCTAGTGGCTTGGAGCTGCCTAATGTACCTAAGTGGTCTCAAAGTTGACATACATGGTTAGATATACCCAATTAGAAATTTATAGTACTTCACATATTTTAATTTTAGATGCATCTACTACACATGGGTGGGAAATGATGGAGACATAGCATGCTTGAGTTCTTGAGCCACCTACATGAGAGGGTTGGACACACTATCAGTCCAATCCATGATATTCATAGGACATAATACACCAAGCAGGGGTGGGCAATGATGGAGTCAAAAATAGATTAATTTATTGAGTCACCCACACATGAGGATTGAGTGAGCTATTATCTCAGTCTAAGTTATTCACCAATTTATCACTATATACATGCACATAAGTTATCACCAAGTTCATGCATTGGTTCATGTACCTAGTAAGGTGTATTCAATCCTTTCCTCTTTCCCATATATTTACTCAGTTTTACTTCTTTACTTAGTTTAGTCTTTTGATTTTGATATCTATTAATTAAGGACTAATTTATGCACATTTCACTTATAGGACACACATTAGAGCATGATTCACATACTTAGACCCAGCTTTATGGGCTTCACCTCCTAATTAAGTCTAGGTATGCTTATTTTTTCTTTATTCTAGTCATTTTACTTTGCTACATTTATAGAATAAATGGGGAGGATTTAATCACCCAAAAGTGGTATTTGAGTGCTAAGAGTGCTACTTGAGACTACCTATCCCTAGCTTAGCCCAAGACCTATTGTAGATCCTATTGTCACACTTATCTAGCCTTCGTGTGGGCCATAAGCATCCCTAGTCATCCATAAATTAGTCTTAGACCCTCATTTATTAATCCTATCCCTTTGTGCCTAGTGTTATGACAGTTATACAGTAGTTCCATAATAAGGACACTATTACCATTTGGTATTAGTGTCTCCAAAATTGCATTGATGTCATTTTCCCTATCTTTTCCCAAACATATATCTTTTCAAAACTAAAGCCTCTTAAGGTCAACCTTGATATATTTTATCATTCATATAATCAGTAAAACAATATAAATACTTGAATTTTATCCCTCTAACCACTAGATAAAATCTAAATACAAAATAAACATTTAAACACAAAACAAATTGAGCACAATTAAAGTTATCAATTCATATATACCCTACTTTTTCATATTACAATCTATAGCATCCCTAATGTTGGGTGTTGTTATTCCCTACATTTAATCAACTTCCTGTTGATGTCATATTTAACCAGGGTTGTGTCTAAAGCTATATGCAACAAGAAGGATCGTATCGATTTAGTAATTGATTGGAGGTATCTATATTTTTTCTTTTTATTTTGGGGGTTTTTTAATGTCTTGAGGACTTCTTAGTTAAAACCTTATTGGAATCTATCTATGAAAATTTCTGAAAGTAAACGCGCATTTGCAAAAATGAATTTGCTGGAAGTAAACACACATTTACAGAACAAAATAGATTGCTGGAAAATGATTACAAAGAAATGAGAATTTAATCTAAAATGCCTGTAGGAACAAATTTACAAAAAAAATTAAATTTAAGGAGTTGGAATCATTTATAAATTTAATAGAGTTACCTATTTGCTTGAATAAAATATAAATACCAATCAAAAATGAAGATCCTGGTTCTTTGGAGGAGTGGGCCCTTGCTCGACCTGAAAATAGGATTGAACAATTTAATTTGCTTTCAAAATAGAAATGGATATTTCATTGATAAAATATTTTGTATTACAAAATGTACTGGTTTATCCTTTTTTATCTCTTATTCTTCAATGATCTTCTCTCTATTATTCTAAATTCGTAGGTCTACATATATAGATGCTTTGATGGCTGTAACTATTTCATAGATACGATGGAACAGAATTGTGCCCAGAATAGATGTTAAATCAAGATGTGGGTGGATGTCTAGCTGTGTGATAAATATTTTGGATCTACAAATACAAAAATTGAGAATTTTTTCCTGATTTAATGGGATCATTAACCTGACAGATCACCGGCCATTTTTGAATAGATCCTTATCAGTTTTATATCTAGCCATGAAAGTTTTGGAGCTTATTTGCAGGAGTACCAGAGCTAATTCAGATAATTATGTGGCTAAATATAGAGTTTCGGAGCTAAGTCTAAAAATGCGACAACTTGAAATAGTATGGTGGAGTTTTGAAACTAAGCTAAATTGATTCCACTGCTTCCAAAAATATGCAATCCACTTCATATTTGTTCTTTAGCTTGATGATGAAATGTTTTATTGCAAAACTTGAATTTTTCAACACACTTGTTAGGAATTATAGGGTTTTTTAAATGTTAGAATCACAATCAACAAAATATGGATAATTACATCCTAACTCATCTCAGATCAAAATAAAATTTACAAAATGCAATCAAACTTAATAGAAAGAAAGAGTAAGATGAGGTCATTTATTATACATCTATTGGGCATATCCTAGCCTCATCATTTTCCCCCATACTTACTTGTTTGTAAGTCCCTTTACAAACTTCACTCTTCAAATTCAGGATTGTATATCCTGCATTCCATTTGATTGCTCAAATCAAATGGCTAAAACTGAATATCCCAATGCTTTGATCCAGAGGTGCTATACCCAGCTCTTGCTTCTACTTTTATTTTCCATTCTACAAATTGAGTGGGATTTTGAAGTTCTCTATTTTGCCAAGGAGATATGGGAGTGAGAAGTAGAGGTGGCCTTGTCTGCATGCCTATCCATATGCACTGGGGAGTTTCATTGATCTGAGGAATTATTGTGCATAAAGCTTTTACCCTTTCTAGACTCCAGATCAAATTTGAAGAGGATATTACTTCCCTTATTTTCAATGCCACTAGAATAAATTCCCATCTTTTTAAACATGCATCATAGATATTATCAAAATTTGCCTTCTGATAGGAGGTGAATACGTCCATGCTTTGTTGTAAATTGAAAAGATAAGGTCCCTTGAATTTGTCATTAAATGCATGGGATTAGAAATGTGTAGCAAAGGCAAGTGGGTTACCATAATGAATTCTCATACAGAGACCAAATGAACTAGCCTTTGACCAATGCTCTGACTTCCTTTCCTGCCATGCAATCTGATTTTGAAGAACAGAGACAAATGCGTTAAGCTGGCTTTCCCCTACATACAAATTAATCATAAAACTTGTATTTCTTTCTAGCATAAAATTGTAGAGGTAAAATTTACAAAAAAGGTTTTTCTGTTATGTATTAGCTAAGGAGTAGGCGGCTGAGAAATCAGCTTCATCTTTAATTTCATGTGGAAGGCCACATGCTATCCTTGCCAACTGCCAATGAATGAATTATTCTTTTAAAAACATGTTATAAATAGGGGAAGGTCTTATGCATGCAAGTAGTTTCTCACTCAACATACAAACTATTTATATTTTCACAAGACATTTATACTTATCATTTTCCTCCTTGTAAAATTTGTCTTCCCATTCCTTCCTTTCTTTCTCTTCTTCTACCAGTTTGCCTTTCAAGTTTGTATTGGATGCCTTGATTACACTGAGTTCTCTACATGTATCATCCCATAACTGCTTGAGTGGCAGATAAGTCAATTCAGTCTGTGTAGAGACTATTGACACAAAGGTCTATATTGTACATTTTTCCTCGTTCTCCATCAGTTGCCTTTTAATCCCTGCTAATTATTCATTCTTGACTATGAACTAGTTTGTTAATTATTCAAGGAGCATTTCTTTCTGTTCTAATTTGAGTTTGAGGAAGTTCAATCCTCATCCTTTTCCTTGATAATGATTTCTACTCTAGACAAAAATAGAGCTTGTTTAATCTGTTGGTTTTGTTCTTTCTCTAAAAATTTTTGGGGAATTAAACATTCCTCTTCCACCATAGGGGATTTCCCTTTCCTTTTCCAAGATGCATGTTCATCTTGTGCATGTGATGGTGATGTTATCTTACCCATTTCTTGGAAAGCTTGTTCTTCAAATATTTCATCCCCTTCTTCCTTTTTTGTTTGGCTTGGTCCAAGAGGAGTCATGGCCATGTTGCCCAAAATATCAGCAGCTTCAGTTTCTAGCCTTGCTTGTTCTTCCATCTCCTTTGGACTTCTTTAGACCTTTTATGATGTCTTCTTTCTTGAGGAGCCTCAAAATGTGCAGACATAGGTCTCCTTTTAGAACATCTTTTGATGTTCACCTTTTACTTAGGCCTAGGTGAACTATCACTGTCAGAGATAGGTATCAGTTCTTCTGTAGCTTTTGCAGAAGAAGAAATGTCCTGAGAAGGCATAGTAGGGTCTGTACTTTTAACTTTTCTTTCAGATTTTCTTCTTTGTGGTATTTCCTCTTCCCCTAATCTTTTCTTTTCTTTAGAAATGGTATCAATTTTTAAATAAACTCAAGGGGTAGGAGGAGTTGTTATTGTTCTTTTGGAAATACCAGGGTCTTACCTAAATTTGCCAAGAAATTTGTCCCACATTGCTTCCCCATTTTTCTTTGAAAGGAAATGGTGCTGGCATACCAAATGCACTAACCCATGATGTTTGATTGTTCCTACACCCCAAGAATACCTTTGGGCCATTATATGGATGGAGTCAAAAAGAAACCCTGGAAGGTTTACTATATATTCTAGTTTTTTGACTCCATATCTAAGGTGTATAAGGATTTTTAGGACTTCTTTTCCTAATGTCCCAAATTGTCCATAAGTTAAATACTTAACTATCCAAAATGCTACTCTGTCAAAGGGTTTGGGCAGGTTGGCCCTTTTGACTCCTTTAATGATTTTCTTTGTATTATAAATATACTAGGGTTCAGCTTCCCCTTCTTTCAACAGAGTTTTAGCTAGGTCTTTTAATGTCCCCTTGACAGGGTTTAAGACATGCACTATTGGTATTCCAGACATTTCAGTTATTATATTCACAAAAAAAGGAATAACAACCTTCCTAATTTTTGTCCTTGATTGTTCTAAATTGATAATAAATTCTCTTACCAATTCATCGTTATACTTGGGAAATTTCCTTAAAAACTCCAGCCAACTTGCCTGTTTAAAGATGGTTGCTACTTCTTCATCTGCAAGGATCTGGGTATCATTTTTTGGTTCTGACTTCTTTTTGATTCCCATGATTCATGCTTCCTGAATCTTACACAGGTTAGTTGAATATTTCTTCTCTTATCAGTGGGAATAATGATTTTAATTATGAAACTAGTGGATTGGGTTGCTGATTGGGTGAATTTGGTAGCAGAATTATTGTACTTCGCTACGTAATTTAGTGATTTTGACTATGAAACTACTGTACTCAATTGTGAAACTAACGGAGGTAATTTTTTGTATCTCTTTTGAAATTTTTCTATAACTAGATTTTACTTTGTTGGTTCAAGAATGATTCTTTATGACTATCCACCAATTCATTCCATCATCAATACCCTTCTCATGATTTTGCACATTTAACCATGATATATAATAAATGACTCATCATACTAATCTTTCTAAATTAAGTCTAATCACACATGCAAACTTTGAATCTAACCTTTAACAAGTTAAAAACATAATTACCATCCTTGATGATGTAATCCCTCTGTCATGATGACTCATCATTCATAAAAAGTGGTTATAAAATAGTTAGAAAAAAGCTTTATTTAAATTGGCCATTTATTTGAGAAGATTAAATATTAATTGATCTTTTTTTTTTTTGAGAGAGAGAGAGAGAGAGAAGAGAACGCCATTTACTAGTTTTCATCCTCTTTCCTTTATTCTAGATCTTTTCATCTGATTATTTGATCATTTTAGAAGAACTAGGTTCTTCCATATGATCAAATTCTTTGTTTACTTCAATCTACTTCAAGAATTTGTCTTTAGTAGGAGGCTTCCTATAAAGTTTTAGCATGTGTCCATTGACCAAGAGTACTCTTCTACTACCATCAATAGGAAGTAACTGGATAGAACCATTGTCAAATATCTGCTTGATTTGATAAGGTCCCAACGATCTAGTTCTTAATTTGCCTTTGAATTGTTGGTACTTAGAATCAAACAGCAATGCCCAGTCTCCTACTTTGAATTGTCTTTCCTTGATATGTGAATCATGACATTGCCTCCTCTATTCTTAGATTATCTCTATCTAGTGAAGTGCTTCCATTCTAAATTCATCTAATTCATTGAGTTGAAGGATTCACTCCTTTTGAGCTATATCCAATTCAATTCCCACCGTAGCTATTGTCCTCAATGTCTATAGTTCAAACTCAATAGGCAACAAGGGTTCTTTTCCATAGACTAACTCATATGGTGAAAACCCTGTTGTGGTTTTCTAAGTTGTATTATAAGCCCAGACAGCTTCAAGTAGTCTTTTTACCCAATCTCTTCTTTTAGCTTCAACTGTATTAGTGAGGATGCTTTCTAATTCCCTATTTTTTACTTCAACTTGTCCATTTACTTGCGGGTGATAGGGAGATGACTTCCTATGATTGATCTGATAATATGTTGTGAAGGCATGGATCATGTTGGACATAAATTATGGTCCCTAGTCTGAAACTAAGCTTCTTGGTGCTCCAAATTTTACCATAATTTTGTGCCAAAAGAAATCAGCAATTGCTTTTTCAGTGGCATTTGTTAAAGCCTGCACTTCTGCCCATTTTGTTACATAATCAGTACACACAAGAATGTGCTCTTTTCCTTGTGAAGGAGGATTAAAGGGTCCAACAAAATCCAATCCCCATCTCTCAAATGGTTCAATCACTACTTGTGGTTGCAGAGGCATTTCATTGGTAATGGTTGGCTATCCCATCCTTTGATAAAGATCACACCCCCTGATATATCTCTTCACATTTTTGTACAGAGATGGCCAATAGTAACCAGTGCCAAGTATCTTATGAGTTATTATTTTCACTTAATAGTGTCCTCCACTTGGTTCATCATGACATGCCCAAAGGATGTCAAAGATTTCATCTTCTCTCACACACCTACCTAAAACCAAATCAAGACCACATTTAAATAGCATTCCATTTAACCATTTGAACTATGCAGTAGTTTTGATTAACTTCTTTATTTATTTTTTAGTGAAAGAAAGAGGAAACTTCCCTATTGCAAGATAATTTGCCATGTCAGCAAACCATGGTGTATTAGCTGAAATAACAAATAATTGTTCATCTAGAAAATTGTCTTTGACTGGATCTTGCTCCCCTGTAGTGGTCAATCTTGACAAGAAATCAGCTATGACATTAGATTTGCCTAGATTGTCCACAATAGTAATATCAAATTCTTGTAGAAGTAATAACCATCTAATTATTCTACCTCCAACCACTAGTTTGTTCATTAAATATTTAATTACTGAGTGATCTGTATGTACAAATATTTTTTACCTTGTAATGTAATGTCTAAATTTATTGATTGCATAGATCATAGCTAGAAATTATTTTTCAGTGGTAGTGTAATTTCTTTTGGTGGGAGTAAGATTTTTACTTAGGTAGTAAATAGTATGCATTCTTCCTTCTTCATCTTTCTATCCCAAAACTGCACCACTTGAGGTATTTGAGGCATCAATTTGGATGTGAAAAGGTTTCTCCTAATTAGGTCCTTACAATACTGGGGCAGTTATTAATTTCATTTAATTTATTCAAAAGCATGTTGACACTATTCATCCCAAAGAAATTCATAGTCTTTGGTAAGCAACTTAAACATGGGGGCAATGATTTTACTAAAATCTTTAATAAAGTTTTTATAGTATCCAGCATGCCCTAAAAATGACTTGATATCTATGGGGGTTTGAGGAATAGGCAAATCTGAAATAATCTTGATTTTGTTTTGGTCAACCTGAATTCCTCTTTTTGAAATATGGTGTCCTAATACAATCCCTTCATCAACCATTATCAAACATTTCTCATGACTAAGAGACAAGTGATTTTATTCGCATCTATTTAATATTTTGTCCAAATTTTTTAAGGCATCATCAAATGTATCTCCATACACAGTAAAGTCATCCATGTATACCTCCACACAGTCATTTGTTAGGTCTACAAAAATTGCTAATACAATGCTTTAAAAGGTTGTTGGAGCATTACATAGTCCAAATGGCAATACCCTGTAAGCAAAGGTACCCCATGGACAAGTAAATGTAGTTTTGTCCTGATCCTCAGTAGCAACTCTAATTTGATTGCATCCACTAAATCCATCCAAGAAGGAAAAGTACTATTTACCTGAAAGGTTGTCTAAGACTTGATCTATGAATGGTAAGGGAAAATAATCTCTCAGGGTGGCTTTGTTTAGTTCCCTATAGTCAACACAAATTCTCCATTGTCTATTATTTTTAGGGACAATTACAAGAGGAGACACCCACTAGCTATTTGAGATAGGGTAGATAAAACTTGCTTGTAATAGTTTTTCAATTTCTTGTTTGACTATATCCCTTAAGGCTGGATTAATCCTTCTCTGAGGTTGCCTAACTATTCTAATGTTTTTAGTATAAATGTGATGGGTGCAGATACTTGGATGAATTCCCTTCATATCTCTATATTCCCAAGCAAAAGCTTTAGTATGATCCTTCAAAACTTCAAACAATTTGACTTCTTCATCATTCTTTAACCAGCTATTAATATTCAAAAAAATTCTTGGTTGAATCTCAACATGTTTGGTTCCAGGATATGATGAACTGATTTGTTGAAGGGGTTCCATTAAGGTGTTTAGTGGACATGCATGTGGTAATAACTTATGATATGTAGCAACATCTCTAAAAGTTCCTTGAGATAGAATGGTGGACAAAGGACAACAGGAAGAGTTATTATACTTATCTTGTTGTAGGTCAAATTCCTAGTTATTGTTGTTGTCCAAAAATTCTTCATCATCTCCTGATATCTATAAAGCTGAAGCTATAGATCCTTCCTCTCCCTAAGAGAAATCACATTCCTTTAGAGCAAAATTTTCTTCATTTGCAGAGAATTGGTGTGGTTCTGGAACTAACTGTGATGGTTCTAGAATAGATTCAGCATGTTTCAGAACTAATCATGTTTGCTCTAATGATGATTGATGTTCATTTAATGAAGGATTAACCATATCATCTATTTCCTGTACATGATCCTGCAATGTTATCATAGCCAAAAAAGACATATTTTGCTCATTAATATCAAGATTATCAACCCATATTTTCACTTGATTATTAATAAAATGTCGTATAGATGGATATAATGAAATTTGCTTAGAATTCTTACCATTTGAAATAGTCATATCACCTGACCTACAATCAATTCAGGTAGCAACTGTAGCTAACCATGGTCTCCCCAAAATAATGGGATAACCAAGTGTTTTACCTTTTAGCTGTAAGATAAGGAAGTTGACTGGATATTCCCATGATTCCACTATTACTGCCACATCTTTAATAACTCCTAGTTTTGCTACAGACTGATCTGTGATCTGCAATATGGTATTAGTAGGTTGTATGCCTAGTAATGGTAATGTTTTCAAAGTGTTCACTGTCATTACATTGATAGCTACACCCAAATCAATCAAAATGTTATGTATATCCTTATTCCCTATAGAAACAAAAATAACAAGGCTTCTAGGATCTCCATATTTGGGTAGTAGGAGTTTTCCTGCTAATAAATCAGCAAGTTTCCCATCTACCTGAATAGTCCTGGGGTACTGCTTCTTTCTTCCAGGTTTTTTAAAACATAATAGTTTGATTAACTTGCTCAACTCTAAAATATCCTTAATTGCTTGTAACAATGGTATTTCAATATTCAATCTTTTTAGTTCCTGCACCAATTCAGATTCTTTAATTTTTATGATTTCTTTAAGTCTTTCTGGAAATGGAATCTCAGTAAAATTTCTTTATGGTTCCTTATCTCTTTCTTTGTCATCTTCCTTAGGTGTAATTGTGCTAGGGGTTTTAGCTTCTTCTATCATCTCAGTGATTATAATAGGTGGATTGCTAACTATTTTTATAGATCTGGTTTAAATTTTTTTACAATCCATTGTATTTAAATCAACTAATTTTGTTGGTTCTATTTCGTATATAGGAGTTGTTTGTTTGTTTCTTGGGTTTGCTACTGGTTATGCTGGCATTTGTGTTTGGATTATGTTTTCAACCTATGTATTTTGTGCTAGAGGTCCCATTATGGCTTGTTGGTTCTGATTTGGATATGTCTTCCCTTGCACATAATTATTAGGGCCCCATCTAGGTTGTGGCCAAGCATAAGGATTTCCTTGACCAGCCCAAGGTTGTTGATGTCTTTGAGTATACCAAGATTGACTTGCCTAATCTTGAGGATGCCATGTGGGTTAAGGGTCCCAAGGTGGTTGTCCCCAACTTTGTGGTACTATTTGAGCTACCCATGGCATCATCCAGGGATTAGGAGTTGGTCTTGGCATAAACTATCCTTGGTTAGGTTGTCTCTGAACAAAATTCAATTCTTCTGTGGTGGATGATGTATTGGTTTGTTTGAGCTGATTTTTTATAAGTGGAAGAAGAGAAAAAGCATGAGTATCATATTCTTTAGATTCACAAATAAGACATACTTCTATTTTATCCAAAGGACATTCCCTTATTACATGCTTCTTCCTGCATCTAGGACAATACATGGCTAATGGTTCAAGTTTGGCATTTGCTTTAGCTTGCAATCCATCCATGGTGGAGGTTAATTAAACTAATATGTTTGTTTTAAAGTTTTCCAATTCATCCATCAATTTGTTCATATCTGGATTCAAATTTTTAACCATTTTCTCTTTTCTAGGTCCACCCCTTGTCCTTGAATAGTTTCTACAAATTTCTATGATTTCATCCATTCTTAATTGAGCAATGTTTCCTCCGCCAATTAAATCAAGGGTTTCTCTAGATTCATCATCCAGACCTTTGAGAAAAATGGTTTTATTTAAATCTTCTTGAATTACAAATCCACATCTTTTACTCATAAAGAGGAATCTATCCAAATAATCTTCCATATTTTTATCTTCTTCCTATTTGATTTTGAAAAATTCTTCCTTTCAATTTCTTCCTCTACAATAATCTTGATATTTGTCTAGGAAGAAAATTTCCATTTGTTCCCAATTGGTAATAAAATTAGATGTTAATCCCATAAACCACCTCATTGTTGCATCCTTCAGAGTAGATGGAAACAACTTGAGTTTTTGATTATCTATCTTGTAATCATAAGTCTGACATAGTACTTTAAACTCAAATAAAAATTGGTCAGGATCCTCAGATTGCATTCCTCTAAATATGGGCAAGTGTGTGGATGAGATGTCTTTCATAGTGGTTTCATCATCCTCAATCCAAATGGGATAGGTAAAGGTTCTCTCAGGTTCTCTTCCAGCTTTTCATGCCATCTCTCTGGTATTTTTAAGTCCCTTCTCCTAATCAATGTGGTATGTGGTATATTTTAGGGATGGTGAAAAGTCAAGAGTAGGAGGTTGACTACTCAATTGAGAATCAAACCTTTTCCTCAATGGATCTTGAGAAATAATCCTTCTCCCTAAGATTCTACTTGGTTCTGGTGACTGATCCAAAAATTCCAAAAATTGCAATTTTGCTTCTTGTCTTGTAGGAGATAATGGTGCCTCTAATTCTTGCTCAACATCCTTACTTAAACTAGAGGATGATGGAAATTCTTGTTCAGATATTTTGGGAAGAAATCTACCCTTGGAGTCTCATGGTCTACTCATAAATTAGGGAAATTTTCTTTAATTACTAAATGAATGATTTTTGCTCTTGTTGACACCTAATTAGAAAATTCGAACTAGTGAGTCCTCGGCAACAGTGCCAAAAATGTTGGGTGTCCTTATTCCCTACATTTAATCAACTTCTTGTTGATGTCATATTTAACTAGGGCTATGTCTAAAGCTATATGTAACAAGAAGAATCGTATCAATTTAGTAATTGATTATAGGTATATGTATTTTTTCTTTTTATTTTGGGGATTTTTTAATGTCTTGAGGACTTCTTGGTTAAAACCTTATTGGAATCTATTTATGAAAATTGTTGAAATTAAACACACATTTGCAGAAATTAATTTGCTATAAGTAAACACATGTTTGTAGAAATGAATTTGCTAGAAGTAAACACACGTTTGCAAAATAAAATAGATTGCTGGAAAATGATTGCAAAGAAATGAGAATTTAATCTAAAACGCTTGCAGGAATAAATTTACAACAAATTTTAACTTTAAGGAGTTGGAAGCATTTATAAATTTAACAAAGTTCCCTATTTGCTTGAATAAAATATAAATATTGATCAAAAATGAAAATCCTGGTTCTTTGGAGGAGTGGGCCCTTGCTCTGCCTAGAAACAGGATTGAACAATTTAATTTGCTTTCAAAACAAAAATGGCTATTTCATTGATAAAATATTTTGTATTACAAAATGTATTGATATATCCTTTTTTCTCTCTTATTCTTCAATGATCTTCTTTTCTCTATTATTCTAAATTCTTAGGTCTGCATATATAGATGCTTTGATGGTGTAATTGTTTCATAGATACGATGGAATGGAATTGTGCCTAGAATAGATGCTAAATCAAGATGTGGCTGGATGTCCAGCTGTGTGATAAATATCTTGGATCTGAAAATATGGAAATCAAGAATTTATTCCTGATTTAATGGGATCATTGACATAATATATTTTTGGCCATTTTGGAATAGATCTTTATCAGTTCTATATCTAGCTGCGAAAGTTTTAGAGCTTATTTGCAGGAGTACTAGAGCTAATTCAGATAATTATGGGGCTAAATATAGAGTTTTGGAGCTAAGTCTGAAAATGTGACAACTTGAAATAGAATGGTGGAGTTCCAAAACTAAGCTGAATTGATTCCAATGCTTCCAAAAACATGTAATCCACTTCATATTTGTTCTTTAGCCTGATGATGACCTATTTTATTGCAAAACTTGAATTTTCCAACACACTTGTTAGGAATTATAGGGTTTTTTAAATGTTAGAATCACAATCAACAAAAGATGGATAATTACATCCTAACTCATCTCAAATCAAAATAAAAGTTACAAAATTCAATCAAACTTAATAGAAAGAAAGAGTAAGATGAGGTCATTTATTATGCATTTATCGGGCATACCCTGGCCTCATCACCTAAGCTGAGATTTTCTAGATTTATAATTCCAAGCACATTCAAGGCACTCGAGGCCATTAGCATAATAGTATCACTTACACTTGCATCATCACTTAGGTGGGGAAAACTACATCAGGCTTGATCCCTCCTTGAAGTATTAATATATAGGCAAATCTCTTCACAATGGGGTTTTGTGGATGTCCAGACTACCCTACTAACGAACACACTTTTTAAATCATGCCCTAGTTACATAGAGGATTAGGGTTTATACAATAACTCATTAATTACAAGAAAAATATAGGGTTTTAAAAGTCATGTGCATAAGAATAGACCCTAGATATCTAGACACATGTGCACCCAGAAGCTCGGGATAATCCTGTATAGAGGACACTACTACCAATATTAGGACATTGTTATCACTTTTCCAATAATGGTGTCATTGTCTAATTGTGGGGCTATTGTCTAGGAGAGGTTTTGACACTGGGATCCATTTTATGATAGTCATACCATCTTTCATCTCAATTTCTATCACGTAGATCATCTATATCAGATGTTTTTAAGCTAAGTCATTACTTGCATTATTTATTACTATTTTTAGAAAACTTAAAGCTAGTCAATTATGTAACAAATCAGTGGCTATATTTATTACATATTATTTCCTTGATTTAGTCTACTCAAATATTTTAAAAACATAATATTTACATACACTAAGTCCTAAAAGGTTAAAACACTCATAAATAGATTGAGAAATTGATTATATAATATGTGCATCTATAACTCGATTATGCTCATAAATAGATGTAGAAATTGATTTGTAATATAAGTTTTAATATCTAGATAATGATCGTGAATATTTTTGTAGATTATTTCATTACCATGTTGCACAATATATGTGCCAACCAATTGTTCTATAGGAGGATTAAATATCATTGGTTCCAAGAGAAAATCATAATGGATTCTTAAAATTTTGACCACTTGATTACCATGAATATATTTAAGATATTTATGCATTTTAGAAGGTATTTTTCTAATATTTTATATCCAAGGGTATCCTAATATCATATCAAATACCCTTGTGCTTGGTATAACTAAGAATGGGGTGGGCACTATGAGAGGTCTCACTTGTAAAGGTTGCATTATATACCCTAGAGTATCATGTGTATAACCATCAAATGTTTTGATAACTCTAAAAGTATCTTGCAATTCTTGCTTTGCATAACCAATACAGTATAGGAGTGTTATGGTGTATGTATTTTTGCTTGATCCATTATTTCTCATAACATTATGTATGGATTACTTATTAACATATGCTCAAATAAAAATTTCATGTCTATCTGAATCATCAACAACAACTTCACTATAATCAAATGTAAACATAGGACATGATGCTCAGTTGCTTGTAACTATACCAATGATGCTATTGAATGGATGTTCCTATGTAGGAGGGGTTTGAGAATTTTATGCATAATGTACTCTAGAGTTAGGCTTGTTTGTTACTTAATAAATTGGAAAAGTATTTTTGAACATTTTTAACTTTAAATTTTCATTTGATTATGGCTTAGCCTCTTCATTAGGTGTTATAATATAAATAATATTCTCATCAATGAGATCTTGAACCTTGTGCTTAATCTTGAAACATCTATTTGTGGAATGTCCAATACATCGATGGTAGTCACAATATATATATGGCTATCAAAACATTTAAATTATGGTTTACACATGTCTACTTACAATGGTGGAGGAAGAGATATGAGATTGCATTTAAGTAGATTTTGTAATAATACATGAGGAGGTGATGGTAACCTTGAGAAATGCCTCCTTATTAGTGCTTATAATTGAAGATTTTGTGTTGGTTGTGAGATATAATTAATTATAATATTAGCTTCATTTTTGTTGTCATTGGATTTTCTCTTATAATTTGGCTTGCTTTGAAACTTAACATTTCAAATAGAAGGAACATTTGAAGTATATTTGAGCTTCTTAAAAGTAAGAAATTTAACCTCATACTTTTTGACTATATGGCATAACTCATCAAAAGATTTGAACTTATCAAACGTAATTGACTCTTGGATTGGAGATAGCAAACTCTAATTATGATCAATTTAATATGTCATTTTTTCTACCATAGTCTTGAATCTTATAAATATTCACTAATTTTTTCATTGAACCCTTGTTTGAGCTTTGCAATTCGAGCATATGATAGCTTTTGACCAATTTTGATAGAAAAGTGTTCTAAAAATTTATTTGTCAATGGATTGAAATCCTTTACTGATTGAAGAGGAAGATCACAAAACCATCTTATACCATATTCTTTAAGATTTCTTGGGAAGAGTTTTGTCAATAATTTTTCATTGTCTACATATTCTAGACAAGATGCATAGAATACACACAATTGATGTTCAGTGTCACATTTTCCTTCATATAAAGGAAGCTTGGGAGCTACAAAGCCAACTGGTAATGGATAAGATGCAATTTTGAGTGTTGGAGGGTTATGTAACAAGGAACATGAGTCCATGGAGGGGATAGTATGAGAAAGATTTTGTTCAAGTTGAGATAAATTAGTTTGTAAATAAATAATTACATGCTCAAGAGTAGTATTTGTAGAGATGAGTGGGGAAGCATAAGTAGTCTAATTAAACATAGACATGGTTAACTATTGGAAACCATATGATGTTACCCAACTAAGGGGTGATGTTATGGATGTAACTAGATATGTAGAAATAGGAATGGGTGTAATAGTGGAAGTGGTAACATTAGAAAGACTACATTGGGCACATTTATTTAGTTCATCTCTAGTGATATATAAAAGTGAGACAATCTTTTATGGATGTTTACAAAGATGTTCTATAAATTTTGCTTCATTAGTCCCATCATATTTTCTTTGAGTATTAGATTTTCTAAGGTGGGAGATAATGTACCCTTCAAAAGGGTGTGGAGTAAGCAACAGAAGATCCTTTGAAGTTGAATATTTGAGATAATGTGTAACACATATATCCTCTTGTTCCCAACACATTACAGATTTGACAAAAAGCTATTTTTGATGGTGTTTGCATTTGTATAAGAATAAAGACATGATATAGTAGTGAAACCATTTGAATAGGATGGCCATAAGATTATCCATTGTCTATTATATATTATTGATTAATTTGTCATTGAATCTAAGTAAAAACATAATGAATTACATGTTGAAAAGTAATACAAGATGTGACAATGAATTACATAATCCTATGTAACATATGAAAGAGGCATTCATTCATTAATCTTGTTATGAATATAATAAAATAAAAAATAAAGGTATAAAAGGTGATCTAGGAAAGGGTTTGAATGATTATGTGAGCACTCAAATACACTTGCTCATTTATAGTTTATTTTTAGCCCAATATTTTAGAGCGTTAACTACAAAGGCTAAATTGTGCCTGCAGCCCACTATCCCATATATGAGAGTATGGTGAGAGTAACTTCCTTAGGTGATACACTCCTCTCAGGTGGACCTCAAATAAAATAACTAAAGAGGCTTCTTATGGTGTAAACAAGGGACCCTAGGCAATTCCAATACACCATGAGGTATGAGAAAACTAAAATCTATGTATAGCATTGTCTATGGCATAAGGATTGGGATAATGTCCCTCACTTCATGGTGATGATAAAATAGGTCACCACTTAGCCAAAAATAATAAGTTTATATGTAGTTTTATAGCTTCTAGAACACAATTTCTAAAAACAAGCATCAAGTAATAGAAAATAAAGAAAAAACAAAAGTTAAAAGATTTTTTTGTGTAGAGATCAATAAATTTCAACCTGAGGTTGAAAGAAACACTTCAGTGTCAAAATGTTATCCAAGGTGACAAGATAATATTTTTAATTTAGGATTAAAATTTAAGGTTGAAGAATATTGACTCATGGTGTTGGATTTATATGCAAAGTTTAAGGTTATTTCTTTTAGTGTTATGCATTTACAAAATTTTGTGTGATCTCCTAGGACAAAAATCAAACAAACAAGTAGTATTCCAATAAAATATTATAGGTTCACCATAATGTATAATGGTTAATTTCATTTAATAATTAAATATAATAAATAATAAACTATTTTAATCTGATTTAGATTTATATAATATATATAATATTAATATAAAATACAATAAACTATAAAAATGAGAATGAGCGTTAAATAATAAATTTCAATGAGATATGCAAACCTAGCTCAAATATGACTTGTGTTAACTATGTAGGCAAATCATTGATGTGAACTAAATAGGAGTTTATGCAATTGGAAATGCATCATGTCTATAAATTAATCATGCCTCAGAGAATATAGAGCATGCCTACACTTTTGATTGGGGATACACTTGTTAAGTGGGAGCATGACCAATATGGGGATCCACTAGACCTGATTAGGGCATCACTTATCATAATATATCATGCTAGGAAGGGTCCAAAGCCTACATTATAATAGAATCACACAACAACCCTAATGGAGTCCCAAGATTTAAAGCATTCACTTATTCTAATAACAAGAAAGCAAATCTAATCTAGTGCACACCAAAGCTTGTGGCACAAAGTGGGGGTTAGAAACAATAAAACAAACATGTATAAAGAAATTTAATTAAATTACGTATGAGTAATACCTTAATACATAAAATATGAAAGATAGTATCATTCCAGCCAACACTTATGCTACTTATATCTACTAAAAGAGAGGAGAACAAAGTTAGAATATACTTACCTAAATGTGAACCCATCAAGACTCAATATCTCCCTTGGCTAAAGGAGCTTCACAAGAGGTTGTTATGGTTTGTAAGGATCACTAAGAAAGGCCAAAGCATCCAAGACTTATCCACAAGACTAGATTATCCAAATAAGAAACCTATACTAAGTCTTTTCAAGTAGAATAATGGAAGATTAGATTATGAAGAAGCACAAATGAATAACAACTCTTGATTTCACATATGAATAATGACCAAAATGATCTTGTATATATAGGTGGATATTATCCTAAATCCTTCTATAAACATTAGTTATATAGGGTCAACCCAGTCGAACCAATGTGTTTTCAAGAACAATTCATTAGGTATAAGTTAGGTCGACTGAAAGGATAACAAGATAATAAAGTAAAAAATACCCTTAAACTACATTTGGTCGACCCAGTCGACCTAGTACAGTTGACATTCCAAAAGAGTGTTAAGGTAAGAAAAGGAAGAATGAAAAGAATAAAAGACTAGAGGAGTATTTAAGGGAGGAGAAATAGCTTAAGGAATGATTTTAGGATCTAGTTGGATTTATAATAATGTGGAAATAAGGGAAAATAATCCTACAAAGCACCAAAGGTCTGCCCATCCCTTTCTCAATGCACCCCTTAAGGCATGCACTCAAAGAGATTGAGTCTCGATGGGTTCCTGCAAGATGTAAAGCATCAATATTTGATAAAAGGTTAAAAATATTATGTATACATATGCCCCACTCGAAGCTCATCACGTGTCATGAAGGTGTAACAGGGGATGGTGCTTCGAGAAAGAACCTATAAACACTCAATGTTGATTCTAAAAAAAAGTTTTAGTATTTTAAAGCAAAAATAATTGAAAATAAATGATTGAAAAGGGAAACTAATCTAAAAAGTAAATAGTTGAAAAGTAAATGTGATGTGTACCTTGAATTAGCTTTATCATGTGATGGTTTTATATTTTGTTGTTAGTTTTGATTGTTTAGGGTGTAAAGATTGATTTTGACTTACCCAAGAATTAAAAACTAAAGAGAAAAAAATAAACAAATGTAAGAAAAGCTAAGATGGCTAGTGCTATGAGGATGGGATGTACTTGGGAAATTTGGCAAGCTGGGGTGATAAGTGTTATGTTAGACCAAATAACCAATTTAAACAACAAGATTAAATTGGGTAATCAAAAATACAAGGCTATTAAAGACCAAAAACTCAAAAAAGATATCCTTAAGTAAGAAAGGCAAACTCACCAAGTCAAACCAAGGATACATGTCAAACAGGATGGTAATAAAATAAAATAAATGGGTAAAAGACTAAACAAAATGGTAAAAAAACATTGATGAGTGAGTAGTAAAAATCCACATCTCACTTAATCAATGGAAAAATGATGCATAAAAGGGAAAATAACATTGTTGAGTGAGAAGTAACAAGCCAACCTCACTCAACAATGGAAAAAGGGTACAAACTCAGGTGTTTGCAATAGCAGGACAGTAAAATAATGACAAATGGTAAAAGGAAAGTAAAGTAAGTGTATAATTATGAAAGAGATGGTGTAAAATAAATAAGAAATCCATAGTTACTCAAACATGTTTTGCTCTAAGTATAGATAAAACTGAAACAAAGTAATGCTAACATGTTTTTAAGAGGTGAAGAAAAAGGAATTTCAAGAAGGAAAAATAGATTTGGAATCACAATTTGCCTATCAAGGGAGGAAATAAAATGTGTGGAGGGGAGATTGAAGGAAAAACCAAGGTAGAGGAACTTTTTATCAAAGTTAAGACACTAAATTAGGTTTTTCAAAAAAAGAGAACTGTCAACCTTAAGGATTATGAAGAGATTCTCTTAGCCACACAAGTCTTGGGTCAATAAATGGAGTATATAGATCATCCCATGAAGGATATATGCATGAAAATTGAAATGGACATACCTTTCCATGACATGTTCCCTATTCTTTAGGACCCCTTATAGATTCATTGATCTACTACCAAGATTGGGTACTTGTATGAGAAAGTAGATAGCACCATAGAGTTTTTTTAAATCCCCTATTCCAATCTACTAGCTTATTACACCTCAAAGGACCTCGGATCTATGGGAGGCCATTTATGGAGATTTAGATTTGATTGGAGATATGAGATGTGCTTGTAATCACATATTTTGGTGTGAATTTAACTTTTGAGATTTGTATATTGCCTTTTAGATATCATTGCCTTTTGTTTTCAAATGATTTGGGTTTTTAACTTTCTTGATGGATTTTTCTATTCCTCCTCTATACGGATTTGGAAAACCAAACATGGGTGCTAAATATGAATTTCATTTGAATACTTGGGATAAGTTTATTAAGAGAGATAACTTCAAAGATCATGGGGTCTAAGAGTCTCGTAAATCTAGGTGAAATAAAAGTGTTATCTTGACTTTGACCTTGTTTTATCTCATGAGGAGATGAAAATAAGGGGAAATCAAGAGGAATGACACATGAAATAATTAAAATTAGTTAAAATCTCAAAAAATGTGACAAAGGGAAAAGAGGGATATAATGACAGTAAAGTTTTGATTCCTTATCATAAGAATGAGGGAAATGGAGGAAAACATGTTAACATAGATTGTCATGTAGATTTCATCTAGCAAAAGAAGCAAAAGCTAAAGTTGAGAACAAGGATAAATAACAAGAAAAGGTGGTAATTTTATGAGGAAGTTGGGTCCTATCCATGGTCTTACACTACAACTTTATAAAATAATGAAAAGATAAAGCAAAGAGATAGTAGTTTTGTGAGTGACATCGGGTCATATCCACAGTCTTACAAAGCAACTCACAAAAAAAAAACCCAAGAGATGCCAAAAAAACATTGGAAAGCAACAATAATGAAAGAGAAAAATAGATAAAATATGGTGGTTCAGTGAAGAATATTGGGTCTTATCTACAATCTTACAAAGCAACTCATAAAAGAGAAACCCAAGGGGTGTGAAAAACAAGAGAAAATTCAAGAAGATAAAGAAGGCTATGGTACTTCAAGAAACCAAAAGACCAAAAGGGGGGACTAAAGGTTTGTGAAAGGAAAGGGAAATACTATAGAGGGAGAGACCCATGCTTAGGTAACCTACAAAAAGTGTTATGTAGATATAGATAGAAAACATGACAAGAAGTAAATGTTTAGGCAAAGTACTTTTTGAGGAATTGAGTGTTGGTGGGCTCTTTAAAAACATGGCCTTCGTTAGTTTGAAGATGGTAGGTACTTTGACCAAGAATATCTTTAACTAAATATGGGCCCCACCATTTTTGGGCATATTTACCTTCTTTACCATGGGTGTAATCTAATTTAAGGACAATATTACCAACATTAAAAGTGTGGACTTTAACACGTTTGTTATGTTGTATGGTGATGTGAGCCTTGTATTGGTGGTTATGTTGCAAGGTAGAAAGATGATGTTCATCAAGTAATAAAGGGCATAAAGGTGAGCTTCATGCAATTATACATCAGGAATAATGCCATGAAGAGATATACAAATAGAGGGAAGCTCAACTTCTAAAGGAAGGACTGACTCATAACCATATACTAGAGAAAATGGAGTTAACCTAGTGACAATGTGTATGCTAGTCCAATAGGCCCAAAGTTTAAGGTAAAGATGAATATGCCAATTCATATAGGTTTCACATATTATATTTTTGAGAATTTTTTTGAGAATTTTACTAGTGGCCTTAGCTTGACCATTACATTATGGATGATAAGGCATGGAAAATTTATGATTAATCTTGAATTTATTACAAATTTGTTTAACATGTTTGTTTTTGAAATTATCACCATTGTCTAAAATGATGGTATGTGGAAAACCAAAGTGGCAAATAATTTGGTTAAGAATAAATTTAGAAATGGTAGGGTCGGTGATGTTAACAAGGGGCATGGCTTTTACCCACTTGGTAAAATATTTGATAGCAATGATGATAAAGACACCCATCTTAGGAGTGAGGAAGTTTACCAATGAGATCAAATTCCCATGTGGAAAATGGACAAGGAGATTTGATAGTTTGAAGTTCAATAGGAGGTGAATGGATAAGATCATCATGAAGCTAACAAGGAGTACACTTTTTAACATATTCAATTGCATCTTTTTTGAGAGTAGGATAAAATTAACCCATACAAAGGCATTTACGTGTTGTAGCATGTCCACTATAGTGACCACTATGAATTCACCCATGTGCTTATTCAAGAAGAGGAGGAACTCATCTTACATAACACAACAGAACAAGGTACCTTTAGCATTGTGATAGTAAAGGATGTTGTGTTGAAATACACACTTGAAATCTTGTTTGTGAATATGTGTCTTTTCATGAGAATATAAATTAGGAGGATAAGTTTGGTGTTTTAATAATTAAATGATGTATTTATACCAAGGGATTTGTCAAATGGTAATAGCCTCAATATGATAGATAAGTGAATCTAGTGGTTGAGTTGAAGATGAAGATTTTATTATTTGTATAAGAAAAGAGGGATTGGAAAGAACTTGATGTGGATGAAATAGAGAAGCTAAAGAGGCAAGAGAATTAGAAATGGAATTTTTATCTCTAAGAATAAGCTCAATGGTAAAAGAGATAAAATCCTTAGCAAGAGTGGTTGCATTTTGATGATAGGTAACAAGGTTCTCACTTTTACATTGATGATCACCACGAACTTGATGGCAAATAAGTTGAGAAACACCTAAAGCATGAAGGTATTGAATGTCTAAATCAAGAGCAGCTCTGATGCCTAAGATAAGATATTCATACTCGACCATGTTATTGGTGACATCAAAGGTGAAGCAGAATGCTAAAGGAATGAGCTTACCAAGAGGACTTGTGAGAATGCAACCTATGCCAGCTTCTTAAAGGCATTTAGCACCATCAAAGTAAAGGGTCCAAGTATCCTTGTGCAAGTCAACATTAATTTTAGGAAGTTCCTCGATAACTACCTTTGGTTTAGTAGTACCAAAGGGAGTGGAAGATTCTTCAAGGTGATTGGCTTCAAGATCAATAGTAAAGCTATGAAAATAATATTTAAGAGAGATAGCTTGATTAAGACCTTTAATGTAAAGGATATTGTCATCTGGAAGGTCATCTTGAAGGGAATAAGTGGCTAGAATGGGAGATATATCAAGTTGGTTAGCTATGACTTTCCCTTTAATATTTTTTTAAGTGACAATGTGAAGATCAAATTATATAAGTAAGACCATTCATTTACCAATTCTATCTCTACGAAGAAAGGCTTTAGAAAATGACAAAGAGGATCAGAATGTATGATGACATAAGTAGTTTGGTAAATCATATAGTGATGAAGCTTTTTAGTTGTAAAATAGATGGCGAGGTAATCGTGCTCATTTTTAGTATAACATGTTTCATAATTGATGAGGCCTTGAGTAATGTAGTAGATAACATACTCTCTTCATGTATCATCTTGTTGGGCAAGCATTTCCCTAATTAAAATAGGTGTGGAATATGTATATGGAATCAAAGGTATATCATTGGAAGGAGGATGAAGTGTAGGTGGATGAAGCAATGACTCTTTTATGTTATCAAATGTTTTTTGAAATGGATCCATCTCTTCTAAAGTAGTACCTTTCTTGAGAAGTGAATTGATGGAGCAAATTCAATATGTCATTTTGGGGACAAATCATCTAATTACCCCAAGCTTACCTAAATAATTATGAATGTCAGGAATAGATCAAGGAATGGCCATGTGCATGATAGCATTAATTTTGGTGGGGTCGACATCAATGTCATGAAGAGAGACTAAGAATCCTAAAAATTTTATAGATGTGATTCCAAAGACAAATTTGTAAGGATTAATTCCAACCTTATATTTAAGGAGATGATCAAAGATGATATCAATATTAGAGAGATGATTTTTATGATATTTAGATTTAGCAATAAGATCATCCACATAGGTTTTAACAATTTTGTGAATGAGATCATTAAAGATATGATTCATCGCTCATTAGTAAGTGGCTCCAGTATTTTTGAGGCCAAAGGGCATTTTGACATAGTAATAGGTGCCCCATTCTATGGTGAAATAAGTTTTATGTTGGTATTTAGGAGCAATATGAATCTGATTTTATTCGAAGAAACCATCCATAAGAGATAAAATGTCATAACCAGCCATGGAATTAATGATGGCATCTATTGAAGGTAAAGGGAAGTTGTCCTTAGGACAAGCAAGATTAAGGTTGTGAAAATCAATACAAATGTGAATAACCATAGTGACTTTCTTCTGAATGGGGATAATGTTGGAAACCCATTCAAAATAATCCACTAGTTTGATAAATTTAGCATTAAGTAATTTGATGATTTTCTTATGGCATAAAGTTGAAACTTTAGGTAGAAATTTTCTTTGCTTTTGACATACAGGCTTGGTATCAGGATAATTAATGGTATTATGCACCACAATGCTAGGGTCAATGTTAGGCATGTCCTCATAAGACCAAGTGAAAACCTCATGATACTTTTCAAAGAATAAGCTAAAATTATCATGTTCAGTAGGTGAAAGCTATCAAAAAACTATAATTGATCAAGGATAAGATGGTGTACCATACTCAATATGAGTGGTTTCTTTGATAAGCATGGCATTTCCATTTTGAAAGTGGTATGTTGCATTGGGTAAATCAAAAATTAGATTTGTTTTAGGATCAACACTAGCAACAAAGTTATTGAAGCAAGGATTTTTAGTCTTAAAATTTCCAAGTTTATGATACTACTAAGGAAGTTGAGGTTCTCGGGCATAAAATAACTCAAAGATAACTTCATCAATAGGTAAGGTAGGAAGAGGACCATAATACTCAACATCTACTTCAAGATCTAGAATTTGATTACAATGGAGATTAGGCTAAGAATGTATCTGATGAACATCAATGGCCTTTGCATCAAGTGTAATTTTGGGAGTATAAGAAGTAGATGGAGTAGAAGAGATTGGTACATCAGTGGATTCAATGATGAGAAAAGGATATGATGTAATTATTGGATTGATAGGTGGTAAAAGATATGCAGATATTTTTGGAGGTTTAAAAGGCATAATTTGATGTATCACCCAAGGAGTATCGATAAGAGGAGGATTGATGGGAGGCATATGACCCTCAAGATCTAAGGTACGGTCCATATAAATAGTATGCACATCCTGATTAAAATCATGAATTTGGGCGAAAGTTTTTTTATAATACTGGACATCCAAGTATCAAGATTGATCTTAGGCCATGATATAATTTTCATCGTATGTTGGAGAAATCATACAAGCCTGAGAATCAGGGGGAGTTTCAAAAGGTGAAATCCCAATATTTTTAAATGTATGAGGAGACATGATGAGAGGATCTTAAAATAATTTAGCCACTCTAAAATCATTACAAGTGAAGGCATCTTTTGGTAAAGAAGGCTCATAAGCATTTCATGGAGGGGTAAATTTGATAATATCATCAATAAGAGGAATGGTACGGTCTCTTGGTAAGAGAGGAGGAATCCATTGTAAAATATATGGAGGCAATTTGGTAGTATTTCAAGTATGTTACAGATCATTGGGCTCGTCATCATTAGAATCTATGAGAGTAACTTGTAAATCAGGATTCATGTTGATCAACTTGGGTAAAGGAGTATTGTTAATCTTAAGATTTGTATGAATATGATATTAAGTTTTAGGTTTAGTAAGTTGTATACTCCATGGATTAGGATTAGCTTCATGTTTGTACTGTTTCCCATTATGTAAGAATTTAATACATTGACTACCAGAAGAAGCAATGGCTCTCATTTGATAGGTCCATGGATGACCAAGAAGGATATTGTAAGATAAAGGGAGATCAAGGACCATAAGCTTGGTTATAATAGTCTAGGTCTATATGGTTAATGGAAGCCAAATAAAACCAAGTGGATTTTAATTAGTCTTATCAAAACCACAAGTAAGATGAATTTTCTTGAGATGATACTTGTTATAACCAAGTTGTTGTATAAGCCACAAGGATGTCACATTAATACTAGAGCCTTCATCAACTAAGACTTTTCAAATAAGAGTGGTATTAATGGATATTTTAATAAAGAGTGGTAGATCATCGACATGAAAAATAATTTCATTGTTAATCATATCCTATTCAATAAAATCAATAGAAGGCTTGGAAGAAGGACACGAGGTTTCAATGGTATTAACATTAGTAGGTTAAGAATTAATAGAAGGTGGTTCTTCATCGATGGAGGATGGATCTTTAAGTTCTTAAAGTTGCTACATAAGGAATTTATGATGATAGGGTGAAGTGAGAACCAACTCCATAAGAGGAATCTTACAAGGCATAGAGTTGATTTCTTTAAGAAAATTCCAATGAGATTTAGAAGAACCAGCATGAGGTTTAGAAGGTAAAGTATTTTTAGAAGGTATAGATGTGGTTGGAGGATAAAAATGAGGAAGTTGTTCCTTAAGTGATTATGAATCAACATTAGTAATGGTAGTGTCCTTAAAAATTTGTTCTTCTAAAGATGGCTTTTTAGGCTTGGTAACAGGATCTTTGTGAGCCGATTTATGATGATAAGTGACCTTGGAAATGTTGACATATTGAGATTTGTTATAATATTAATCATAATCAGCATCAATGTCACAAACATCCTTGACATTTTCTTGATTATTAATATAATATTTTTGGTTATTGGATACAAAAGCTTTGAAAGTTTGCCATTTTTGGGAAGCAACAGTGTATTCTTGACGATGAAGATTGATCATAGCTTCATGATCAAATGAATCATCAAGCATATAGGAGACAACAAATTTAGTGATCCCTCTAAAAGATTCATGAGAATGCTTGATATCATCATAGAACTAACAAAATAAATTGGGATCAAACCACTTAGGAGGAGCATTGGGATAGATGAAAGGTTTCAAGGGTGGTAAAAATTGTTTCATTTATTGAATCAAAAGAGGTGTATGAGAAGGTGAAGGAAGATCAGTTTTGGTAACTCCTTATTTGGTTTGTAGAGCATTACTAGTGACAGCATTAGATGTTTGGAAATATCCTTTAAGTAGTTTAGGATTAGGTTTGAATTTATTCATAAGAAAATCTTGATGTTTAACTTGATCAAAAGCTTCATTAAGTGTTCGAGGAGCAAAGTTTCAAACCTTATATTAGAGAGTGGGAGTTAAATCCATGATAAAGAGTTTTAATAAGTTATCATTAATCATGTTATGTTTGGCTTTATGAGCTAAATATTTCCATCTTTTGATAAAGTCATGAGTTAATTCAGTGGGAGATTGCTTAGAGTTGATGAAGTGGCTAAGACAATTTTTAAGAAGATCATTATGTTGAAACTCTTTAACCAAAGGATTAACCAAATATTCAAGTTTCCAAATAGAATGTTGGGCTAGTTTATTATACCATTCTAATACATCATCGATAAAAGTTTTGACTAAGAGTTAAGTAGTGGAAAATTTATTAGTTTGGATCCACTCTTTGTAAAGGTTACCAAAGGCTTTAATAAATGAAGCAAGGTCCTTAGTCCCATCATATTTGATAGTTGGAGATATGTTACCAATATCAATGGAAATAATGAAGGGAGTTAAAGGCTCATTTTGAATGGTTTGAAGTATCTCATTATGCATTATGCATTGAGAAATAACATTACCTAAGGCATCCCTAAAAGGTGGAGGAACATAATTAGGATTAGCTTGAGGATGAATAGTTAGAGGTTGATTAGCTACATTAATTAAATGTTGTTGAAGTTGCATCATTTGTTTGGTATTATAATTATGTATAATGTTCATTTTTTGAATGACTTAGGCTAAAATTTTGGTTGTATCAAGAGGTGTGTTGGTGTTTATTGGAGCAATCCCCAAATTGGTATTAGGGAGAGGATTGGAAGAAGATGGATTGTTGATGGGATTTTTAAGTAAACTTGTATTAATTACTCCCACATTAGTTTGAAGATTTTGATAAGTTTATTAGTAAGCATAGAAAGGATCAGATCCATCAACTTCATCTTGAGGTGTTATTTGCACCATGTTGTAGTTCATAGATAAAGGAGGAGAAGAGGTACCTCGAGAGTGATGGTGTTCTTGGGATGAAAAGAGAGGGAGAAATGAACATACTATATAGTATCTAAATGGATTTAAGTTATTCAAGAAGATTTTGATAGGAGACTTCATTATGGATGAAGAGAGATGAATAGAATATAGAATAGGAAAGATAGGGAATTAAATTGATAAACAAGAAAAGAAAAATACAGTATAGGGTCGACTGGGTTGACCAAGCACAAAAAATAGGACCTATAAATTGTAAAAAGTTGATTGGGTTGATCTAGTATAGTGAACAGAGTTAGGAAAAGATGGAAAAGGAGCTACAAACTATTCATTATGGGTTGAGGAATAACATTAACTAAGGCATTCCTAAGAGGTGGAAGAATATAATTAGGATTATCTTGAGGATGAATAGTTGGAGGTTGATTAGTTGCATTAATTAAATGTTTTTGAAGTTGCATTATTTGATTGGTATTAAAATTTTACATAATGTTCATTTATTGAATGAATTGGGCTAAAATTTGGGTTGTATCGAGAGGTGGGTTGGTGTTTCTAGGAGTAATCCCCATATTGGTATTAGGGAGAGGATTGGAAGAAGATGGATTGTTAGTGGGATTGTTGAGTAAACTTGTATTAATTATTCCTACATTAGTTTGAAGATTTTTATAAGTTTCTTAGTAAACATAGAAGGATCAAATCCATCAACTTCATCTTGAGGTGTTATTTACACCATGTTGCAGTTCATGGATAAAGGAGGAGAAGAGGTACCCCAAGAGTGATGGTGCTCTTGGGATGAAAAGAGAGGGATAAATGAGCATCCCATATAGTATATAAATGGATTTAAGTTATTCAAGAAGATTATGATAAGAGACTTCATTATGGATGAAGAGAGATGAACAAAATGCAGAATAGGAAAGATAGGGAATTAAATTGACAAACAGGAAAAGTAGAACATAGTACAAGGTTGAATGGATTAACCAAGCATAGAAAATAGGACCTATAAACTGTACAAGTTTGATCAAGTTGATCTAGTATAGTGAATAGAGGTCGGAAAATATGGAAAAGGAGATATAGACTATACAGGGTCAATTGGGTCAATCTAGTATAGTGAACAGGGATTGAAAAAGGGTATAGGGTCAACTGGGTTGATCTAGTATAGCAGATAAGGAAGAATAGAAAGTTAAGTTATGAATTGAGACAAGATAATTTTTGTAGATAATCTAGGAAAGTAAGAGCTAAAAGGAAACAAAAAATCAATTGGATCAATACTAGTCAATCCCATTGAGACATATAAAATAAATCCTTACACTAATGCTTGCTAATGTAATTTTTTACACACACAACTGAGAAAATAACAAGAAATCAACTTGAAAAGTAAAGAGCTAACTAATTGGTTAACCTAAGATGTGTATTATATTTTTAAGAAATTATTTTTAATGTGATTAGAAGTTGGTTGTAAGCAAGGTACTAGATAGCAATCTAAGGATGGTTTCAGGTAGTTTGGGTTGAAAGGGACTATAGTGGCAATGATACAAGTTTAATATTGGGGCCTAACCCCTCACTTCACACACTACAATAATAAGGTTGTCAAGTTCTTAGGTAGAATATACCATTAAACATGTTTTATACTTGACCAGAACATCAATTCAGCTTCCCCCTTGGTGATGAAATCTAAGTAGGTTGGCCTAGGGTAGAGAAAATGTTAAAGTGCTTATTTATGTTTTTATGATTTGGATGTGTGTGAATAAAATATAAATATTAAAACTAAGTGATTAATTAAAAATCCCTTGATTAGACTATGTGATCTATTCTAAGCATGCAAGCAATAGGAAAAGAAAGTGTGAATTAATTACTAACAAATATGAGGTTAATTCCAACTTTGAAATAAGGTATAGTGTTGACACTATATGCATAAAGTACATAATAAGGTTGATAGGGTCGAACCTGTACTGTGGAAGTAAAGTTTGAAAATGAACTAGGTTAGTAGGGTCGATCTAGTTATTTCAAACAACACACAGAACACAAAATGGGGTCAACAGTGTTGATCTATTTGACTATGCAAGGGCAGTTTTAAATATTATAAACTATGAAAGGAAAGATAGAAAATAAATAAATAGAGAGGTAGATAGGAACCTTGGTGGATTAGAGATGTAATGAAGTAAGAGTAATGATGAATAACCTTGAAGTATGTTGGCAAAATCTGTAAACTAGGTTGATAGAATTGATCAAGCTGTATAGGACCCAATTGTAGAGTGTTGAAACTATAAGGGATCAACTGGGTCAACCTAGTAGGCTGAATTAGGTGTATGAAAGGCTAGAAACCTATATTGGGTTGATTGGGTCAATCCAGTTGCCTATTCCTGGAAACCTATATATAAATAAAAATAGTTAGGTCAACAGAATTGATCCAATATGTCAAAATATATGATAAAAATGATGATCAAAAGAATGAAATAAGTGAAATAAATATTGCAAGGGTTAGTTTCACGATGGGTTCACCATAATATAATATGAAGGTGAAACCAAAGTTAATGCTAATACTAATAAGAAAAGAAACAAATATGGAAACATGAAGACAATCCAACTAGTGGTGGGATATGATTCATGTCGGGTTCACTAGAATGTATGTAATCATATATGCATCATGTCTATAAATCAATCCTAGCTCAAAGAAGCTAAATCATACCTACACTTTTGATTAGGGATAAACTATTTAAGCAAGAGCATGACCAATATGGGGAACTACTAGACCTGATTAGGAGATCACTTGTCACAACATATCATGCTAAGAAGGGTTCTAAATCCTACAGTCTAACACAATCACACAACAACCCTAATGGAGCCCTAAGGTTTAAAGCATTCACTTATTCTAATAACAAAAAGAAAATATAATCTAGTACACACCAAAGCTTGTGGCATAAGGTGGGGTTTATAAACAATAAAACAAACATGTATAGGGAGCTTTAATTAAAGTAAGTATAAGTAACACCCTAATACATAAAATATGAAAGATAGTATTATTCGATCTAATGCTTATGCTACTTCTATCTACTAAAATAGAGGAGAACAAAGTTAGAATATACTTACATGAATGTGAACTCATCAAGACTCAATCTCTCCCTTGGCCAAAGGGGCTTTGTAATAGGTTGTGGTTTGTAAGCATCACTAAGAAAGGCCAAAACATCCAAGACTTATCCACAAGACTAGATTCTCCAAAAAAGAAACCTAAGATAAGTCTCCTTAAGTAGAATGGTAAAAGAGCAGATTGTGAAGAAGCGTGAGTGAATAATAATTTTTTATTGCACATAAGAATAATAACTAAAATTATCTTATGTATATAGGTGGATCTTTACCTAAATCCTTTTAAAAACATCGGTTGTATCGGGTCAACCCAATGTGTTTTCAGGGACAATTCACTAGGTCTAAGTTAGGTTGTCTAAAAGGCTAACAAGCTAATAAAGTAAAAAATACCCCTAAACTATACATAGACCTAGTACAACTGACTATCCAAAAGAGTGTTAAGGTAAGAAAAGGAGGAATGGAAAGAGGAAAAGACTATAGGAGTATTCAAAGGAGGAGAAATAACTTACAGAATGATTTTGGGATATGGTTAGATTGGTAATAAAGTGGAAATAAGGGACAACAATCTTGTGAAGTACCAAAGGTCTGGCCACCCCTTTCTCAATGCACCCCTTAAGGCATGCACTTAGAGATATTGAGTCTTGATGAGTTCTTGTAAGATGTAAAGTGTCAGTATTTGATAAAAAGTTAAAAATATTATGTCTATACAGGGAAGATCTTTGAAGTGTGTTGCACCTAAAAACAAAATATTATAATGTAATGAGATAGGGTCACATTATGGTATATAGAGGTGGATTATATCCTTATTTTTTAGTTTTAGCCATGTATGTGTTGACTATGTAGGATATTTTCCTACTTGGGTACCTGCGCCTATCAAAGGTGGTATGTGGATTATCTATAGGTGTTGAATTATCACATAAAATTACCCATAATATTGAAACCTTGGTTCCTACACATAAACTGAATAGACATAAAATGCAAAGGGGGGAATCAAGAAATCATAAGAGTTGAGCTATCCTTAAAAAATTCCATGTAATCTGAGTGTTGCCTACATAGCCCAAAAAGGCCTTATGTTGATATAGTTCTCCTTTCTAGAATGAGTGTATGCATCTTGATACTTGCACTTTATGGATGTAGTTATTAAATCAATTTTAATTATTATTAATAAATATCATTGGCTTAAAATAAAATAGATTCAGACCTGGCTTATGGCTACTAGAATAAATTAGAACTCAAATTGGAAAGATTAGTGTCATTTTGATCAATGTGCAGTAACTTGTATGGAGAGTGTTTTCCATTTTTTATATAATTCCTTGAGTGGCCTTGATGTGTTTATATATTAGTACATTTGAAATATTTCCATCAACCAACTTTGTTAAAAATGTAGGAGGGTTGACATGAAGTATCTCAAATTTTGAAAAGTAACTATTAGAGTGAAGGAGATGAGGGTGCACTAGTGGACATGATCGAGTCATAACCCTATCCAACCTAGTGCATTATTGTTCCAGAAGGAAAAAGACTATTTTAACTTGGTTGATAGGAATTTTTAAATAGGATAGGGATCTTGGAATGATATGTTTTAGTAATTAAAATATAATTAATAGAATAATGAAGGCCCTCATAGAGATTACAAGTTAATAGAATGATGAACAGGTCAAGTAAGGTAAGGACATCAAGATTAAACATTGTCAAACACTTAACAACTAAATTTGAGTGTATATAAAAGGAAAGAAATGATTTATATGTGGTATCTACAAAATAAAAATATTTCAACCCTTTAAGTAGACACAAGCATAAATAACATAACAATCATAAATTTTTCACAGTCAACACAAAAAAGTCTACAATCAATAGACATGACCAAACTGCATTGTTGTCTTAGAAGCGTAGACCTATCTATGAATATTCACATAACTTTCCCTATATCTACACTATCAGTATTGTATTTTTGTTTTTTTCACTATCAGACATCAAATACAGTCAACTAACAATTATAAAAGCTAAGTATCTTGTATTTGGTTTTACTTACTATTTTTAGCATATACCACTTGTCAATTTCAATTTCAATTTTAGTTAATTCTGCTTGACATTCATATTTATGCTTAAATGTCATATATCATAATTTGAATAGATCTATCAATGTTAATGTCTATTATACAACATTCATTTGTTAAATAAAAAATATGGTAAAACATAATGCAATATCAAAACTTACTAACCAATTATAATTGACAACTCCACCAAAGAGATAATTTTCATGATTATCATCACATTCCCATGTCATTCTAAAGAATTTGATCGATTATAACCTTGTAACACTCTTTCTTACACAAGATCTTGATCTGAACAGACTTAGACCAAGGAACTACAATGGCAATGCATATTGTGAGTATCATCAGATTGTGAGACATTCAACAAATAGATGTTTTAAGCTAGGACACAAGATACAAGATATCGTTGATGATAACATTATATATTTGGGCACCCCTAGAGAAGAATCTTGACCATAATATAAATAAAATCAACATTTTAAGATTTTTTGTGATCTCTTCATGTTTAACCCTAATTTTTTATATTTTTAGTGGTATAGGGTTAAGAATATATAAGTAGTCCAATCACAAACATGATAAACTAATCTATAGCAATCCAAATAATAGAAAAATCAGATAAAAAATATTTTGAATTTATATAACTAAGATTGCTAAAAATGTAAAGTGAAACTATTGAAAGATGTGATAATAAATAAGAAACAATGGTACTTAACTAATTTACCAAGCATATGTAGATATAGACTAGAAACATATGTAAAATATATAGGATCGGTATTTTGAATCAATTGTCAAATTATATAAATCACACTTTTGTGTTTATAGACACTATCATCAGATCACACATGATATTTAGCTTGCTTAGGTGTTATTTTAGGTTATTAGGGAAGATAATCTCACATTCATGAGGGTGTGTGATCATGTCTATCTTCCATCTATATATATATATAACTTTCCTAAAGCTATTTTGGCTAATGATTTAATGTTTTTAATGATAGTAATTGAATCTTTCGATTATTGAAGACTAGCTTCTTCTTGCTTGTGTTTTATTTCACTTATACAACATGTATCTCTTCTACATATTTTATTTTGCATATTATATAGATTTATGCTTCATGTCTACTCAAACCTCGATCTTCAATTACAGCCTAATTTGACATGGTATTAGAGTGTGGTTTATGGTATCTGAATACAAAATTTATTATTATGAAATTTTGATTTCCAACATGTATGTCACAAATCTGCCATTCATTGACCTAGCACATTGAAGATTCACCCTTTCTCATATTTTTTCTCTTCTTTTAGGATCTTTGTTTGATCCAAATTTAGAAAAGAATAAGGGAGAAAGCATATCTTGTTGGTTATCTTTCATCTGGTATATTTTCATAGAAAATAAATTATGTCGTTAAATTGAAAAGGTGTCAAAACCCTAAGATCAATTATAAACATGACCTAGTTTTGTGATAGTTGATCTCAACAATTTTTTGAGGCTTTGAAGGTATTTTCTTCAATTCTTTGCAAATCCATATTGCTAGGGTCTCCTAAAGAAAAATCATTTATAGGTTTATTGAGAAACTTGGTGGGTCATTTGTAGATTTTGTGGAGTTGTACCAGATGTGAAGATTATGTACTTGGTGGGATTATTGTACATGCCTGTAACTCCATCAAATTTATCACCTCTAAATGCACATATTAGAACTTTGGCTCATCCTAGCACCTATTAGAACTATCAATAATCTTGACACATACCAGATTCACTCACATCCCTAATGCTTACTTCCAGCTGAGATAATTTAGATGAAGCTACCTCTGATGCCCCAAATCCTGACCTAATATAAATCCCTATAGTTCTGACACATGCCAAAATCTTGAAAATTATTAGAGACACCCTAATTTCTAATGGTTGTGCCCTGATGGTCTGATCTCAATGCAATTATCTTTGGCATGACTAATTTTAATGGCTACATTTTTTATAACTATGATTCATCCTGGGGCTTAGGCCCTGGTCATATGTGATTTTAGCCATTGGTCATAACCAACCCAAGGGGGCTTAACTTTTGCTTGTAAATTTGAGTGAAACTTTTGCACACCCATTTTAATTCAAAGTGGAGATTTTATTTGTGAGAAAGAACATCAAACTCCCATATCTTTCAACCAACAACTCCTTTTCAAGCACCATTTTTTCTAAGTGTAAGTTTATTGAGCTCTACGCATTGGTGTTATTCTCAAGCCTTGTAAAATTTAACCTCTATAGTTTTAAGGTGGTTTTATATCCTTGTCTTTGAGTACCATCAGTTAAAATTAGATCTACTTACTGTAATGGATCATAATCTAGTTTCACTTCTTACACTATTTAACTATATTGAGTGGAAATTCAAATACAAATCCTCTTGAGGAGTAAAGGATTACATTGTATCATTATGGGTAAAGAAATAAAATTGACACTTGATGCAGAAAAGATGAAGTGGTTTAACAGAAGTGTTGAAGCCTACAGTCTATTATGTATGTCTATGTCTCCAGACTTTCTCTTTTATATTGAATCTATAACTTCTCCTAATGATATTTGGACCATTTTGGAAAAAACTCTTTGGAAAGCATGACATAATGAGAGGTTATAAATGATAAAATGATTTCATCAGCTTGAGCCCAGGAAATTTTAACACTTTATATAACTTCTCCATAAAATTCAAATATTTAAGTTATAATTGAAATTGTGTGGTAAATATAAAAATAATGATTAATTGATTCTTTCCATCCTTTCCAAATTAGGTTTTAACTATTCTATATTCATTTATACATTCCACACCACTAAGCATGCCCTTGGACCTACATGGACCATGTCACTATTGGATGATTTTATTATTGACTTAACTTAGGAGCGAGACAAGTTTTTCAAATGAGTACACTGAAGTCTTCCAGATCACATGCCTTAATGGTGAGTTATGACAAATAGAAGGATTCCAGTACTAAGAAAAAGAAACAAAACAAGAAGGATCAAGAACAAAGAAAGGGTCATAAATATGATGCTAAGTTCAAAACATCAATTAAATCCTCCTCTTCATGTAGGAAACCTAAAAAGAGAAACTTACGTGTGCCTATTATAAGAAAATTGGGCATGATGAAACTAAATGTATGAAGAAACATATTGATCAAATGACAAAGATGCTTGAGAAGTATAATATCAGTGTCCCTAATTTAGCCAATTAGAGGTCACAACACATGAGTCTTCTAAGGTAAAATATAGTAGTAAGGGCAAAGGTAAGGGTAAGGAACTTGTTGTAGTTACATCCCAACCTTCCACATGGATAATTGATTATGGTGTATTACACCACATGGATTCATCATAGGATGTTTTCTTATCCTTGGAGCCTTGTTCTATTTTTTCTATTGTGTTGGGTGATGATACTTCCATAGAAATTAATGGAAGAGGATATGTTAAAGTGAATGATGGGACATTTCAAGATGCTTTATGTATTCCCTTAGTGTCCACTAATCTCTTATTTGTTTATCAGATCACTCACATCAATTTAGATAAGATAGTTAAGTTCACACTTGATTCTATGGTTATTATGGATGTGCATAGCAACTCCATAGTTGCATTTGGGAAAATGGATCACCAATCTTGGTTCTACACTTTCTCACATTTTACTCTTGATTAATTTTTTACTATAGTACTCACTCATATAGATGGGGTGAGTAAATTATGGCATGAGCGATTCGGCCATCTTAACTATCACTACTCGAAGTAATTCAATTGCAATGACATGGTTTCAAGGTTGCCACATGTTCATTTTTGTAATGTAATCTATCAGGGTTACATACTTGGTAAGCATCCCAAAGAAAAGTATGACAAAATCAAATCATGGAGAGCTATACAAATATTAGAACTAGTTCACAGTGACATTGTTGGTCTATTTCCAACACTTTTATTTAACATGACTAAATACATGCTTACCTTCATTGATGAATTTTAGAGGTATACTTGGGTGTACATTTTTAAGCAAAATTTTGAGGTCTTTGATCATTTTCAGGAATTCAAAGCACTAATAGAAAAATAGTCTGGTAAATCCATCAAGATTTTACACATAGACAATGGTGGTGAGTATGTCAGTAATCATTTTCAGCAATTATGCACTTCAAAGAGGATTGAACTACATCATACAATTCCATATAATCCTCAATAGAATGATCTTGTAGAATGTAAGAATAGGTCATTGAAGGAAATGGTCCACTGTATGATCCACTTCAAGTCTCTTGCACCTCAATATTGGGTCGAGGCCATCAATTATTCTTTTTATATCCATAACCAAGTTCTTCATAAAGTATTGAAGGGAGTCATTATTTTTTAAGAATAGAGCAATTAAAAACCTATAATTAAGCATTTTTGAGTGTTTGGATATCCTACTATAACCTGCATTCCTAAGAATAAATGTAAGGCAATGGAACCTCAAAATTTGTTAAATGTGGAGTTTGTTTTAACACCCCTAAGGTAAAAATAAAATTACCAAGACAATTTTAACATGAAATATCTACCTTTTATAATGGGGAGCTGAATTTTAACCACTTCCCTTTTTGTGGCACATTTTTGGGAAGTGGGTATGATTTAAAGGTGTTGAGAGAATCAAGGGATTATGTGGTTGAAACCTCCCTTATTTTGTGTCTTATTTTGTGGGGATATGGTTATCCTTATGATTATGGTGAATTTTTCAAGGGATTTTGAAAATTAAAAATAGGGGAGAGATGTAACACATTATTCATTGCATTTTTCATTTATTTTTGAGCTTTGCATTCTTTCTAAGGTCAGTGTGATCAGTTTTGAGGTGTAGCTTTGCATCTCAGAAATTTTGGTGTGAATTTGGGCTAGAGAAAATTATCTCTATGAGAGGTTTCTTGTTTAGAGTTGTTTTTACTCTTTTTTATAATACTATTGAGATATCCTTATGGTTATGGTGAATTTTTCAAGGGATTTTGAAAATTAAAAATAGGGGAGAGAGGTAACACATTATTCATTGCATTTTGCATTTATTTTTGAGCTTTGCTTTCTTTCTAAGGTCAGTGTGATTAGTTTTGAGGTGTAGCTTTGCATCTCAAAAATTCTGGTGTGAATTTGGGCTAGAGAAAATTATCTCTATGAGAGGTTTCTTGTTTAGAGTTTTTTTTACTCTTGTTTATAATATTATTGAGATCTTCTTGGTGGATGTAGCCCATATTGGGTGAACCACATTATATCAGTGTTATGTGTGTATTTTTGCTTAGATTTGAATTTTTCTGCCATGTCTCTGTTACTATGATTCCAAGGAATGATTTCCATGTTGTATATTATTGCATAATTAATTAATTTTAATCACTTATTCCTAACAATTGGTATCAGAGCTAGCTTTAGTTTTTTTGCTAAAGTGGTGAATTACAGGGAAAGATATTAACTTGAGTGGGAGTTATGGCAAATAATGGCAGATCTAGAGTTGAAAAATTTAATGGGAAAATTTTAAAATTATGGAAGATGTAGATGGAGGATTACTTATTTTAGAAGGATATTCATCTCCCTTTTATGGGGAAAATAGGCCAACCTTCAGGTATGAATCAAGTAGATTAGAATTTGCTTGATAGGAAATCATTGGGAGCCATACGGTTGTGCCTTGCATCTTCAGTTGCCTTCAATATTTTAGAGGAGATGACCACATTTGGTTTGATGAATAGTTTAGGGGAGTTATATGAAAAACCCTCTACCTCTAATAAAATATTTTAATGAAAAGGTTATTTAATATGAAAATGTCTGAAAATGGTTCTGTAGCTAATCATTTGAATAATTTTAATACGGTTGTGAGTATGCTAACTTATGTTGGTATTAAATTTGAAGATGAAGTTAAGGCTTTATTGATTGTGTGTTCCTTATTGAATAGTTGGGATAGCCTGGTTATGGCTATGAGTACTTTCATCCCTGCTAAGGGAAGTTTAAAGTTTGAAGATGTTATAGGGGTGATTCTTAGTGAGAAAATGTGAAGGAAGAGCACTGGGGAATCATCTTGAGGGAATGATTTGATGATGGAGACTAGAGGGAGGCAAATGGATAGAAGCAAAGGAAATTACAAAAATTCAAAGGGTCAAGGAAGATCTAAATCTAGAACCAAGATGGCATGTCGGCACTATGGGAAAAGTAGACACACAAAGAAGGAATGTTGGGAACTTCGGGACAAGAAGACCAAACATGAGAAGAGAAAGGAGGTAAATATGAAAATAGGTAATGTTAGTTAGGATGCTTTAATTCTTTCCTTGGATAAGGTTTATAAATTTTGGGTATTAGATTCAGGGGCTTCTTTTCATGCCATACCACATAGGCATTATTTTATGGATTATGTTCAAGGAGATTTTGGACATGTTTATCTTGGTGATGATGAACCATGCAATATAGTAGGGAAAGGTTGTGCTCAAGTGAAGATGGAGAATGGGAACACATGGCTACTAAAATATGTCAGACATGTCCCATAGTTAAGGTGGAATTTAATTTTGGTGGGGCAATTGGATAGTGAGGTTTATTCGATGATGTTTTTAGTAGACTCTTGGAAAGTTACCAAGGGTGCTCTTACAGTTTCAAGAGGTAATAAAATTAGCACTTTGTATTTGACTATTAGTGTTGATCACTATAATTTAGTTTATACAGATGGAGATGTAACTTTGTGGCATTATAGGCTCGGTCATATGAGCCGAAAGGGCATAGAGATCTTGGAAGACAAGTTGCCTAGATTGAAACATGTTGATTTGGACTTATATGATGATTATGTGTACGAAAAGTAGAAGAAAGTTAAATTCTTGACGGTTGGACATACAAAGAAGGAGAATAAGTTAGAGTTGGTTCACTTGGATGTATGGGGACTAGCTCAAGTATCTTCTATTAGTGGTTCAAATTATTATGTTACATTTATTGATGATGCAACTAAGAAAGTTTGGGTTTATTGAATTTAGAAGAAATTTGATGTGTTTGAAACATTCAAGATATGGAAAGCTTTAGTTGACAATGAAATAGGTCTCCATTTGAAATATCTTAGGTCAGATAATGGAGGTGAGTATTGTAGCAAAGCATTTGATGATTATTGTTCATAATGGAATTCATAGGCAAAGGATGGTTTTAGGGACACCACAGGAGAATGGAATGTCAAAGAGGATGAATAAGACAATCATGGAGTGTGTTTGGAGCATGAGGTTGCATGTAGGGCTGCCCCTAATGTTTTGGGTAGAAACAATTAGCATAGTGGTATATCTGATTAATAGAGGACCTTCAGTGCCTTTGGATGGAGGCATACTTGAGGAATCTCAGTCTAGTAAGAAAATTACTTATTATTTTCTTAAGGTCTTTGGATGTGAGGCATTGGTTCGTGTTCCCAAGAAGGATTGGACCAAGTTAGAGGCTAAGTCTGAGAGATGCACCTATATTGGTTATGGTGAGGATGACTTTGGTTTCCAAGTTTGGAGTCTTAGAGACAAGAAAATATTTCGGTTTAGGGATGTTATCTTTAAAGAAAAGTAATGTATAAGTATCAGTTACAGGAACAAGAAAAAAATGAGTACACAGTGTTGGATGATATTATTAATGGTAAAGTGTCTAAGGAGATAGTTCAGGAACCTCTTGCATAAGAACCCCAAAATCCTACAGTAAGAAGGTCTCTTAGGGTAAGAAAAGCTCTTGAATGTTTTTCCCCATCTTTGAGTTATTTTTGACTTACTAATAGTGGAGAACCAAAATGTTTTGAGGAAGCAATGCAGGCAAATGGTAGGAAGAAGTGGGAGCAGGGAAGAAGAACATAGTTCTCTCATCAATAACTAGATGTGGGATTTGGTGAAGCTACCCAAGGGCAAGAGAGCATTGTAGAACAAGTGGGTATACAAAATTAAAAAAAAAGATGGAGGAAAGAAAAGGAACAAGGCCCAATTAGTGTTCAAGGGGTTTGCACAGAAGAAAGGTATTAATTTTGATGATATTTTTTCTCTTGTTGTTAAAATGACTTCTATTAGAACTATGATTGGTATATTTGTAGTAAAGGATTTGAATTTAGAATAATTAGATGTGAAGACTACATTTTTTCATGGTGATTTGGAGGAGGAATTATATATGGAACAACCACATGTTTATGAGGTTGAAGGAAAGGAGAAATTGGTGTGCAAACTAAAAAAGAGCTTGTATGGCCTTAAACAAGCTCCATGATAATGGTATAAAAAGTTTGATAGTTTTATGTTAGAACAGGGTTACTCCAGGTGTCATTTTAACCATTATGTGTATGTCAAGATATTTGAGGATGGTAATTATATTATCATCTGCTTTTATGTAGATGACATGCTAGTTGCATGAAAGAACATGTAACAGATTTAAGTACTCAAGAAGCAGCTTGGTGATTTCTCTTTTATGAAGCATTTGGGTGTAGCAAAGAAAATCCTTGGTATGAGGATAACTCAAGACAGGAAGGAGAAGAAGTTGATCTTATCCTAGGAAGAGTAAGTGAAAAAAGTTTTGGAGAGGTTTAGTATGCAGGATGTTAAGCCGGTTGGGACTCCTTTAATAGGCCATTTTAGATTATCAAAGGAGCAATGTCCCAAGATAGAAGAAGAAAAGCTAAAGATGTCTAAGGTACCTTACTCATTAGAAATTGGTAGCCTAATATATGTTATGGTATGTACTAGGGTAGATATTGCCCATGCAATGGGAGTAATAAGTAGGTACATGAGTAATAAAGGTTATGAGCATTGGTAAACAATGAAATGGATTCTTTGATATTTGTGAGGAACCATGGGTATAGCATTATGTTTTGGTGGATCAGACACCACTTTGCATGGTTATGTGGACTCGAATATGGCTGGGGATGTTGATAAAAAGAGGAGTATGATAGGTTATGTATTTACTATTAGGGATATAGCAGTTAGTTAGATTTCTTGGATACATAAGGTTGTGGCTTTATCAACCATAGAGGTTGAGTATGTTGTTGCTATAGAGGCTAGTAAGGAGATGATTTGGTTATAACAGTTACTTAATGAGTTGGGGCATAAGTAGGAATTTGGGGGACTACATAGTGATAGTCAAAGTGTTATACATTTATCCAAGAACTCTACTTTCCACTCAAGGAAGAAGCGCATATAGTTGCAGTATCATTTCATTAGGATAGCTTTGGAAGAAAACATGGTGAAGCTAGAGAAGATACATACAAGCAAAAATCATATGGATATGATGACTAAAGTATTCACATTGGAAAATTTGAGGTTATGTTCAGCTTTGATTGGTCTTCGTGTAGATCATGGAGTGTTAAATTTTGTTCAAGGGGAAATGAACTCCATGTGGGAGATTATTAAATGTAGAGTTAGTTGTAACACCCCTAAGGTAAAAATAAAATTACCAAGAGAATTTTAACATGAAATATTTACCTTTTACAATGGTGGGATGAATTTTAACAACTTCCCTTTTTTGTGGCACGTTTTTAGGAAGTGGGTATGATTTAAAGGTGTTGAGAGAATCGAGGGATTATGTGGTTAAAACCTCCCTTATTTTGTGCTTTATTTTGTGGGGATATGGTTATCATTATGGTTATAGTGAATTTTTCAAGAGATTTTAAATATTATAAATAAGGGAGAGGGGTAATACATTATTCATTTCATTTTTCATTGAGTTTTGAGCTTTGCATTCTTTTTGCGATTAGTGTGATCAGTTTTGAGGTGTAGCTTTACATCTCAAGAATTTTGGTGTGAATTCAGGCTAGAGAAAATTATCTCTATGAGAGGTTTCTTGTTTAGAGTTGTTTTTACTCTTGTTTATAATATTATTGAGATCCTCTTGGTGGACGTATCCTACATTGGGTGAAACATGTTATATCAGTGTTATGTGTGTAATTTTGCTTCTCTGTTGCTATGATTCTAAGGAATGATTTCCATGTTGCATATTATTGCATAATTAATTAATTTTAATCACTTATTCCTAATAGAATTATCCTTACATCTTCATTGGATATTCTAAAGGTGTTAAGGGATACATACTTCTCTATCCCATCATTCATGATTTGTTCATTGAGATAAGTATTCACTTTCAGGAGGGTCCTTCAGACTCCAGAATTGACACTTCTCCCTCTTCCTTAGATGTACTAAGATTTAATGACAATTATATTAATTTAGATCCACCTCAATAACTTCCTGATGATCTAGATTCTTCTTATAGTTATTATTATGAGAGTAGTGATGGGAACTCACCTCCTCCCTCTCCCAAACTATCTTTAAAGGATGAGGAATCACCTCCTGACACTCCAACATATAATCTTGTTTGGGCTAGACAAACACTGCAAAGTGTTGGCCATTTGGTTGGAGATACTACTATGGAAGAGGAGTATGGTTCCTTGATTAGGAGCAACACTTGGGATTTAGTCCCTCTTTCTAAGGGAATAAAACTTGTTCAATGTAGATGGATATCTCAAACAAAATTTGGAGCAGATGGGTTTATAGACAAGTTCAAAGCACGTTTGGTAGCAAAGGTTTGATATCAAGTATCTGGCATTGACTATACTGAGAATTTTTCCGTAGTTGGAAAAATGAACCCAATCCAACTCACTCTTGCCTTTACTACAACACATTGTTTAGATGTTCATTAGATGAATGTGAAGAGTGTTTTTCTTCATAGTGACCTTAAATAGGAAATATACATAGAGAAACCACAAGGTTTTTTGGAAGATTCTTCCTTAGTTTGTAAACTTTAAAAATCTATGTATGGCCTCAACCAAGCTCCTTGAGCTTGGTATGCCAAGATGGACTCCTTATTCTTTCATTTGGGTTCACTAGATGTCATTTTGATCTGAAGGTCTAAATTTTATGATAGGATGTTTCACTATTGATTTTGATTCTCTATGTGGATGACCTATTTGTCATAAGGAGTTCTTCATCCACCATTATAGTAGTGAAAACTACTTTGTCTGATAGGCTCTCAATGACTGACTTGGGCTTGTTACATTACTTTCTCATGATTAAAATTTCTCAAGCTAACTCTGGGATCACTATTACATTGTCCAAGTATGCTCTTGATTTGCTTGCATGATTTAACATGGCTGACTGTAAGTTAGATCCAACTCCCTTTCTATCTAGAGTGAAGCTTGAGGGTGATTTTCCTTCTCCTTTGGTTGATTTTACCTCATATCGACAACTTATTGGTAGTCTCATCTATCTTACACACATTAGACTTGACATTTCATATGTAGTGGGTATGGTGTCTAGATTTATGTAGAAACTACATTAGATACACTGGAAAGTAACTAAGTAGATTCTCCACTACATTCACGATACTCATAGCTTTGGGATTCATTATGGATCAAGCATTAATGTTGACTTTATTAGGTATATAAATTCAAATTGGTCTGGTGATATTTAGAATCATAATTTTACTTTGGGCTATAGTTTCTCCCTTGGTTCAGGACCAATTAGTTAGTCAAGTAAGAAGTAGAGTGTTATTGATTTATTTACTATAGAGGAATAATATAAAGGAGTTGTTAATCCTTCCACTAAGGTTATTTTTCTTTAAGTGATTATCACTGAGTTCAATATCTATTTTCCATAATCAATAGTCATCTTTTATGATAACCAAAGCATAATCCAACTTTTAAGAAATTTGGTCCTCCATCAATGGACCAAGCATATCAATAATTGCATGCATCTCATTTGGAAGCTTATTCATGAACCTATCATTGATCTCCGATACATCCAAACTATGGAATAAATTATTGATATATTCACCAAACCTTTCACTAAGATCAAGTATCTTAATTTGGGGGCTCTTCTTAGGGTTTGAGTAGCTCTAACATCTTCCTCTGGGGGATTTTCTATGTACTTGGGTACCTCATCAGGACTCATTACTGGAACCCAATTGTAATATCTACCTAAGCCATACTTAATGGGGGTGTTAGTGTAGGTTTTTATTTCATTTAATGGTTTTTTCCTAAACATGTTATTTAGCTTGCTTAGGTGTTATTTTAGGTCATTGAAGATAATCCTACATGTATGAGGATGTATGGTCATATCTATTTTCCATTTATATATGTGCCTTTCCTAAAGTTATTTTTGTTAATGATCTAATGAATGATTTAATGTTACTAATTATAATAATTAAATTTTTTGATAATTGAAGACTAGATTCTTATTTCTCATGTTTAATTTCACTTCTATAATAGGTAGCTCTTATGCATAATTTCTTTTGCATATTACAGAGATTTATGCTTCATGTCTCCTTTAACCTTGATCTTTGATTATCAGCCTAATTTGATAAAATAGTTACTAGTTATAGATGCGAGCAAATTTTTTATTTTGGATTTTATCACATTTTTGCTTATGTATGTAGATTTGAGATAAATGTTGTCTCTCTTCATTGATTGATCAAACCCTAGATCTTCACCATTTTTTAACCTTAGAATGAGTTTGATAAAAAAATGGGTTAGTGGGCTTACGGTGTCGAGTTTCCCCAAATACCCCTTTGTCAATAGGCATTGACTATATAACCAATATTATAAGGAAGGCCTCATACTTATGTAGGTCTCCCCTACATGTGGGAAAGTGTGTACACATGGATGAAATATACTATATGAAGATGCATGTGCTAATCTGGCTTGTAATTTGATAAATATCACTCATGAGCTACTCTTTGAATGTTTTAGACTTGTCATATGACTACTCATATGCTTGATATGAAAATAGGGATGAATAAGGTAGAATATAGTGCTTGTGCAGTTTATTGATTTAACCTTAAATAGGTGTTTACTTAGTATTTGTTATATGAGGAATTAGAAGGCTTAGACTTATTTTTATACCACACCTTTTGAAAATATTTCATGGTTTGGTTCAAGCAAACAAATATGTCAACCCATATATTTCAATAATTTTATAATTTAGATGACTTTTGGCTATTAGACACTAGATAAGGATCTGGACACTACCATTGGTGGTAGTGTCCTTTTATGGTTGGTAGTGTCTAGAGGGATAGAAATTAGGTACTAATATAAAATTGATCATGAAGGAGATTTATAAAGTTTTAAGCTTTGTGTGTAGTGCATAAGACTCAAGTCATCAAAATGATATGGATCAGACTAAGAGATAAGTATTTAAGCACAATGAGATGGCAAATGTGAGCATTTTCATAGTAGAGAGGTCTTGAATTGGAAGGCGGATACTTTATTGATATTTATCAAATGTACAAGACTAAGATTCTATAAATATTAAGTTTTAGTATCTATATTATCCTCCCTTTAATCTAGTAATGCATGAGGATGAAATTACTAGTTTAAAGGAAATAAATATGTGCGTGGGTGTGTATAACACATCTTGCCTTTGCTTAAGTCCATGTTGAGTGATTTTTTGGTGTATGACTTGTAATAAAGAGTTTGTTATAGTATAAATCAATTCATATAATCTAAAAAATGAAATAATTGAAATGCTTGAAATTTAAGAGAGAAAAGGAGTACACCCATATGTCAATGCAAACATATTGCCTCTTGATGTTTTGGCTTGGTAAAGATGATTCTTTATGAAGTAATGGATATAGAAGAGGTTCAAACCTAAACTTTAAAGATTTTAAGAGGGATATGGGATGGTATTATGGCCCCAATATGGTGCAATGTTTAGTTGTGACATGACCATTGAGATCATTATATCTCAATCGCACAACTCAAATGTGGATTTATAATCGAGTGAGGGTGAATGGTTTAATCAACTCATGCTATAAATATGATTATATTGGATAATTTAATCACTCCAATCTATAAATATGGTGAGATTGAATGATTTAATCACGTCAACCTATAAAATGAACCAACTATTACAGTAGAAAGGGCTCAATAATAATACATCTTGGTGTAATTGATGCATCTTAGTTAGTAGTATAATTGGTCAGTTTTATAATTGTTGGTGAAATAACATGGAATATGCACTTATAATATGAATAAGATATAGTATATGTGTCATAGATCTAAAAAACTTTGTTTCAAATCTATGTAAAATCAGTGCAATGTATAGGACTCTGACCTAAGTGTATATCTGAATCATGGAATTGAACTAGAGTTTGTGTAATTTATAAGTCATGTCTTTATGACATTCCCCCACTAAAATATAGAGATATTGAGTAAGTGTATGATTTTAGAGGTCATGTTTTTATGACATACCCCCACTACAGTATGAAAACTATGAAAATGTATAAGTGTAGAGGTCATGCCTTTGTGACATGCCCCCATTATAATATGGAAACTATGAAAATGTATAAGTGTGAGGTCATGCCTTTGTGACATGCCCTCATTATAATCTATAAAACTATGAAAATGTGGAGGTCATGCCTTTTATGGCATGCCCCCATTGAAACTCCACCCCGCCCCCTTTTAAGGTGAGGGAAATAGAAATTGGTAGGTACATTACCTCAAAAGGATAAGGTAGTTATCTAACATGTGTATGAATCATGTATCATATATGGATAACATTTCAAAGTGAATAAATCAATTAGAATCACATTATGTGATCACATAAAGTCCTAAGATGCATGATATAAATCATGGCAATGTCTAGAGGGTAATAGTATAAACTTAACAAGTAATCAAGCACATAAACAAGAGTACTCAATGTAATGTAAGAGAATGGTCTAAGGAGACCTCATACATGGGGCATTTTGAAATGCCACATAATCAAAATAAATGACATGTATATGTCCAATCAACATACAATGACATATTCAAATGTCCAATCAACATATAATGGCATAGGGGCTAATAGATAAGGAACAAATTCAAATATTCCATAAGTAAGGCAATAGAAAACAATGTAATACACTCAAGGAAGTGATAATGTGAATAAATGAAGTATAAACAACTATCATAGACATATTATACTGGTCCCTACATATTTATATTAATAAAAAATGTTATGTAGTATAACATATCAAGTACACTATGAAAGATATGAGCATGTATATAAACATGTGTAAGCATTAGCATTTAAGCTCAAACATGATAATGTAGAAATGATCATAAAGGATATATAACCTGTATCAATCATGATCAAAGAATGAGATTCCCCCAGTGTTCTATATGACATGAGTAGAGGAAAATTCTAACATATGAAAGTGCATAGAGTGTGTGTTTGGGTATGCATGTATCACACTCAAAGATACATGAACATATGTGTATATAGGAATGAAATGATATGTTATATACTAACATAAATCAAACAACATAGATGTTAAGGAGCTAATAAAATCTTGAAATGTTGAGTATTTTAATATTTTTGAATTTTTTGAATGTCTTTTTTATTTTTGAAATATTTGATTTTTTTAATTTTTGGAATATTTGATAGGAAAAATTTTATCCTATGATCCCATCCAATGGATGCTCGTAGGTATCTCCAAGCTTATAATATGTTATGTGAAACTAGTGGTACTACCAATGAGCATGCATATGTGTCATATATGGATCTATATAATATTTGGTATCCTATGTATGTGTAGTAGGACTCTATGGTTATGACAAAACAATAGGAGTAGGGGTTCATGGAACCCATCATTTAGTGTTTTTTGGTCAATTTGGAGTAGCTACATGTTTAATTTATCTAGGTAACTGAGTATATTGTGTAGGCATAGATGAAAATTCAATGGAATCCAATGTGTGTGTCTGGTGCCAAGGCCTTTCAATTATGAACCTCCTAGGAAAGGAGATTTCCTATTGCTTACCCTTTCACAGGGGATTAATATTAACAGGTTTGATAATTATTTGTCTTGGAATAAACTTCTCTTATTCAAGTGGGTGATCATATGGAATTGTGGGAACTATCACTACCATGTTGGTTTTAATGTATCTTATACACCCATGTATTATGGAAGGTACTGCATCGAGTTTATGTATCCAAGGTCATCCCAATAACATATCAAAGACTCATATTTATGGTATAACTAGAAAGGTGGTAACCACATATGCTGGACCAACCTGTAAAAGTAAATCAATCTCAACAATGACATGATGTGATGTCCCATTAAATGCTCTGACTATTTTCATTGAAGGGTATAAAACATCATGTCTATATCCCAAATGTTTAAGTAGGGTCATGGTACATACATTCTCACTATTACCATTTCTGGTCATAACACTATCTATAGGATGATGGTCAACGTGTGCTTGAATAAATAATGAATGAATATCAAAGTCATCATCCACTAGTTCACTATCATCAAATGTAATAGAAGATATCTAAACCATATGAGATATTATGCATGTATACATGCCAATAATCTCATCTAATGGGTGCCCATAATTTGATGGAGGAGGATGTGCATGGTATGCCATTTACACTTCTGGATCTTTCTTATAATGATCTTGTAAAAGATTGTTAAATATTTTAAAATTCTGGTGATCACTAGGTTATGAACCTAAATCCTTAATAGGATCATCAAAGGTAATATTTTGGTCAACAATGATGTCTTAGATCTTATGATTCAAGGTATAACATATGTTTGTGGAGTTCTCAAACCCTTGGTGATAGTCACACTATGTATTAGCATCATATCCTTGAGGTAGAGGTCAACTCATATCTACCTCTATGGGAGGAGTGAGATATGAGATGACACTCCACAAGCTTCTGAAAAAAAAGAGCTAGATACTTAAGTAATCATGTAAATTATCTCTTAGGTGCATTAGATAAGATGAGATTATTAGGTTATTACGACATTGTATTAACTATTGTGGTTATTCCATTTTTAGGTTATGTAGGTTTCCCTATAGCTTGGTTTGAAATGAAACTTGGTATTGGATGTAGTCAGTGTGTTTGATATATTCTTAATCTTATTCAAGGATACAAGTTTCATTTCACAATCCCGAATAATATGGCATAAGTAATAAAAATACTTGAACTTTTTAAAAAGAATGGACTCATGTAATGGGGCAAATAAGATTTTATTGAAGATGTTTTGAATTTATTTATCTTCCATTGGATTTGTCATTTTGGCCAGCATTATTTTATATCTCAAAACATATTCATTGATGGGTTCACTAGTTCCTTGTTCAATCTTTGAAATTTGAGCACATGCCATATCTTCAATGATATTAATATATAAATATGCTAGGAACTGATTGGCTAGAGGTTTGAATGCTCTCACTAATTGGAGTGGTAAGTCATATAACCATATTAAAGCATGGTACTTGAGGCTCCTTGGAAATAATTTGGTCAAAAGTTTATCATTGGAGGCATAATCAAGGCATGTCGCATAGAAAGTTTGGAGATGTTGTTCATGATCACCCTTGCCATTGTAAAATGTGAACTTGGGTACAACAAAACCAGTTGGCAAAGGGTACAAAGATATTGTAGGTGCAATAGAGTTATGTAACACATCTTGTGAATCAATAGCATAAGGTGATTTCATAGAATATTTCTCAATATTAGTAATCTTGGATTACAAAAGGTTTATATTTTGTACAAAATCTTGCACATTTTGATAACTAAGGTTTGAAGTTTGAGAAGTCACTAAAGGAGGTGTACCCATGGTTTGAGTTGATGTAGGCATCAAAACCAATGATTGGGTTAAGGTGGTAATGGTTCCCATGGAGGATGTAGTAATAGTAGGATTTGTTTTAGGGAACAATGATGTAAATACATAACCCACACCCCCATTAGATGTAGGAAGTGATGGTGTGTTCAAGGGTAGGGTTATTGGATTAGAATTAGTTGTAGTACCTCCTAAGGATTCACCATCACTAGGTTAGGATGGCTTAAACTTAGCATGTTTATTGATTTCATATCTTATAACATACAAAAATGCATCCATTAAGGTCTTGTTGTTATTGAGTTGATTGACTAGTGCTTCCTTATATTCCATTTCAAAATGATTTTTGTGATTAAAAATTTCCATTACTTATAAATGAAAATATTATAATTTGAAACAACAATTTACAACAATCAGAATCAGAAAATAGAAAACCCTAGGTCAATCCAGGGTTTTGAGAATAATGGTCAGGTTCACCAAATGTTTAACCCTATTTTTTTTATATTTTTAGTTGTATAGGGTTAAAAATATAGTAATTTAAGCACAAGGTTGATAATATAATGGATACCAAGCTAATTAAAAGAAAACTCAGATAAACAAAATTTTGAATTTATACAAATGAGATTACTAAAAAAGTAAAGTAAAACTATTGAAAGATATGGCAATAAGTAATAAATGATGTTACTTGGTTTAATGTGTGTAGACAAATATGTACTATAACCAAGTGTAAAATATGTAGGATCAATATTATGGATCAATCATCAGATTTTGGAAATCACACTTTTGTGGTTGCGAACACTTTTGTCATACTTGGACACTATTGTTGATGCTAGTGTCTGATTATGACATAGGTTTCTAGTACAAAATAATGATTAGATCTGGATGTAGCCAATTTCATTATTTTTGGTTTTTTATCACATTTGTATTGATGTATTCATATATGGGATACGGAATACCGTTCTTCATTGATTGATCAAACCCTAGCTATTCACCCTTAGAATGAGTTTGCTGAAAATTGGGTTAATGGGATCACAATGTCAACTTTCCCAAAAGACCCCTCTATTAATAAGTGCTACCTACATAAAAAATACTCCAAGGAGGGCCTCAGACTTATGTATTACTCCCTTATGTGTGAGAAAGTATGTACACAAGGGTGAAATATACTATATAAAGATGCATGCAGTGATCTAACTTGTAATTTGACAAACATCACTTATGGGGTAATCTTTGAATGATTTAGAAATGTTATATGATTTTTTCCATGCTTGATATGAAAATAGGGATGAATAGGGTAGAATTAAGTGTTTGTGTAGTTAAATGATTTAGGTTTAGTAGGTGTTTATTTTATATTTACTAGATGAGGAATGGTAAGGCTTAGATTTGTACTTTTACCACACTTTTTGAATTTCATGGTATGGTTCAATAATACAACTATGCCAACCCATAGGTTTTAATCATTTTTTAATTTAGATGACTTTTGGTTACTAGACACTAATTAAGGATTTAAACACTATCATCAATAGTAGTGTCCCTATGTGGTTATTAGTGTCTAAAGGGATAGAAAATAGGTACTACTCTAAAACTAATAGTGAAGGATGTTTATCAAGTTTTAATTTTTTAGTAAAATACATGAGCCTTGGGTCATTAGAATGATATAGATCAGACTAAGCAATAAGAATTTAGGCATAGTGAGATGATGAATGTGAGCCTTTTGATAGTAGTGATGTTTATAACTGAAAGGTAGAGAATTGATTGATATTTATCAAATGTACAAGACTAAGATTCTATAAATATTCAATTTTAGTATCTAAACTTCCCTAACAAAAGTCAATAGAAACTAAGGAGAATCTAGGGGTACATCATGCATATAAAATGCATTCTCTATTGATAACATATGATCATCCACAAAATAATATCATTAGTATAATCAACAATATTCCACCTTAGTTACATGTGACTAAATTTGATGAAAATGATATGTTTGATAATGATTCATATGTTCATGCATTGTTCATACATGCCTAAATTGAGGAATAACTCTATGTAATGTTATGATCGACAATGTCTAAAGTGATAACGTTTGCACGATAGCACTTCTCTGAACTCTTGGATACACATGACATTATTTAGAAGATATAATGTGTAAGACGGTACTTTTTAACAATTGGGTTTAGATATGAAAAATATATCAAAATTTACTCAAAACACCAATCTTAAAAATTTGAAACAAGCAAGATCATAATGCAAACAAAAATGAATTCAAAATAGAATTATACCAACATCATAACCTCTTAGACCCAATCTTGATCCAAATTTATTATGTTTGATTGCTTACTCTTTATTGAATGTATTTACTTGGAAGACTAAAATTATTGGGACAAAATGTGATTGGCTTGCTAATGGACTAAGATGATAGCGTGGAAGCTCATAGATCATGTGTTATTTTTAGCATGGTTTTGCCCACATTCCATAGATTTTTTTCAATGGAATATGGGGGTGTTTAAATAAAGCATATAGAGGGAACTAAATGGAATTAAAAATTCCCAAGTGGCATCTAGATTTAGAGAGTTCTAGAGAGAGGGAGTTAAAATGGAGGAGAATCATAGAATTGGTGAACTCTAGAATATTGGGTTGATGATAATGATCAGGGGTTTAGGTGGTGAGGATGTGATAATAAGAGGATTATGGAGGTTAATAAAGTGATTATGTCATAGCTAGTGGGAAGGCTTGTAGAGAATCCTAGGGATAGGTGTGATTTTGTGAATTTAAAATTCACAAGTGGGCATAAGAGGGATTTATGTTATAAATAGGATGTTAACAAGAAATAACAAGATAATAAATATTGGATGGGATATATGAAGGTTAGTATAGGATATAAATATATCTAAAGGGGACTATATTATTGACTAGGGGGAATAAGCAAATGATGAAAGGAATTAATTAGTGAATCATTAGGTAGAATTAGTGACATAATTAACAAGCCAGAATAGGCAAGAAAATTATGATGCATACATTTTCCCCTGTTTGAAAAGGCATTGCGATTAGAATAAGCAGAAGGAGCAATGGTCTTTTAAATAAGAAAGACGCTCATGGATGAATGTTATTAAATGATGTTAGTGGATATGATGCCCCTTAAGGGGACATGCAGAGCAAAATGAGATGGATGGCCATTCAAAAAGAAGAAATGAGGGGTAGGAGGCACAAATAGACAAGGGGTGGGGATGCTATATGGGGGACTGATAAATAATAATATGAAATCGACATGAGTAGTGAGTAGTGAGCTATAAATTGATGATGCCACTAGAAAATACATATACACATGGAACATAAATGATAGTGTCAAGGTTGTTGACACATCATAAGGGGGAATCAATCATAACATGATGAAGATAAGACAAAAATTTGTAAGATTTATACATATCCCAAGAAATGACACATGTTAGGGAGAGTTGTAGACCAAGATGATAAAGGCCATGAGCTTTCAACATATCCCAAGTAAGCATGCATACTAAGAGAGCATTAGGCCAAAATAAGATAATGAATTGATAATATTAATGATGAGTGTATCTCAAAGTTGAAGTAGAATTATATTGATGCCCATCTTAACTTAAACCTTAGCTAACTCACTTTAGGTACACAAATCAATGTCAACTCACAGGTATCTTGTCTTGACTTTGTCTATGAGTTCAAAACCTTACTCTATGAAAAAAAACTTTTTTATTTAATCTGACCTCATAGATACACTTCATACATCTTAACATACCTATACATACCCATTTATATCATCCATTCCTTGATTGAAAGCTCTATATTCTTCATTTACCTGTTGGCTTGTGCACCTTTCTTTATAGCCCTTTTCCTTTGTATTTTGGACATAAATTCTCATAGGTTATCTCAATAATGAATGTAAAAATACTTTTTTATACCCATTATTCCTTTATATAACATACCTAAAAATTTCATGAGGTTACTTTGTACGGAATTGTACTTCCTTCTTTAGCCCCTGCTCCAATTAACCCTCTTTTCATGCAAAGCTCCTTGTCCTGAGCAAAGTCCAAACTTTATAACAAAAATAAGAACCTTTATAGATACCCATTATCTCCTTATAGGTTAATAAAAAAATTATTTCACCCCTTTTGTGGATAAAAACCACTTTTCTAGATAGGCCTACTATTTCTTACATGCATACACCTAGAACTCACTTTAGTTATCCTTTTTCTGTACTTGTCCATACTATATCAACATGAAAACATATCCAATAGTTTTATAACATCTCAAATGGGAAAATATTACAAATTTTCAAGCATTTTGAAGGGTTAAAACTCATTCTAGAGCCCAAACCCTAGTTTTAGGGCTTTTTAAGGACTTACACAGGCCGAGAGCATAATAAATGCAACTGGAAGTGTTTTTAAAGGTTTTAAATGGGTAAAATTTGTTGTTTAAGGATTTTATAAACATCCTAAATCATTTCCAATCATCTACCAAGTCTTAAATATCCTCTGCTCACCCTAAGCAAGATTTGTCCAAGTTGATTTCACTGTGTTTTTATGACAGTGAGCAGGGTTTTGACAATGATCTCATCATATCCTTGATTAATAGGTATATATATAGCTTAAAAAATCATTTCCCTTATCTCCATAGCCTTTTTTTTTCTAAAAGGCTTCCATCAAAACAATTTTCTCGCAATACATACAAACTTTCTTCTTACTGCCTGTGTATTGTCATCTACAGGCCTGAGAGTAGGGTTTTGAGGATTTCCAAGAATTTAAGGGACTTAAAGACTTAGTTTATTTTCATACATGTTCTTATTTATCTCATAAATCTACTCCTAGACTTATAAATCTCTCATGCATTTCTTTCCATGTGGATCTAACCTTGCAACAGTGGACTGTGTGTTTGTCTAAGTATCATGTTCATACCCTATTTATAATCCTTTATTCTTTCCAAGATTTATAGACCTCTTTGTCACAAAATAACACTTATAAATTTTTATTATCATATATCCAAAGGTTCCTTATACAAAAATATTATCATTCTTTGTCTAGGCTTTATGGAGATCCACACACACATACACATGTATGTCACTGTTCAAACCAGAATTCCACAAATGAGATCATTATTTGCTTAGCATTAAAATGGGAATCAAAACACTATTATTTATTAACCAAAACATAAATACTTACAATTCAATGCATGATCTAATAACTATGGCTTACAATCCTTATTGGACACATCCACTCCTTCTTCCTCACATCAGACCTTCTTTTCCTCCTTCACTCTTACATCCTCTTTTCTTCCTGGTTATCCTTTCTCTACTCTTGAATGAGAGATCATCTCTCTCTTCTCTATGTGCATTCCTCTTATCTTTTTTAGATGATTTTCAATATTAAACATATAACAATCTTAAGGAATAAACTCCTCTCTCACTCCTACACCTAACTTGGGCTCTAAAATAAGAAAAGAGGACTTTTCTAAACCAATACGCTAAATGAAGAAGATTTTCCAACAAACATTCTATGGTTGAAAGATATTCAGCTATTCCCTTGATTTTCTCCATAATCCAAGATTGGCTTTCAACGTATATATCTTCTCTAACTACCTTCACCTTTTCACTATTTTCCAATTTTTACATTTGACATTTACATTTACTCCTTCAACAACATTTGGAGGGAATACAAAGATTTTCAATTTGAATTCAACTCCTGACTAGAACATGATTTAAGCTTTATGTGTTTGATGGTCTTAGCTTCGCCATGTCCTCCATGAGCTATTATATATGCTCCTATATTAGATATGATGATGGAGATAAGAGAGAGAAAAATATGTGATTGAGTGATCAAAATATGAAGGGGAAGAATTGGGACTGCAGTAAATCGAATCAATGAGCCATAATGTAATTAATAGCAACGATGCCCCTAGAAAAGACATTTGTAAGGGAGTAAGAGATGATAATAAATTTATGGTATTGGTTATTCCCCAATCAAAGGAGGAAACCATAAACTTTATATGATGAATTGACCAATCAGTGATAATGGATGACTTGTAGAAGAAAAGATGGATATTGTGATTTGTCGAGCCCAATCAACATGTATTGGTGATTGAATGGGAAGATTGGGGAGTTGATTTTGGAATGGATAGGGATTGATTAATTGAATAATTAATTGAAGATATTTTAACTCAAGGATTTGACTAATGCATGATGTGAGGATGATGAGGGACAAGAGAGATGTGATGATGAATGATGGGGAAAGAGGAAAGAGTGGCCAAGCTGACCTTAGACACATTATGTGATTAAGAACTACCTACATAATCTTAAAAGACCTTAGGATAATGTAGTTCTCCCTAAATGGGAGTTATATGAAGAAGAGGAATGATGAGGATAATGAATAAGATGGATGATTTGATGGACAAGAGAATAAAAGATGAATGGATGAAAGGGGATGAAATAGATGTGTTAGATACGAGTGATAGTGGAGGGTGGATTGTAATTGTGTCAATAAATGAGCTATGATATTATTGATATCAAATATTCCCCTCATAAAGACACATGTAAGGGATGGATTGATGATAATGTCATAGTTATCAACATGCCCCAAATGGGAACCAACTATAACAAAAGAGTGATGAGGAAAGCCATAAGATTTTGACGTATCCCAAGAAAGAATGCATGTATGGTAGAGTTATGTATCTCTGATTAATGATTGAAGAGGATGAAAATGTCTTGAGACTAATAAATTAACCAATTAGTGATGATAAAGGATTGATGGAAGAAAATATAGATGTTGTGATTTGCCAAGCCCAATCGATAGGTGTGGGCAATCAATGAAAAGAGTAGGGAAATGATTGTAGGGATGGTGATTGATTAATAGATCAATTTATTAATGATTGATATTATAGTTAAGGATTTTATTGATGAAAGACTTTGGGATAATGAGGGACAAGAGAGATGTGATGATTAATGATGGGGAAAGAGGGGAGAGTGCTCGAGCTGACCTTGGACACATTACATGACTAAGCACTGCCTACATAGTCTGAAAAGACCTCAAGCCAATGTAGTTTGTACTAGATGATGGTTGACAAGAGATACTAGAGGAGGAGGATGACAATGATTGTTAGACATGTTATTTTTTATATAGAGGATGCAAATCAGATGTTAGACATGAAGATAGAGGACTACGAGAAATTATGGGAGATGAGATGTTATATATTGATGACTAGAGAGATGATAAATGAGTAACTATAGGATATATATGGAATGATAAATGGTTTTGAGGAATGATTGGATATTATATGAGTGGACTGAGATGATCAACTTGATGATGGGATTAAGATGATTAGACATTTAGACATGTGAGAGAGGATAGGAGAAATGATGAGTGCAGTCTATTGTCAAGCCATCATTGATGTAACAGGTCTCATCATAGTCTAAGCAATCCGATGTAAATGTATCACTAGGAAATATTCCCTATGATATAAGTATGACCAAGATTACATTGTGCCAAAGTACATGATTATAAAAGGGGCAAATGATGAACTCTACATAGGGTACCCAAAAACATTATTGTAGCTTTTTTGGCTCTATCATAACATCCTAATTCATTGCACCCTTGATGAAAGAGACATGATGAAAGACTAATTAAAATACTAATAAAAGAAGATAAATATATAAAATAAAACAAACATGTGTAGATATATACATGATAAAAGACATGCAAAAAAGTCAAATAACATAGAGCATACAAATAACATACACAAGTATCTACATAGAGATGTGATTAGTGTCTTATTTATTGTCTTGATAAGAGTCGATAGGATGATTGATCAGGTAATGAGTTGGACTAAGTTGGTCATGATGATGTGAATTTGGATTAAGGATAGGAACTTGGACAATGTATGGACTTGGAGTAGACTAGGGACTATAATTAGGATAAGGTTACAAAAGACATAAGACAAGATGATTAGGATGTTGAGATAAGGCAAGATGACAAAATGATGAGACCACTATGATATAAGACAAGGCAAGATGATAGTGAGATGGAAAAATTAGGTCATAAGATAAGATAATTGGAATACTTAAGACATAAGACAAGACAACTTAGAGGTTTTGGGATTTTATGAATTTTATAATTTTTAAGGTTTTTTGGGATATGTATGTACACTATACAAATGGGCTTACTATCAAAGGGAATACCATTCCTAGCAACTAGGATGAGGATATATGGAATAATTAATGGGATGACAAAAGGATAAAGGTGATGTTAAAAAGGGGATGAGGACTAAGGAAGAATGGACTAGGGTTCGCCAACGACCACATCACAAAAGAAATAAATATCTAGTTACCTGAGTGTCTATTGGAGGATATGCTAAGATGATTCTAGAACATTTCCCAAGACATCTTCCATTCCCTTATAAAGGTCAAGAATAGAAGAAAATATGGATATAATAGGGTGTAATATGGTAGATGATGGGTAGGATCAATGGATTGATGGATTGGAGAGATGAGGATGAAATGGATGGATTTTACACCAAGTGTTGAGGTATAATGTGGACAATAAACTATCTTACCATGATGCCAAAAATTAGTTTTCATCATGGTACTTGCCCAAGGTGCCAAAAGACTAGTTTTCACCATTGGACAATTTTTTCTTGACATTTTTAATGGCATCTCGATTTATTAGAGGTAGGTAAGATGCATGATGCAAATGCTTTCTTGATATTTCAACTGACACTCATTATGGGTAGGTGTGATTTTAGGATAATGTTGTCAATGCAGGATGTATTGATGCCATACTGACCTTCATTGATTCTTGATTTAACATCCTCTAGATGTCTCAACTAGATGTCTTTGTAACCCTTATGAGAGATGATGTTGTTTGGGAAAGTGACATGTGGCAGATATGAAATTGGATGGTTTTGATAGTGAGGTAGAGGATATGGATGAGTGATATGAGATTAGAAATGGGGTTCAATAGTTTCACACACCATTGGATATGGTGGAAGGGATATTTTTTACTAGTGTTATATGTCAAGTAAGGTTAAGCAATCTAAGATTGTTTGACTTCTTTGCTCTTTGATCCAAATATTATAAGGATGATCAAGCACATTACTTTTGACTTGTTTGACTTGTGTGGTAATTGGTGCCATGGTGACTTTTTGGTTTATTGACTTGATTGTATTTTTATTGCCCCTGGTGCCTATAACTAGGATTCACTAGGGGTATTTGACTTTAGACTTTGAGAATGATTGTTTTGAATTGGATGATCCCTTGGCACCTCAAGGATATTTTTACTAAGGGATGAGGCTTTTTGACTTGGCCAGTTACAAAAATCTTCTTGAATTTGATTGATTACTTTTTCATAGTTGACTTGATTATTTGGCTTGATTAATTTATTATTGGCATGGATCCTTGTATATTCAACACATGAGATTGCATGTTGAGGGGAATTTAATGATGTGCATCCATGTTTGTCCCATTCAGGGAGTGGGATGGAGGAATTATTAATACGAGGTGGATGATTAGGGATGTGTGGTGAAAGGGGTGAATTAAGGGGATGATGGTTGATATAGTCCTCAGAAAAGCTACTGGGATACCCAACCTCAACATCAAATTAAGTATCCTCAAAAATATCAAAAGGATCACAAAGACTCTTTATATAATTAGCATCAAAAGTCAAGTCATATCCAACTTGATGATCTTCAATTGATAAAGCATCCAAGAATTGTGTTATGATTTCATCATCCTAAGATGGATCAAGCATCACGTCTTCTAACTGGTCAACATTCAAATTAGAGACATCCTCAAAGAGATAAGTATTGACATGACTTTAATTATCTGTAAGGGATGATGATTATGACATGGATTTTGACTCATATGCTAGTTTTGGACATGATCTAGATGTAAATAACCATTCTGATGATAACTCCAATAGGGATGTTGATGAGGTGATGTTGCCAATAGATGATTTTTTGATAGTAGCCATAGAGATGGCATGTTGGATAGCCTCATCATTTGCAAGTACCTTCTTCACCTTGGGTTTGTGAATGGATGCTTTAGGCTTAATGGATTTGTGAAAATGGGGGATTTGATGTGAATAGGATATAGGGATGGTTTGATAGTGGATGGTTGTGGTATGGCGAAGATTGGGGTCATGACCTTGGTTGATGAGGGAAGAAGCTTGATCATGGTTAATAAGTGTCTATTGGTATACCCCCTCTTATTCACTCTTAGGTGTGGACATATTGGATTCATCCTCAATTTCAACATTGCCATGATCAATTAAGTTTTGGACATAATCTCTAAAAGGGCAACATCTATAAGTGGAATGTCTAGGGACTTTGTGGTATGGACAAAATTGATCCTATTAATACTATGAGGGCTTATGTCTGGGCACATCTAGAGTTTTTGTTTGTGGGTAGACAATCATGCATGTGGCCTCTAGTTTCAAAAATAGGGCTTCCACAAATATTGGGAGAGGAGTATATTGCTTGTCTATAGTGTTGGATGTGCAAGTGTTGAATTTAGGAGTGGAAGAATAAAATGGTGATGTCATGATATTGGGGGATGGTCGTGTGTGATATTTTTTAGGATATGAATTGGAATTAGATAAGGTTGGCAAGCTATACTTCCCTTTTCTAGTAGGATGAGTGATTTTTGATGGACTATGACTAGTAAATGGAGGATTCGACTGTGGATGGGTATGAACTAGAGGTAAGATTAATTGAATGGGGTCGAAGCTTATGGTAAATTGGGAACCCATTTCTAAGAGCCACAAGAGGATAGCATCCTTTTTGGCAACAAGATATTTATTAAATAAGGCAATCTCTTTATTAGTATGCTGACTAAGAAGGTCATGACTAGGACTAGGACTAGTGAATGGGGGATCAAAATGGGATCGATTGTCACAAGGATTATATGTGGATAAGGGTTGATGATGCACTTGTTTGGTAGGTGATCTTATGTTTAGGTGTTCAAAATCATTGGGAAGGTAGGCACCCATCTCCAATAGTCGTAGATTGCACTCATGCTTATTGTCAAAGATATACTTGTTAAATAGGGCGACCTCGCCACTTGTATATTAGGGAATGTCAGACTATGGTTATGATTAATGGATAATGTGGCTGACCATGGTGGGCGAGCATAAAGTCTAGGTGTACATGGAAATTTATAATGGGGAAGGATAAGGGATGTTAATTTATGCTTGATGAGATCAAGATCTGTAGGTAGGTGGGCACCCATTTCGAGGACCTACAAAAAGATCTCATCTTTGTTGGTAAGTAGGTATTTATCTATTAAAATTGGGTCCATATCCATTCAAGTGGATGATAGATGAAAGGTAGTCAAATGACAAAAGAGGGTTGATGTGAAGTTAGATTAGGGCTTGGGTAAAAATATGGCCTTTGGACAAAGTAAGTCTAAATGATTGAGCTAGTATGATAGGTGATGGTTGAGGATGAGATAAACCAAATAGATTATGATATCAGATTGGAACCAGATTTTATTCTTATAGTATGATATGTGATCTATCAACAATGCCTAGTTTCAAACTAGCAAAAGGATAGTGATTCAACCGGTGCCTGACTTCAAACTAGCAAGATAATGATTAAATGGGTGCTAGTTATAAATAGGTAAGATGACTAGATTAGAGACAAATGGATTGAGGATGATTGGATGCTAGATTGAAATTTACAAAGTGATAGGTTGTATTGATTGAGTATGAAATTTGATAGAGTAATGAGTGATAGAAAAGTTGATGGTGGACTAGAGTGATAGGATGATATATAAGGATAACAAAATGACTAGTTCAAGCCTTAGTCCAATTTTCTCAAGGTGGGATGGATATAAGATTATGTTTTAATGGGTAAATGGGAATAAATGGAGGGATCAAGGATGATGGGATTGATATCAGGACAAGTATATAAGGCTGGTGAAGCAATAACAATTAGAGGTCTGGTGAGTATGGTTTGGACAAGTGTGTGACCTAAAAATCCAACTAGATGTGTTGTAGGATAAAAAGGAAAGACAAAGTAAGATGGTATCTATCTAGATGAGGTAAGACTAAATGAGATGAAAGATGATGATAATATAAGGGCGTACAAGATAGGGTGATAAATAAATAGGAGGATGTCAGGGTAAAACTAGATTAGGATATGCCTAAGATGGGATGATAAGATGTTCAAGATATATAAGATTATACAAGATGAAGGATGAATAAGGTGAGATATGATGATAGATAAGATGGACAAAGATATACAAAATATGATGATGAGTAAAGTAGATAAAGATGTACAAGATGATTAATAATGTACAAGATAGGGATATACAATATGATTTAGGTTATACAAGATAAGAATGTATGAAGGAGATGAGACGACAGAGCTAAAATATGGTGTAGGGATGATTAGGGCAAGATTAAATGATATGAAGGGGGTATAACTTGAGATGAGATAATGGTGAGACAAGATGCAATGATGGACAAGGTAAGACTAGACTAGATGACAAGACTAAAGTTAAGGTAATGAGGGTACGACTAGGATGGGACAAGATACAAGATAAGGATGTGATATAGATAGACTAAAGGGTAAGACTAATGATGTGGAAATAATGGTATGAGTAAACAAGAAAAGGGTATACTAGGTTGTGGGAGATAATGGAAGACTATGGTAGGGATAGGATAAAATAGTTAAGACTAGATTAGGTAAAGAAAAGATGAGGTGGTAGAGGTTTGACTAGTGTTAAAGGTATGAGCCTCGACTAGGATATGATTAGGATGAGAGTTGATGAGAGTAAATAAGATGAGATGAGTTAAGCTAAGAATATACGAGTCAAAGGGATAAGGATAGAATGTACAAGGCAATATGATAAAGGCAAGGATATACAAGATGATGATATAAGAGACCTAGATAACCTTGTATAGGTTTGGGTAAAATGTTGACTCAGCTCACAAACAACATTGGTCTAACACAACACTCACCAAATCAAGAAAACCATAAACCTATCACTACTAAACTGATTTGGGAGTATAACTCGATGACTACATTATCTAATGACTTTGTGGGTGAGGTTGTAGGTTAGTGACCCATTACGAAATCTCCCAAACCCTCTAAACCCCATTTGCACATAACAGTCATTATGGGAGTTGACACTGACTCCAACATTTAGTCATTTGTTACGGTCAATGGTCCTCATCTAGGTTATACGAGCTCACTAGGGGCATCCCTGATATATACTAGGTATGTGGGGCCCAACTATGTATAAGGTGTTGTTTGATGTTTGGGTCGGAGAGTTAACTCCTCACCTTCATAGGATCCTATATGGGGTCTTCCACTTGGCTTGATGATAGATGTCTCCTTTTTTTATACTCTGTCAAAACATGAAGTGTGGTTGAATGCGTGGTGATGAAATTCGCATCACCAACCCCTAAGCCTATGGCAAGTGCATGGGAATCACTTCCACATCACGTTGCCCCCTACAAAATAAAAATGGGAGGGTTTGTTAATGGTTCTTTATCCTCTAAGACTCATCGTTAGGACGTAGGGAGGAGAGCATACACCACTATAGCCCTCAAGTATAAACAAGCAGATAAAAAGTTGATTATACAAAATATATACAATATGGTTTTCAAAATTACAAAATATTTGATAGGTAGCCTGCAAAGCAAGTGATTAGTAGTTTTAATTTGACAATCTCAAGGGGCAACCTGCAAGACAAGATGTTAGACAAAAATATGACCTACAAGACAAGATGTCAATAGTTTGATAGGTAAAATCAAGTGAGACAAAACTTCCATCGAATTTGCCCCTATAAAATCCAAACCAAATGTTAGTCTAATAAGTCTTAATAAAACCACTGAAAAAATCATGGGTTTTATAGTAAAACTCTTTGAATGAGGGGCCATGATGTGGGGATCTAGGGGTGACAATGCCCAACGGGGTCAAGGGGTAGCACCTCGAGCATGCTCCCTATCGTGGTATAGGATGAGATTAAGGGGCAGAGCCCCCGATACCAAACGTAATTTGAGGCTTACATAATGCTTGGAATGGCTCAAAATTCACCAAATTTTATCAAAAAGGAACACTCTCAAAAAGAAAAATTTAAAGGCAAAAAGAAGGTTAGTTAATTTAGCTTAGCAAATTTAGTGGATGATTCTACAAAAATGACGTTGGACAAGCGATCTTGCAAAAGATGGCGTTAATAACTTTTACTCATGTGCTTTGATCAACAAACCTACAAAAAAATGACATTAAGGATTTTTAAAACTATCTTATAATTGATGACATCGTTTGAAAGATAGAGTATAACAAACTCTTCTCATTTCTTTTTCAATTAAAAACATATTCTTATAAAGACATTTTATCTCGATAATACATATGTTATTAACACTCAACCTAAAGACTAAGAATAAAGTAATAAAAACTACAAAACCATATTAATCGATTAAGTGAGAACTGGGAAACTATATGTTAAATAATATTACACATTAAACCCTATCTATAAAACTATTAGTAATAAAAACTACAAAACCATATTAATCGATTAAGTGAGAACTGGGAAACTATATGTTAAATAATATTACACATTAAACCCTATCTATAAAACTATTAGAGTCACATAATCTTTATTTAAACTTATGAAAAAGACAACAAAGATAAAAATATCAAAATAAATATGCGGTATAAAGCGACAACATAACTATAGATTTAAAACCCCATATTAATGACTATTAAATGATGAAAAAGGCATACGTGGAAAAAATAGGTATAACATGGAACTAAGTGTTCTAGCCAAATACTATCTGCTATTATAACGATCCTGATTGGTTCATTCGAGGCATTCAACGGACCGTCGAGAACCTGATCACTTCAAATAGCTATACGTGCCAAAATAAGTGCTTTGGGACATGGAAGAGGCATCTATCAAAGTGAGTACAGTCGCTTTGCAAGACAGGTTCAAGGTTCGAATCCTGCAAAAAAAAATTGACAAAATGATGTTGCGGGCAATGTTGCTATCCTCAGTCCAACCTCGAAGCTGCACAGGTACGAGTTTTGTACAAAAAGACAGGTTAGACAGAAGAACACACAAACTGCAAACTCGCAGGTTAGATTCACAATGTCGCAGATAGTAATGACAATTTCTCGTATACAAAAACATATTAACTGGAAAGATTGTATGACAATGTCATGGCTATTGTTTGCAGTGTCGCAGGTCAACAACAGAGAGATAATAACAATATCGTGCCAAGTAATTGAGCGGAGGGCCCTAAGATTCGTCTCACAAAGAGACAAAATGACATATTTCAATGTAAATATTTTGGTTTTGAATGATGGTGGTTTGGGAGAGGTGGTGGTGCAGAGCGGTTTGGTAGCTCATGATGACGTTACTCTATTGAAAGCGTAAGGGGCTTTTTGAATTCGTTAAAATCCTTCTTTGAAATGAAATGCAGTTTCGCTTGAGTTGAAACCTCTAAGATAAAAAAAATGGTGGCGATGTTGCTCTTGCACTGAGTTAAAGAAAAGAACATAACAAAACTTGATATGGCAATGTGTATTCTTTTCTAAGATACCATCGTCATCATCAATCTAAACATTTGTTTGCATATATATATCATCAACATGGATAGACATGGTGTGACTTCATAATATTGTGTTTTATATTGGGTTTAAAATAGTTCTTTACTACAATACAATGAGTCTCTATATTATATTGTGAAAGTGACTTTCTTCAATTCCATCACAAATTTCATTATACTTTGGTCGGTGAATATTTGATTTTACGTTATTGTGAATTGATGGGAAAGGTAGAGGAAGACCCACATTTAGTTGGTTAGTATAATTTATGATTGGTTTTGGGGGCCCTATTTGGGAATTAAATGGCAAGGTTCAAATCCTCAAAAGGGGCGATAGACGACAACATTTACTGTCACTTTGACAAGTCATGGACGGTTTCTTTCATTCTTCCAATTTGTTGTTGTGGGTTGTTTTGTTGGAATCTTCACAATCACATTTGGTTTTTGTTTATTGATCTAACCAATCTCCCATTAACTTTTAATTAGGATACATTGGAATCATAAACATAAATTTGATATATTAATTATTGTAAAAAAAAAAATTAAATTAAATCAAGCATTTTTTTTCTCTTTTCTTTTTAATGATGCCAATAAAATATTTGTTTTAATTATGTAGTTTATTACATCGAGAGGCATAACTTAAAGTGACAATCAAAGAGTGTAATGGCATTAGCAGATAACTTTTTTTTTTTTTTGAACTGACATATCAAAAAAATATAGAAAAATATATAACCAACCAACAAAAAGGCTCATCCCTGCTAACCAAACTAATTCAAAATAATTTTCTATCTTTTAAGTGATCAGATTCCAAGCCTAAATGTGTTTTCATGATTTGTATAAATGTGGATGATGGATTATCAAAAATGAGAGGTTTTTTTATGAATTTGAAAGATCCACACAGGGAAGTAAAAATATATTACAGTTTATGTTCTTTTATGTAATTATTAAATTGTATTATGTGTTTCAGTTGGAATGGAAAGATTCAATGTGGCATTGCGCAAAGTGTGATGTTCATAACTTGCAATCCCCTTTCTATTATTTTTTGATGTACATCTACACCATCAACGTGGATAACACTTAAGAGACCATGAAACACGATTTAGACATCATTCATCTCATCTATCTCAACGTTACATTCTCTAACCAAATTGGTAATCTACAAGACCCTATCACAAGTAATTATTGTGATTGGAAATTCAATTTCAAAGAACCTAATCCTATGTACAACATATGTAACCCCATTTCCCTTAATCTATTAAAATAAAGCGGCATTAATTAAACAAAGATCCATATTCACCATAAATGAAAAGAAAACACTCATTTCTTCTAGCGTAACTTGCATCTTTGGGGCAATTGTTAGTAATAACTTAACATCCAACCATTTTTATGATTTGTGTTGTACAATGATTATGGCTACATCTTTATGCTTAATCTTAGTTTGAAATTAAATTTTTGCTAATTATTAAAACTGTTAATTCTTGTTACATAAATTTTCATAATTTAAACGGTTATTTCTTCTAAAATGTAGATTAACAATATCGTGCCAAGTAATAATAATTTCATAAATATGTTTGTCAATATCGTGCCCTAATAAGCACAAGTTCATGGAAAATAATAGAACAAAAGAGTAAACAAAGTTTTATGGATGTATGCTCGTTTTAGAAATAGATTAATTACTAATGACCATGGGATATTTATATTAAAGAGAATAACAAAAGCTTTATTTATAAACAAGTGCCAAAAGAGTTTGTTTTAGATGATTCTAATGACTGTTATTTCTATTATTAACAAGTGCAAATGGAAAAAATGATCGAAATGGTTTATTCAAGGTCTTGTGCTAATAGAAAAAACACCGAATACATTGTTATTTTTAAGATGATGTATGCACAGAGAAAGAGCAATGTTGCATCCTGTTTAAGCAAAAACACATTTCTCCAAGCAATTTTTGGGTTTCACTAGGCACGAAATCGTTCTCCTGCACATAATAGACTATAGACAAAACATTGGTCAAAATTACAAGCTTGCATTAGTAAATCAAAACCGCGCTTAAAGGAATCATGAAATTGATAAATAAAAGAGGCGTGACAAATATTTAGATAGAGCAGAATACGCTTAGAAGTTCAAAGTAATTTCTTTCGTGTGTATTTTAAGCAATTTCTGACAAAACCGCATTCACCCAGGTCAAAATTACGTTTTGAACTTGTAAGTTAAAAAATTATGTGATTTTGAATATTTTTGGGCCAACTCCTTCACTTTTTGCCCTCCAAGTTAATCAACACATTACAAGCATAAGGGTAATACAACGAGGTCTCTCACTTTGGTCATCAATATAAGATGATAATTTTGAACAATTAAGTTTAAACGTGAAAATTATATTAAAATTTAATCAAAACATCAATCTTCAAAATTTAAAATAAGTAAGATCAAATTGCAAATAAAAATAAATTCAAATTAAAATTATCTTAGCATCATAATCTCTTAGACTCAATCTTGTTCCAAATTGATTATACTTGATCATTTATTCTTGATTGAATGGATTTGTTTGGAAGAATCAGATTATTGGGACAACATGTGATTGGCTTGCTAATGAACTAAGACGATAGCATGGAAGCTCATGGATCAAGTTTATTGTTAACATGGTTTTGCCTCACATTCCCTGGTTTGGTTTCAATGGAAGATGGAGGTGTTTAAATAGAGCATATGAAGGGAATTAAAGGGAATTAAAATTTTCCAAGAAACCTCTAAATTTAGAGAGTTCTAGAGAATAGGAGTTAAAATGAAGGATTCTAGAATTGGTGAATTCTAGAATCTTGTCAAGTGGTTGATGATGATTAGGAGGGGTTTGGGTGGTGAAGATGTGATAATAAGAGGATTACGTAGGTTAATAAAGTGATGATGTCATGGCTAGTGGGTAGGCTTGTAGAGAAGCCTAAGGATAGGTGTGATTTTGTGAATTTAAAATTCACAAGTGGGCATAAGAGGGATTTATGTTATAAATGGGATGTTAATAAGATATAACAAGGGAATTAATATTGGATGGGAAATATGAAGGTTAGTATAGGATAAGAAATATATTTAAAGGGGACTAGATTATTGACTAAGGGGAATAGACAAACGACGAAATGAATTAATTAGTGAATCATTAGGTAGAATTAGCGACACAATTAGCTAGTTAGAATAGGTGAGCAAATTATGATGCATACACAATGAAATTAGTTAAAATATTCTATGAATAGATACATGATACATTAGGATGTGTAATATTACCACTTCAAGTAGGATCAACCATATTAGCCACGCCATTCTTAGTAGGAAAAAAAAATGGGGTATTCAACATGTTGTCAGTATGCACATGGATGCAGAGACTTTGTGTAGTTTCACCCACAATACACTAATGCTTAAAGTATATATATTAAAATAGAGTGGTCACTTAGTGATATCTCTTCCTTCACTCCCACCACTATTGTGATTGGTTGAGACACGTATTGAGGATCATTATTCAGAGATAAATGATACGCATATTCAGGAGCATTATTCAGAGATGAATGGTTCACATATTTAGGAGCATTATTCAGAGATAAATGGTTCACATATTTAGGAGCATTATTTAAAGACATATGACACACACATTCAAGAGAAGCATACAAGGTCAATTGTTGCACGTATACGAGATCCATCTATACAATTAGTTATTCCATGTAAATTTAGTATGTCAAAGAGTTACTCAAAGATCATAGAGGGCATCATCTTGTACAACACATACTTAGTTAACACCACTAATAATTCAACAGGTTCCATAACAAACACAAGTAGCGAGACACCCTCCTATTGCACAATAGATACCACACAGTCCTCAGCGTTGTACAAGCACTCGTCATACCTCAACTTCCATGAGCATCAAGCATGATACACCACATGGCTCTATACCATATTTTGACCCGTCCCTTGTTTATACATCCCATCCATAACATAATGTCCCTTCACCAATTGATATAAACACCTCCTTTGGGCCTCCCATTAAGTGTATCATTGGTTAGTTTTTTTATTGAAAATCACATTTTCATTAATATAACAAGATATAATACATCCCTAATCATACAAAAAAATAAATAGCAAAGTCACACCCCAAAATAACCACACCAAGCTAAAACAAGTTCAGGAAGAGCAAAGTCCAAAAAAGGCCACCACATAGCCAAATAAACCAAAGTTAAACTAAATCAAGTGCACATCAATCAAAAAAGAGAAAGATAAAAGCACAAACGATGAGGACATCATTAAGCAACAACAATGAACATGGCAGTAGGTAGAGGTGGAGGATCTTTAGGGTTCCCTCCCCACTCCCCTTGAGCAAGGGGGTCTTCATTGATCGAGATAGGGTCCCAACCATCGGTTTGTTGGTTATTTTTAGTATCATCCTACTACTTAGAATCTTGTTTGGAAGGATAAATGGCCAAAGCTAACCATGGGAACTTATCCTATAAAGGGGGCCTCCACCCCCCCCACCATTGTCTTGTCAGGATTAGGAACACAATTGATTACCTTGTATAAGCAACTAAACACGGAATTAAACCAGAAGTAATAAGTAATTAGAAACCAGAAATAGCACAGAATATGAGAGACAATACAATCTTGTATTCAACTCATCCAGAAAGAAAATACAATAAAGAAGATGTCACACTCTTCCCACACCTCTAAGGCTTCCCACACCTCTAGGGCTCCCAGTAATTCTCGATCAAGAGTTCTCTCTCTCAATTACGGTCACAACAAACAACTCAAACACAGAGTTGTTCACCTCCACCAGTCAGTAACAATACTGCCAGTCAAACAAAAACTCAAAGTACTCCAAGTAGATCTCCCTTGAACTTGTAACAACCTGCAAATCAAATGATCTTACTTACCATGTAGATCTTCTACCTGATCTTGCACAACCTGTAGATCAACCTGATCTTACAATCAGAAGGATCTCTTCCTTGTCCTTAATTACAATACATGCCCATGGGTCTCTTAAATAGATCCCATACAAATAATAATTAGACTTCTAATTACAATAATTAGAACCACAGCTCCAAGACTAAAATTAGTCTTTTACATGCAAACAAACACTCCGTCCAAAAATAGACCAATTCAGGAGACGCATGCACACATAGGTTGCCGACGTCGGTGCCTGTCTGACCGATGTTGACTGACCTATAACCAATGTCGGTTATTGTGACCACTGAAGATGATCGATGTCGATTGCGTTGCCGACGTCGGTTTCTCTGTAACTCAGTAACCTCCTCCATGTTTGCATCCTGGTGAAGCTTTTAGCTCCACAACCTAACATGTCTTTGTTACCCTTGTCAGATCCTCGAGGAGGAGATGGCCAACGAGAGAGAGGAGAGGCTTTCCTCCAGCTTTGAGATTGTCAACTATGATATCGATGACACCTTCCCCCACACCCACATCCTGGGAGGGAATGGTGGTGAGGGGATCAGGAGGCTCATAGATAAATACACAAGGAGCATTTCCCCAATGGTCAAACAGGATCTATAGATGGTGGAACTCAAGCCAAACCTTAACTCTGGATCTAAAGGGTAACATTAAAAATCACAATAACTTTATTAGTTACATAAAAGTGTTTTTTCCATATCTTCATTATTAAAACATGCTTTATTTATAGATTTCTAAAATTGAAAAAAATATCAATAGGGAAAATCTATTAGAATTTGTTATATCTTACAAGAAGCAGGGTGGAGTACCCTAAGAGAGCCATATTCCAAGTGAACATTTCAAGCTTGAAGGGTTTGAAGAGGGTATGAATCCATCTCCAGGCAAACTGGACATGAGGGCAAAACCAAAAGAAGTGCTTAATAGATTCTGGCTGGTGACAAGCTAGGCTATTGGGATTTGAGACCCCATGTGTTTGAGTTGGTCTCTCATAGATAAACCTTGGTAAATAATACACCATTGGAAATAGGATTTTTCAACTCAATACAAGCAGCCCAAACATTATCAAACCTTCGAGCCCAAACATGATGGAGAGATTTAAGAGACCACCGATAATTGAGGGTTTTAGTATCAATATGTTGAGGGGCCAAATGATTATAACCCAACCTAGGGGAATAATGACTAAATGACATAGCTATAGGCCAAGACTTGTCCTTCCACCATGGTGCAAGAGAGGAAACTCTTTAGGTATGGAACTCTACAATTCAAAAATGGATTTTGCATCTTCCTTATTTAGTTTGAACTTATCCTTCACCATATTCTAAGGAAGCTAGTCCTGAGTGGCTTTACAGAAGATGTCTCTGATCGTTTAAATACATTTTTTAAATAGTCTTAAGCTTTTAACCCAAAGGACCATGGAAAAGGGGACATTATTGAAATTCAACATGGGAGACTGCCATAAAGATTGAGAATTGAGAGAAAGACCATTTCTAAACCCTTCCCCTACCAAATGAGGTGGGTTTGAGCTTTTCCCAAGGTTTTCAGATACTTTGCATGAAAAAAGTGCCCTATCTCAATCGGCATAGGAGTGATGAGAATGTTGTCCAAACCAATCCCTTGTCAAGCCTTTCTACCAAGAGGGAAACCTTGAGAGATGTAATGCCTCAACATAATTTTATAGGTCTCACACCCTTCCAAGCTTGTTATGATCCATTTAACACCAAGAGCAAGCCCTTGAAGCTTAATATTAATGAGCCCAAGCCCACCAACTTATTTAGGGCGACAACAATTGGCCTAAGAGACTCAATGAAAATTGTGGTGCCCTTTAGAATTAGCCCAGAGAAAGTATCTCAAGAGCTTTTCCAGCTTTGCATAAGAGGCATTGGAAGGAGCCCAACAAGACAAGTAGCAAACATGAGTAGCAGTAATCACTGTACAACAAATCTGGAACTTCCCAAGCAGAGACAAGGGTTTGGTGATCTAGAAGGAAATTTTTTTCTCAACTCTTTGAACCACATAAGACCACAACTCTGTAGGTGATCCTCTAAAAGTAAATGGAATGCCTAAGAATTTAAACTGTACCTTAGGGAGAATTCATTTCCAGTTCCAACCAAGGAGGTTTGGGTGAAATGGACAGATGATAACATAATAGAATCCTCGTCTTCTTAAAGAGCGAGGAAATATTAATCAACAAAGAACCCATTCATCAACTAATGGTATGAATGAAAGAGTGAAATACCCTCAACCAAACCTCTGGAAGCATGGATAACCAATAGATAGTTGAAACCCTTAGTAACTAGAACATAGAGAGAAAGCATAAGGGGGCACCCCTATTTGATAGATATGTGAATCTCAAATTATTGGGATTGAGAACCATATATCAAACACCAACATCTTGAATCAACATATTAATAGTGTGAACAAAGTTGAGACCAAACCTGAGAGCCTGAAGCATAGCTCTAATAAAAGGCCATTCAGTTTGATCATAAAATTTCTCAAAATCAATCTTGATGAATAATGCTTTCTGGTTGGATATCATGGCCCATTCATACCTTCCTAGATAGCAATAACATTATTTAAAATGTATCTATGTTGAATAAATATTGTTTGCTCATTTCTCAAAATTAAGGGGAGTAGATGTTTGCTTCTAAGGGCTAAAGCTTTAGCTATGATTTTATAAGATACATAAGCGAAGTGATGGGTCTCTAGTTGGTAATAACCTCAGGGTGTTTAGGAATGAACTTGATGTTACCTTGATTAATGAGATGGCCTAAAGAGTTGGACAAAACATCTTCAAATTAGACTTTATGAAGATCAAGTCCAACAATATCCTAGAGGTTTTGATATAATTCACAGGGAAACCCGTCAACTTTTGGGGCCTTGTCAGAGGCCATCTGTATGATGGCTTCTTGAAGGCCACTAAGGCTGAGCAGTGTGTCGCAAGTAATTATCTGTGCTTCAAAGAATTTATAGGGGAGAACTCCAAGGCATTGAGAGAGAGTAGATTCACAAACACAGGAAGAGGGGTTTGCAATAAACACACCATGATAGTGATGCACAAAAGCTTACAAGATGTCAGGTAATTTGGTAAATCTATCTAAAGCACATCTAATGGATTTAATTTTGTCTACAAATTGTCTTGATCAAATGAGAGAGAATAATTCTTTGGTCACTTTGTCTCTAACTTTCAACCAATGCATATGTGCTCTAAGTTGTGTTCCTCTCACCTTGTAAACCTCGGTTGACTACAGCTTATGTTTCCACATGGTAGCCCGAGTCTCCAAATGAGGGATTAAAGGCACGGTTTCCAAATCTTATGAAACCCTAAGGTATTCATGGTTTTTAGCATGATGTTTACGCTACCTAAAGGTAGTCATTTGTTTGTCATAAATCTTGAGAAAAGAGGTGGTGTGAGCTATTACATTAGCCCACCACTCAATCCAGCTAGTATACCTTGTGGGTATGGGAGCCATGTTCCAAATTATATTGATATGACCAATAGTATGCTCATATTTGAGATGGGTAGTATTGAGGTAAAACTGAGAATTATGGGATTTAAATTGGGGGGTAGTCCACTTAAATCAGAATCAAATAGGGTGATGGTAAAAAAAAAGTTTTTGGGTCACGAAAGTAGGTCAATCATGAACAAGAGCGAAGAAGAAAAGGTCTTGAGCGAAGAAGAAAAGGTCTTGTTATACTAACAAACCATAGTCAAGATGCTCAAGAACTCGATCTTCTCCTTGATTAAAATTAGACCATGTGAACTAAAAAATAATTTGACTCTATCCTCCTACGGTGGTTGGGATTAAAAATTCCAAGTTTATTTTGAATGTAAAACCATGTGTCCCTCTCCCCTGCACACCATCTCATGGGGATACATCCTTCTTTGTCTTCAATGACCTCAATCATATTGAATTCACCACAAATAATCTAGTGTGCATTTGAAAGAGAGTTTACCAACTATCTCTAGAGCAAGGTGCATTCCACAACATCATTGGAGGCATACAAGTTGACAAGGACAATGATGTGATTACCAAGGTGGGGTCAAAACCCCATGAAATAATATTTTGAGATAATGCAAGCACCAAAAGGGTGACAACACCTCTACAACCAAACTCGTGACAGGTGGCCTAACAAAGGGTCCTAGGCTAGATAGTGAGAGCAACAGACTAAAAGAAGAAATCAAATTTATGACTTCTCGTATGCAGAATATTTTGATTTTGTAAAAATGATGACAATTGTTCTTGATCATATACTTATGTGTCAGATTAGTGAGCCCTCTAAAATTCTAAGAATAAACTATCATTAGGAATCATTGAGGTTCATATCATTTCCCTCTATAACACCTGAGAGGGATAAAAAACCAATTAAAATATAAGCCAGGTAGAGCATAGTCTCCAAACTTGAAAGGTTGCCTTTTATTTGGCACATAATCCTCATTTGTAGAAGGTGAAGGACTATGAGAGCACCGTAGAATAGAATTACAATTGAGAGTCATGAGATTAAGCTCTGAATATGAATCATTCACCCCTAAAGGGGGATGTGAAGATGGAGTCGTAGGAGTGGGATATAAAGAGGAAACAATATGGGTGACTTCTTAAGGAGAATGGGAGATAGGAGGTGGGGGTTTGACTTGTGTGGGCATAGAAATTTTACAAGTAGAGATCGACAAGATTGGGTTGTTTTTGGGCTAGTAGATAGTTAGCTGGGGTTTTTTCATTTCCATGGACTGCATTATTCTTCTTATTACAGACTATCTTCCACCCATCAAAATTCCCATTCTAGGGTTTTGAATCAGACCCACTTTTTTCTTGAGGACTAGGAGTGGGGACCATTAGAGGGCATTATTTAATCCTATGGTTTGAAGCCTATCACTAGAAACAAGTATTCAGGAGGTTGATATACAACACATGCTGTGTGAAATTATTATTATCTGCTTGAATCTCAAAGGACTCCTTGAGATCTTTGGTAAGGTTTATTTCTAAGTAGACCCTTCTCTGAGGACGTGATACATAGAAATTTGGTTATTCATGGCAAATAAAGTGGCTTAGAGGCTTGATAAGCTGGTCAACAAAATTTAATAGATGAAGAGGTAAACTTGGAAATTCTACCCAAACTAGGATTTTAAGTTTAGCTTGTTATAAGACTTGAAAGTATCGGGTCTAATGGGATAAAACAACTAGAGTGTTGTGAATAAACTAGGGGCCATGGTTAAAAATAACTTTGCAATGTTTGGGGTTTGTGAAATGGAATAATAATAAACTCTTGGTGAGGTTTTGAACCCCTTCCATTTTCACCCCATGGCCTTACCAATGCTTTTGAACCCACTGCTTTAATAGGCTCTCTGGAGGGACTCGACACATAAAATAAGCAACCAAGGTAAATTTTTCAAAATAATTACAAGCTTTATCAAACTCTAGTAAATCCAGAACCACATCCAATAAAGGAGTGTCAAGGTCAAAGTCAATACCTCGTAGTAGACCTTCAACACAAACCTTTGAACTTGTTTCAGTGCCATTATTTCTCAGGCTCCCACTAGCTATCCTTACGTCAAACAATGCATAAATGGTGGTGGTGACTATTTAATAAAGGGAAGGTAGCACCACCTAAAGGGTATAAGGTGAGCCTAACTCAACATAATAAATGCATTATCAAAATATATTTAATCCTGCTTAGATCAAAGATAAATTGATGGTGTGATGGATGGGGAGGAAACCCTAAAAGCTCGTAAACATCTAGTGCTCCGTACTACTCCATCTCAAGTCTCTTTTTCTTGTGATATTTTCATTGGTTAGTTTTTCAAATGTTAAATATTTTAAAACTACAAAACAAACAAATAATTAGAAAATGCAAAAAAAATCAAATATTCAAAAAATCTTAATCAAGACATGAGCATGAAATGATGGCTAGTTTACATTTTTACATATGTTATTTATCACATGTTTGATAGATGGCATATTATTTACATACACACATGTATTTCATGGTATATGAGTGTTATGTAAGATATAGATGTTACACATGGACACACAAATGTTGGTTTTCCCTCTACCCAATGTTCATGCCAATATTGGGGGCATCTTGTTTTATAGGGTTCACTATTATAGATTATATATTTATATGACCTTTATACCATGTTGAGCCACTTATATTAGTTATAAATGTTTGGCTAGTTACTCATGTTTTAAACAATGATACATTATATGCCATTTTACTACGATATGATATTGATATATATAGATGGTGTAAACTAGTCCCTTGTTATATGTTCCATTGATGTTGTTATTCTTTTACATGATATATTACTTTGTGTGTGACTATTGTATGTATCCCATGGGATTAATTGATGTGACATCCATTGATGTCCATTATTTCCAACAATTTTTATGTCATCCTACATGTGGCCTTTCACCTGTACTGTTGTGACAACTTATGTCCCATGTATGTGGCCCTTTAGTCTACATATGTCAACTAACACTTATATTTATTGACACTGAGGGGTGTCATGATCTATATCATCCATTATTGTCTCTATGATCAAGGAATTTGACTCAAGAGAGGAGGTTAGATCAAGTGTTAGTTCTAAAAATAATGAAATCAACACGCTAAACAAACTAACATCCCTAGACCTAGATCATGGGGGGAGCTTAGTGAACAAATCTAATGAAAATCTAACTATAAATACAAAGAAAAAAGAAATTTACTTACCTTCCTTGATTGCTCCAAGAGATATCTTTGTTGGCTTGCTCATATTGTGCTTAAAACATCTTCATCAATAGGGCTTGGTTATCTCCATCTCCTCTTAGCACCATGGTTGGCTTTGTCTTGGGTTAGATTGGCTTAGAATTTTGGCATTATAACACTATGTTTGCATTCATGAATCAAATTCCTACATAATAACTTTACTCTATCCAAGATCTCATAATAAAGAGCTCTAGGCTTGTTTTTATAGGCTTTGAAATTACTTGGAATGAATTAATCTCATGATAAGAATGACTAGATATTTTGAGATATTTTGCATTTAGACAACTCACAAAAAGATAATGATTAGATTTTAAGATGCTTTTAAAGATATTTATTAATATTTGACTTTTCCTTTTTAATAATTGATTTATTACTCATGGATGAATTTAATTAGGATTTGCTTTTTAATTAATCTTTGTTAGGCTTTTGCACATTTTCTAAGTATTTAATTAATTCAATGTATGCACATTGAATTAATTAATCTTTGTTAGGCTTTTGCACATTTTCAAAGTATTTAATTAATTCAATATATGCATTTACATGATTTAATTGATTTATGGGCCAAATTGATTTATTTGCACGGTTATGAAGCCAAATTTGAGACTCTTTGAAATTCTTAGGTTAGATGTTCAAAGGTTGGTAAGAATTGCACTAAAGTCAGGTATTAAGCCATTGGTAGCCAATTTTAGATGTCTACAATTTGCCCCTATTTGAGAAGATGTTGCAAACCATAGGCACAATAATGTCTTCTCAAAGAATAAGAAAAGGCTTGTATGCCAAAAAGAAGATGATGGTTGAAGAAAAAGCTCCAAAGAATGTTTAGTAAGGCTATAATGATTCCTCTTTGAGGGAGTGGCCATCATATTTGTTGATGGACAGTCCCTCAAAAAGAAGCAATAAGAAAGGTAGAATTAACCCATAGGTGAAATTAATCCAAACAAGAAAATGCTTGCATGCATTGATTTAAAAAGGTACTGATTTGCCTAAAGGTAGTTATAATCAGAAATAAAAGTCAAAATAATGATTTGCCCATAGGTGGTTATAATTATTAAGATGTCCTAGATTGGATAAAGATGATGTTTGATATGGTTGTGCTCCAGTATGATGGATTAGCAAGCATGACTCAAGGATAAAATCTGTTGCACATATTAAATATGAGTGGATGCAAATGTAGGTGTGATGGTCTAATTCTTAAAGAAGCCACAAACAACCAAGCATACGAGGATGCAAAGTGATGAAAGAAATGAGTAGAAGAATAAAATTGATCATTGGAAATGATTTGATTGTACCTACTAATGCAGAGATGCGCGTCCTTATTAACATTGATACAACTAGAATGGTTAATGGATTGATTTGATCATGATGGGTGGAAGGATTTGCCAAGGTACCAAGGAGAAAATTTTGTGCCTCCATTATTTGTATGACCTCCTGAGCTATTTTTTATTGTAGCATGTGATAGTAGGCATCATGATAGAACACCATGAGGACTTGGCCATAATATGCATAAGGACTGACTCCCTATCCAATAAATAATTGAAAATAATGCACTAACGATAAAAACCACAATGACGATGTTGACATATGAATATGGATGGATTCAAGAATAATGCACAAGGAATCACCCAATAAATGCATATAAACTAAGTCAAGGTAACAATGCTAAAAATAAACAAACAAAAAAGTGAATAAATAAACAAACAATTTTTATTTTTTTTTAAAAAGCTTGAAAATTAAAGTAATAGAAAGCATCCTAGAGTAGATTTTCCCCAGTAGGACGGTTCAAAAGATGATTGTCTAGGATTAGATAAGACAGATGTTTTTGGATTTTGAAATTTTATAAATGTTTTTGAAATTTTGAGCATCTCAATTGGATTAGGAATCATGAAATACTACACAGTCTAAGCTCATAAAATGGTGAGAGCGTGGAAAGCTTGAATGGATACTCGTAAAATGGCAAGAGCGTAAAGTAAAGGGGGACTGAGATGAACTCAACATGAATCAAACACGACCCATATAATCTTGAAATGGACTTAAGTCATAGTAGTTCCACCTTATAATGGAATAATTTGACTAGTGTAGCAGCCAATTCAAACAAAACAGGCAAAGTTGGTAAGATGGCACAGTACGACATAGGAATGGCTAGTCAGTATTTCAAGGTATAATAAGCAAATATTACCCCTAGTTTTCCCATAGGTAGTTATAACTATGATATAACAGATCATATCAATGATACTGATTTTCCCATAGGTGGTTATAATTAGTAGCAAGACTGGTGAACACTGATTTGTCCATGTAGGTGGATATAATCAAGCTCACATAAACAAACATGATAATAAGGGAACAATAAAAAAATGATGCCACTACCAAAACTTCTATCTTACTACTCCAAAATATTGCCTCTATCTATAATTTTTGAAATAACTACTGAAATTGATCTGATTCTTCATGCTAAAAAATGTGAAACCAATGAATGAACCAAGGTCAAATGAGCTAGGATAGGATGTGATCAAAACATATTAGGTCGATAAAATGGAATATGATAAAATGAATAAATGATAGGATGATGGTAGGTTGGTAAGATGATAAAGAATAATGTTGAGAGGGTTGCCCCAAAGTGGTAAGGTGACTAGCTGGGTATGTGACAATGATAAAAGGAATGGTAAATGAAATGGTATGGTACATGTTTGTGTTTGGATGATGATTGGTTGTTGGGTTGGATGTGTTTGGCCTGGGTGTGGTTTCTGGATTCTATTATTTTTGTTGATGGGGAGATGCACATCCTAATCAATAAATGATACAAACATAATGATCAATCATGTTTATTGCTAGCCCATACCTCATCTGAATAGTTGCTCTATCAAGAACTGACTGTAGATTTGGATGTCAATGATGTTATTGTGATCTTCTTTGGTCGTTGATGATGTTTCCTTCAAACCCTAAGATAAGATATATTTGTATCTTCTGCACAGGAAAGTGTAGCCATGGATGGTAAACATGGATAAACATTTGTTGATAGGTTTGAATGGGAAATGGAATGGTGGAAGATAATGGAATGTATGATGGTTGGAAAATAAATGAAGATCGAGATTTTTAGGCATACATAATTTTTTTGATTCTAGATTTGACACAACTTTGGATGTGGTGGGGCCAAAGACTTTTGAATATGCTCTCAATAAAACCACTAGATTCTTATTTTGTTTGGGACTAAGAGTAGCTACCTTCTGATTAGGATGTAGATGGGAAGCTATTTTGATTTTTTCTTTGATAATGTCTTCATCAAATACTGAATAAATTTTATGCTCAGCTATTGGCACCTCGAAAAGGTTTCTATGAATGAAGTAGTCTTGATTGTCCCATAGTGCCTCTGAGAAGGTTTCACTAAGGGATGTTGACTTTTGACTTTGATTATTTTCTAGCACTTCCGAAAAGGTTTCACTAGGAAAGTGTTCTTCTTCTATATGAATCTGGTCTTGGCCTCCTTGCTCTTTTTCAATTGATATGTCATCATGGATACAGTTCAACAAGGTGCAATTATGTCAGACTTAATCCACACTTGTGGGAGATGGAATGTCAATGATATGGCTATATTAGTTGATGATAATGGCATGTGGAATGATAATGAAATGGGGAGAGGTTGGTCAATCCTCATATAATATACTAGGAGAACTTGTGTTGAAGCTAAAGTACTCATCCTCAAAAACTATGGAAGGATCACAAATGTATTCAAATTGATCTACAAGGCATGCGTAACCAATATTATAATAGCCATGAACATATTATGATCCTAAATATGATTTCAACTTAAAGGACTCTGAATCTAATGGTGAGATTGATGTTGTTTCTACTTTTGATGCTAAATTTGATGTCAGTTCAAGAATATAACCTAACTCTAATTTTTATTCTTCATCTAGCGTGGATGTTCCTACAATTATGTTCTATTAAATGTTTGGTTTTAGATAAGTAATGGCCTGTAATGGCATAATAGGCTCCATAGAGACTAGTTTTTCAAAGTGAGACTCCTCCACAATGGGAAAAAGGTCAAGAGATAACTCCTCAAAGACTGGCTTGTCAATAGGAGGCTATTGAAAAATAGGCATATGATCAAGATAATGATTTGCCTAAAGGCGATTATAATCATTATAAAGTGACTCAACAAAGACTGACTCATCAAAATGAGATTTCTCAACAGTAGGTATAGGATTGAAGGTAATTTGTCATAGGTTGACTTATCATAAATGATTGGTTTAAGAAAAGCATTGTTGATTGATTAGCTAGGGTTGTGATTGGATTGGCTAAGGTATTTATTGGATTGGTTGGGGTATTGATGGTTTGGTTGAGGTTTTGATTGGATTGGTTGGGATTTTGATTAGATTGGCTGAGGTTGTGATTAGATTGGTTCAAGTTTGGATTAGATTCGTTGGGGTTTTTTAAAGTGGTGAATAGACAACAAGAGTTCAACAATGACCAATGGTTGGCTAATGGTAGGGCATTATGGAGCTTGGTTTCTCACATGAGCCAAAGGACAGAATCTTCAAATGGAATGGATAGGGCAATGTGGAGCTTGGTTGCTTACACAAGCCAAAGGACAAAGTCCTGGAATGATATGAGTAGGGTGTTGTGGAGCTTGGGTACTCATACAAGCCAAAGGATGAGGTCTTGGTATATAAATGATATGGTGTTATGGATCTTGGTTGCTCGCACAAGCTAAAGGATGAGGTCTTGGAATAGAAATGGTTGGGCCTTGTGGAACTTGGTTGCTTGCATAAGCCAAAGCATCCAAGCCCTCCTCATAGACCATATCATCCAAGTTGGGGTTTTCATTTGGATCATAAATTGGTTCTTGATTGTGTTCCCCATATGGATTATTGTATAGAGAATAATAAAACTACTTACAAAATTTATCCCTATAGGGGTTTCTAGTCAGATTTTGTGCAACCATTCTATCATAACTTTGATTGTACGTGACTCCACCATAAGTGTAGCTAGAAATATCTGAATTAACGAAGAAATATTCAAAAATAAAAAGACTTATAATTCTACAAACTCAGAAAAATAATGTCTGAAAGATAAATGGTTCAAACTTGGTCTAACTTGGTCAAAGGGTGGAGTTGTATCTCCAAACTAGTTTAAAATTAGAGTTGTACCTCCAAGATGGTTTGTGCTAAGAGTTGGCCTAAAATAGTCTAACTTAAAATGTCATACACACAAAAGGTCAAGCATCTGAGTAAAAATTGGCATATCAAAAGTCTAGGCCAAAGTGTTCCAAACAAGGTCTAAACTAGACATATCTGAATCAATGAAGAAATCTTCAAAAACAAAAAGACTTACAGTTCTACAAACTCTGAAAAATAATGTCTGAAAGATAAATGGTTCAAACTTGGTCTAACTTGGTCGAAGGGTGGAGTTGTATCTCCAAAATAGTTTGAAAGTAGAGTTGTACCTCCAAGATGGTTTGTGCTAAGACTTGGCATAAAATAGTCTAACACAAAATGTCATACACACAAAAGGTCAAGCATCTAAGTGAAAACTGGCATATCAAAAGTCTAGGCCAAAGTGTTCCAAACAAGGTCTAAACTAGGAAAGGGAAAAGAGTCGCTAGGTCTTTTGTCCAAATGTGGAGTCAAAAGCTAGGCTAAAATAGGCCGATGCTAAAACTTTTAGCCAAATGACATCAAAATATAGGCTTGAAACAAAGGATGATTGATGATTTGATTTAATCTAACAAGTTTGGAACAACTTCGACATAAACCTGACATATGAAATCAAACATAAACATGGTCAATTGGTATAAGCTATAAGGCAAAAGGCACCTAGAGAAACCCTGTGCTCTCCCAAATAAAGGCACAAATAATGATGAGGATAAGCTCTAAACAAATAAACAATAGTTTTCAAATTTAGGCAAACAATTAACCTAAGTTATGCAACCTAAAAGAGAAATATTTGTGTATCAACTCCTACGAGGTGAGGCCTAAATAGAAATCAATCAATGTTTGGATCCGAACTTGTAAAAGTTAATTAAAAATTCAATGTTTGAAGACTAGGATTTTGATGAGCAAACAAATTTAGACAAGATTGGATGTCGTGATTGTACTAAATAAATATCCAATAAGAGCACAAATGATTGGTTTCAATAATGATAATTTCGAGACAAGATAAGACAAGTCTTTTAAAATAGTTTGGGTAGCGTAATAGCATTAGTGCTCTAAAAAGATGTGACAATGTTTTTGTTTCAAACACTTCTAAGTCACAAGACTTGAAATAATTTGGGCAACATAACATTACCTGTCTCAATCAAGTGACACACAAATAAATAAGTTTAGTAAAAATTTCAAGGCAAAGTGTGGTGTAAAATGGACAACATAATGCCTCCTCAAACAAAGGAGTGACGTATAAACAATTTGGTTTTTGACATGGTTTAAACAAACATAAAAAATTTAGTCTCAAAACACCAAGTAATAAAGAATACAAGACCAAAATACAACTAAGTATAATCATATTAGATCCTATCAAGGAGTGGCAAAGTGGGGTTGACTAAAACTAATTTATTTTCATCATCTAGATTGATCCGATGTGTACACACTTTCACGTATGCACACAAGAGAAACATGTCAATTGAGTTTGTGTCGATCGACTTGTTGTGAAAAAGTCTTATCTTTTTCACAACCACTACATCTATCACTTAATCAGAGTAGTACGATGTTCATATTAATCATATGTCTCAGGGTTAACCAACCACTAACAGAGATGGTTTAACCACTTAAATCACTGTCTTAGTGGGGTGATCCTAATTTTTATACCGCCTGTGAAGAGAGGTTGAAACACTATTGAGAGATGAAGCCTCAGGTCAATGCTTTCCTAAAGAACTTGCAGAGGTAATGACATCCCCTTCACAAGCCAAAATGCATGAAAATAAAAGGCAAGTAGAAAGACTTTAGGGTTGCTTTAAGATCACCCAATACTATGCAAATTTTGAGGATAGCTTAGGCAACATTCTTTTTATGCCTTGAACTAGGTACTAAATTCAATGGAAAGATGTTTTTGATCCTGTGAGTTCCCTATAAGGGACAGAGGGAGAGCATACATGTGTTATCCTTTTTACAAAAATAACAAACAATAAACAATTTGAAAGTAACATGTGAGTGATGATTGATTTTACGTATGAATTCAAATGTGACATGGTTCAATACTAGGCCCCTTAGCTTAAGTGTAAAAATTGAAAATATTGCATTAAAAAAATTAATTAAAAGCATCTAAGTTTGTTTTAAGCTCAAGATCAAAATGTTTAAGACTTGTCTTAAGTTCATTTTAAAGCACCAATATCCAAATGTGTGAGATTAAACATGTTCATTTTAAACCCAAATTCAAATGTGCCTAATTAGACTAAGTTCCTTTTAGAACCTAAATGGAAATGTGTGATCAGTCAAAAACATGCAAATTTGATGTTCAAATTGATCCTTCAACCTATGATTCTTAGATAGTAATTGTAGACAGCTAAAATTGGTCGTCGATAACCCCCAATTAGGGTTTTGGCCAATTTCCACCCAAAATGCACAATTTGGCCTAAAAACACTAAAACATGTTAAACGATGTGAAACTAACATATTCAAGTGCCAATTTTGGCTAGGGTATCCCTAAATAGGGCAATGCAATTTATGGGCCAGCTAACTTTGATCAGATCATTTCGAGTCAAAATGTCAAATTTGCCCCTGGGTGCTTTGGATTGCTCTTTCCTATCAAATATTTTGCACAAGACTTGTGCCTTTGTTATTTGTTGTTGGCAACATCCTAAATGGGAATACAGTTCTAATGCAACTAACAATGCCTTTCAATTCCAATCCATTCAAATTTCAGACTAATAACAAGGTATTATGATCAATCTGAGTAATTTGTGGACAAAGTGCTTAATCACGTTTAAGAGCTAATTAATCCAAATTTGAGCCTAATTAATAATTTTATAGAAACTTGTTGAAAACTTATTTATGGAAATGAATATTGAATATCTGCATCATTAAGTGACCTCATTTCTTGGGAAGGCATCCCTAGGCCATAAATGCCACAAATATCAAGATTCATGCCCTCCATGCCTCATCAATGCCTTCCATGGTACCCTCCATGCTTCTTAATTGCCCCTTCTTCTAATGCCATGATGAGGATAATTACAAAATTAATTTTAAAAATTGAATTAATCCTCAACCACACATCTCAATCTTGAGATGGACGATTGAGGTTGATTCTGATCAAATTCAAAAATCTATAAATAGGAGGCCTCACCACATCATTTAAAAAGCTTCCTTGATGCAAAGTTATAATGCAAGATTGGTTCTAAAAGCTTCAAGCAACTAGTGTTATAATTTTAAATTGAATCCAATCCAAGCCAAGTCACAAGCCATAAGGTGTCAAGGATAGATGGAGGTAGCCAAGCTTCCATTGCCAAGGACTTCATGAGCACAAGTCGAGCAAGCCACTACTACAAAGGCATTTGGAGCATCCAAGGAAGGTGAAGGAACTCTTGTATTTGATTTCTTGTTTTTTAGTTGTGTTTGTCATTTGCTTTTGTTAACTAAGCTCTCCCTAGTGTTTAGGCCTAGAGATGTTATGCAATTAGTGTGTTTATTTCACTTTGTCTTCATTTTGGAACTAACATCATACTAACCATCCTCTCTTGAGAGTCAAATTTCTAGATCACATAATGGCATGTTCGGTGGGACGGGATGCATCCTACACATAAAGGAGATCATTTTGCAGCTCTAAAAATATTTATTTGAGCCTTTAAAACTCTTACAAATTGATTTTCTAACATTATTTTGTCATTTTTGGTTGCCATGATTTTTACATAGTAATCAATGTCAGTAGAAATATCGACATCAATTACCTGAATTAACCGATGATGATCAGAAAAATCAACATCGGTTAGATCTCAGTTGGCCGTAACCAATATCATTGGTAATAACCGACATCGATCACTATTTTTTACCAAAAACATAGACCTGAGAGCTATGTTTCCAAAGTTTATTGTTTCAAACTCAAAAGAGATTCAAAGCTAAGGGACATGCTAACAATTTTGCTATAGGACCAAGTTTAAAATTTGCTCAAAACATGTTTAAAACACCATTGCATGCTTAAAAATCGATTAGGAACCTTGTTTTTGGTATTTTAACAAAGAATTTAGATATTTTTGGTGAATGTTTTCAAAGTTTACAACTAAGACCAAGGGGTCAAAGGAACACTACCAAATCTTTAATTTTGGGTTTAAAATTGAACACACTTGTCAATTTTTGTTTGCAATAGTTATTTAATCAAATCTTTGTTTGGCAAAAAAAGGAATGTTGTGTCTTTGCTCTTCTATTTGTCTCCTATAGGGAACCCTTGGAATCAAATGTGCCATTCCTATTGTAAGTAGCCTAGTCGAAGGCTTAGAAAGATAGCCATCTAAAGCACTTCCCCAAAAACTCGTCAAAGTTTGAGTGATCTTGAAAATGACCCTAAAGTCTTTCTACTTTCATGTTTTATTTATTTTTATGCATCTTGGCTTGCGAGTGGCACTTCATCACCTCCTGCAAGTTATTTAAGAAAGCCTTGACCCAGGGTTTCATTTCCCAACATTGACTTCATTTGACTCTTTTAGAGTTGCACACGAGATGCAGTGGTACTTTGGACATTACACTACACTGAGTGAATAGTAGGATGTAGTGGTTGCAAAAAAGACTAGATATTTTTGCAACAAGCTAAGTGATATGGACCCAGAATTTGTGCTTTTCTTTTGCATTATTTGGTGTGAAAGTCATTGTGCAATTGATTCCCTTAGATTGTTCATAAACTTGTTAGATTTTAGATAAATCCTCACTTACCGTAGAATGATTATTGGTGCAAGGTGCACCTCAAGGTCTATTTCACAGTACTATCATTTAAGAGAAGGGGGGGTGTTAAAACCCTACTATATAATGCACATTTACTTTTGGATGAACACTTAAAATCCTCTCAAATGACATATATTGATGGATTCCAATAATACCAAGCAACCTTGTCAGCTTAGAATCTAAAGGTGATTAATTAGTTGGTCTTGTCCTGGTTTAAAGTCTTGTTTAGAGTCAAAATTTGGTGTAAACAAATAATCCAAAACCAAACACATAGTACAAATTTTCCTTTCAATAAAGAGGCATTATGCGCCTGCATGAGATCATCAATTTGCCTTGTTTAAAGTTCATAAAAAGATTGAGAGTCATATCATCCACTTTGGTGTAGTTATGCCACCCAATTGAGTCTATACCTTTACCAAAGTTATTTAAATTCCTTCACTTATAATCTAAATTTGGAATTACACCTTTTACAAGTTCATAGGGTTGATGTGTTAAGTGGGTTCACCATTTGCACTAAACTTGAGGGAACTTAGTTTTAATTTCCAATTTGGGTTGAAGGTCATTTAAGACTCATAATCATTATCATCTCTTGATAGACTTAAGCCATTTTATGCTAAACACTTGCACTTTAAGTCTATACACCACAACATTTTGAGTTAAGAAAGGTAGTGTTATGCTGTCAGAATTGTGGAAAATGTATTTTCCTTAGAAAGTTTTTGAAGCAAAATTTTTGTCACACCTTTTGGGTAGTGTAGCATCGTTACGCTACCCAAATCATTTCGAACATTATTTCATAGACCCTCTTGCATAGAGTTCCAAATTTGTTCCTACGTTTTCAAACCAATTTGAGTGTAATTTTGATCCTTTGTCTAAATCACAGTTATACCGTTCACCTTTGTCTAGTTTATTTGTCAAAAGGAACAAGTTTTATACCATTATTTATGAGAAAATAAACTATTGCTAAAGTGCCTTTTGTTTCATACCTTATACCTAGTTGATCAAGTTCATGACAAAAATCGAATGCCTTGTGTTTGTTAGAAGTGTTTCAAATCCATTAGATTAAAACTTTCATCTATTTTCAAAGTCTAACTTTTGACACCGTTTGGCCAAGAGTCCTAGCACATGCCTTGTTTGAGCCTAGCTTTTGATGCCACGTTTGGCCAAAAGACCTAGCAACTTCTAAATTCTTAGATTAGACTTATTTGAAATACTTCGACCTTAGAGTTTGGCATTTCAATTTTTTGATCCATTTACTTGCTTATCTTTGTGTGAATAGTGAAACGTTAGATACTTCATGATAGCTTGTTTCCTCATAAAACATTGCATAAACATTTTGATCCTTTTGGAAAATCTAGACCAAGTTGAAACATTATCTGTTTTAGACATTGTCCTTTTTAAAGTTCATAGAACTCTTTGAAATTTTATCGCAAAGCATTAACTATGGATCCCAACATGTATTCCTACACTTGTAGTGGACTCATGTATAATCCAAGGATTAGTAATGTAGTTACACAAGAAGAAATGGTGCAAGACCCCTACGTGGATAACATTGCTTATGAGATAGATTCTTATCCCCCTTATAATACTCAATCAGGGGCACAAAGCCAAGATCCATTTGCTAAATATATGGTTAACACACCACCTTATTCAGATCAAGACCAAGAATAAATCATGAAATACCTAGCTATAATAACCATAGTGGATGAATCAGTTCTTCAACAGTCATATTCTACCAATACAGCTTCCACGTATGATCTATTTTTGTTTGAGTGACATTTGTTACAGAGCAAGGATGAGATTTTGGTTAGAGCCATATAGGTAGGGGCCAAGTTTTCGGCAGACTTCCTCCATGAAAATTTACCAAGTTTAGTTAGAGTGCCCCATAATATCATTTACGATCAGCAGGCTTCTTCTAGCAATCCTATGGCTCTAGTCCAAACAACGTATAAATATCCTAATATATCTTATCGAAGCAAAAACATCATGGAAGAGCACTTTAACCAAATGCAGATAGCATATTAAACCTACTTGAATCTAGCACATAATTTCAATTAGATGAATATGGTAAGTAAGCCTTTCATTGACCTAGTTCTTTCAACAGGAGTGATGATAAAGTTAATTGGGCAAGAGAATTTGAGTTTTGACCCATTCGTACAAACCACCTCAATAGATAACTTGATGGATATGCTAGTTATTGAAGAAGTGTCTTCAGCTTCTACACTGAATAGTGAGCCAAACATAGTGGACAATGTGCAAATAACATCAAATCTTGATCAAAGTGGTACTAATGCACAAACAATTAGGCCACAATATGTGCCTATGATTAATCCTATGAATAGGTCATCATACCAAGGAATAGGAGTTTCTGCACCCCTACCTCAACCAACTGCTTCCTCAATTGTACAACCTACAGGGTTACGTAATCAAACAACCAATGTCACACCTCAGTGATAGAATGTGATGATTCATATGCCCCCTCAACAGGTAGTGAGTAGTATTCCACAATAGCAGACGCAGTCTAATATATCAATGCAACAAAGGAGGAATACATTACCACCTCAATCAAGGGCAACTAATATTCCACCTTACCAGGTAATAACGAACATACCTCTTCAATCATGGACTAATATGCCAATCCAAAACCGAGCAATAACTAGTCAATAATGTGCAAATATAGGTCAATGATAGATGCCAAATCTACAAACTACTTTCACTTCCTCATAGGGAATTGTGCAACACGAAGGTCCCCATATTTCTCAGGTGCCTACTAGATAATCATTGGTTCAAAATGTGCCATAAATCTAGAGATAGGGTCTTGGTCCACAAGTTCCCACTCAACAACAAGGCTCGATTAGTCGGTAATATGTCCCTTTTCAACCATAGTAGGCACAGTATAGTTATATCCCTCCATTCCAACCACAAATTACCCCAGGTCAAACCTTTATCACCAACCCAAACCAGAATATCGTGCAGCCAACTGTGCAATTTCTAGTACATCCTAATCCACGTATGTGTATTCTTGGTTCATTCCCCAACCAAACCAATATACCTCAATAGGTGTCTCCATCATACCCTAGACAAAGTGTCCCACTTGTGACCTATTAGCCATTTACCCAATCTGACATTCTCCCTTAAACCAAAATCCCTTCCAGTTTCCTCTCCCAAGAATTACAACAAATGAAGGATGCAATTGTTGCTATTCAGGTGGGGAAGCAAACTAAAAATTTTAAATTGGATGACGTATGTTCCTATCCATTCAACATAGAGTATTTATAGATACCATTTCCTCCATGATATAAACCACCAAAATTTGATAAATACAAAGGGAAAGGTGATCATAAGGCTCATTTGACCAAATTCTTTGTCGCATGTCAACCGGTGGCATATAGTGACATATACCTTTTGTTGTTATTTTCAGGGAGCTTGGCTGGATAAGCCTTAGAGTGGTTTTTGAAGTTGCCCAAAAATTCAGTAATGGATTTTGATGATCTTTTTGATAAATTTGTGCAGCACTTTTCCTATAATCTCGAGCATGAGATTTCATTAGTAGACCTGACACAAGCAAAGCAAAAAATTTGGAGAGAGTTTTGCAAGTTATTTGCAGAGATAGAGAGCCCTTACAAGTCATTTCACCCATAGTTTACCAGATAAAAAATTAGTTGTTGTGTTTATCAAAAATTTCCATAGTGAGATAGTTTACCATCTAGACTTACAATGTGCACATACATTAAAAGAGATCATTGATAAATGTTTGTTGATCGAGAGGGTGTTCATCAATAAGGGAGTCATTAAGCTCAACTCAACTAATCAAAATCAAAGTACCAATCAGGGAAATAACCAACACCCTAATCAAACACAAGTATCACAATCAACACATGCCAATAATCAAGAAAGACTGAAGCAATTCAACTAAAATAAGAATATTGTGGGAAATGGAGTAACTAAATCCCACCATGTCAAACTTCATTTGCACCGCCTTTTCAGCTTACTCCTACCCAGTAACCTTTCCAACTAATGTCGCAAGCATAACAACCAAAACCTACACAACAAATACATCATCCCTTACCATTATAAACCCCTCCTCCTAAGAGAACCATGCCTACACGTCATGTCTTTAGTGACCTAGGAGAACCTATTGAATTTGTATTTCACAAGTTTGTTACCGCTAATCTGATTAGTTGGCCTATACCAAAGCATTATCTGCAAGGTATTTCTTACCCTGATTGGTACTGTGAAAATAGATTTTGTGACTATCATCGGGTCAATGGGCATAATCTATAAATATGTGTCTAAATCAAGCATTTAATTGAGAATATGTTAGAGAATGGGGAGTTAAAATTGGATAATGTTGCTTCTACTTCTAATCAAAATATTGGGGTCTATCAAAATCGCTTTTCCTAACATAACAATTAGCAATAACAGAATAATCAGCAACAACAACAACAACCAGTGTAGCAGAAAAATCAACAGTATCAAAATCAAAGGTTGAACCAGTAAACTCAACAAAATCATTAGCATAATCCACAATGATAGAACAATGGACAAAACTAAGGTCAAAATGGTAACAACCAACAAACCTACCATGCAATTTCACATGACTACAACAGGGTTGTCGATCATATTACAGGGGGTAGCGTTAATACCATCTCCATTAATCCTATATCAAACACTAATCAGCCTAAATCATTGCTAAACAACAATATTTAGCCAAATCACATGGATAATCCTTCTTTGACCTAAGAGTGCATATAGACAAACTAGAAAACTAGGACTTCCACTTTTGGATCTTATAGCGATAACTCGTTCTTGTCACGTAACCACATGCAAGTGCATCAGCAATTGAGACTTGTCCTGTCTGGTCTCACACCATTTTTGACAATAATTAGCAATAATGGTCAAGTATTTAATCCTGATTGTGCAATCACAACTCAGAGGTCAAAGATTACTATCCCAGGCCCACAATCATCTGCCACTTTACCTATTATTCAACCAACCGTTCAACCTTGGAATAAACCATTCACTGCTGATCAAGACAAGAAGTTTGATATTGTGGAACAATAACAAAAGAAACTAGCACAATTTTCTATCTTAGATTTGCTATGGACATCAATAATCCATAAGAACATCTTGAATGAGTTCTTGACCCAATCCACTGTTGCTAGTGACATATCCCCTGATAAATTTCAAGCTTTGGTTGGACACCTAGCTCTAGCCCAATAATTCACATTCAACCAAAGTGATATGTCTTCCCTTGGCCTGCTCCATAATAATCCATTATACATAGAAGTTTATTTAAGATGTCATAAAGTGAAACGTGTTCTTATTGACAATGGATTTGGCCTCAACATAGTGTCTCTCAAGCTCATCAAGCTTCTTGGGTACACAATGACAGATCTCCAACCAGAAACAATAACTATTACAACCTATGATAATCAAGAAAGAGAGTCACAAGGCACCATTAGTTTGTTAGTTATCATTGAGCCTTTAACCCATGATACACTTTGTCATGTACTGGATCTTGAGTTATCATAAAATATGCTTTTAGGCAGGCCTTGGTTACATGAGATTCATACAGTCCCATCAACACTGCACCAATGTATCAAGTTTTCCCACTCAGGGATGGAAGTGAATATTTTAGGAGATTTACACCCATATGAACACTGCAAGCATCTTGAGGTTGAATTTCAAAGATATAATTATCAGTACGATATGAATCCCAATTCCAAGTAGGATAAAGGAAATGTTATACTTATTGATCCTCCACCAAATAATTACATAGATCCTAATACCTTGGATTCCCTTTCCCACATGCTACCTCCTGAAGCTTCTAACCATTTCACCATTTTAGATAATAGATTGGGAAAGTATGTGACCCATGATACATTTCATATTGCCAATATTCCTCAGAATCCAAAAACCTTTGGGCACCCTAAAGTCATCCCACATATGCATTGGCAACAAAAGAACAAAGATAAGGGTCCTGTCACATTTATACCAGCATCGGGCCTAGAACCTGACCCTCTTGAAGGAGAAGAATCATGGTTATAAAATAAAAACCAAGCTGATTATTATAAAAATGCAAATTATCATATTCCTAATAGGATCACGGAGTGTCACAAATATGAAGGAAGAGGCCTTAGACCAAATCAATAAGGAACCATTGAGCCAATTTCCATGACTAAGTATGAAAGACCTTATGGACTTGGATTTAAACCACTTGGGGGTGACCTCACATATCTTATTCAAACTCCATCACCAACGACTAGTGATGATGATGTCGACAATGAAGTAGAGTCTGATAATAACCTTACCTTTGATGACCTAGCTGAAACCAACCTATTTGATAACAATGCCATTTGTACCCTCACCTTAGCCATTCATCCTAACCCATTACCATTATATTATCCCTAATTGATAGATTGGGACCAACAAGAATCTAGTCTATCGATTGATGAGTTCCAAAATGATGAGGCATTCTATGACTTTTTAGGCTTTAGAGACAATGTTCCGTTGAGAGATCACAAATCAAGATTCTCAATCACATTGGATTCTGCAGCCTATTTTGGAGAGCAAGTGAACCCTTAGCCAAAAATAAATAATTAAAACATGGAGGTTCTAAAGTGAAAACCTCTTTGAGGCACTTTCTGACCAGATAAAAAATAAAGATAAAGGCCAATCTAGTGGTGAAAACCTATCTCAGGTGCCATTAGATGGACGTGTTCATTTTTATTTGAATTTAGACTAGGAGACCAGAATTCAGCTTTGAGCAACAAGTATTTAATCAAATTCTCCAAGAATTTTTGACTTTTTTTGTTACATGGCCAGATCTCCCATTAGGGGATTTAGATTCATCATGCTTAGGAGAATTTGAAGAGCAAGTCCTAATAGAGGACCCTGACATAATCCAATAGTTCAAGTCATTGCCTACTATCCTAGAAGATGGTTCGACCCTTCTAGTCAAAGATACAATAGAGGTAAACATCAAGAATTCATCAGACCTAAAGTGGATAAAATTAAGCGCATCCCTCACTAAGGAGGAACATGACATATTTACATCTCTGTTGAGAGAATTTGTAGATATCTTTACATGGGCTTATTCTGACATGTCAGGTTTAGACCCCACCTTGATTCTGCACCACCTTGTGGTTAATCCTGATGTAAAACTAGTAAAACAAAAGTTAGGTAAGATGCATCCTCATATTGTTGTATTAGTAAAGAAAGAGTTGGAAAAACTCTTAAAATTAGGATGTATTTGATCCATTGACTACTCTGAATGGATCTCTAATATTGTACCTGTTAGTAAAAATATTGAAGGGATTATAATTTGTACTAATTTTTGGGACATCAATAAAGCTTATCCTAAAGATGATTTTCCATTGCCTAATATCAACATGATCATCAATTCCATGATAGGTTATGAAATACTTTCACTCATGGATGATATAATCAGATCAAAATAACACCAAAAGATCAACATAAAATAACGTTCACCACTTTGTGGGAAGCATTTTGCTATCAGGTGATGCCATTTGGACTTAAGAATATTGGAGCTACATATCAAAGAGCCATGACTGTCATATTTCATGATATGATAAACGATATTATTGAAGACTATGTCAATGACATATTAGGAAAATCCAAAACTAGGGCTAACTATTCAATAGTGTTGTGCAAGATATGTGAAAGACTACGAGAGTACAAAGTTATATTAAATCCAAATAAATGTGTGTTTGGTGTAACTTCAGGCAAATTACTTGGCTTCATCGTGTCTCATCGAGGTATTGAATTTGATTTGGCTAAAGTCCATGCTATAACTGAGATGTTACCACCAACTAATTTAAAGCAACTTTGTAGTTTGCAGGGTAAGAAACAGTCAATCAAATGCTTCATCTCTCAGTTAGTAGATAAGTTTCATCCATTTACACATCTTTTGAAGAAAAGAGTTACATTTCACTGGGATGATCACTGCTAAGTGGCTTTTCAACAGCTCAAAGACTATCTTGTCAATCTACTTGTTTTATTACCTTCTATGCCAAGAAAGACATTTTTGTTATACCTATCAGCTATCAATCATGCTTTGGGGGCACTCTTGGCTCAACATGATGACAATGGAAAAGAGCATGTTGTTTACTACCTAAGTCATACCTTGGTTACATATGAACATAATTATGCACCTACTGAAAAAGCTTGTTTAGCCATGGTTTTTGTAGCTCAAAAACTGTGCCATTACATATTGAATAATAAAACCATGGCCATTTCAAAGGTAGATCCGCTTAAGTATCTACTATATAAAATATCTTTACAAGGTAGAATGGCTAAATGGATCATGTTTTTCAATGAATTTGACGTAAAGTATGTCAATCAAAAGGTAATCAAAGGACAAGTTCTTGCATATCAACTTGCTGAAGCACCTCTCACAGACACCCAACCACTCAAGTTTCAATTTCCTGATGAATCCATCATGACCATCATGGACACACCCCTTGAGGAGTAGCCCTAAAAACTATATTTTGATAGTTCATTCACTACACATGGATTAGGGGCAAGCCTATTGTTTACTACACCATACGGGGATTTAATTCTAAATCATTCAAAATCAACTTTTCTTATACAAATAACACGGCCGAGTATGAAGCACTTGTTGTAGGACTTTGATAAGTAGTATAATGGAATATATCTCATCTTTAAGTTTATGGTGATTCTTAATTAATCATCAATCAGGTTACAGATCATTTATAGACCAAAGATGACAAGATGATTCCATATAAAAACATGCTCGACACTCTTAAACAACAAATTGTCAACATCCAGTTTGAGCACATCCCAAGGGCTAGTAACAAAATTATAGATGCCATGGCTACTATTGGTTCTCTGATTAGACAAACAAATAAAGCTAAAGAATATTAGTTCCTCGTCAAAAATTTATCAGCACCAACTCATGAACCATCAATTGTCACCATGATTTGTGATATTGTTCATCCTAATTCTATCTGGTACTCAGACCTTTATAACTACCTTCATGACCAAATTCTACCACCTAACCTATCTCAAAAATAAACCAAAGCCTTCATTCATCATTCCACTTGTTATACTCTACTTGGATCCACTCTTTACCATCATAGTTTTGATGGAACTCTGCTTCGTTGTTTAACTTTGGCAGAGTCTACATTAGTGTTAAGAGAAGTTCATGAAGGAGTATGTGGAGCCCATTCTAGCGGGGCAGTCCTATCTAAAAAGCTCTTGCATACTGGTTATTATTGGCCCACAATGGATGCAGATGCCATTGTATATTTAAAAAAGTGTGACAAATGTCAATGGCATGCTAATCTAATTTTTGTCCCAGAAAAATCTCTGAAATCAATGTTGACACCATGGCCATTTTCTACATGGGGATTTGACCTCATTGAGAAGATTAACCCCACTTCATCTGACGACCATAAACATATCCTTACCACCACTGAATATTTCACTAAGTGGGTTAACGCTATACCCCTCACATGATTGGAAAGCAAATTTCTAAATTCATCTTCAACCACCTCATCTATCGCTACGGCAGTCCCTTTGACATTATATCTGATAATGGAGGATCATTTAAGAACAAAGATGTAGACCAATTATGTACTAAACACAACATCACATAACACTTTTCTACAACATATTTGTTAGGTTGTGGAGCTAAAAGCTTCACCAGGATGCAAACAGGAGAAGTTATGGAGGTTACAGAAGAGTTGCAGAGTGTCACAGACTCTGGCGTCGGTCAGGACAACCGACGACGGCAGGAAGGAGACAGAAGGCAACCGACGTCGGTCATGATCGGCCGGCGTCGGCACCCCCAGGCAGTCAGGGACCGGCGTCGGTCACCTGTGGTTCGAGCTGCGAGTATATTATGGGCAGTTGGTTGACGAACCAAGTGTTTACATATTTAGAGCTATTCTTAGACTGAGAGCTACGGATTTAATTATTGTATTATTTGTCTAATTATTGTTTGGATGAGATCTATATATGGACTCATGATTGTATTGTAAAAGTGTGCTAGAAAGCCATAGAGCTTTTAGAGAGAGCTAGTGTAGCTCCTCCTAGTTCCAAAGAGGTGCTGAGTGTGTATGATCAGGGAGAGTTGCAAGGTCTGCAAGGTCAAGGAGCTGATCCACCGGGGTACTGGTTGAAGAATCATAAGGACTTGGTGAGGCAAGGACAAGGGTTCTTCAGGGGTGTAGAGATATCTACATGGTGAGTAAGGTCTAGTGATTTGCAGGTAGCAGCAGAGAGTAGGAGATCTACTTGGAGTACGGTTGTGTACTTGGTGAACTGGCAGCGTGTTACTGACTCGTTGGATAGGTGAACATCAATTCTATATTGGAGTTGATTGTTGGGACCGAGAGAGAGAGAGGGAAGAAGGTCTTGAGGTGTGGCGAACCTTTGAGGTGGAGGAAGAAGTGGCATCTTCCTTATTGTATATTCTTCTATGTATATAACACAATTGTGTATTGTCTCTCAATTCTTGTGTTGTTTCATATTTCTTGTTACTTATTGATTCTGGTATAATTCTGTGTTTAGTTGCTAATACAAGAAGTAATCACATGTGTTCTAATTGGTAGAGCAAGATCCTGACTCAATAGGGATCAGAGCTTGTTTATTGTTTTAGGTTCCCTGACACGTGGTATTAGAGCTTTTGGTTGGGTTACTAACAGGTGGTTTCAGATCTGGTAGTGTTTGTTGATTACAGGTTACTCACAGGGGTTTCTGATTGAGTGGGAGTATAGCAATGGTAGAAGGAAGTAAGCTACGAATGGAGAAACTGAATAGCACGAATGGTCTAATTGATGGAAAGAAAGAGCAGGTAAATAAAGATTGTTGGTTGGTTGCAGATCAACAGGGAGGAGCGGATGTTGCAGGTGATGTTGCACAGGATGTTCTGGATAAAGTGGAATCTTGGTTCACAGATTCTTTTGCCTCTTTCCATGCAGTTCAAAATAGAGCATCTTTTCATGGGTATGTCTTTGGAGACTTTGGAGAGATTTATTTAGGAGCTGGTGAGCCTTGCCAAAGAATTGGCAAAGGGGAAGTGAAGCTAAAATTGTAGATGGACGACACACAGTGGTTGAAGGAAGTCATGCAGGTACCAGTCTTGGAGATGAGTCTAATTTCTCCAAAAAATTTGGGTGATGAGAGATGCACTATAACTCTCACAGCGAATACACTTGAATTAGATGGTGGTAAGAAAGTAGGTATCCTTTATCTATCTACTTATATTACTGATTCACCTTCTGTTACAGAGATGTGGCTTTGTAGGCTTGGTTACATATGTAGAAGGAGAATGCAGGTTTTGAAACGGAAGACAGATGTTTTTGACAAGCTAAAGAACGGGAAAGCCTTGGTGTTCATGGAGGAGATGACTGATAGAGATCAGGTGAGAGAACTGAATTATTATGAGCAGAGCAGGGTTGATTTGATTAAGATTTTGATCCATGGAGAGCTCACGGGTAAAAAGTTATCACTCACAGACGAACACAGGTACCGGTGTTGGTCATAAAGTAACCGACGTCGGCAATCGGAAGACCGACGTCGATCATGAGGGAACTGACGTCGGCAGAAAGGATACCGACGTCGGCCAGGGAAATGACGTCGACAGTCAAGGTCAGTGCAGGAAACTGACATCGGTCGGGAGCAGACTGGGAGATGGTCGAGATCGGTCACTGGAACGGATATTGGGTGGACAGCAAGCTGTCAACAAGTCTCAAACGCTCATGTGGAGGTCAAAAAGGGTAAGTGAACCTCATATTCGTTGTTCACTTTCTTTATATTGCTTACTGATGGTCGAGAACCAAGAAGATTTGAAGAGGCAATGCAGGTAGAGTCCAGATACAGTGGGAGCTTGGCATGAATGAGGAGTGTGAGTCCTTGGAGAAAAACCAAACAGGTATCTATTGGTAGAGTTGTCAGCTGGAAGAAAGCACTGAGAGACGAAATGGATTCCCGTTTTAGAGAAGAGAGTGGACGGATACATGAGACAGAAGGCCAAGGCATATGGTCTTGAAGAAGCTGCAGGACAGTGGTACAGGTTTTGACAGGTGGATGACTAAGCATGGCTTCAGTCAATGTCAGTGTAACTATTGTGGTTTTATTCTTACCAGGTGGATGATGAGTTGTGACATTATCCAGTTATTGTATGTGGATGGTTTGCTAGCAGGTTTTGTACATATAGGGATCTGCTGAGCTAAAAGGTAAGGTTAGTTCAGAGGTGTGTCATGAAGAATTTGGAGCAGCGAAATTCTTTGGCATAAGAGACATGGAGATTTTATCTCTAGTGGGAGCTGATGTGAAGACGGTGTTGGCAGAGTTCATTACGCAGGATGCAGAATCAGAAAGCACACCAATGGCTGGACAGTTCAAGCTTAGCTTGAAACAGGGTTCGAAATCACATGAGGTCTATTGTAGACCTGAGTTTTCCCAATCAGTGGGGGTTGTCGAAAAGTATGGAGCCAATTCGGGGAAGGAGTACTAGAGGGCAGTTCAGTGGGACTAGCGGCAGGGTTTCTTGTTATGCAGGGTCAAGTTCTTCACTACATGGATGTGTAGGTTCGGATGTGGCAGGTTACTTGAATGACAGGTATAGCATCACAGTTGTGTGGTGGTTGGTCTTCAGGATTGATCTTGAAGAGGGATACAAACCAGGAAACAAATTAGATGGGCTACAAATATAGGTACAGGTGCAGTTGTTTATCTCTAAGTGGGAGATTGTTAGGTTGTGAAGCTAAAAGCTTCACCAGGACGCAAACAGGAAAAGTTATGGAGGTTGCAGAAGAGTTGCGGAGTGTCACAGACTCCAGCGTCGGTCAGGACAACCGACGACGGCAAGAAGGAGACAGAAGGCAACCGACGTCGGTCATGATCGGCCGGCGTCGGCACCCCCAAGCAGTCAGGGACCGGCGTCGGTCACCTGTGGTTCGAGCTGCGAGTATATTATGGGCAGTTGGTTGACGAACCAAGTGTTTTCATGTTTAGAGCTATTCTTAGACTGAGAGCTACAGATTTAATTATTGTATTATTTGTCTAATTATTGTTTGGATGAGATCTATATATGGACTCATGATTGTATTGTAAAAGTGTGCTAGAAAGCCATAGAGCTTTTAGAGAGAGCTAGTGTAGCTCCTCCTAGTTCCAAAGAGGTGCTGAGTGTGTATGATCAGGGAGAGTTGCAAGGTCTGCAAGGTCAAGGAGCTGATCCACCGGGGTATTGGTTGAAGAATCATAAGGACTTGGTGAGGCAAGGACAAGGGTTCTTCAGGGGTGTAGAGATATCTACATGGTGAGTAAGGTCTAGTGATTTGCAGGTAGTAGCAGAGAGCAGGAGATCTACTTGGAGTACGGTTGTGTACTTGGTGAACTGGCAGCGTGTTACTGACTTGTTGGATAGGTGAACATCAATTCTATATTGGAGTTGATTATTGGGACCGAGAGAGAGAGGGAAGAAGGTCTTGAGGTGTGGCGAACCTTTGAGGTGGAGGAAGAAGTGGCATCTTCCTTATTGTATATTCTTCTATGTATATAACACAATTGTGTATTGTCTCTCAATTCCTGTGTTGTTTCATATTTCTAGTTACTTATTGATTCTGGTATAATTTCGTGTTTAGTTGCTAATACAAGAAGTAATCACATGTGTTCTAATTGGTAGAGCAAGATCCTGACTCAGTAGGGATAAGAGCTTGTTTATTGTTCTAGGTTCCCTGACAATATTACCCTCAAGGTAATGGCCAGGCTGAGGCATCCAACAAAATCATTGTCAATATTCTCAAGGAGATTGTCAATGATGCTAGTCATGATTGACACTTTCAAATATTCTCTACCTTTTTGGCATAGCATACCAATCATCGTACCCCCACAAGAGCTACTCCATACTCACTTCTATATGGTACTTAAGCCATCCTTTCCATTTAGGTTGAATTGCCTTCACTATGCATCTCTTTCAAGCATGTCCTAGATGATCATGACTATCGAGTAGCTCACTTGCAAGAGCTAGACCTACTTGATAAGAACGCATAGCTGTGCTCCACAATCTTCAAGCATATCAAAATCAACTCAAAGGCCACTATAATCAACATGTTAAGTATATAACATTTGAACTTGGTGATCTTATTCTTAAAGAAAACCAAAAGAATACCATGACTGAGAAGAACCATAAAGGGAAATTCAAACCCAACTGGATAGGGTCTTTCATCATCACTACAAATTATGGATCAAGAACATACATGTTTGCCACACTAGATATAGAGGAACTTCTAGAACTGATGAATATTATTCATCTCAAGCAGTACTATGCTTGAATGCTAAGGCGTTATCTGTCAGGACCATTTCAATTATGCCTTTTTGTCACTATTCTTCTTTATACACATACCATCCTTATCTACCTCTTTCTCGTATCCACTTTTCATTTCTGACCTACCAACCTAGTGTGTTCTAAAACCTAGCCTGTTTGACCTTGGTTTTTGTCATTTGTTACGTAGTTTCAGCATCAAGGTATATGATTCGTTCATTAGTTTGTTCAAGTACTTTAGATAGAGATCGTATTTTGGGACAGTGTGATAGAAGTTTTGACAATTGCATATTTTATTTGATAGTCTTTTCTTACCACCAGTCTTGCTACTAATTATAACTAGTACCTTTAATCTATATCATTTTGTCTTAGTTATAACCGCTTATGGGCAAACTAGGGGCAACACTAAGCCTTGACTTACCAACTTGCCACTTCTTATGCCATACTATGTCTTTTTACCAACTGTGCCTATTTTGTTTGAATTGACTGTTGCACTAGTCGAGTTCTTCCACTGTAAGGGTGAAACTACAGTGAATTGAGGTCCTACTCTGGGACTATGTAGGCAATGCTCAATACTTGTTGAGGTTAGCTCAGTCACCCTTCTCCACCATGCTCTTATCATTTTGCGAGCAACCTAAGCCATGCTCTCATCATTTTGTGAGCAACCTTAGTTTACACGCTCTCACCATTTTGTGAGCTTGAACCATTTAGTATCTTATCATTCTTGATTGAGTTGAAACACTCCAAAACACTTCCAAAAACATTTAAAAATCATTAGAAAAGAACAAAAACATTGACCACTTCTTTGGCTTAAGGATTATGGGAACCCTTACTAAGTTACAAGCAAATCACTTGTCATTTAGTTTTCTCATCCTTTTTGGCATTTTCTCTCACGCACTTACCATTTTACAAGACCATTCCTATTCTTTTATCAGATCCATTATGTTTATTTTCCTTAGTTATTATATTCTTCCCATTCCCTGGGAGAACTATATTTGGCCTGAAGTTTTTTATTAGATATTACATCCATGGAACTATGTAGGCAACATCCACTTGTCTAGTACATATGGAGATAGCTCGACCACCCCCTTCCTTTTCTTCTATTCCCCTATTTTATTCATTTGTTAAGTTGTCATTTATTTTCTAGGGGCAATGTTCGTAGGGTTTCTATTGTGTTGTTTGTTTGTTTCTGCTTAGTTTATTTCTTTGTCTACTTGTTTTTTTACTTTTAGCATTGTTGCCTTGATTCAATTTATGTGTGTGCATCAGGTGATTCCTTGCCCACACTTACACTTGAATCCATCCCTATTCATATATTTACATTGTCATCATGGTTTCTATCATTGGTGCATTATTTTTTATTGAGTATTGGATTTTGGGAGTCGATCCTTATGCATATTTCGATCAAGTCCTTATGATGTTATACCATGATGCCTACTGACACGTGCTACAACAAAACTCAGCTTCAAGAAGTCTATTTAGCAATGATGACATCTCTTTGGCACTAACATCTTGATTCCATCCTAATCATATCTCAAATAGAGTAATTAAACATGAAAGAATTTTAATCTTTATTAGTTCAGACGAGCATCTCCCTACTAGTAGGTTGTTTCAATTCATCATTACCCTTTGTGTTAAGTTGTCATCATCCTTGACCAAGTTTATCATGTTTGCCATAATTGGGGTCCAATGATTATAATTGTCTATGGGCAAATCATTACACACTGTCCCACCTGCTTTTCTTAATGATTATAACCACTTTTGGGCAAATCATTGTGTTGTCATCATTTTAATTTTTTGGCCCATATAGGGGCATGTTATTATCTTTTTTGTCTATCCTAACTGGGGTAGCTCCATCTTCTCAATGATTATAACTGTCTTTGGGCAAATCATTGTGTTATCATACCACGTTGCCACTATCAGGGTACAATGCTTATAACCGCCTTTGAGCAAACCATTGTACATCATCCCACTTACATTCTCAGTGATTTTGACTACTTTTTCATTATCATTATGTTTTCACCCCATCATCTTTCCTTTCTTTAGTACCCTCATTTTGCTTCTTTCTTTTCAAGGGATCGTTTGCTGACTTACTTGTGCCAACCGTTACCTCGAGGGGGCATCATACAGTTAGTTTATCATCATTGTAGTTGTAGGCATACATGACCATTTCATTCTTTGAAAAGACTTTACTATGCTTATAGCTTGCAACATCTTCTCAAATAAGGGCAAACTGTAGACACCTAAAACTGGTCGTTGATAACCTCCAATTAGGGTTTTGGCCAATTTCCACCCAAAATGCACAATTTGGCCTAAAAACACTAAAACATGCTAAATGATGTGAAACTAACATATTCAAGTGTTGATTTTGGCCAAGGTATCCCTAAATGGAGCAATGCAATTTATGGGCCAACTAACTTTGATCAGATCATTTCGAGTCAAAATGCCAAATTTGCATTTGGGTGCTCTTGCTTGCTCTTCCCTATCAAATCTTTTGCACAAGACTTGGGACTTTTTTATTTGTTGTTGGCAACATCCTAAATAGGAATACAGTTCTAACGTATTTGACAGTGCCTTCCAATTCCAATCCAGTCAAATTTTGGACCAATAACAAGGTATTCTGATCAATCTGAGTAATTTGTGCACAAAGTGCTTAATCATGTTTAAGAGCTAATTAATCTAAATTTTAGCCTAATTAAAAATTCCATAGAAACTTGTTGAAAACTTATTTTTGAAAATGAATATTAAATATCTGCATCGTCAAGTGACCTCATTTCTTGGGAAGACATCCCTAGGCTATAAATGCCACAAATATCAGGATTCATGCCCTCCATGCCTCATCAATGCCTTCCATGATGCCCTCCATGTTTCTTAATTACCTCTTCTTTCAATGTCATGATGAAGATAATTACAAACTTAATTCCAAAAATTGAATTAATCTTCAACCACACATCTCAATCTTGAGATGGATGGTTGAGGTTGATTCTGATCAAATCCAAAAATCTATAAATAGGAGGCCTCACCACATCATTTAAAAAGCTTCCTTGATGCAAAATTATAATGCAATATTGGTTCTAAAAGCTTCAATCAACTAGTGTTATAATGCTAAATTAATTCCAAACCAAGCCAAGCCACAAGCCACAAGGTGCCAAGGAGAGATAGAGGTAGCCAAGCTTCCATTGCCAAGTACTTCATGAGCACAAGCTGAAGAAGCCACTACTACAAAGGCATTTGGAGCATCCAAGGAAGGTGAAGGAACTCTTGTATTTGATTTCTTGATTTTTAGTTGTGTTTGTCATTTGCTTTTGTTAACTAAACTCTCTCTAGTGTCAAGGCCTAGAGATATTATGCTATTAGTGTGTTTATTTCACTTTGTTTTCATTTTGGAACTAACACCATGCTAACCATCATCTCTTGAGTCAAATTCCTAGATCATAGTAACCTCGTGCTTAGAAGCACTTTCATGGATAAGCAAAATAAGTTTTGAAAATAACCAATACCATCCGATAAAGACCGAGATCGGTTGCCTATGAACCCGAAGGTAAAAATATTATGCTCACAAATACTTGTTAGCTCAATAACATACAAAAATTAATGTAAAACTTATGAAAACATGTAAACAAAAAGGCTAAAAAAAATAAAATCAAACACACAAAACATAAAAATTTGCAGTCAGTATTTTGATCATAACTTTTAAAATATATATCAGTTTGTCATAAAAAATTTGGAGGTTGTCAATAACTCCAAGGTGCACTTGTTTGTAAAAAATTATATCAAAACAGTCAATAAAAAAATTATGAGCTTTGTACTAGATGTTTTTATCAAAAAAATAGAAAACAAAAAGTGACAGTCACTAAAATAGTCAACATCTAAACTACAAATCAAATTTTAATGAAATTTTGAGAGAATTAGGATGAAACTAGTAAGAACAATCTATTAAACTTCAAAAAAATAGTAAACGGATTAAAAATAAGAGCTATTTAAATAGTTATTTTTGTTCAAATATGTGGGTTGTGCAATCATGTCCCACCAGATGTGTCATCTATGATCAAGAAATTTGACTCAAGAGAGGAGGTTAGATCAAGTGATAGTTCCAAAAATAATGAAATCAACACACTAAACAAACTAATATCTCTAGGCTTAGATCATGGGGGGAGCTTAGTGAATAAATCTAATAAAAACCCAACTAAAAATGCAAAGACAAGAGAACTTTTCTTACATTCCTTGATTGCTCCAAGAGATCTATTCGTTGGTTTGCTTGGATTGTGCTTAACAGGTTTTCATCAATGGGGCTTGGCTATCTCCATCTCCTCTTAGCACTATAGTTGACTTTGGCTTGGCTTATAATTTTGACATTATAACACTATGTTTGCATTCATGAATCAAATTCTTACATAATAACTTTACTCTATCCAAGCTCTCATAATGAATAGGTCTAGGCTTGCTTTTATAGGCTTTGAAATGATTTGGAATGAGTTAAATTTTATTCTTGATTTGTTTACTTAACCCCAGCAGAGTTAAGAGGTGTCCAAAATCTTATGATAAACATGAATATATATTTTGCATTTGGACAACTCACAAAAAGATAATGATTAGCTTTTAAGATGTTTTTAAAGATATTTATTAATATTTGACTTTTCCTTTTTAATAATTGATTTATTACTCGTGGATGAATTTGATTAGGATTTGTTTTTTAATTAATCTTTGTTAGGTTTTTGCATATTTTCTAAGTATTTAATTAATTTAATGTATGCACATTGAATTAATTAATCTTTGTTAGGGTTTTGCACATTTTCTAAGTATTTAATTAATTAAATATATGCATTTACATGATTTTATTAATTTATGGGGCCGAATTGATTTATTTACATAGTTATGAAGCCAAATTTGAGACTCTTAGAAATTCTTAGGTTAGATGTTCAATGGTTGGTAAGAATTTCTCTAAAGTCAGGTATGAAGCAATTGATGGCCAATTTTAGATGTCTACAACATCCATTGATGTCTCTTATTTCCAACATTTTTTATGTCATTCTACATGTGACCTTTCACCTTGATTGTTGTGACATCTTATGTCCCATGTATGTGGCCCTTTGGTCTACATATGTCAACTAACACATGTATTTGCTAACACTGAGGGGTGTCATGATCCATGTAATGCATTATTCCTATGTAGTTTTATTCAAAAAAACTTATATTATGTGCTTCATTGATATATTTGTCTAGACATACATGCCTTGATTGATACACATGTTATTTTGATGATATACTCTCCACACGATCAAATGATATTACATGATGTTATCTTTACACATGACTTGGTAAGGTTCATTCTTCTTTTGAAATGAGTGATTTATATGATACATCCCTCATCTCAATGAGCGACATTATAGTGAGCTCGTCTTAGAGACATAAACCTCCATGAATAAAAAAATAGAGCAAAGTAAAGGTTTAATTTTAGAGATTCACATGGTTCAGATATTACATTGTTTCAAATATATGATAGACATTGACACATTGATATAAAGTACATGAACATATGTTATGCATATGCATTCACTTTACAAATAATTTAGCATAAATCCATACACACTTCAGTGCATATGCATAATAATTTATAAAAACAAAATTTTAGAGTTGCATATTCATTTGGGATATAGGGTCTCAAATTCAACATATAGATTCAACGGGTACGATACTGGTTCATGCACATATACAACATAGTTATAATTGAATGACAAATAATTTTCATTCTACTTCATACTTATCAAAACCTGCATACATGATAGGGACATGAACATTATCATTCATTTTGTGATCATGCTTTTTTTTAACATGGATCAAACTTGATCGATATGGAGTGAAAAATTACATTGAATCTCTAAGCCATATGTAATGGTAGAGTCATTTTTTAGCAAACCTTGCTCGATCAGTTCTCTCATTTACCTACACGGTGTTTCTTTTTTGAGTTGAACCTAGCTACATGGTTCTCTCTGTATATTTTTCTGCATAGTTATTTGGGTCAGTACATTATGTACCTTTTTCCATATTTATGAGGGTTAGGGCATATTGCCTTCCCAACTCAGGATCTTGCATAGTTATACATGTTTGGGGCACGATCACCCCAACTCTCTAATGTTTCAACAAAGAAGTATCATCTCCAACAAGTGACGAAGACATCATGGTTTGCACCAACACATAGGTGTATTCTAACCCTTACTCTTTTAAATTTTAGCACCTAGATTTAATATATGGACATTGATTACAGGTTTGCATGAAACAAAGTTGTACATTCAAAGCCATCTCCCAAATGACAAAGTGTGTTGTACACACTTAGGTATATTTTATCCTTTTACTCTAGTAATTCCATTACTAGAATAAAAGAGGGGTATTTGTAGATACTAAAATATGGTCTTCAATACTCGACAATGACAAACTTGGCATACATTTACCACACACAACTTGAACACCCAAACATGGTCCTAATTCACCATCCTCTCACACTTGCATGCTATTTTATGAGTCAACTTTTTCACTTCATTGTTATATACCTATGGGGACCTCATAATCTGTGTTAAATATCCTGCATATATATCTCCAGACTCTTAGAGTCGTCCACCTATATGTGGGTCAACTTTGACTGATATAGTTGTTTTCGCTAGTTAATAACGACTTGCACTAATCAGAACCATCCCACTTTTAACTATGATTATTTTCTAAAATCAAAACTATCCTTAGGGTTGATTCATAATCCTAACATGTTGGTGGCATAAGGAATTATTCAATTGGATACATATATAAACAAATAAAGGTCTCATTCAAAAGGATTTGACACTTCTCTATGATACATCTATGCACTATTGCGTATTGAGCGAATCAACTCTATTATCCTCGATTTGCATACCTATCACTAGGAAAAATCATAAGCCAGCATAGTGAACAATCATAAGCCAGCGCTGAAGCACTCAAAACCCAGGCCAAAGCAAGCATTGTCAAGTACCAAAGCTAATCATTAAATGTATACACATAGTGAATAGACACAATTGCATAATCACATTAGGTAGGAGAACTATGCTTGGCTTGATTTTCCTCATTGGAGTATTGGGTACGTAGACAACGATCAATCATCAAGTTGGGTGATTGGGGTTAGCTCAACCCATTACACTTTCCCTCTTTTTTGCAGGTTTCTAGCCCTCATAAGTAGAGCTTTGGTTTCAGGGCAAATGAGGTTAATTTTCGGATTTGTGCATGTTATTAAGGTTCAGAATCGCAAACACAAAGTAAGCAAAAATAATCGCAGGGGACTATGCAATCACTTTGCCCCACTTCTATATAAGTCAATATTAATTAACATGTTAGTATCGATCGATGACACTGATACAATTCTACGGAAGTGACCCAACATAGATAAATATCCTATTTTGAAACCAAACAAATCACAATCTTGATTATTTCTAATTTTCACTTTCATAATACTTTCATAATACAATAACAATAAGACAATTAACCCCCAAAAAAAAATATCATAATTTCTTTAATACTTTCCAGACTTAACACACGCTTATCAAATTATTATCAATCATCTACATTCAAATGTCGTTGAATCCATCTTTTATAATCTAAACTCTATTTCAAAATTCTATCAAAATTAAGGTAAAACACATACCATCATCGTTTGGAATTGGTATCTGGGGCCCTAGATATAGTCTGTTCGGCGCCACTTCACTCCGTATATCTCCGAATTCGGGCCGATCACTGATGCCATGCTGCAACTGGGGTGGTTTCACCTCTTCGCAGGATAGGATGTTATTCGGCACGGCAAGGAACGATTGAACCTTTCCACCAAACAAATATTATGGGAAACTGCTGGAAGAGCTCTGTTGCAAATGAGTCGTTGGATGCCGCTAAGCAAGCTCATTTTTCAGGTTAGATTTATTCGTGCAAACAGGCAGATGTAAAAACATCGCTCGCTTGGCGTGAGGATGAGGGCAAGACTAAAGGTAAGCTCAATATGGCGACGTTATAGAGGATTTATTTCAGGCAAGAAATCCAGGGTGACCCACTCTAGTGAAAGTAGTATTACTATTAATCACAATATTACTCATAATAAGGCAGGCTTGTCCAGAAAGTCTTTAATTATTACGACAACAGGACAGCAGCACAGCAGCGATGCAGAGACAGATGCCAACGCCAAGGCTTGGTTACTTCATGGCATTCTCGATACAGGGTTTTCCAGCATTCAGGAGGTTTTTCTTTCTCTTGGGCGAGGACGACCACGACCACGACCACGACAACGACAACGACAACCACACAAGGATTAACATTAATAATAGTTATTATTACACCAGTAGGGGTAGGAATATCATTCGTAGGAGGGCGACTTTTTGTTTTTCCGTGTGAGGAGGAATGGATTTCGCTTTGCGGCTGCTGCGATGGCGCGATTTGATCTGTGGATCTCCTGTTTTCCTTGCTGGAGGAGAAACAACTGTCATGACGCCCATGCGCAACTGCAACTGGATGAACAGGTTAATTTCCTATATGCGCGAAGTCTTAGGTTTTTCGACATGAGCTGTGCTGCAGAATATGAATTCAATTTCATCGCTTCCTGGCTAGGGTTTGAAACAACGGCTTGACTTTTTGGGTAAGCTGAGGGAGAGTTGTTTCTTTGGGTTAATGGAAAGAATCGTGGAGCTCATGTATGGGGCCATACATTGGGTGCGGTATTAACAAGGTTCGGTTTACCCGGGGCTTGGTCGCGTTGGGGAACCCGGGGTACGAAATTTGAACCATATATAAGGTAAAGGAAAAGAATTCCCCTTGTGGTCTTCCATAAATGGGGTTCTTAGACACCAAATTGGCATCTGGTTTGCAGTGACCCAAATCAACAACGGTTACAATAATAAAATTTCAAATCTCAATCGTTTAATATTTTAGTGGTTTTTTTCCTGTTTTTCGGGCAGACCTGTGAATGTGGGTTCCCATTTAGGGTTTTGGGTGCTTTTTAGTGACTAATTGCTTCTTAAGATGCATCTCAGGGCAAACATTTGAATAGTACTTCATGTTGGTCTTTCGTACCTCTTTCTTTTGTAGTTTTGTAAGGTTACGCTTCATCAGATTTCAGGATTTAATCTTTGAATAGAAGAATGTGAGATATATGATAGCACTATTGATTTGGTTATTCTTTCTGAAATTTTTTGGACCTTTTCTGATTGGGTATAGTGTTTTCAAATTTTCGTGTTTTTCTCATGTAGGTTTTGGAGAGCATTTACCTAGTTTGCCTGGGGATGGACAGGAAGGACAGCGTTGTCATCACGATGGATGAGCAGGTTAGTTCCAGGCTTACAAAAAGACATGACATTCAGCACGGTGTATTTAAGAGGGGAAATATGGGCCTACCAAATTTGTTTGAACAGGGATCAAGTTTTTGATTAATATTTCTGCAAGAGGCTTTAGTAGCCTGGAATCAATTTTTCTGAAGGAAATCTGTATGAGGATAATTTTGCCAGAGGTTTTCTTCTATTGTTATCTTTTCTTTCGGAAAGGGATGGAAATAATATGTATTAGCTTTCCTCGAAGTATAACATTAGCTTTATATCTACCTGACTAGCTTTCCTCGAAGTATAACATTAGCTTTATATCTACCTGACTAGCTTTCCTCGAAGTATAACATTAGCTTTATATCTACCTGACTATCTTAAAGGCTTCACCAATACGGAAAGCTTTTTGGTTGTTGTCTTGCCTTTTGGAAAGGGATGGAAATAATATGTATTAGTTTGCATTGAAGCGTATCGTCAGCTTTATATCTACCTGACTACCTTAAGGGCTTCAGCAAGACACAAAGCTTTTTGGTTTGAGCTACACATTCTGGAGTAAAGGGCTATCATAGAAACCTTTTAAGGTTGCTGATTTATGAACTGCCCCAAGGTAATGGCCTCCAGATGTAAGCACTGGCAGGCTGTTATTAGCTTAGGGTGTCATGGTGCAAATATAGACACAAAAACATAAAATGTGTTGCAGTTATGTCCTGTGTTGAAGGATTCTAGAACTTCATATAATATTTTATGGATATGACTGTGTATAAGTTCTTATTTCCAATTTTTTGAACTTAATTTATACAGAATCGTATCCAGAAAATATTATACAATGTCAAATACCTGCGAAGGGGATATAAAATCTCTAATTCTAAAACTGTACAAGTGGTTGACGTGCCATTTCTTATTTGTTTCACAGGCAGAATACAGGGTCCATGCGGACAAAAAGTTTCCAGGAGAGCAAATTATTTGTATCTGTGGGCATGAAGCAAATGAATACCTTGAGCCAATGGTGGGTTTACTTTTTTAATATTAAAGATGGGTCCTAGAGCTTCTTGTTTCCATATTTTGTTACTGCCGGCAGATTAGTTATTGCATGATCACCTTTGTCTGAAATTTGTTCATTTGAAGACCAGTGCTCACTAATTGAAATTAGTAATGGAACATTTGCAGGTTAAGCCTTGCACTTGCAGTGGAGGCTTAGTTGATCCAGGCAGAGGCACAATAGTCAAACATAAACTGCTCATTTACACACAGGCCAACACCAGTACATCAGAAGATGGGTATTCAAAACTTATTGCTCCAAATATAAGCTTAAGGAAGAAGGTGGCAAAATGGACATTCAAAACAAATTGATCCAAGTTTAAGCTTGAGCAAGGTGGTGTCAGCAACTAATTCGAATGGTAGGGCTGTCAAGCAAGCTCGTAGTGGGTCAGCGAATGGTGAAACAGCTGGTAAAAAACAATTGCCTTTGAAGAATGTAAAGGAAGAGGGTGCTGGACAAGTCTCACAGACTACCCAGGAGGAGGATATGCCAGACTTTGATTCTGAAAAGGTGCTTTGTTTTGTTTTGTTTTCTGCTAGTAATGTTGTCAATTCAAAGCACCACGAGTTAGAATTTTACTGATGGCAGGAGTTTTGCATGAGCAGCTAGGAGTAAATGTTCTTACTCGATGGTTCAATGATTCTATTCCAAGTGTCCCTATAAAGAAACGCAAATTTAACTTGATCTGCTCTCCATCTCCACCAAGCTCACCTTCTCCAGAACATGAAGAGTGGAGAACACTCCCTATGGATGTTTATAATATAGAAAAATCACATGCACAGTTGAGTGGAGATGGACAGCTATATCTTTCAAGTAACGTTGATATTGCAGAGGCATCTCAGCAGAAATTTGGAGGTGGATGTGTACATGTAAACCAATCTATTGACCGATGCATTGAAAGAATTCATAGCTCATTAGTTACGTTTCCTATGACAGCAGACGGTAATCCAGATTTTTCAGCTATTTCAATGTTAGCAGCAACTGCATTTACAGGGGGGCATGGAAACAGTGCTGATGACATAGAATATGGTGTTGTTAGAGCCCAATCCCTAACGTCAGAGGATGCCAAGTCAGGCTTTTTATGCTTGCAAGATGATATAGAAATAGACTCTATAGAAAAAAAGCCATGCAGAGAGGTAGTTATGGAATCTGAAATTCAGGAAATAGAGAGGAACAACCAATCACCTGCATTAGAGGAGGAGGACCATCCAATTAAGGGGGAAAAAATCCATGTCTGCCCTGGTGAATCCAAGTGCTGTCATATTGTTCGTGATCATGTGGAGCAGCCTACAGAACTGGGAGTAAGAAGTAATCATAGTAAAGGATCAGGGATTTTAAATTTAGTAAATGATACGGTCTCATCAGGTTTTGGCCTTGTCAGAAGAAAGAAGAAAGACAACATTTTGAGTCCAAATTCAGCATGTTTATGTGATGATAGATCACACTGGGATCTGAATACTGTGATGGACAAATGGGAGAGCCCATCTGAGTTCAAAGTACAGGTCCCGCACAATTTTCTTCTGGCAAGATACCAGTTAGGACTGTCAACAAGAATCTTTGTTTTTATGACGGTGTTCATATGCAGACAGCAGTTAAAGAATCTAGAACCAAGGGTCTTAGTGTGGGTCAGAATGGACATGAACTGAAGTTGTCAAAATCAACCTCAGTAATTGAGAAAAGCACCAATTCTAGTATTTCTCTTAGTCTTAAGCTTGATACTGTTTTCAGACACCAACTCAATCATGCCAATGAGTTGACCATCTGTGAATCGTCAACAAGAAGTAATGCTCTATTAAATGGTTCAGGTGCTCGAAATGGTCTCAATCTATCCATTGCTCCATCCAAAGCAGGTCCTCACTTCATCAAAGATGTTTGTTCTGAACATGAAAGTGGCAAACAGAACAACACTAGCACTCCAAATGAAAATCTGGAGATGCATCCTGATGTAAAAACTGGCAAATACAAAGATATGTTGATTCCAGAAGCGGGCACTTTGTATAAAGCAGAGAAGGGAATATATATTTTGAAAGATTCTGTAGAAGTATCCAGTGAGATTGATATTGAAGAAAATAACTGTGGCTATAAAACAGAGTTTTCTTCTCCTATACCTGATTTGGAGCATGTCAAGAATGATGAAGACCATATTGAAGTATCTAACGGAATCAAGTCTCAAAAGGCTGACAGTTGTCCTGAATCAGCTCATGACATTGTTAACAGTGAATCAAATACTTGTGCTTCTACACCTATGGAGGAGGAGGACTCTGTTGAAACATCTAATGCCAAGTCTGGTGATACTACTAGAGAAGTTGATGAAAGCTTATGCAAGGTTGATGATACTACGGTAGCAATTGATGCAAGTGCCCACAAGTTTGATGCTACCATGCCTTTTTTTAATAATCTCTGCAAGGTTGTCAAGCCTGAAATGGAAAATCAAAAAAAATTCAGGGTTGACTATCTCTTGGCTGTTGATAAGAATATTTCTCAGGTTGAAAGCCCTGTAGTGGCTGATTTGAATGTTTGCAACGTTGGTGCCCCAGTTTTGAACAATGAGAATGTTGGCAAGGTTGGTGATCCTACAACAATCAATGAGAGTGCCTGTAAGGTTGATGTTCGTGTAACTGTTAATGAGAGTATCTTCATTTGTGGAGATTCTATGCCAGTTGATAAGAGGGTGTGCAAGGTTGAGTCCCTCAAGGCAGTTAACGAGAGAGGGGGTAAGATTGGGTCCTCTGTTGCAGTCAATGAGAGCTTTTGCAATTCAAATGACATTGAAGCAGATAATCAGGATGGTGACAGGGCTCATTCTTCTGTGGCTTTTGATGAGCGCATTTGCAAGGTCAACAAGCCTGAAATGGAAAATCAAAACATTTACATGCGTGACAATCTCTTGACTGTTGATGGGAGTGTTTTTCGGGTTGAAAGACCTGTAGTGGTTGAGTTGAATGTTTGCAAGGTTGGTGCCCCATTTTTATACGAAGAGAATGTTGGCAAGGTTGAACTTACAACAATCAATGAAAGTGCTTGTAAAGTTGATGTTCCTGTAAATGTTAATGACAGTACCTGCATTGGTAGTGATTCTATGCCTCTTGATGACAGTGAGTGCATGCTGGAATCCCTCAAGGCAGTTAATGAGAGAGGGTGTAAAATTGGGTCTCCTGTTGCAGTGAATGAGAAATTTTGCAATGCAAAAGGCATTCAAACAGGTAGTCAGGATGGTTACAGAGGTCATCTTCCTATGGCTTTTGATAAGTCTGTTTTCAAGATTGATCTTGCTTTGGCAGTTGTTGATACATGCATCCATAATGATAGATCCAAAAGCCCAAAAGACACGGTGGAGGAGCTTTCTGCAGAGATGAATACAGAAGTTGCCTCTGACTGTGACTATGATTATGATGTTTATGATGAAGATGAGGAACGGGTTTTTAAGTCTGAGAAAGTGGACAAAGATCAGATGGGTGATGAATTACAGTATGAAGATGGAGACTGCAGAGAAACAAATTCTTGTGATTGGGTTGAAGACATAGCAGGAGAAATGGAGATTGAACGAGTGGACTATGGCTACTTTGATTGCAGAGATGTTGATGACCTTGTTACTTACAAAGAAAGGTTTCTATTTCAAGCTGAGAGTGAACATAAAGATGTTGATCAACTGGATACTGAAGGTGTTGCTGAACATGAGGGAAATTTGGATTACGCACAACAGGATTTAGCAGAAGATATAAGGGTAATTTCACAGAAACAAGGAAGGAACTAAACGTCTTCAGAAGCAGAAGTAAAAAAAATGTTCGAGCAAAAAGACCACAATGATTTTCATGAATCAGTAAAAGTATTGAGACAAAATAATCCAACTACTATGAAGGTTGTGCAATGAACCTACCTGAATCATCATAAATTTGCTGAATTGAGTGATGCAAAAGTATCTGCCCTTATCAAGACAGAAGTTTTCTGGATGGGATCAATTACCCGATAGATTTATAAATGCAGAGGAAGCACTCAAGAATGTCAGGGACAGTGGTGTTAAGCTGAGCCATGTGGCTGGCTGGCCTGTGCCCGATGGGGGACACGGTCAGGTAGGATCTATTGTAGCTAGACAAATTGAAAGGGCCGGGCCTTGTCATTTACTTCATGGAAGAGATGGAAACTATCTTCGAGAAAGCAGGTATGTCTTATTTACTTTAACTCTTGTTTTGCCTTGCTTCTTTATTTAGACATGCAGTGTACCTGATATTTTCTGAACTTATGTCAATCAGAGATGATAGGTTTGGTTCAAGTCCAAGATTTTCTTCAAGAGGTCCAAGAAGATGTGGCCCTCTGCATGGAATGCATGGTAGAGGAAGCGGTGATTCCTGGATGGATTATCCAAATGGGCAATGGGGATCAAGCAGGCATCATTCCCCAGGTTATAATGGCAGTCATGTTAGATTTGGATCCCTGGGACATGTGAATGCTGCTGCCAAGGTTGAAAACAGTGGTTTAATATTGGCACCAGATGGGACCATTGTGAAAGTGGGTAGTGCAGGCCAAGCAACAAGACGAGGGATGCGTCCTGTGATGGGCTTTGGGCGAAGTGGCCGTGGTACAATAATGTAGAGAGGATCCCCAGCAAATGAGGGAAATATGCTTTATGGGATGCAAATGGGCACGGGACCTGGCAGATGCACAAACTTTGAGTCCTGATAGAGGGATAAAAGATGGTAGAAGTAGACCTGGGTTTGGTTTTGATGAGGTTAGTCCTCCTAGGCAAGAAGGCAGAGAAAGGTATGAAGGGTTAATTGGCAATGGTAGTTTGAATTCTCGCCGTAGGTTATTGCAATCAGGAGATTATCAAATGACAGGAAGGGAGAAAAGTTCTTCACCACCCTTGAGAAGGAGATTGTCACCTTTATGGAGGGGATCACCTCCCAACACATCTTGCTTACGGACGAAAACCCATTGTAGATTAAGGACCTGTTACCACATGATATGTTCCTCTCCAAGAGGAAGATCTTTTAGTGGGATGGAAGGGGGATCAGGTTCCAGAAAATGTAGCAGATCTCCAAACATCAGGTCTGAGGTAAGGTTAGAGGGGCTGAAGTCATCTCATTCTTATCAGGTGGGAATCTCTTCTCATACAATGAGCTTGCTATCATCTTCCAGAAGTCAATGTTCCTCTTCACAGGTATCCAAATGGTCCAGTGATAGAAGCGATGTTGAACATGTCAGGAATCATGATTACAAAAGACACTTTGTTCCCTCAAGAAGTTCGCCAGGTAGATTGTCCCTACGAGGTGATTGTAAATCTGTTCTGATGGATTCTCCTGGCATATCAAGGCACAGTGATTATTCAAGAGACATGCATTCCAGAAGATTGAAGGAGTATATGGCAATGGTGCTAGACACTCCAGGCGCAAAGACAGTGATGATGTTAAGTGGAAGAATTATCATGGGGTGCTGCATTCTGCAAGACTAGTTGATATTGACAAAAATGTCAGATACATACAAGACAAGGAAGAAGATGGTTTAAGGATTGGTAGTTCTCGGTCCAAGGAGGGTTCCGAATTGCAAGGTAAAAAGAATCCAAGAGTAGATGATAAAGAGACACATAAAAAGGCAGGAGGTACATCTGGCAGACAAAGTAGAGAAGAAGACAAAAACTATTTGAAGTACAGTAGTGATGGCAGACCCAGAGGTAGTATTGGGACCCTGGGTACACATGAAATTGATGATGATGTGGCACCAAGACGAAGAAGGGCTTCATGATTACATTTTAGTTGAGTGCTAGAGTTATTCCTCTGTGTGTTTATTGGTTCAGGGTGCCCGATTTCTCATCATCTTTCCTTAGTTGAAGTTGACCCAACCCTACTTGTAAAGATTAAAGAATTTTCCAGAAGATTATCTTACAAATTTTGTTCACAGTTTGCATTTCTCTCTTATTTGGGGTCATAAGCACAGGTTGTAATGCCTTGAGTTTTTTGAGGCGAATTCCCATTTTAGGCACATTCCATTCAGCTCATTTATGCCATTATGTTGATAACTTGTTATATTGTGTGACTGCTCACTAGGCACGAAGATCCTTTTAATGGGTTAAGTTGTTATCCCTTGTCTTTTGAATTCTTATTAGTGTATTCTTATTTGTTTTAGAACATGAAAATAGGCAAAGATTGTCCTTTTGGAGCTCGTGCCCCTAATCTATTTTCTGTTGAACTTCAAATTAGTTTTCTTTGTGAAGGTCTGCAGGATTTTGTCAAGGGCCACACGAAAAACTTGGTTCTTGGACTTTGCATCTTCCAGTCTTACTATCCACTTCATTATGAGAGTGAAATCTGTGTATGCTTCTGCTGATACTTACATTATGAATTAAACATTGCTCCCTGATCTCTTGAATGGTCGTATTTCTTTCTTCCTTTATAGTATTATAGAGGTCGAAGGTTTAAAGTCAAGAATCCAAGTGATATCTTTAGAAAAAATGGACGAGGACGACAAATCCTAGGGCTTAGGCATATCTGTGGACATTTAGAAGGGACACTACAAATTGGGTGGTCTGTGGGGATAAGAGGCGTAGTAAGTTTTTTGAACATAATTTCAACAGGTTTCATGGGGCAGAGAATGGTATGAGGATTGCCTTACAAGGAATTGAAGAGGTTTGTGCGACGTGCTTGGTAGGGAAACAATGTTGAAAGCCTTTTAAAGGAGGGGATGCTTCAGGAGCGAAGCATGTCTGGAGTGTTGCGTGGTGGTATATGCAAACCTATGAAAGTAACCTCTATTGTGTGATATGATTCTAGTACAAAATGTGAACATGTTTAAAAAGTATGATGCTTTTAGGTTTTATTAAACAATCGAATGCTGGTTTTGAAAGGAAACCAGTAGGAGGATAACGACATTCTGACTTGGAATATGGGTGAATTTGCCTCTCAGAGCTTTTTTGGAGTTTTGTAAATAAGAGGGGATATATGGATATATAGGCAATTCATAGGCTCATATATACCTTGGCAAAATGCTCTGTTGGAGAGAAGGGATCAGAAGGTTATGAATATGATTAGAAGCATGTTGAAAGGAAAATCACAATGAGTTGAGTCGAAGCAATTTGCACCGTTGTCTATCTGCTCCATAGTAGCCTTTGGAATGCACTTCAAGGCATAGCACCTATATACAAGGAGGCAGGGACAAGTTGAAAAGATAACGCTATTCATTTCAGAATTGGTTCAAGCTTTGTCTGCTATTTAGATTGTTGGCGTAAGGAAACGATGCTTGCTATTTTATTTGGTAATCATTCTAGGCATATGGGTTGATTGATGATGTAAATGAAAATGATTTTTTTTTTTTTTTCAAAGTCTAATTCAAATTTTCATTGTAGTCCTGATTTTTCTTGCTTTATTGATACGAATAGAACATCTCGCACACTCAGGTTTAGGGCGTAGACACCAGAAGATGGGGATGCCATGGTAAAATAAAATAAAATAATAATATCTATATATTTAAATTTTTGAAAACTAAAAATCAAAATACTTCATATTCTGACTTTATAAACATTGAAAATTTATAACTTTTAAGTTTTTATTTTTAATTTATTTTTATCAAATTTTTAATAATTACCATTCAACTTTATCTTTAAAATTTGAATTTATATAAACTTATTTGCAACTTCAAAATTTGTTTTTATCTAAGTTTTTAATATTTATTATTCACCTTTACTTTTAAATTTTAAATTTTGAAGTTACATAAACTTATTTCCAATTTCAAAATTTGTTTTTATCAAAATTTTAATATTTATCATTCAACTTTATCTCTAAATTTATTATTTGTTAAAAAATTAAAATTTTAAAAATAAAGTTGAGTGATAAATATTAAAAATTTGATAAAGCAAATTTTAAAATTAAAATTAAAAACTTAAAAATTATAAGTTGAATAGTTTTCAATGAAAGCTGGTGGCAAGTATTGCTGATAGATTACCCCTAAAAGAGTAGACTTAATTTGTATTATAATGCTCTAATGAAAACTAATTAAATCATGGGGTTTTTTGAAGTTACCACGTGTAAACAGATTTGTAAGATTGTACAACATTGATGGAACCTTGGATTAATATAGGGTTGTTTCAACAATAAAGACCGTAATAATCATCAAGGTGTCTTTAATAGTTGCATTACAATTTGGCTAGAAGTTTTATTAAATGTGGAGTGCATTTTTTGATGGAAATTTGTACGAAATATGAATGACTCAATGATAAAAATTCTAATAATAAAAAATATCGTTTGTGTAAGTTGGTCAAAGCTCTTTACATCTTAAAGTACAGTCGATGAGTCAAGCATACCAAAATAAATCTTTGTTTAATTAAATAACCAACCATTTGACCCCAATCTATATGTTAAAAGAGCTCACAAGATGATATTGTTGTTCTCATTCTTTATATAGGTAACTTAATCATCACAAGTAATAAGACCATCACAATTTAACAAATAAAATCAGAATTGTGTTCTACTTTGACTTCCCAGATTTAGGTCTTTTGCATTATTGTGTACTAAAGTTTTGATAAACAATTGGAGTTTTCATTTTTCAAAGCCAAAAAATTGAAGGAGAAGATTTGTAAGGATGATTGTAAGAAAATATCTGTTCCTATGGAGGTTTGTTTGAATTTATTGGCCAATAATGACTCAGACTCGTTGACTCGTTTTTTCCAAAGTTGGTGAAAAACTCGGTTTATCTTAGTTGCAAGCCCTCATCTTAATTGTGTTGTGAGCCATGTTTCCAAGGTCATGACTAATCCAAAGATGAATTATGTGAGAACAAGAACATGACTATGAGATATACAAGGTGCAACATAGTTTGGTATGTGGTAAAATTGGAGTTGTTTCATTGGCTACCAAGAACCAACAAACTCCTCTTTCCTTGGTTAAACTTCTTGCAGCATGTGAGTTCGCTGTTTGGTTGAGGATGTTATTAGGATTGATTTACATGTGATTTATATAAGAGCAACATGACACTTAAAAAGTGTTTAAAACAATCATGAATGTAATGATGTTTTATACATTTATTAAAGAATATTAATATATACTTTTTTAAGGTAATATAAATGAATATGAGAAGGTATTGTAACGTTTTAACAACCATAAAATTAAATAATTAATTTTATACTTTTAACTTTCAAAATGTTAATTTTTGTTTGTATATTTTATAATTTTTTAAAATATTCATATAAATTGAGATCAATATGTAAAGTAATGTACAATATTTAAACTTATAATCTATTTGTATTATACTTAAATTAAGTTTGTATTTTATTTTATTATTAATAATTTTTTAATAAAATATAATGTATAAGATGAATGTTTAAAGCTATATTTGTACTATATATAATAATTTTTTTGAAAAATATTTACTATTGTAATATTTTTAAATATCATTGAGGCTTATAATTAAATGGTAACAAAAATATATGTATAAAATAATAACTTAAATTTTTAAATAATTTTTTATAAGTTCATTTGATAATGTGAAAAGAAGTATTAATTATGAATAATGAGATGTAGATGATAATAGGACTATCATTGACTCTATATTCATGGTAAAGTATAAAATTTTAATGTAAACTAAGTCTTACTAGATCTTAATATGTAAACTAGGTTTTATTTTGGCATTGGACACAATAAAAAAGTGATTTAAACATAAATTGAAACAAATAGAATGGTTTAGGAGAATTACTATATTATAAATGAACTATTTCTAATTACTTTTTATCAAAGGATATTGTAATAAAATAAATGAACTGTTTCTAATTAAGCATTCATAATATATGTACAATATAGTAATAAACGTCTAATTAATATTCTGAATTGATTAGTAAAGTAAATGTATAAGGTTATGGAGGCATAATTTGCATATGACACTATAGGAGATTTGTCATTTAAAAATCAACCTGAAAACACATTGTTAGACCTGTCAGACATTTCATCGATTTTTTTGAACCTAGTCAACATTTGATGTTGGGACTGCTTGCAATGCTACTTTCAAGTGTTGTGATTGCCCTTAATGCCCTTGGCAAGTGATTGTTAGTTGAAAACTAATTTGATGATTGTATTCTCCTACTTCCATTCTTCTATTCCTCGTTCATACTTACACATTGTGACTTATAGTATCTAAAAATAGAAAGGGAAAGATTTGGGGGCTTACATTAGGATCAATGACCAAAAATATAGTATAATAACTTAACTCCTGCTAATTATGGATCAACAATACTTGTAGAATACATTAATAAATGCCTAATTAACATTACAAATTGACCAATAAAGTAAATGCATGTGGTTAGGGAGGTGTATCTTGAATATGGTGCTATAGGAGATTTGTTGTATGAAGTTGAAATTGAAAATGTACTACCATACTTACCAGACACTTCACATAGAGATTTACAGTAGATTTACAGCTGTTGTCATGATCACCTACTGGCCTGAGAAGCCAACTAATGTAATTTTGATTATTTTTTGTATGTACATGGTCATAGTGTATCGTAACATATTTTAAAATGACATAATAGGACTTGTTGGTTCCTGACATTGCACCCTTAATTTTGTGGACCTAAGATTTTTTTTGAAATAGAGTCCACTCCTTGTCAATCTCTCTCTCCCTCCCTCTCTCTCTCTCTCTCATTTCAAGTAGATTAAATAAAAGAAGACTATTTATAGGAGGTGGTTTACTCTCTTCACTTTTGAGTTTACAAGACCATAGGAGCATCCTTAACATTTTCGAAGAATATTCAGTGAATAAATTTACAAAACTTATTATATTTAGAATACTGAACATACCCCTGTATGTATATATGCCCTATTTATTTATCACTAAGATTATAAACACCTATTCAATTGAAATTTCAAACCAAACCTATAAATAATAGATAAAGAAATATGATATGCAGTATCTAAACATTCCCCTTCCCATTCTTCTTATCAACTTAAAGAAAATGAGACAATGTAAACTATTCGTAGCTCAAAGGAGAACCCATATGACATTTGTTCATTTACACAGCATAATTCTCATAAAATAAATGTAAAACTATTTTATAAACTCTGTTAAGACTGGTTCTATTAATCCTTTGGGAATCCACTTATATCATTTGTTCATCAACACACAAAACAAGAAATAAAAACCTAAAACCAATTCTACTCAAAATGTAGAAGGTGTTAAATGACACGTATGACAATTGAACAATTATTACATAGAAATATCCATTGTCATTTAAATTAATAACTATCCAATTTATTGAATAATTCTTATATATTGAGAAACATAGTAAACTAAAGTACTACTGAACAATACCCATATTTCATAACATAGTAATAAAACAAGGATTTTACAACTTATTAAAAGATATTTCCTACACTTTAAGCTCCAACTCCATGACCAAATCCTAACACTTTGTAAGTTACTAGAAGTTCAAGACATATATCTCTTCAAATCCTACATCCCCTATAAACATAACTTGAAACTACATCTAGATAACCCAATCACAAAAAGACTCTTTAAATGAAAAAAAAATCCACAAGAAAATGAAAACTCTTTAAAGCAAAAAAATAATAAAAAATACTTGAATAAAAAAAAAGATGAGTTTAAGGCAGGAATATCCTTATTTAAAGTATTTAACAATTTGAGGAGATGAAATAAAGACACTTGACATCTATCCAATATTTAGTTGCTTCTACTTTGTATCCTCTTCCCTAAAAAAATATCCTTTATAATAAGGAATCCTTTATTCAAAATGAGCATTCACGTGCATTCTTGACATTCAAAAAGAAACTATGAAGATACCCAATGTACTAGCAATTCCTTTATAATAAGGTTTCCTTTATTTGAAATGAGCATCCACATGCATTCTTGACATTCAAAGGGAAACTCCGAAAGATCCCCAATGTACTAACAATGTCATATACATGCACTTTTGACAATATATCACATAACGAATACAAAATGACATTATATGTAGCATGTCTTACATCTTTAAAGGTCAACATAAAAATTTAACATGCCTATGCAAGGTACATAACATAAAACATGAAAACATAAGTAGGGTTGCATGAGGGTTAAGGTGCCCATATGTTTACCTATTAGGAACCCACTGGGTTAACCAATAGTTACACTTTTTTTTTGGGGTTTACATTGAGTACTTATAAAATCATTTATAGCTATCTGATTTATCATTATTTGACTATTAGATGTAACTAAAGCATTAAATGCTACCATGTATTAACCCACTGGTTAGAATTCGATCCACCCAGTGTTTAAACAATCAAATTAGATTACAATTTGAATACATTAAGTTAACACACAGTAGAAGAAGTCAAGTACAACAAATTCTGATATAATCCATATTTCAACTATGAAAAGCTTACAACCACTATTGTTATAATTTCAAAATGATTTTTACAATTTACATAGCCACTGTTGTGCTAATATCCATCAAAATAATAATGCACAATATAGTATAAATTTAAATATACAAGAAAATGAGTTCAATAATACTAAAATAGCTTTATAAATAGCTCATAGATCCATGAATGTAGCCTGAGTATAATCCCAATAGTTAAATCAACTAACATAGGGAGAGTATCATCTGAGTGCTTTACCTCCAACCACAAACCAATGGTCTCCTGCACACCTCCCTATTGGGAGTGACCCTACCTTTCACAAAAGGGCAAATAAGAATAGTGTGGATATTGAGAAATCAATCTAAACCCATGTGTGTACTATCACTATTACATGCAATAATTAAATAGACCATAAAAACCAGTCCTCTATCTAAACAATATCAATAAACACATGTAAACTAGAAGTACAATTGATTGACAATGTCTCAACTAAAACATTACTTTGACTAAAGTTTTCATTAAAAAAATCATATCTAACAATCTAAGTCAATTCCACTCACATAAAACTCTCTACTACTGAATCATGAATATCATGTGATATAAAGAAATATGTGTATGAGTTATCCACTGACATACTCATACAATTATCTCCTTTTATCTAAAATATAGTCTAGTGATTCTTACATACAGATTCAAAGCAAAATAATATAAACTTCAACATACACAACCCAATCAATATTATAAGATGCAAACAATCACTAATCATGAATTTCATTTTTTCCATCCACGTGATCCCACCAACGATTACATGGGTTATCAAAAAACTGTATTGAAAACCATATATGTACAGTAGACTAGAACAAAAATCAAGTCATTCCAAGTCTTTTTCTAACATATCTATCTATCTCACCTCATACATGCATGCATATATATAATTGATAATGATTCTTAGTCAACATGATAACAAGACCCATGCATTTCATAATAACTCATAACATAATTCATAATTAAAGATTTTCTCTATACATCATACCTTTATTTATTCCATCATGTTCTAATGTAAAAGAAAACCATGTTAAATAAGGCTATATTCTGGTTATGCATTCCACATAATCTACCTTAATTCCACTTATAAAAGAGACATTATAAACATTATAATAAAATCTAAGAACATGTATATAATAAACCTGAGTCTAATTCTTAATTTGTTACCAACCAACACCCTAGGAGCAATGCCTTTTACTCCTATATAAGCACTCAAAACTACTCAAAATTCTATGCAAACACTATCAACTGTGTAACAATTATAAGCTTGAATAGATATCTTAGTGTTTATATAATCCCTGTAGGTCCTGCTCAAAATCATGCTAACCAACATCTATGGAATAACCACTAAACACTATACAGTCCCTTAGGCTCTTTTATAACCTAGTCTTCCCTTGAGGCCCTAATTGGGAAGCCATAACAGGTTTCCCTGATTCAGAATTAAAAGCTTCGACATCATGGGTGCTAACCCAGGGAGCTTGGTTTTGCTAGATAGATTGGTTTGATGGTTTACCTTGTGGTTGTTTTTGGGTAATGCACATTTGATGATTGGGGAAAGGGTTTGGATAAATTTTTATTTTTTGGTTATGGGGTGTCACATGACCATTTTGGAGAACCTGAGGGTTTACATTTGCATTCCCTAGGAATATGTCAATAATTTTTTTCTTTTGGTCTTAAGGGAGTCTTTGAATAAATTTAATATATTCCCTACAAACATGAGTATCATGTCTGTTTACTCTGTGAAAAAGGCAATATACATTGGGATCAAATTCTCTAGGTCTTTGATTTTGTCCTTGTTTACCAAACCTTTGTTGGTTGTTCCCTTGATAAAATAGTTGGTTTTGGAATTGTAGGAAGTGGTCAACTTGTTGGAATTGGTTTTGATTGCAATTTTGGAATTGCATGTTGTGTGGTAGAGGACGATTGAAATCAACCACATGAACTTCAGGGGGAAGATTTTGATTCTTCATACCTACATTGTTATTTGGGTTATGGCTGATTATTGTTTACAGGGTTTAGTTTCTTGTATTGATCGACTACGCCATCAGTGGTGGTGTTCTATTTTCTATTGAGAACCTTAGGGCCTTGATTGTTAACATTGTTTTGGTTCATGTTTTAAAAAAACCCGCTATTTTGGTTAGGGGTGACTATACACCCATTGGATCCATAGGTCCGGTAGCCACTATCAATGGTTGCTTGATCAAATTGTAAACCACTCTCAAGTGATTCTTTGTAGGATCGATAAGGGAACTTTTAAACATCTTCCTTCATTTCCTTGTTAAATGAATGAAAACGAGATTGCATAGCTCTCTTTGATCCATGTTTGGTGCACTGAGAAAAATAATATAGAACTTGCCACTGTCTCACAATGAAATGGGCAAAAAATTCATTATTTTCTTGTTCTCAAATGCTAGTCTTAAGCAACTTGTTCATATCAAAAGCTTTGCCAAATTATGCCATGAGTTATCTAGAGGAATGGATAGAAGTCTCAAGGAGATGATAGTACCAGTCGAGGGAAATTCATTTTAGCATTTTGGGAAAGATTTGTTATAACAACCCCATCCTAAGGCAAGAGTTCCTTGATAATAGTGGTATATGATTTAACTTGTGCATTGCGATCTACTTCCCCTTTAAACTTAGAAGTTCAAGTAGGGGGCATGGTAGTAGAACTCCTCATATGTTCTGATTGAAGGGTTCTTTGAGATATTTAGTGTAAGTCCCCATAACACCAAAGTCTATTAAAGGTATGATCGAATAAGTTTGAAGGGATGGGTTTGAATAGGGGGTGTTTATATCACTACTAGGAGGAAAGGAGGGTACCTAATAAGGTGGTGTAGAATAGGGTAGAAAATAATTTCCAGATTGGCTAGACTTGGAGAACATGTGATTGTAGGAAGAAAAAGTGTTAGACGAAGAAGGCTTGGGTGCTTGTAGAGGAGGCATGTATGTGGGTGGCATGTAACTTAGATGAATTTAGGGTGGCATATTATTGGCCACTATGTTGTTGGGAGGATTATACATGAACACACTTCTAATTGGAACTTGTCTTGGAGGTTGATAGGGTGGAGGGATGTTGGAAGCATTTGTGTTAGGGACTCCATGAGTAAGAATATCCCCTAGGTGTTGGTTAGAAACGTAGTTAGGAGGATGTGTGTAGGTTTTTTGTTATAGTGGTTGGTAAGTCATTATTATGATGGACATGGATGAGCAATGAATCAGGTTAGGAGGGTTAGAGTTTATTCCTTAAATTAGAGAGAGTTGGTTGTTCTCTAAATCATAAATGCGACCCATCAAGGTAGAGATGAGTTCATTCGAAATAGAAGTGGTTTTGAGTTAGGAACCTCCTTTGTGGGAGGTGTTTTAGGAGGAGGTTGGTAACTATGGAGAGATTGACTTGTGATATAATCTTTAAGAGAAGTCGTTAGATTTTGTTCTAGTGGGTTGGAGGTGTTCTGGTTGTTGTTAGAGGGGTGTGAGGTTTTTTTCATTTTATTTACTTCATCCTTCAAATAATAGATTCTCCTAATATATTGATCATATATAACAAAACTTTCCACGTATGAGTTTTGCAAACTAAGGGCCTTATTTCCATGTGAGGAATGGCTCCACTCCCACCAGTAAAAGTCATGTTGTTAGAATCTGGATGGTTACGAGTTGTCTCTGATATGTCCCGCACTTCATGGATTGGCATCCCATACCTAGTTTATGAGTTAGGGTTGGGATAGTTGTGAAATTTGTATTCTATGTTTTAGTTGGAAGCGTTATTGTTCCAACTAACCAAGGAAGCTTCACCCAGGACTTGTTGACTTCTCATAGTCTTCTAGGCCAAGAGATCCTCCTATATCCTTTCTAAACATATTTGGGGATATAGAAATACCTGCAAAATAAATGGAAGGATGGGAGGAAATTGAGAAGAAAGAGAGATAATATAAGAAAGGGAGAAACACAAAAGGACAAGTCTTTCATGTCGGGTTCACCAATTTATGTACACATAGAAAGTAACACGTTAACTTGTGCACTTGACTTCTCAAGGTCTGGCCGAGATAATCGACATAATGAATGATTATATGAGTATCCAAATGAGATAGGATGAGGCTAGACCTAAGGAGAAATAAAGAGGAAATGGAGGGGTCAAATTTGGAGATTATTTACTTGGCAGGCTAGAATTCAGAAAGGTCCCACAATTGGAGTTGTGTGTCAAAATTACTCATTTAGGGGTTTGAGATGACTAATAATAAGGTTTGAATGATAGTTGGAGTGAAAGACTTAAATTCTAAAAACCAAATCAATATCACTCTGAAGAGGACCAATTAGAATGGGAGCTAGCACCTTGGAAAAGGAACCTAATCTATGGGGATAAGGACACTCAGGGAGTGTCATCCAATAATAAAACAAGGTTAATTGAAAATACCTCAAGCGTATAGCTTGTTTTGAATGTGTTTTAGGGATATTACTTGCTATTTTGAAAGGTGTGAACAAGGTTTTATGTCTGTGCTTGTTTTGAGAAGGCTTATGTGGAAATTATTTTTATACTTGTGTGTTTCGATAAGGTTTTTGCAAATAAAATGAAACTGAACTACTTGTTAAAATGAAAGTAGTTTAAAATGATTGAAAGATAGTTGAAATTAAATGCCATTATGTATAGTAATTTCAATGATATTTTGATGCATACAACACCAAAATTAAAATTTATACTGAGAGTGCAAGCACTAATTTATACCCTTTTTTAGTGTAAGCTTAATCCACATGCAAGCTAGATGAAACTTTTTTTTTTTTTCAATTGTGAATGCATGAAACTATTATGTAATCAAAGCTTCCTAATATGCAAGTGAAATCAGAATTTCAACCCTAAAAAGTATAACATTCAAGTATTCATAAACTAGTTTTTATATATACAAGCTAAGAAAACTAGTCTTTGGTGTTTTAAATGATTATTTGTTGAACTTAAATGATTTAGAATGAAATGAAATCAAGATAAAAGTTATGACTTTATGATTTACAGATTTGGGATAACATTCTTTTCATATCCAAATGAACAAAATCAGATCTAAGATGCAAGTTTTCTTTCGCCTAGGATTTTCTAGGTGTGTGTGTATGCTTGTTTGTGAATATGGCTTATTTTAAAACTTAAAATGAATTGTTTTGAAAAATTAAAAGTGATTTGTTTTGCTAGTATGATTTACCTCATGCTTTGATGCAAACTACGTGCTTTGAAAGATTCTAATATGCAAATGTGAACGGTAAAAATCTAAGCTATGTTAAAAGTTATTTTCAATTCCTTTTATGTTTTCTAAATGTAAATGTTAATCTAATAAGTAAAGAACAAACTAAACTAATTTAATCGAATAAAGTAAAACTAAATGTGAAAACCCCCAACCTGATCAACGGTGATGACCAAGCAAAGACAAATATTTGTTGTAGTAAATAAGCTATTCTTAGGTATGCTAGCTCCTTGATAGCTTAATCACGACCCTTGGAACTCTTCGATAAAAGGATGAACGGAAAATAAGGTAAGAGGAACACAATATTGAAAAGAACAATTGAACAGTGGTTGGGATTATTCACATATATCAAAAAAATTGGTTGCCGATTCATATGAATTCTTCTCTCCAAAAACTATGTAGAATGATCGCGAAGATGACCAAAGATGGAGTAAAAGCTTTTCCAAAAATGAAAGTAGGCGGGCTAGGGTTTGATAGAGCTTCAAAACTTCAATCTCTAGTGTAAAATTTAGATTAAAAAATCATCTAAAATTGAGATTTTTGTAGAATAAGAAGTAAGGTTGCATGTGTGAGTTTAACAATTGGTTTACTGAAAGCTGAACTTTGGAGGGATAAATATTGATAAAATAGGTTTAGGGTTAAGCTAGGTCATTTAGGACATGGACACAAGCGAAAACAAGTAATAAACATGATAAAAAACATGCAAAACATGTGAAAATTGAAATATCCAAAGCTAAATTAAAAAACGCGCAGACGTTGATGAAATTGTCACCTTATGTTAGTGTTGAAGGCGAAACTGTCACAAACCATAATAAAATTGCTGCATAAGGTAATGAAACCGCCGAGATAAATAATGAAACCACCCCCAATATAACACTTTTGTCATGACATTTTAAGAAACCACCATAGTAGAAACATCAGGGAAGGGGTGGTTTCATCATGTATAGTGGTGATTTCATCAAGGAGGGTGGCGATTTTCGTCACAATGGAAACAATGTAAAAAAGCGAAGGCAAAATGACTCAAAAAATATAATTTTAGAGGTTTAGAAGGGGCCAAAGATGGCATAAAAGACAAAATGACTAAGAGAACTTCATATCTGAGCATATATATAGGTAGAGATATTTGCATCATCATTAGATTTTTTATAAATATTGTACCATATATTTTTTGGGTACGTACAAGACCAAGTATGATAAACTAGGAAAAACACTATAAAGATAAAGGTCTTGTACTAAAGAAAGGTGTTTATACCATTATATATATATATATATATATATATATATATATATATATATATATATATATATATATGGTTGGCGGGATCCCTGCCTGAGAAAAAAGCAGATATAAAAGATTACTGACCTGGCATGATGGAATAACTCCATCAAGGCATATGACCAAGACACCGAACCCAGATAATAATACCAAAACTTAACCATATTGATCATATTAATTAAGAACCAACATATTTTATACACAAGGTTACAAAAAATTGATATTACTAGTCATACATTTCACTAGAACCACCAGTTATACAAAAAACTAGACATACCAGGATCCCTACTGCAATTAGTCCAACAACACCAAAGGTTTACCACCCCAGTTTAGGCTTATCACTTCACTATCCAATAAAGCACTTCCATCCTTCATCGAAGTCAACTTCTTATTCTCAGTTGTTTGAGCCAGAGTACCATGAGACAGACTTGTCGTAGCCTCCTATGAGCCCTCAACAACTAGTGGCATTGCTCATAAGCTCGACTCCATCTGACCCACCCTGATCACTGAAGCCTCCTTCAACTAACGCTTTCCCACCCACGTCACGACCGAGAACATACCCCTACAAAGATCTTGAGTTAGGAATTTCACAACAGTTATCCTTTCAGGGGACTTGCATGCAGCTTGTCGTGCCTTCAACTCAGGGAAAGGGGCTTTGAGTTTGGTTAAATTTGGAAGGACCACACGATGCTCGCACTCTAGATCCATTTGACTAGAGTACATCTAATCCAATTCTTCCACTAGGTTCAACAAAGTAACAAATATAGCCTCTAGAACCCTGAAGAAAGATAGGGGAATGAAACCAAGACCATCTTTCCCCGAAAAGGGAAGATCTTTAAATGACCCAAAATCAACCTTCTCCACCTCTAATAACAAATTCACCCTATACTCAAGAAAAATGAAGAACTCCACCATCTCTGTCATTTGGGACATATTAGAGACTAGCATTGGCAAATGTTTATAAACAAAACAATTCACTGGGAATTCACTTTCATGCGCAGACTTTGTCCAAGGACGTCCTCTCCTAGAACTCGCTCAATTACCTACATAATCTCGGATGATGGTGCCCAGAAAACATGCATCAGAGGACACATAAACACCTTTCGCGTGAAGCCCATCTCCCTCTTCACGCTAATTCCAAACACCAACGACCATACTAATGATTTCACTAATGCCTTCTCCATGACCAAATCCTTCTACCTCCAACCCGAACAATGTAACTAGATGGCCTTAATCAACATACTCACCCCAAAACAATGTCATCACCCTTTTGCACCGATTAAACCTTTATTCAATGCATTTAAATTTCCCCACGCTGGGCAATAATGACTAAAATCATTACTCGCTCTCCAACATCCTCACACGAGCCCATGCCAATGAAACTCACATCATGTCTATATATGCAATCCTTGGGCAATCATCCCACCCTTCTTTGCAATTATCACTCCTTATATCCTCCATTTGATCAATTCCTACGTTGGCCAAAAAATCTTCCACCTTGTTAGATTTTTGAAAGCAATGACTACCATTCCACGCTTTAAAATTATTCAAAAGCAAACACGCTTTAACGAGAATATTATTAATATTCTAGGCTTTATCATTCTGCTCCTTCAAACCCTGGATCACAACTAGAGAATTCCCTTCAATTTTTAGATACTCCACTCCGCAAGTTACTGCCATTTCCATCTCAACCACTAGAGTATGTGCTTCGATTTCATTATTAATACTGTCCATTAATTTTATAGAAATTCTAATTAATGAACCATTACAATCCTTCATCACACATCCTATCTTAGATGCACTAGGATTACCTCTACAGGTACCGTCAAAATAAAACTTAAACCAACTAGGTCTAGGGGGTTCCCACACAACCCCAGACCTATTACTCCTCTTTGACTCTAGTATACCATTATATTTTTACTAATGATAAATATAGTGTATTGGTATTAACAATAATAACAAGTGGTCTTTTTGATTTAATGTCTTTGATTAATTATGATGATAGATGTTCTATAATAATAATGAGAGAATATAATAAAATTAATTATTTATAATTATGTTCAATCTTAAATTTAATTCCATTTGATCGTCACAATACAATTTCAATTTTAAATTAGACATTTAATATTTATTATTTTTTAAATTTTAAATAAACCAATTAAAAAATTATAATATTTTAAATTTGACAAAAGAAAATAATAATAAAATAAAATAATATATTTGAAATTAAAAATCTTGAAATTGATTAATATTTTAAATTTATTTAAAAAAAAAAAAAAAACAAAAACAAAAACACCTGGAGATTAATGTATTTTGTCAATATTTTAGATAGATGTACTTAACATATGTGTTGTTGTTACTCATCAATGTTTTTAATGAAGTAGCTTGCAACAATACGATGGCAGTGGCGTGGACGATCATAGCGGTGATGTTGTTGGGCGTGGTCAACTGCAATGGCAACAGGATTTGCATCGTTGGCAGTGGCATTGGCGGATCTTCTGCCGCCCATTTTCTGAGGCAGTACTCCCAAGAGCAAGAAGAGACTCTGGAAATCCATGTGTTTGAAAAAAACTCCATGGTAGGAGGGCGAATGGCCATGGTGGAATTGGCAGGTGACAAATTCGAAGCGGGCGGCTCAATTTTGCATCCCAAAAATATGCACACTGTCCACTACACTCAACTCCTCGGACTGAAGCGCAAGAGCAGCAGTGATCACAGTGGTTTTGGGATATGGGATGGTCAACAATTTATATTCAAGACCTACTCATCTGCAGGAAAGATTACAGACTTACTCAACGACTTGCTCCTATTTTTTCGATACGGAACCAGTCTCTTCAAAATGCAAAATTTTGTCTCTGTAAGCTCCTTCACATCCTTTCTTGCTTCATATGTTATTTTTCATTCCGATTTTTTTTTCCTGTAACGCAACTATTTACATTGAATAATTCAACAAGTGGTCAACGCACGTAATAATTTGATAAATTTATCTATGCCAAACTGAATCGGAGCAGAACCCTGGACGTTAGATTATTTCGTTTTGGGAGCCTTCAAATCTGGGGGCTTTTTTGTATTTTTTTTCCGAAGGAAAATTCTCCTTCCGTTGTATATATTGAAAGATGAAAAGTAAAACTGTGCCTAGAAAATTATGTCTGAAATTAGTATTTGTAAAAATTATCAAACCTGGATTTACACGGGGATTTACATGGTTCTATTCTTAAATTCAGCAAGTTCTTGAATATTTCGATGCTTGACTTATTGTCTGATATTATTTTCTTTACATAAAAGTATTTATGGAAAAACCTGTTATTAGTGTTTTTACATCGACATTTCGGAGCTCACCACGTCATCCATCATCTGATCACACTAAGTGTCCTTATATCTTCATCTTGATGATGGATCACAGTAAAAACACTTTATCAGAGGTTTTTCCGGAAATATTTTTTTATTTAATGGACTGTGGAAGCTTAAAAACGATTCTCTTATTTTTTGGTTTGCAATAGTTTTATTTCCCATATCAATGGCAATTCTGGTTCTTCAGGAAGTTCTGATTCTTCAGGCTCACTATTTTATAAGGCAAGTCATTCATTGAATGATTTCCTTCTCCTCCACTAGAGTGGGATTATCTGAAGAGGCAGAAGCTTAATGGCCATCTCTCTGATGTGCCGCTTCATTCTGAGTTTGCTTTATTATAAAAATGGCTTCAACTTGTGTTTGATTAGTTGGTTGATGGTCGCTGGTTATCCTGGTTTCTCTCAGCTGAATTGTTGTTCCCATTGCTATGTAAGTGGAAGGGGTTTGCTCTTTCAAGCTATTTTGCTTATTCTACGTTTACTCTCATTATTTTTTTTCCTTCCCTCCGTCATACCATTGTCACCATACTTGCAAACATTCCAAGTATGGCCGTTGGACGAGAACATAGCACTCAGGAATATATCAGATTGATTTTCCCTGCATAAAAAATGTTCATTTTAGAAATTTTCAGCATTGCTTAATATTCGAGTATGAGTATGCCAAGGATTTCAAGTATGCCTAGTCAACTGCCTTAATGACTACAAGTTGAGCATGAGTATTGCAAATTTGGTCTTAGTTATCCTTTTCCATTTTTTTTCAGTTACTAAGGGGTCTCCTAATCCTTTTAAAGGAATAAAAAGATAGATGTAAAACTCATGCTCTTAGGAAAAGCTCCAAATCAACACAAAGCAAGAGTAGGAAATTGTATTCTATTACTTTAAATTATCCAGTGTTCAAAATTGCTGGCTATGCGACATACAACCACTACACTACTAACTAATACCATTCGTTTACATCCACAATATTTCAACATACAAAAGACAAATTTAAACATATGCCTGGAAACTCTGAGAATGGCCGTGCATGGTCATGCATGTTGATGTGCACTAGCCATACAGCTAGGGGAGATGGAGGCCTCCATCTCCTGCACGTATTGCTGTTACCATGGCTGTGATGCTTCAGTGCTTTGCAGCCAACTGCCGCTCCTCAAAACTTGGCAGCTCTGTTTCCTCTCCAGCGAGTCTCTCTTTGGCTTTGCATCCTTCTGGGACCACACAATACTCAGGTTTCTTCCCTGTTCCTGTCACCACCACCACTGCTTGTTGGGTGCTTTCCTATAAGCGTACCCGCCCACTTCCTCTTCCTTTTTCTGCGATTGCTTACTCCCTCGTTAATACCCTCCCTCTTTGTCACCGGTCTAGGGGTAAATCTGGTGTGAGTAAGTGCCTTGTGAGCCACTTGAAGGTCTAAATCCCCTGCAAAGTTCTTCAATGCCTCATGCTCGACTTTGAGGACTTCCAGGTCCAACGCTACTGCTTCTGCGCATGCTGCACTTCCAGAGTTGGGAGTCTTCGGCACGCGGGAACACAATTGCCAGTATAATCTCCTCCTGAAACTGTGCTTCTTCACCCGCAGTCCTGCAAATCTTTTTAATAATTTTATTCCCTTAATTCTATACTAAGACAACTTTGCCCACATTCATGACAGAGTCTGCTGTCAAGTAGGTAGGGTTACATTTGTCCCCTTTTATGTTCAAGATTTTCAGATCTGATAATGACACACACCAAACTTAAGGTTTTCTCACCAGGGATCCTATACGCAAATTTCAAAATGTGATTCAAGCTATAAGCTCCTACTGCCTTGCAAGATGGACTTTCTTTCTGCCCCACCTATTCCTCTCGCTGCCTTATCCTCATCCTTTCCCTTTTCCTTGAGCCATGGCTACTGCTGTAAGAAAAGGACCATGCAGATCAGAAGCAGTCTGATGGCCAAGTACTCTGAAGCGAGTGATAAATGAAAAGGGAAGTGGACGACCTTAAATTTTAATAAATCAATAGCAATGAGGGTGATGTCATCCTGATTGCCCCTTCTGGATATCGACTTCACCATACGTTCCTTTGATTGCCTTTATAAATTTGATTTGGGTGAAGTAGAGTGTGGCTTCCTCCTAAGAATATTGCCTTTTTTAATCTCTTCCTCCAATCTTGCCAACCTTAGGATTTCTTGGCTTACCAGCATTTCCGTGAGTTCCTGCTGACAGTTGGCATTGGGTAATTGGTCTGCTGATCTATTAGCTTCTTTGAAGAAATGAGTAAAGGTGACGTTGGCGAATTGTCCATAGATGGTCCCTTGTTTTGGTTAGAATATTGTCCAATCTCTAATTTGGGACCCCATCTCTAGGCATTCCTGTAATGATCAATAATGAATCCCGTTCAACGATTAGGTGATTTACACCCATGTGGTAAGCTGCTTTTAGCCCCTTCACAAGTCCTCTTACTTCTGCTATATTATTTGTTCCCAGGAGAATTTTTAATGAGTAAGTGCCAAGGGCTTGATCTTGGTGGACACGAATTATGTCTCTGGATCCTACCAATCCAGGATTGCCCTTAAACGCTTTGTCAATATGCAGTTTCCACCCTTGGGTTGGGAAATCTGCTTAACTGAATCCCTCTTGGTCTTCCCTTCACTAGGCTTTTTGTCAGGGGTGGAGGTCTAGAGTCACTGCTTTTAGATTTGATGCCCTTACCTATTTTCTTCCTGGGCTGTTCCTAAACTACAAGCTCCGAAATAACCACTTCCAATTTTGCTAAGAATCTTGATGCAGGAGCATCAGTCAACCAATGTAAATTTTGTATATAGTAGTCTATATGAGTGTAATAGGTCATGTTGTGAAGATCTAGAGTCATGTTATGCTTTAATGAACATTGTAAAAGGCCTATAAGCCCTAGTGGCCAGTTCCAAAGGGTATTAAACCCCTGTAATGGTCCTAAAGGTTTGTTACCATGATGTAAATGTGCTTTACCTCCATGTAAGTATAAACCATTCCAAAAGACTTCTAGAAGCTAGGCCAATGTAGACAAGGGACCAAATAACATGGTTGTTAAGACATTTTCCATAGAAAGTGGAACAAGCAAACTAAGCTTAGTATCTCCTACGTAGAGATAAGTCTAAATCTGTTAGATAGGAGTTAATAAAGGAGATGGTATGTAGAGGAGTTCGGAGGTGTGTTTGGATGAGTTTGCAATAGTACAGGGAAGTCTGTATGTGTATGATTGAAGATAAAGCAAATAAAGGATGGGTTTTTGGTGACATTTTCACTCTTGTCTCAGACTCTATGAAGGTATTTTGTTATGTTATAATTGTTCTTTCATTCTGAATAATGTGTTGATGAGGTTCTTTCAAATCACAAAGGTCTACAATTCTGTATTTGGTGATTCAATTAAACGAGAAGACAATAGTTTATGTATTCTTTAAAAATTACTTCATTATTGTCTCCTCAGGTCTGTGTTTCTTGGTAAACTTGTCACAGTCAGAAATAAAAGCCCGATTGGGCAAGGAATGACATTGTTCAACATTTCAATTATATTGCAATCAATGTTAAGTGACATTCTCAGACCCGATAGCTTCTTGGTTTTCTTTATTTGGGATTTCTGCTCAAAGGTACTCAGATTGGTCTTCTATAAGACTAATACTTCATGCTATGTTGTTCAAAGTTTGTAATCTGGACAGGTCTTCAACTGAAACGTGTTTTAACAGTATATTGGAACTAGATAAAACCCAATCATATTTCTTTGGTGTAAATCAATTCTTCACAAACCGACAAGTCATAGAAAGATAAGAGTATTTAATTTCTTCTGTTTAAAACCCACTTACGGGACCTGTAGATGTTATACAGATTTGATCTTTTTCTTTAGTGGCATTTTGATCATGTAACATCTGAGAAAGGAAGATTTTAGAGGAGATATATAGCTCAGATTTAATCTACAGTAGAAAAGACGTACAGCTGGGTAAGATTGTTGTTTTATGCAAAGGTTTGTTACCAGTTGGGTAATCTCGGCAATTTAAGGTGGCAAGTTCTAGTACTAACTGGTGTTATGACTATTGATTAAAACATGAAGCATTCAATATAGTCATCTTTGGACTACGGGATCCTAGAAACATTTACTTCTTGTGGAAATTAATACTGTAAAGCTTGCAGTATTCTGTGACTTTTGAGATTGTGCAAGGTGTTTGACTAGACTTCAACCTCGTTCCCAATATTGGTATTCGTGTAAGGGAAGCTCAAAATGGTTTTCAAGTTGATGAGAGTTATTTTCAAGGATGGTAGGTGTTTGCAGGGGAAAATGCAAAGAAGGTTCAGTGACTAGGCCTGCATAAATAATCAAGAAACTCTGTTTTGTGCAATTGTCAAGAGAAAGGTGATATAGTGAGTGTCAAAGAACTCTGTTAAAACATTAAGTGCCTGAATTGGAGTTAAGATCCAAGTAATAAAGAGGAAAAGCTATTGTAAACAAGACCTACAAAATAAAGCCAGAAGGACTGTATCTTATCCACTTGCAGCAGTCAGTATAAAGGAAGGCCTAGGAAAAGTCTAAGAACCATGTAACAACAAGAATCGGATCGATAAGAAAGGGTCAGTCTCTTGAATAAGTTAATCTTGACACAAAGGTTAGCAACCCATGTTGGGATCATAGATAATCTTATTGGCCTTGAAGGGACCAATCTAAGAATGATATAGTTAGATGGTGAATAGAGAATAGACCTAATATCAATTTTGCAGACCTATTAGTAATCTCTTGTGAGAACTTAGTGTTCAAGTTTGTGATGTGTGACAGAATTAAGACAAGATAAGTTGATAGTAAAATGGAAGAGCGTTTGCAGACTCATGGTGTAGGTTGATAACCAGTTTAGGAAACGGATAGACTTATTGGTCTTCATAAGACCAATATATGAATGAATAAAATTGAACATCTAATAAAAGAAACATTGTTAGAAACCTAATTGAGTTCCTTTGAAGAGGCTTAATAGTTTAAGCTTTGATCTTGGGAATGTGAATGCAAATGTAAGATTGCCATCAAATCTCTTCATTTGGAACTATGTATTTAGGAAGATGATAGCATGACCATTGCCAGGACAACTGCCTAGAGTGCTGTAGTACCTTGGGCAATGAGACGTGCACAGTCTAACCCTAAGGGGTGTAAGAGGGCACAAGTTTCACCAAAATGATGATATGGTAAAGTGATTTTACATCAACAATGCATTGCACTAATCCATAAACAATGTGCAATTTATATAAGAAAATATTTATCCAAATAAACAGTAAAAACATACTTAATTCCATTAAAAGTATATTCTAGAATATTCAAATGTGTAAAGATAGGGTTCTGAGAATAATACCGAATTGTTGCAAATCTATAGAGTTTTTGAGGCTGAAATAGATCCAAGAAATGAGGCAGACAAAACCTAGAAGTTTCGGAGCAAATTGACAATTTTCAAATTTTGACTAGGAGTGGAGTGCTATGCTCTTGGTTGTTGCCAAGTGCATAACTTAGGGCTAAGCTACGCTCTTGGTTGTTTCCAAGTGCATAGCTTAGGGCTAAGCTACGCTCTTGGTTGTTGTCAAGTGCGTAGCTTAGGGCTAAGCTACGCTCTTGGTCATCATGGATTTTTTCGGAACAAATTTGATGACTCTAATCCCTACTTCTGGGCTTCGAAAAACCTCGCTCAGTTTCTTAGAATTACTTGCACATCACTCATAATTTTTTCTCCTTTCTTGAAACCCCTATCAGCTCACAAAACCTTGCAAGACCTTAAAAAATGTAGTCAAGTGGGGGGCCTATCTCATTGAGACCCCCATCCTTGGAAAAGTTGGAAACTAGCACTCGATGCAGTTCAACAAGCAATCATGGTGATGCAATGAAAAAATGGCAATGATGCAATATGAAGATTCCAAATGAAAATTTTCCCTAGGCACTTCAACTCTGTTTTTAGACTTCTGCTTATCACTCTTGACCTTGTCTGGAACTTTCTTGCTTTCGATTTCTTGACTTGTTACTTGATGCCTGTCCTTTGTGCACTAATGCACCTGTGTATATATAGACTTTTCAAATTCAACTTAGGACCCTACTAGCATGCAAGTTGACACAAAGGGTGGGAAAGCCGACAAAAAGAAGCACAAATACCAAAGAAAATAGAGGGAATGGACAAAGGGGCCCAAAAAAAGAAAAGATTGGGGGCGTAGTAGTATGCTTTTGGTCAGACTAGGAGCATACTTAGAAAACAATAGAAAAACAATGGTAAACATGGAAAATAGGGAGGGGAGAGAAAACAAGAAGCAAGGGAGGTAAACGAGGCCCAAAACATAGGAAAAACATGCCAATAAGAGCCTAATATGAACCACTAATCGATAAACACACAAGTACCCTAAAACAATGCAAATTGACATCTAAAACTACCCTCAGACCAACATCAGGTGTCTACAATCGGCCACCAAACCAACTACCTTAGCCAAAAAATTGGTGTTCGACCTCATCAATTGGCCTTAATAGAAAGCGACATTTTCTTCAAAGTCCGGAACGATACATCTTGCCCTAGAAAGCCCTACATTGCCTCTAGAGGCACCATCAAAATTCAATGTAATCCATCCATCCAATGGTGGGAATTGCAAGAAAATTTCCTTTTTCTATTGAGCTTGAGCCAAAGTCGCCTCAATGTTGCCCTTGATTTCGACCCATGATCCATGAGCTTGAAAATATCTAAGGCCAACTCAAGTTTTTTCCTATGCTTATGAAGCCGCATAAGTTATTTTGTTAATTGGATAACGTCCCTTCGAATATCGACAGTTGCTCTTGTTACATTTTGAAAATTCTTCTATTTCATTTCAACCACAACTTCCAACAAACAATGGCTGGAGTAGAGTCCCACAAAAATTTCAGAGTGTGACTCAAGATTCAAACCCCAAATGGAAATGTGATCCTCTTGCTTGTTAGGTAGGACCCACCTCATACCGAAACTACCAAGGAAGCCATTCCGAACCTTAGTTGTGAAAGAACAATTTAATAGAAGGGGGTCTTCCTCTTCTTTATTTAAACACAAGACGGTTCGAGATGGGCCTTCAAAGCCTCTCCTTTTAACCTTTACATTTTTTAGAATACTGCCTTGGACTGCCACCTACAAAAATGATTTTTCTTTTGACCATGCATGTGAATCCCACACCTTCTTCCAAACCTTTGATCTTTAGGCTAATGGAGCTGCTTTGGCCAAAAGTTTGTATCTTGTTCGTACGAAGTGGCTTCTTAATCCATTAAATTTCCATTGGTCGACCACTTCAAGGGATTGCAAAGTTTTGCATAGCATGTTGTAGACGAGTCAAGGAGGGGTTAGGCATATTCAAAAAGAAACCTACATCTTTCCATACTTTGATTCTCCATCTACCCTCATTTATAGAAATCCAATAATCCTTGACTTTCTAACCCGAAATTTGTGAGGTTGCGTCTTGAATATCTTTTAACTTTGGGCGAATGTAATTGGATGGTCCTTGAGCCAAGTGTCCTCCCAAAAGTTTACCTTTTCCCCATTGCCTATTGTCAAAAAAGGCCCCTTGAATTAGAGATTGAGGCAAACCCACATTGGTCCAAAAAGTAGATCCTTTCAATAATTTTAAAGTCGTGAATAATCTTTTGTAGTCCTCATTGTTCAAATATTTCGTTTGGATCATAGTGCTCCATCCCGCACCAGCTTCATTAGATCCTTTCAATAATTTTAAAGTGGTGAATAATCTTTTGTAGTCCTTATTGTTCAAATATTTCGTCTGGATCATAGTGCTCCATCCCGCACCAGCTTCATTATAGATTCTCCAAACTAGCTTTGCATTTAAGGCAACGTTGGTCATTTTTCAGCTCCTAATTCTTGCCCCTACTAGGTCTTTTGGCAAACACATTCTTTTCTCAGAAACCGATGAGAATTTCCTTTGCTCCTCTATTTCTTGCCAAAAGAAGAGATGCATGATTATATCCATTTTCGTTTGGATTTTTATTGGGGCTTACAACAGTGGGAACTAGTAAGTGGATTGATTTGAGCATAGTCAGATGACTAGACAATGAAACCCACTTCGCCTTCTAGCTACTTAACTTAATTTTGAGTATGTCAACAAGTTTAAACCACAAACTACTTTTGTCCTTCCCCACAAAGAGGGGTATTCCTAGATAGGAGCTAGGAAGATGTGCCGCTTCATATAGAAGGATCCATGAGAAGAAGTTTTGCTCACTGCCTTTCAGATTCAAAAAGAAGGCCTTTGATTACATTCTGTTGATTAGTTGTTTGGAGGCCACTTCATACTTGCCTGAAGTCTCTCTGATTCACACACACACTCCCGCAAGGATGGCTCCATTACTAGTAGCATGTCAGCCACAAATTAAAGGTGATTTACAAGATCAATATTATTGAGACTTTGAGACCTTTCAAATTTTGTCTCTTGTTTTCCTCCTTCAAAGTTATGCAAAGGTAATGTAAGGATAAGAAGAGAATGGATCTCCTTGTTTAAGACATCTTGAGGTTTTAACAAAGCTAATAGGTGAGCCATTGATTAGAACCAAGAACCTAGGAGTAGAGAAGCACTCTTTAGCCCATTCCCTCTAGTGGTCAGAGAAGCCAAACCTTTCTAACACTTTCTTGATAAAGACCTAACAGATCCTTTCTTAGGATTTAGAGATGTCGAGCTTTAGAAGCAAGCCTTTCCTATATCTAACCCTCATGGAGTGAATGATTTCATGGGCGATAGTTATCCTATCAAGGATTTGCTGCCTATTCACAAACCTCCTTGCTCTTGAGCGATGATATGTGGGAGCATAGGATTAATCGTATTTGCCATAACTTTGGAGATAATCATGTAGATAGTGTTACAAAGAGAAATAGTCTTGTAATTATCTAAAGTCCCAGCTTCTAAACACTTAGGAATGAGAGCAATCAATTAGGATTCAAAGACTTTAGAACTTTACCAGAGTACCTAGATTCTTCCACTAATTTTGTAACTTCTTGGCCAAGCAACACATAAAGGTGCTGAAAAAGAACATAGGAAAGCCATCTGGACTTTGAGTCTTATCTCCTTGCATCTCAAAAGCAACCCTTCTAACTTCTTCCTTTGTGATTGGACCGATCAGGGATCGATTTTGACTTCTAGTGATGAGCTTAGGAATGTTGCTTAGTAGAGACACTTGAGCTTTTTTCTTGTCTTCCTCTTCTTCCACAAGGTTTTCCTCAAAGTATCTGATCACTTCTTTGTTAATCTCCCCATGCTTGTTCAAAATCACTCTATTAGAGGTTTCCAACTTGAGGATCTTATTGTGTTGTGTTCACATAATAGTTGATTGGTGGAAGAACATGGTTTTTTTGTCTTCTTCCTTAAGCCAACAAACCCTTGATCTCTACTTCCAAAACAGATCTTCCTTCTAGTAGATAACATCTAGCAACACCATGGCCAATTCCTCCATTTTACAATCATTTTCATGTTAGTGATGTTGAATAACATCGTGCATCCTCTTGGCCCTATCCTCTATTTGTTTTTTTGAGAGCAAAAATGTTTTTGAATTTTTCTTAATTCCATTTCTTCAGCCTTCCCTTGAGGAACATTAACTTCTCAAAGAAAATGAACTTTTTCGACCCCTACACTTCTTGTGGCTCCTACCACCACCTACCCACCTTCTCCTCAAACCTTGGATGCTCATTCCACATTTCATCAAAATGGAGTGGACAATTCCTAGGAGTAGAGCCTTCCTTGATCCACAAACCCATTGGCCAATGACTGGATCTGCCTTCTTGCATCAATTCTGGCTTTAGAATCAGGTTCCGATCAATCCATATTTTTTAACCTAGAAATATATCTGGACTTTCTGTGATATAGGCTTTCCCTATTCCAAGTGAAGTATACATAACTTGGTTTGATATCCTACAACTGCATATCTATCACAAAGTCTTGCATCACTCCTAAATCTTGACTACGGATAGGAAGACCCCCTTGTTCATTAGAAACTTCCAACAACATATTGCAATCCCCTCTCATTAGCCATCTTTCAATCATTTTGATCTTGTCCTTACGCTTGAAAGAATTGAGGCACTCCCTTTTTGGTCACCATCCAGGGGACCATAGAAAGTAGTCAACGCAAAAATAAGGTTGGAATTAGCACTCTGTATATCACACAATATATAGTTCTTAGACGACTCCAACATCTCACAAGAAAATGAACTCGGATGCCAAAAGTTGCCAGCCCACCTGCTTGTCCCTTTGCGTCCACTCCAACACTCATGGCTCTACTCCAAAGAGTTTTTCCATACACTACAACTTGACTTTCCGTTAATATGGTCTCCCACAATTGTTTTTGTTGGTTAATAAATCCTTTTAACAGTCTTATCTTGGTTCAGACATTCATTCCCTTGACGGTCCAAGATATTAACTTCAATAATTTGGTTTTTAATTTTGCTCTTTTTGAGCACTTCCATCAATAGGAGATAAGTGCCATTGGCCACCTCTACCATTGTTTCCTTTTGGATTTTCACATTCATGTTATCCGTCCCTCTCTTACTGTGCCTTGTATCTATTCTTTTCTACTTATTGTTGAATTGCATGATGTGACTTCCTTTCTACCGTTTATTCTCACTATTTTCCTCTATATGACCCAATTCTCACAATTGGACCTTTTCCTTGGTTTGAAGCGTGTCTTTTGTGTTTCCTTGGTTTTCCTCCTTTACTACTTCCTTTGATGCTTTATCCACTCGAGATTCCTCCAAGATACCCTCTATAGCATTTGTAAAGGTGTAATACTTCATTAGATCCTTCTCATTGCTTTCTTCCTTTTGCTTGACATTCCCCTCGCCGTTGCCTTTGGGACTTGCTGTACCTTTCTGATCCTTCAAGGTAGCCTCTCCTTGCTTGTTGGATTTTCTAACCTTTCTCCATTTTGTTTTTGCCGTATGCCTTTTCTTGGGATTTTGGAAGCCTTGCTAGTCAATTTTAGCTTGATTTTTTGGGTGGATTAGAGTTCTGCATTTCTACCAATGGACATTTCCTTGATAAGTATCCATATTCATGACAAGCTCTACAATCGAAAGGATGGCATTCATAATCTATTGGTTGAACCCACTCCAATCCGGTCGATTTTTGTTATACTTTCTGGCAAGGGACAGTCTAGCTCTTGCTTCACACACCTCCATGCATAGTTTGAGGCTCCTCTCCGTGTTGTTACTTTCAATACATAGACAAAATGCCCTAGGAAATTTCCTAAAGCATGAAAGACATATTCTGATTGCAATTCATGTGGCAGGGCATCAACCATAGCCAAACTAGGGCTTTCGATGCCATCTCCTTTGTGGGCTTGAAACCTATGTCCTAGTGTTTCATGAATAGACCAAAATCCCTAAAGCAATAGGGTCCAACTTGGAAAATATGTTTTGGACCAGATTTATTTGCAAAAACCACTATGAAGTACTCTTTTGGGAAAGATCTGATCTCAATATCTCCATGCGTTTTCTAGTTTTTTCTTTCCCATTCATATAAATCTTCTACTTATAGTTGCACAACTATAAATCTACAAATCAGGTCTCTAGAGGGGAGAAGATGAGTATTCCCTTCAAGCTTGTCCATACCCAACTCCAAGATTGGATTATTCTCCATTAGCTCCAAACATACAGATCCCATCTTCTGCCCTGGCAAGATATATTATGGTAAGAATAATAGAAATATGCCAAATAGTAACAACCGCATGTAGAATATAATAGAAATCACACAACTCAAGATATGTTAGTGGGCCAAGATGCCCTAATATGCAATATACTGAGACATAGAACAATTACTACTTAAGATATGGCAACACCATACAATACTCCTTAAGGATCAACTCCACAAGATCTCCCAATATGAGAATGCCACTTTGAGGGGGACAACCTCTAGTATGCTTCTCTACCAAATAAAATACTTTCCACTTACTCAATGTCCCTCACAATGATATCCATCTCCTATATATAGACCTTTATTAATAATAATAATGGAGGAGTAAACCACTAATCCCTTCATAGAATGACTTGTTGTCCAATATAACTAATTCCACAAGTTACCCATTTGACCCAATATAACTAAGGGGGATGTATGTCACATGACGATATTTCCATCAATTCATATATATTATAATATCATATCCCTAGGTACATAACATGCTATCCCTCATTGACATGTTTCGTTTCCAAAACATGAAAAAAAAACAAGTAATGAGTGTTCCTCAAATCACTGCACACATCGCCATGCTTGATCATCCAACCACCCTTATGTGATCTTCGTAGGTGATAAATCTCCAGACCTGGTTCTAGATTCTGTTGCTCTACTTTGATTCCATTCATGACCATAGTTGTTCCTCTTTGGATTCCATGCATAGTCATAGTGATCGCCTCTTTGATTCCATGTTCCATATTCTATTGCGCTACTCTGATTCTATCTATGACCATAATTGTTCCTCTTTGGCTTCCATGCATAGCCTTAGTGATTGCTCCACTGATTCCACTGATTCCATGCATGTCCATGTTTGTTTCTCTTTGGATTCCATGTATAGCCATAGTGATTGTTCCTATGATTCCCTGTATAGCCATAGTGATTGTTGCTTTGACATTCCCTATCATGACTCCATGATTGCTGCTTCTCATGATGATGTGGGTGTCTATATGTGGCAACCTTAGTCTCTTTTTTTGCTACTGTGGCCTTGCTAATCTTTTCTTCTGTTATTTATGCCTTTTCAACTTTTTCTTTTGTTATTTATGCCTTTCCAACCTTTTCTTCTGCTATATGTGTCTCTTCCACCTTTTCTTTTGCCATTGCTTTTGTCTCTTGAGTAGATGAAGCGTTCCCCCCCCCTCCCATGTTTTGTTTTTGTAAAATCACATATATATATATATATATATTTTTGAATCTTCTTTATGCTCTTCTTCACATTCTTCATATTCATCCTCATGCTCTACCTTAATCTTTCGTTGTTCCTTGCTAAGTATGATAACTTGCAAAGTTACCTTCTTTCTTTTGTACTAAAGCTTCATGAACTTCTTTTGCACATTAATATTGATTGTTCCCACAGCCTTTAACCAAGGATATCCAAGAACAATATTCAAACCATCCATATTCAAATAATAAAAATGTGAATGCAAAACATATTTGTCCATAGTGAGCTTTAGATCTTGAAAAACTTGAATATTCTAACCTTTTATTTGAATTTCCTTGATATTATTTGCTTGACCCTGTAGATGCGGAGCCAAGTCTCTGTTGGTGAAGTTATAATTGATGCCATGGTTTATAGATAGAATGACCTACTTGCTTTGAATGCATCCATGAAACGAAATATTGAAGTTTCCTTTTTTGGAGCTAAACTACTTCAACCATCATCCTTTGCCTCTCCTTCTGCATCATCCTTATCCTCATCATTATCACCATCAACATTATTTTCATTTTCTTCTTCATCATTTGCTTCCTCCTTGTTATGTTGATAGGTGTTCTACAATGGTAGCTTGGGGGTGGTGGTGGACTGTAATTTCTGTGAGATGTTAACAATTAATGGCCACCTTAAATTTGATGTCCATTTGACTATCATATGACGGTTTAGACCTTTAATTTGACATCTGTTTGACGATCATATAGAAGTTTTTTCTTCTTAAAGAAGTCGATTAGAAAATCATAATATCTTGGGCATATAGGGGAGTTTGAAGCCTTTTTTTTTTTCCTCCCCTAGAAAGTTTTTCGAGCTCGACAGGGTCGTGCAACTAAATTAAGGTCATCTATCACCAATCAACGGGAAGTTTTTTGGGAAAGTAACAGAATAATTAATCAATGTTGTATGTGACAAATCCATAGGTGCCTCGAGATTGACATCCCTCGGTGTTTTTTAGATAATTGTATTTAAGATATGTGTACTAGTTATCATCATTACCATCATCACCATTATTTTTTTCCTCTTCTTCTACATCATCCACATGTGCAACCTTATCATCCTCATCATTGTTTTGCAACTCTGTTTTGTAGACTTTAGTGTGCTCCTTCATTTTGAATATTTATGCATCTTTTTTCTGCAACTTCCTTATGCAGACTTCATTTCTCTCTTTTAATTTGAATATTTCTGCATCTTTATTCTGCAACTCCCTTATGTAGACTTCATTGCTTTCTTTCATAGATATTACTACACCTTTGTTCACCAACTCTCTGTTGTAAACTTGTTTATCCTTCTTTATCAAAAGATGTTTCTCATGTTCCCATTGTAGTAAGAAAGCATGTTCCACTTTCTCCCAATTCAAAAGAAGTAAATCTCCCTCAATGAAATGTTCCCACCAAATAGAAGCTTCCCCATCTAGGTTATTGGTGAAGATCCTCCAATCAAAATGCCTATGCCCATATTTCTCATTGAATTTATACCACCATTCTCTAGCATCAATATCATCCTACCCATCACACTTATCTCCATGAAAAATAGGGCTTCATTAAAACTTGCTTTCCTTGGATCTCCTTTTCTACCCTAGATCCGAGATTAAAAGTATGTAGAGAAATAGATCTCAATATTTCCTTTGTATTGCGAAAAATGGCACTTGATTTTCTTACCCAAAATGAAAGATATGAATATTTGGCTGGGATCATGCCTTGAAAAAAATGACAAATCTGCAATTTAGAAGGCCAACTTTGAATGGACACAACTTCCTCAATATTGGCAAGAAATTTTAGTGTGAGTATTTTCTAGAAAGCTCTAAAAAACATCCTTCTAATGGTGTAGGATTTGTGCAAATTAGAAAATCCAGTGGGGAGAACGAAGCCTATGAAATTGACTGATTTTGCCATATTTTCTCACCGAAAAAACATTCACTAAAAATCAGATTTGCAGGGTCAACTTTGCACAACCATATCTCCCTTGATATTTCCAACCTCTCCTATAGTTGCCCTAGTCTCCCTTTTGTGTTGGATCTAAGCTCCCTCTAGTAATTGCATGCCGAAAGTTTTGCCTTGGGGTGAACCTAATGCTCCCCTCCTCTCTTCCTTGCATCAGAACAAATCTCTACTCCAATTTCTTGTTTTACCAAATAGTGACACTGGTAAGATAATACTAATGTAAAATGGTAAAACTAAAGTGCACAAGCTAGATCTAAGATAATATAGTAAACTACAACAATCATATTTGAACTGTGTCTAAAAATAGTAATTGAAAGTATGACAAACAATTGAACAAGCAAATGAAATGAACAAGAGACCCAAGTTTTTTTGGAAACTGACACACTTGGGCACTATTCTAGAAATCTGAGACTTAAAACATGACCTAGATGCTGACTATATTCTGGCTCTATAAATCTAGGTAAGAAATGTCTTTGGGGCAGATTTCTTAGGTCGTCAATTGTGTACCAGATACAATCAATAGGTCATTGATTGAGTACCTCTCCTACTGCTGATTTTGTACTTGGATGCCGATTCACTGACTCGGGAAACCTCTCAAGGAGTTGCAACTACATATCCCACACACTTGGAATCAAAGTCAATATAGTTCTAGTGCATGTGTGTGAAATCCCAACCCAAGTGAGAGATAGGGCTTTACCTTCTCTTCCTAGAATAATCAAATGCAATTATATGCTCTTGCTATAACCTTATTTTGGCACAAGGTGTTGATGGGACAAGACTTGGATTTAATTTAGATGCAATGAAGGATCAATGTGTAGGCTCCTTGACAAGTGTAGCAATAAATGGAATCAATGTGTAACTCAATAACTTAAAGATACGTCCTGGTTGATGCTTGGTCAAATGACAGTATTGATTTGTATATATGGGATTTCTTGGACACATTGAACATAGGCTGACCATGTGGAATAGTGATAAGTGGAATTAAAGGAGCAAAGAATTTGGCCAAGGTGAAACGGACCCACAAAAGCAAGAGGAAAAGATCAACAAGGTGTCAATTTTGTCTAGGAAAAAAGTGACAGACTACCAATTCTAACCTTGGAGGCATAAAGGCTCAGAATGTAGATTAGGCTAAATAGAGAATGGATGACTAGGAACTTGAAGTTGTCAAGAGACAAATTTGAGATGAATTCGAGAAAATCTGAAGTGGATCAAGGCTAGAGAGATTCTAATGCGGCTATAAAGGTGTCCAAAAATAGCCAAATGTACATGAATGGATCAAGTGTGTTAATGTAATTAAAAGATGGTATGGAAAAAGGTGCTGTACCAAAATTAGGTGGCTACATAATACTCCACCTTGAGGTGCGTGTGTTGAAGTAAAATAGTAATCGAAGCACGCACTTCACTCATCTTATGAAGGATGAAACGTTTGGATGCTTGGGCCAAGCTCCACTCACGTGTTGATAAATCTTGGCGTACTTGCAAACCATCATGAATGAATGCAAGCAGTCAATGTCTTGATAAATAGGTGCAAATATAGCAATCTTTGCTCGAATACACCTAATGGTATGCAAACTATGTTGTTATTCTAGGTAACTGAAACTGAAAACAAAATTTGCTCGGGTATTCTTGGGTACTTGAGAACTTATAGAGTAAGTTCTGACAACTCAAGTTCGCTTCTTGATTAGGGAAGCAAATAGCTAATAGTTTGTCCCAGTGTTTGTAAACTTATCGGTCTATCCTGGTATCTAGAATAACTCAACTATCATCTAAAAAATTTGAATGTAGAATATTTGGATATATGCCCCCTTTTCAAGGTGAGGGATTGGTATTTGTTTTTACAATCACTCATCTCAAAAGAAAGAGTTATGCGCGTCACTTGTTATCATGTAATATAACTGAAGTTGTTAGAAACTTTGATTTTTTTTGGAAACACATGTATGTAGATGTAAGAAATATCATGATGTACAGCTTGCTAGGAAGATGCAACCTCATGTGAGGATGAGATAGTGAGGGAAAAGCTTCCTTGGATGGCTTATAGGTTTCCTTTAAAAGTATGGTATGTGTTATGACCTTTAGATCAAAGATATTTAGGGTATCATAGGACTATGATATGACATATTTATATTTGGTAAATCATTCTTTGGCTCTTTTTGACTCAATGCTTGTATAGGATATACCAATATTAACTAGCTAAGGTTAACCTTGAAGTCAAAGATTAATTGCATTATGTAATTATGTATAACACACCATTATAATATATATAGGGTCATTCCCAATAGGGATATGTGTGGGGAATCACTTTTGATGGGGAGAAGAGGTTGGAGGAAATTTATAGATTAGGACTATTTCCTTGTTAACAACTTATCAAAATAAAAAAATAATTACATACTCAAAGTTATTTGACAATTGATCACTTAATGACCTAATAAACATTTTAATACATCAATTTATTATGTTATTCAGAAGTGGCAGGAAGTACCAAACATATATAAATAATCCCATGTGACTAGGGATAAGTAGAAAAATGTAGTATCTTGATATATAAGCATTGTAAGATCAATAGGCACATGGGTGCAATAAGTTCCGTATGTGTAAGATACGTATAATAAGCTTGAGGAGATAGGCAAGGTACAATGATCCCAATGGCAAGACAAGTTAGGAATAAATGGTATGCCCCAATGTAGTAATGCGCCCTATGAGGGCTAGATTTAGAAATGAAACACACAATAATAGTAGTATGTCCCAATAGATGCATGGTAAGGATAATGGCAATGTAGGTGACAAGCATAGTATATCGCAAGTAGTAGCGTGCGTGATATGGATCATGGCATCAATCATAGTATGGCATGTAGCATAGGTAATGCAATCAAACATAGACGTGTAACCACACAAAGACGTATGACCCACAATCAGTCAATGAAATGATACGACGGCTAGAGGATCATCTATGTACAAGATTGTGCTAGACTTTGACAAGCAACATGCAAAAACACACACAAGCAAAAGCATGCACATGCAGGCAATTGAACAATCATAGGCACACAAGAGAACACACAATGTATCCATGTAACACACAAGATGTAGCCAATAGCAAGACATGTCTAGTCAATGTAAGTAGCTCTATGTGATAAATGGAAAGTAAGAAGGATATTATCTGTGATCATTGTCGCAAGATGCCCCTAGTATAAGGCATATCGTCAATGTGACAATGTCCCTGGGATGAGCACATTGAAAACATGTAGCATCTGTAAGTCCATGATCATATGTAACTTGTATAAATTGCACATTTCAACCACTCAAAGAATACCATCAAAAGCACGTGTAACATGTATATTTAAACCTATAACATACATACATAAGCATGATATGTAGCCATCGACAAAGATAAAGGCAACTTATTTTTTATTTTTTATGTTTTCTATTTTTTTTGCATTTTTATGAATTCTAGAAGAATGATATCACATAAGGAGGAAACTAGGGGGCACAAGCAAGAAGAAGCAAGGATAACTCAATCAAACAAGAAAAGAAGCCAAGGGAAAAAATCAGTAGACAATAAAAGCAATCAAGCAAGCTAGGGGGCGAAAATCCCAAAGAAAGAAGAAGAGGAGAGTTCCAAACAAGCTACAACTTCCCTCAGATGTTAGCGCATGCTAGGACAAAAATTCTTGATATGTATGCTATCATCATCAGGAAAGCTACATAATGTTTGAATTGAAATCGACAATCAAGGGAAAGGCCATTGCAACATGGCAAGAAACATAAACCAAGGGGCCAGGAGAATGCAATGGAAGACAAGCATGGAACATAAATATCAAACTTAGAAGAAGATGAAACAAGGCATAAACTCAAGAGAGGAAAGCACATGAAAGGTACAATATATAAAAGATGTGCAAAAGGAAATTATGGTACAATAGGGTGTATCGATGAAGTGCAAGAGATACGCTGGCATGGCTAACCAATGATCTCATCTAAAGATATGAGGCCCTAGATCTGGGAAGTCATGTGTCGCTAGAAGTACTAGAAAGATAGTCACGAGCTGTATAGTAACCTGAATCATCATCCCAAAAAGATATATGGTGGAAACAGGCTCAAGGAGTTGCTTGAACCTCTTGTGAAACATGCATAGTAGTTCAGATGTGTCTTGGTATAGTTGAACTCTTAGTAGGTGCTCTGGTATGAACTGATGCAAGAGGTTGTAGATCAATCTTGGGATGTGGATGATGAGGCACTATCTCACAATGGTGTAACTATATGAGTCTTAACTCTAGGAGCTATGACTCAAGAAGCCAAAACTGTAGGTGAAAGAATAGTAGGAACCATAACTATAGGTGGTGAAATAGTAGCAAATATCTCTTGAGGCTAAATGATTTTTTTTAGAAGCACTTTAGGTAACGTCTCATGTTGTTTCTGAGGTTGAATAGGTGACTTGCAAGATGTGCCTTGAATAGTTTATATTTTGTAATTATGCACAAACTTAAGGCAATGATGTAATGTGGAGCGGATTGCTCTCATTTGATTTAGCCATGGGCGCCCACATAATAGATTGCATGTATCATTATCCGACAATGCATAGGACCATACTAGTAAAGTCTTAGGACCTACGGTGATTGACAATGTAATACCATCGATGGGTGTCCATGTCAGATTGTCATAACTCTTAAGTACCATGGTTGTGCCTAATAAGTCACTTTGAGTATACCCTCTACTAGCTAGAAATGTGATTGTAATGGGGTTTTGACTTTGCACCGTTATCTACCATAATGACGTGTAATAGTAGGATGTGAATCAACAAAATCATGTATAAAGACTGGACCATTATTCGAATCGTCTTTCAAAATCTTGTGGTCATAAAATGTAATAAATAGTGTTTGCTGTTGCGAACTAGTAACTGCACCTATAATGCTATCAATGAGATGTTCATTGGAAATAATTGGTTGATGTATGAGTGCAGTCATGTGAACATCATCTTGTTTCTTAGTATCATGATTCAGAAAAGGATTGTTAAAGATTTTCAAGTGTTTATTAGGCATTGAAATAGATTCATTAAATGTAGTATTATGGCCTTCAACTTGGATGACATTGTTATCGATTAGATCTTGTAACTTATGTTTCACTGAAAAGCATTGATTGGTAGAATGTCTAGAAGCTCTGTGGTAATCACAATATTGATTTATGTCATTTCCAACTGATATGGAGGAGGTAAAGGTATCATGTTGCATAGGTGACTCGTAAGGTGTGTCTCGAATAATATGTACTTTGTTATTATGGACAAACTTAAGGAGATGATGTAATGTGGAAGGGATTGCTCTCATTTGATTTAACCACGGGCATCCAAGTAATAGATTGTATGTATCACTATTTGACAATACATAGATACGTACTAATAAAGTCTTAGGATCTACAATGACTGACAATGTCATACCACTGATGGGTGTTTGTGTAAAACCGTCATAACTCTTAAGTACCATGGTTGTGCCTAATAAGTCACTTTGAGTATACCCTTGACTAGCTAGAAATGACATTGCAATGAGATTTTGACTTTGCACCATTATCTACCATAATAATGTTTAATAGTAGGATGCGAATCAACAAAATCATGTATGTAGAGTGGACTATGATTATTTGAGTCATATTTTGGAATCTCTTGGTCATAAAATGTAATAGATGGTGCTTGCTTTATGCGAACTAGTAACTATTGACAATTCTTCCACAGGGCGGATTGTCTCTTGCCATTCGGAAAATTCACATCTCCATCCAAGAAAATAAAGAATTCATTGGGAAGAATACATTGTTTTTCTTTCGTGAGGGCCTTTTCTACAACAAGAATTCCTTCGGACTTTTGTCCGAAGGAATGGTTCATCAAAGAAGGCAGAATGTCAAAAAGTCCAAAGAAATCCGAAGGATTAAGTCCATGGAATTGCAAAGGGCTTTGGAAGGTAGAAGAGGGCAAAACAAGAAACCCGAAGGGCAAGGTACTCTTTGGAAGGGTCATTTTCAACAATCTCGAAGGGCACGTGCCCTTCGGGAAGGTACACGTCAAATTCGGGACCCCTGCAAAAACCCGAGTGCCCTACAATTTTTTTCGACAAGGGCGCAGATTAAGGGACAAATGCCCTTGTGGAGGGCACTTGGTCGGTGTGTGGACCTTTGTGCAAAGTCCGAAGGGCATTCTCAACGGGGTTCCAAAAAAAAAAAAGGTACAAGGATTAATTCCAAAAGCCCCAACAAAAAGCCGACAAAGCAAAGTCCATTCTCAACAAAGAGCAAAGTCCATTCTCAACAAAGAGCAAAGGCAAAAGACAAAGGATTAATTCCTTCGGGCTTTTTGTCCGAAGGAATTCCTTCGGACAAAAAGTCCGAAGAAATTCGGAGTAAGCCAAGGAAGACAAGCCCGTGGAGAAAAGCCGACGAGGCAGAAAGGAAAAGGAAGATATCCTTCGGAAAAAAGTCCGAAGGAATTCCTTCAGACTTTTTGCCGGAAGGAATAGTTCGGAGGATAAAGCCGAAAGAAAGAAAGCCACAGGAAATCCAAGGAAATGAAAAGAAGTCCGAAGGAAATTGCAAACAGAGAATTCAAAAGGAAATAAGAAGACCAAGGGGCCTGACAGGAAATAAGCTTGAGAAAATGCCAAAGGGTGATGTCCCGCGAGACGTCAAATTTTGACCGCAGTAAACGTTGAAACAAAGGTAAAGCCGGAATTCCGAAAGAATTAAACCACGGGAAGTTGACCTCAAATTAAGCGACAGGAAGTTGAAAAAAGGCCAAATGGAGGAAATATAGACCGGATATAAATAAAAATGCATCCGAATATAGAATCCCGCCAGAAATAGACATGAACAGGCAGACTAGAACAGGGTAAAATACATGCAAGCAGGGGCTATTTTCGAACACTAGTCAAAGCTTTAGTTGATTGGTTGTCGAAGTCCTGCTCATCTCCGGATCAACTCATGCATCCGAAGGTCCAACTCAGCTTCAACCGGATTTCCAAATTCAAACGTCGAGTTGACTGTTCTAGATTTAGAGTTGACTAATTGTTAAACGCCACATCTACCAGGAGTTTCCCATGCAAAGGAGAATGATCTCTTCATCCAACTCAGCTTACCAAACAGTCAACTCAGTCGATCTCTTCGTCCAACTCAGTTTACCAAACGGTTAACTCAGCTTTCAAACATTCCAACTCGGCATCCAACAACTCACGTAGAGTTCTAAAATTGACATTGGCGTAGATTTCCATGCAAAGAGAGGTGGGCGGTTCAGAACAAAGACAAGTTCACTTCCTCAAGCGCAAGAAGCTTCATGCAAATATAAAGAGAAAACATATTTTATTGAAAGGCCAAGTCAACCTTGAGTTAATCTAAGTTGATCCTTCTCTTCAATTTTTCAACGCCAATCTTTGGCTTTTGTAATTCTCTATAAAATGGCTTTCAGCGTTGATTCAAATAATCCCTCTCTTGGCTAGACCAGACTCTGCCATTGGTGAGTTGTGTAACCTCTTCAATCAATAGAAGGACTGTACTTTCAAATTTCAAGTGCTAGCATAGTGTATATTTCCTTAGCAATTTGCATATGTGGTAGATTTCTCTTCCTTCCCAAATTCTGATTTATACCTAGTTGCTAGATTATCCTTATGCAGGTCATGTTCAGTGTTCTGTACGTCTTTCGCTGAAGCTGTAAGTGGATGTTAGGTGGCTGCAAAGTGTCTTGTATCAGACCTCTCTCCATCGTTTTCCCACATGTTTTGGTCATTGGATCGAACCTCTTCATGAAATATTTATGCATAAGTGATTGATTGAAATCGAAGGTCTTCTTTTTCCCTTGTTTGTTCAGTGTTCAAGGTTCCAAGTTGAGTGGATCAATCTTTTGGTGTATCATCCTTTTTAGGTAGGATTTCCCTTAAAGTTTCCTTCTCTTTTTTCCATGGTAGTCCGCAACATAGAGTAGAGAGCCTCATTGATACATCATACAGGAACCAGCCTTCTCTGGAGGTTCTTCTCACCATTGAGGCACCCACCCTTTTAAGAAGACCCCATTGTTTCAGCCGGATAGAGGATTGGCCATTTCATGCACGTCTTCGATTCAGGGCGCAACTCCAGGTTGACAACAGTAACCATACCTATAATACTATCGATGAGACGCTCGTTGGAAATAGTTGTTTGATGTATAGATGTAGTCATGTGAACATCGTCTTGTTTCTTAGTATCATGATTTGACAAAGGATTGTTAAAGATTTTCAAGTGTTGATTAGGCATTGTGTTAGATTAATTAAATGTAGTATTATGGCCTTCAAATTGGATGACATTGTTATCAATTAGATCTTGTATCTTATGTTTCAATGAAAAGAATCGATTGGTAGAATGTCTAGAAGCTCTATGGTAGTCACAATGTTGATTTTTATCATATCGTTTAGGTAAAGCTCTAGAAGTATCCAACTGATATGGAGGAGGTAAAGATATCTAATTGCACTCAATAAACTGTTTAAGCACTTGGTGGGGAGGTTTAGGCAATCTTGTGAATTGTTTAAGGTTTCTAGAAGGTTGAAGGACAAGCCTGCCAGGTGGTTGTGGTGAAATTGCATTTATATTTTTGGTCCCTTTCTTAGCTTGAAAGGTTGGAGCATCATTAGTCTAAGATTTGAATGTTGTTTTTCCCTGATATTTGGAGTTAGTAGAGGAAGAAGCATTAGATATGTATTTGAGCATATTGGTGTCTAAAAGCTTATGTCATAGTTGCAAACCATATGGCAAAGCTCATTGAAGGATTCGTAAGTGTTGAACATAACTTTGTTATTAGGTGCTTGAAACAAACTATTGGAGAAAATGCTTTGTAGCTCACTATGAGGGATTTGGTGAAACATTTTTGTAAGTGTAGTCTTGAATCTAAGCACATACTCAATAACATTATTATTAAATTCTTGTTCAATTTGAGCAAATTGAGAAAATGTGACATTTTGGCTAATGTTTATAGAAAAGTGGGTTAAGAATATGTTGACCAGATCTTTCAAGTGGTGTACAAAACCTGCAGGTAAGGTGTAAAACCAATCCAAGACATAGTCCTTAATACTTCTAGAAAAGAGCTTGGTCATCAATAAATAATCCTGAGCAAAATCAAAGCATGAGGAAAAATAAGATCGGATTTGATGTGAAGGATCACCCTTGCCATTGTATTGTTCAAATATAGGCACCATAAAACCACTAGGCAAAGGGTGAGTGAGGACATCATGAGCCAATGGGCTATGTAATATATCTTGAGAAGGAACCAAATGACTAGTCTTTTGAGATCCTTGGGAAAGCAACCTAATTTGAGCTTGCATGTCTTGGATAGATTGTTGAAAGTAAGCATGCTTAGATGTATTTGCATGTGTGGGAGCCATCGCATGATTAACACTGGTAGGAATTGAGGGTTGATTAGTATTTTGACTATATGACCAAGACCATGAGATAAAGCATTAGAAGCGGGCTACGATGGTACATTAGTCATAGGAGGTACAAAAGATGTAGTAGGCTGTATAGGGATATGATTAACTTGAGGAGGAGTAACACTAGGTAGAGGCATAGAAGGATTAATAGGAGTACTTGGAGCACTAGCTTCACCACCGGATGTAGAAGTAGAGCCTCCAAAGGTGAAGTAGGAACATTCAAAGGATCTATGGGAACATTCTCAGGTGTAGATTTTTCAGCGAAAAATTTCTTCTAACTTAAGCAACATAGGTTCTAAAGATCTGGGGCATTTTTTAATTAGGCCTTTAAAATAAGCAAGTCTACAAACTCATCTTGGATCAACATCATCAAAAGCATTTGCATCATCAAAAGTATTATCCTCATAATTTTATGCATCGAAATTAGGATCAACGTTGGCATTACCATTCATATGTTTACTACCATTAGCATTTTCATTCAAATTTGCAGCCATTTCATTTTCAACGATAGTTTCACAAGCATTTGTCATTTTTGATTTGAAACAAGCACAAATAGGAAACAAAGGAAGCTGAATCAAATCACAAGTAGCACCACTCAACCTAACACTTCGCCTAGTAGGGTTTTTGGATCTAGCCTTCCTAGTTTGCATAAGATGTAAGCATGAGAAACATGAAGGAAGCTAAGGCTAATGATGAAGCAATAAGAAAAAACCTTAGATCTGAAAAAAATCAGATCCGACAGGTATAAAATCAGGAATCAGACTCTCTAGGGACGAAGAACAAAATAAATCATAAGGGTTGTGTGTTCGAAGAGCGGAGGTGTCCACAATTTGTTTTACCAAATAGTGACACTAGGGGGATAATACTACCGTAAAATCGTAAAACTAAAGTGCACAAGCTAGATCTAAGATAATACTGTAAACTACAACAATCAAATATGATCTATGCCTAAAAATAGTAATTGAAAGTATGACAAATGATTGAACAAGAAATTGAAATGAACAAGAGACAAAAAGAAATGAAAACTGACACACCTGGGCACTGTTTAGGAAATCTGAGATTGTAAACAGGTCCTAGAAGCTGACTGTACTGTCTCAACAAATCTGGTTCAGAACTGTGTACCACTGCTGTTGCTGATTCTGTACCTAGGCACTGATTGGCCTCTTTTGGGTTTCTTGTGTTACAAAGTTTGGGGTTGGTGCACACCTTGATGACAACTAAGGTTGTGAATGTGCTTTGTGAAACTGACAGGCAAAATGTGGTGCAAAGTTTCTCCATTGCTTCTTGACCTAAGCTTCAAATGCATGCATGAAAGAGTGTGCAAGTTAGCTGACTTGGAAAACTTCTTGAGGATTTTCAGCTACATATCCTGCATGCTTGGAATCAGAGTCAATGTAGTTCTAGTGCATGTGGGTGAAACCCAAACCCAAGTGAGAGATAGGGCTTCACCTTCTCTTCCTAAAATAATCAAATGCAACTATATGCTCCTGCTATAACCTTCTTTTGGCACAAGGTGTTGATGGCATAAGACTTGGATTTGATTTAGATTCAATGAAGGATCAATGTGTAGGCTCCTTGACAAGTGTAGCAATAAATGGAATCAATGTGCAGCTCAACAACTTGAGGAAACCACCCAGTTGATGCTTGGTCAAATGGCTTAGGATCGATTTGTATATATAGGGCTCTCTAGGACACATCGAACATAGGTTGACCATGTGGAATGATGATAAGTGAAATTCAAGGCACAAGGAATCAGGGCAAGGCAAAATGGACCCACAAAAACAAGAGGGACATAATTGGTAGACTGTCGATTTTGACCCAAGAAATAAAAGAGGCTCAAAATAGAAATCAGGCTAAACAAAGAATGGATGACTAGGACCTTGAAGCTAAACAACAAACAAATCTTAGATGAATATGAAGAAATCTATATGGATCAAGGTCAATGAAACTGGTGTGGACAAAAGGTTTTTGAAAATAGCCAAATGTACATGAGTGGACCAAGTGTGATAAGGCATGACAAATATGCTATAAAAAAGGGTGTTGTACCAAAATTAGGTGCCTACACTTCCAAATCCATCCATGCAAGAGAATATATGTTGATATATGGCTCAAATGTGCTAGGGTCAACCAAAAACCCTAGCAAATACCCCATCATCCATAACCAATTCCATTTCCCAACTTAATTCAGTTGTTATTGCTTCTTGAGATGTTAGATAAAATTCCAAATAGACGATCCCGTGGTAAGTCAATTGTGAATATTCTCATTGGGGAAGGACTATCTAAGTATTTCCTCCTAAGTGCTTGGCTTGAAGGCTACTGATGCTCTAATGTATTCACCTAAGTAGTTTGCCCCTAAGTGTTTTATTTAGAGTCTTTAAATCCACTAGACCTGCTCCTTTTGCTTCCTTGGGCTTGCTGACTTCTTTCGAATTCAGTAGTAGGACTTTGTGCTCTTCTTGAGCCCCTTGCCACAAGAAATTTAATATCAGTTTGGTGACCTTTGTGAGGATTGTACTTGGTACTTTTAGGATAGAGAAGAGGTTTGCATTGGGACACCATACACAACCGACTTTTGGAGTTGGATGCTACCAGTCAATTACAAATATTTGTCTTGCCATGATGCTAAGCTCCCCCGGAACCTATCCATCAATTAATTCCACAAATTAACAATGCCCCTTCAACTAAAGAAAGGAACTTTGAGGTATATGCTAGGGAGATTTCCAATCTCAAAACTGAGCTTATCTACATGTCTTCATCATTTTCTGGGGCGTATATAATTTTTTTTTAAATTTTCATTATTATCTATCCATCCTAATGCTTGTAAGTATTCGTTCAAGACCTTTCTAAGTTGCCTTATCTTCCCTTGTTGGTTGGATGTTGTGATTTCTCTTCCCAATGCTTTGGCCATATTGACAAAAATGTAGGAGGAAATGTGATGCTTTAGTCTAATCCTTGTGATGCTTGATAGAGACCTGCATAAGAACCGTTGATCAATACAAAGTAGGCTGGTGATGAGATGCAACTCTCCATCCATTGAATCTGCTCCTTAGATAACCTGAATCTTGTAAGTATTTTGATATGAAATTCCTTGTCTACGCTTATTATACTTCTTGTTGATATCCAATTTGATAAACATGCCTTTCCCCATCTTGGTCACCATTGAGTGTGTAGCTCGTGAACCATTATTATCCCATCCAAAATGTGCTTTCCTTTCATGAGCCCTCCTTGATCTGAGGATATGATGGATGAGAGGAACTTCTTTAGGCTTTATGCTTGTACTTTCTAGATGGTTTTATATGATGTGTTGTGTAGTGGGACGAGGTGCAATGCATCAATGGATCTAGCATCTACTTGTTTCAAGATTAATATAATAAATGTGCAATTGAGGTCTCCAAATGCCTTTTTGATTTGCGAGATTTGTTGTCCACTTGCAAAACCTTGCCCATTATGTCCCAAAATTCTTGGAAGAACCTATGGGGCAATCCATCGGGGCCTAGGGCTTTGTCTTTCTTCATTTTAAAGACTGCAGCTCTTCTTTGGAAAATTGGGCCATGAGAATTGTTTTTCTCTTGAGAAATCAACTGAGGAATATTAGCCAACATTGAGTCTTGGGCTTCTAGTTTGTCCTCATGATCCTTGTGTTCTTTAAAGATATCTACAATTTCGTTTCTAATGTCTTCTTGTGAAGTGAGGGCCTCACCATTTCTTTCCTGTATTTGCGAAATCCTATTTATGTGTCTTCTAGCCACCATGGGGTGATGGAAAAAGTGTGTATTTTTAATGCCCCAAAAACTGAAAACAGTTTTTTTTGATTTAGAGTTATGAAACTCAAAAGGTTACGTCATTAATATAACTTGGCTTGTCTTTTATAGAAGTACATCCCTTCAAAGAGATGCCTTTGAAATGAGAACAAATCCCCACACAAGTTGTTGTTGCACCTTATATTAATTACATCATAGACAGTTCTTCAAGTTCTAGATAGCTTTTTTTAAATTTGACGAAGAAGACATAAGCCCTTTCTTTCGTCAGTTTGTGATGACAAGTATTAACATATTTAAACAATATATTTCTTCCTATTTTAAATTGAAACATTGAAGACTTTCTACCATACCCCAGAAAAACGAATTAAAGAATCAAGAAAAAACATGGCATTTTTTAAGAGAATGTATAATGCACACTTTACATACCAAACAGACTTCAGATTAGCCACCTCAATGGCAAGCATGTAAGCGCATCAACACGAACACATAACAACCAAACAGGGGCAGTTCATGATGTGCAAGTGGTCGCATGGTCATCGCATGCCCATCGCAACCCTACTTGCACTAACCGGCCTACAAACATCTCTATGGTCTATAATTTCCTAAGTGATCTTGGCTGGTCCCATGGCTCCAAATACCGATATGAATGCTCAACTAATATGAGGAGGGTGCAATAATCATCTGGGGTCAAATGACACATTTTGATGCTCAATGGGGTTCAAACGGGACCTTGGACGATTCCGGCTTCAGTGGGCTTGGATCGTACCTTAAGTCAAAAATCAAATTCTATTTTGAAGTTGAGTTAATTTATTGGAAGGGGTTTATCTAAAGATCTATTAGGCTCCAAATAACATTGTCCATAGCCTTTCCTCTTTTCCTTCTCAACTCCTGCATGACTTCTATTAATGGGTATCTCCAAGCTTTGACATCGATAATATAATTTGTTGGGCAGGTTTTAAAGTCTCGAAGCTCCTCAAAACGCCTCTAAGAAGTTTCGGCTTCTCACAACGAGCAGAAGTCCTTTTTGAGTTTCAAGCCCCTGATGGCCATTAATGGCTGCCCAAAGTTTTCAATGTCTAGGTTTAATTTTCTTGAATGATTTTTCAAAAATGACCCCATGCGGAAGAGGGCGAAAAATTGGGGCAGGGCGGGGCTTAAGGGTCACGCCGCCCCGCATCTTCTAAAAGTCAAAAAGGCAAAGACATGGCTAAGGCCCTAAGGCCAACACTAATATAATACTTCACCGAATATATAATAGTAATTACACTATATAAAGTAGTATACATACTCGGTGAGTATTTGCTGAGCTGGCCCCTGGGCGAATACTCACCGTAAATAATTGTAGTTTTTTTTTTTGCTGTTGGTGAGTACTGCTCCGGAGTAAGAAAGGCATCCATAATGCAAAAAAACGCGCACAAAACATTGCAAAAACAAGGGATACACACTGAAGTTTGTCCTTTATAAGCATACATGCCCCCACAATTGAATCACACAACATTTGGAGCGAATTGGAGGGAGTAAATTTGAGCAAACTCGATTTCTAGGTTAGTTTTTTTTTTCTTTTTTCCAAGAATGTAAATTCTTTGTAAACATGTCTGACAAATTTACATACATTCCATTCAATTCCATAATTGTTATTCACGATTTATGCATGTTTTTCATAATTTTTTAATAAAATTATTGTTTTTTTACTATTTACATAAAAATTTATGGTTTACGTTTATTTCAGATGTCGATTTTAATATCTTGTCGTATGCATAAGGCCTAGGGTTTAGTGTTTACATTTACAAGTTTATGGTATATATACATTTTTAATGTATTTATTATTATTATTATTATTATTTTAAATGTTGTTTTGAACATGTTGCAGGTTTACCGTTAGCATATGTAATGACCCCTTCTCGAATCTGAGCTCATAATGACCGTTGGCCAATTCCTGGAAATCCGTAGGCTATTCGGAAGGTGCAAATGAGGGTTTCCTATTTTTTAGGATGTCTTTGTTCGAAGTTTTGACGGCAGTTTCCTTCTGGGTTTTTCGAGAGCTTCGCGGAGGTATGTTCGTTTCAGTTTTCTGAGCATTTCCAGGAATTTACTATTTTTAGTAAATTCTATTTTTGGCAGCTAGCAGGATTATCGCAAGGAGTTTATTTTCCCCTTTTAGTTGTCTCATTCAGTTGTGGGCTTCAGAATTCGGTCTTGGCGGACTAAGTGAATGTCACTTAAAAAATTAATAATAACGTTATATTTTAACATTGACCTTGGCCTAGACTTGTTAACTTAATGTTATTTTAAAAAGAGGGACTTAAAGGGGGGGGCGCCACATTGCATGGAAAGGGGGCGCCACTTTTGAGAATAAGCTTCTAGAAGAAGCCAATTGAAAGCTATAAAAGAAGGCATTGGGCTATCATTTGGGCATCTTGGTTTTAATGCATTGTTATGCTGCAGCTTTGGCTCTGGAACTGCTTCGGGGAATGAAGGCCTCCTAGCAAGGGCATCTCTTCATGCTTGCAAGACAGCATCTAGGGGTGAATTAATCTTTGATATTCGTATTTGCTTAAGTAGTACTTCAGTTATTTCATTGTCAGTTCTTTTGGATAATATTAGAGTTTCAGACATTGTATTTCTGTATGAGATAAATCTAGGGTTTTCATTCATAAAGGAAAAAATACAAAAAAATTAGTTCTGGGTATCAACCCATTGTTTTAGTTTGGCTTAGGCGCCCTTCTTCTCAAATTTTCAGAATTAATAAAGCTTGCATTTATTTCCTAGAGCAAATCGCCCTCCTTCCACTTGGACGCCCCTTTGGGGTTTGGCATTGGTTTTTGTATAACATTCTGGATGCAGATTTGATCAGTTTGATGATGCTAACTTGGGCGCCATACTCCTGAAGAGATTTTGCAACAGGAATCAAGAAGATTGATTAAGTTTTGCCAGAGTTATGAATATCTGAAGAAATTAATAAGCGTTGGTTTTTTCTTCTTTCTAAGGGCAAATTTCACTTAATTTTGTAAGCTGACAGTAGTACTGGCAGCCTTCTCTATTAGTTCAATTTTCTTTTAAAATATTGTAATAGATTCAGCTCCGCCTTATGGTAGCTACTTTCCCTATTGGGTTAGCAAGCACATTCTAGGTGTAGAGCATCCGCCCTATGGTAGCTACTTACCCTTTTGGGTAAGCAAGCACATGCTGGGTGAGGAGTAGTTTCATTTCAGTATTTCCATTAAAGCATTGTTATTAAGCTCACTCCGTCATATGGTAGCCCCTTACGGGTAGCACATACTTGACGTAGAGTTCTTTATTTGTAATTACTCCGTCTTATGGTCGCCCCTACTCCTCTTGGACTGGGAAGCACATACTGGACGTTGAGTTCCATTTTTTGTAATTACTCCGTCTTATGGTCGCCCCTACTCCGCCTTGGATTGGGTAGCACATACTGGACGTTGAGTTCATTTCTTGCATCCTAGTGGCAAAGTATTTCAGTTTATTTGAGATTAACTTTTAATCTGGACGGAACTTGCTTGTGATGTTGTAATCCAAATTCTAAAAAGTTGAAAAAATTTGGCTCGGAATATTTCAGTGGTATCAGAGCCACGTTTCCTGCCATCCTGTGGACAAACCATCTATGAGTGACCGCGAAAAGAGATATATTGCGAGAGAAGATAGGAAAATCGCAAAACAGTTCCAGTGGTATCAGGTACTCGAAGGTCAGACAGCTTCAGAGATCTTAAGGGCTCATTGGGAGTCTTCTCAAGAAACAAATATGGCAGAAGGTGAGAGATCAGTAGGGGGTAACGAGAGGTTTACCAATCCTAGAAATGATAGTGCGAAGGGTAGAGAAAGATCCTTAAGTCCGGAAAAGAGATTTGAAAGGAAAATGGATGCCTTAATGGATATGGTATCCCTCATGTTGGGAAAAGTGGGTCAAAACCCAAATCTCCAGACCAATTCCGGCTATAGAGGAGAGCCTAGTGCCTCGAATCAATTTAATGGAAGTGTTGCTCAACCTGCTTCAAACAACACATACATTTCGTCAAGGCCTTTCAAACCCACCTTTTTAGCACCAGTCAATACCCAACCTGATCCTGAAGAGAATTCTTCATTTGTGGAACAATTGAGGCGTGGTCATGCGGAGTATGACTCTCTTCCTGAAGAAATCAAAATGGACATGTCCTATAATGAATTCATTGATCATAAGAGGAAGAGTAAGGGACAAGGGAGAAATTATGATCACAGAAGAACTCCAGCACAAGGAGACTTGCATCAAGCTATCAACAAGCTAATGCTTTCCCACTTTGATGGAAGTGATAATAGTTCTGCTCGAGCCTGGATACAAAAATTAGACAACTATTTGGCCCTTAGGCCAATGGCTGAAGAAGATGCGATTAAATTCGCCACGCTACACCTAGATGGGGTAGCGCGTGAGTGGTGGTACCATGGCCTGGTCACTTTGGGTCATGGATCAATCACTAGCTACGATGAGTTCACCACTAGACTCATTGAGAGGTTCGAGAAGAAGGACCCAGAAGTGCATTTTAGGGAGTTGGCACAGTTGAAGCAGTATGGCACTGTTGATGCCTACATAGCTGAGTTTCAAAGACTTTCAGTCATGGTCACTGGAATCACGGAAAGAAGATTAGTGATCTTATTCAGTGAAGGGTTGATGGAGCCACTCAAGGGATGGATCAAAGCTTTTGATCCACCATCTTTGCAAGAAGCAATGAAGAAAGCTAGAAACATGGAGTGGGCGGCTCCCAAAACTAAGTTCCATCCTAAACCATCCTTCCACAAGAAGGATAGAGGGAGAAGGTTTCAACAAAAACCTTTCCAAAAGGAGTATAACCAGCAGAAACCTTTTGGCAAAAGATTGGATCCGGAAACTATCAATGAACTCCGAAGAAAGGGGCTTTGTTTCAGATGCAAAGATAAATGGTCTCCCGACCATGTTTGCCCAAAAGGAGTCAAATTCCACCAGATTGAGTATTACTCCGCTGGTGAGAGTAATTCTGATTTTTCGGACCAGCAATCCGATTCCGAAGATAGTGAAGTTGAAAGAGCACCTGAAGAGGCCGAAAGCGAAAAAGAAAGTGGTGGTACGTTGGCTCAACTTTCAAGCTTCCAAAAGAATGAGTCTTTCAAAATACGTGGGTCGATCAAAGGGCAGCGTATCGTTGCTCTAATTGATACTGGAGCAACCCATAACTTCATTGATGAAGCTGTGGTGGCAAAGGAGTTGCAAACAGAAGATTTTGAAGGGTTCAAAGTCATGGTGGCGGATGGATTTCACATTTCTTGTACCAAAAGGGTTCCCAACTTATCCATGCAATTGGGCAACTATGAAGTCAAAGATGACTTCTATGTGGTGAATATTGGAGATACGGATGCTGTCCTTGGCATTCAATGGCTGCGTTCTCTTGGAGACATCTCTCTAAATCTGCAAACCATGGAACTCAGGTTTCAATCCGATGGAAAGAAGGTGGTGTTGAGAGGGATGTCAAATGGTGGCCCTCGAATTGTATCATTCAAAAGGATGGCGAGATTGATACGACATGATCAAGTGGATTGGGCCGCTGAATTCATGGTTCTTCCGACTAGTCCTATTGAAACAAAAATAGAACATCCTCCAGATATTCAATCTTTACTCACCAAGAAGAGTAAAGTGTTTGCTGATTTGCCTCCTGGACCACCTCCTGATAGAGGATCAGAACACATCATTGAGCTCAAAGAGGGAGCAAAACCGGTAATCATAACTCCATACCGGTATCCGAAGCGGCAAAAGGACGAGATCGAGAAGAATATTCAAGAACTCTTGAAGATGGGTTTCATCCGTCCAAGCAAGAGCCCCTTTGCTTCTGCAGTGGTTCTTGTGAAGAAGAAGGATGGTACTATGCGCATGTGCGTGGATTATCGTGCTTTGAATCAAAGCACCATCAAAAACAGATATCCCATACCCAGGATAGATGAGCTCATTGATGAGCTACATGGTGCCAAGTTCTTCTCAAAAATTGATCTAAGATCGGGTTACCATCAGATTCGAATGAGGGGGTCGGATGTTGAGAAGACAGCCTTCAGATGCCACTATGGCCATTTTGAATTCTTAGTCATGCCATTTGGATTGACTAACGCCCCGGCTACCTTTCAGTCTTGCATGAATCGTATTTTTCAGAATCATTTAAGGAGGTTTGTATTAGTATTTTTTGATGACATTATGATATACAGCAAGACTTGGAGAGAACATCTTAAGCACTTGGAGAAAGTGCTTAGTATTATGGAATCTGAGAGTTTGTTTGCAAAAGCTTCCAAATGTGAATTTGGGATGACTGAGTTACTATACCTTGGCCACATAATCAGTGCTGAGGGAGTGAAGGTGGACCCAGAAAAGATCAAGGCGGTAGTTGATTGGCCACCTCCTGAGAGCTTAACTCAGTTGAAAGGTTTCTTGGGTCTATGTGGTTTTTATCGGAGATTCGTAAAGGGGTATTCACAGAATGCTGCTCCCCTTACCGATCTTACCAAAAAGGGAGCCTTTGTTTGGTCAGAAAAGGCTCAAAGTGTTTTTGACAAGTTCAAGAAAATCATGAGTTCATGCCCGGTTTTGGCAATACCGGATTTCTCCAAGCCCTTCGAGCTGCAATGTGATGCATCAGGTGAAGGTGTGGGGGCTGTCCTGATGCAAGACAAACACCCCATCGTGTTTGAGAGCAGAAAATTATGAGGAATTGAAAGAACATACTCAATCTATGACAAAGAAATGCTTGCTATTATGCATGCATTAGCCAAGTTCAGACAATACTTGGTGGGGAATAAGTTCGTGGTTAAGACTGACCACAATAGCCTCAAGCATTTCATGCACCAAAAGGATCTAAATGAGAGGCAACAGAAATGGGTGAGTAAGCTTCAAGCTTACGACTTTGATATTGAATATGTCAAAGGAAAAAATAATATAGTGGCCGATGCTCTCTCCAGGAGACCTCATCTTAGCTCATTGAGTGAGTTTACTTCAGATTGGAGAGACTTGTTGCTTGCTGATTATGCTAAAAATCAGTCTGCAACCAGCATTCTTGAGGGTACTTTTCATGATGAAAGGTACAAGGTGGTTGAAGGATTGATACACTATAAGGGAAGAATCTTTCTGGTGAATGATTCTAAATTGAAGAAGAAGATTCTTTTGAATTTTCATGATATTCCAGTTGCTGGCCACCAAGGTTTCTTCAAAACATATCGACAGATCCGAGAAAGGTTTTCTTGGAAGGGATTGAAAGGAGAGATTCAACGCTACATTCAGGAATGTCCTGTTTGTCAAGCAAATAAAAATGAGCACACTTTACCAGCTGGTTTGCTACAACCACTCCCTATTCCTAATCAAAAATGGGAAAGTATTTCAATGGGCTTCATCACAGGTTACCCAAAGCCCAAGGGAAAGATTGCATCTATGTAGTGGTGGATCGATTGACTAAATTTGCTCACTTCTTCGCTATCACCAGCACCTTTTCTGCAGCCCAAGTTGCAGATCTCTTTTTTCGAGAAGTGTTTAAACTGCATGGATTGCCAAAGAACATCGTGAGTGATAGGGACAGCAAGTTCCTAAGTAAGTTTTGGCAAGAAGTCTTCAGAATGAGTGGCACTGTGCTTACCCCAAGCACTAGCTACCATCCGCAAACTGATGGACAGACTGAGGTGGTGAATAAGTGGTTGGAGGGCTACTTGAGAAATTATGTGTCAGAACAGCAGAGAACCTGGGTCAAGTGGCTGCATATTGGTGAGTATTGCTACAATTCTACTTTTCATATGTCTATTAAGATGTCTCCTTTCTTGGCACTTTATGGGTATGAGGCACCTAGTTTTGCAGATTTAGTGTTTGGTGACAGCAAAGCACCTTTAGCCAAGGATTTGTTGCAGAATAGTCAGGATATAATGAAATCCTTGAAGGATAATTTGCAGATGGCACAAAATCAGCAAAAGATGTATGCAGATCAAAAACGTGTGGAGAGTTCCTTCGAGGTTGGAGATATGGTATATCTGAGATTACAACCATATAGACAATCTACTCTCAAGAAGAGTGGAGCTGAGAAGCTCAAACCTCGCTTCTATGGGCCCTTTAGGGTCATCAGAAAAGTTGGAGCTGTAGCTTATGAATTAGAGCTACCTTCTGATAGCAGAGTGCACAACGTCTTCCATGTGTCTCGCCTCAAGAAGGCACTTGGACATAATGTGATTGCTTCATCACAGCTACCACCTTTGGATGAAGAGGAGGAGTTAGCATTAATTCCAGAAGAGATACTTGATGTTCGAGAACGTTCTTTGAGAAAAAGAACCATCAAAGAGTACCTGGTCAAGTGGAAGGATCTACCTATGGAGGATGCAACTTGGGAAAACGATGAGATCTTGCATCATCCTAGTTTACAATTGCTTGAGGACAAGCAATTTTGGGAAGGGCGGACTGTAATGACCCCTTCTCGAATCTGAGCTCATAATGACCGTTGGCCTATTCCTGGAAATCCGTAGGCTATTCGGAAGGTGCAAATGAGGGTTTCCTATTTTTTAGGATGTCTTTGTTCGAAGTTTTGACGGCAGTTTCCTTCTGGGTTTTTCGAGAGCTTCGCGGAGGTATGTTCGTTTCAGTTTTCTGAGCATTTCCAGGAATTTACTATTTTTAGTAAATTCTATTTTTGGCAGCTAGCAGGATTATCGCAAGGAGTTTATTTTCCCCTTTTAGTTGTCTCATTCAGTTGTGGGCTTCAGAATTCGGTCTTGGCGGACTAAGTGAATGTCACTTAAAAAATTAATAATGACGTTATATTTTAACGTTGACCTTGGCCTAGACTTGTTAACTTAATGCTATTTTAAAAAGAGGGACTTAAAGGGGGGGGCGCCACATTGCATGGAAAGGGGGCGCCACTTTTGAGGATAAGCTTCTAGAAGAAGCCAATTGAAGGCTATAAAAGAAGGCATTGGGCTATCATTTGGGCATCTTGGTTTTAATGCATTGTTATGCTGCAGCTTTGGCTCTGGAACTGCTTCGGGGAATGAAGGCGTCCTAGCAAGGGCATCTCTTCATGCTTGCAAGACAGCATCTAGGGGTGAATTAATCTTTGATATTCGTATTTGCTTAAGTAGTACTTCAGTTATTTCATTGTCAGTTCTTTTGGATAATATTAGAGTTTCAGACATTGTATTTCTGTATGAGATAAATTTAGGGTTTTCATTCATAAAGGAAAAAATACAAAAAAATTAGTTCTGGGTATCAACCCATTGTTTTAGTTTGGCTTAGGCGCCCTTCTTCTCAAATTTTCAGAATTAATAAAGCTTGCATTTATTTCCTAGAGCAAATCGCCCTCCTTCCACTTGGACGCCCCTTTGGGGTTTGGCATTGGTTTTTGTGTGACATTCTGGATGCAGATTTGATCAGTTTGATGATGCTAACTTGGGCGCCATACTCCTGAAGAGATTTTGCAACAGGAATCAAGAAGATTGATTAAGTTTTGCCAGAGTTATGAATATCTGAAGAAATTAATAAGCGTTGGTTTTTTCTTCTTTCTAAGGGCAAATTTCACTTAATTTTGTAAGCTGACAGTAGTACTGACAGCCTTCTCTATTAGTTCAATTTTCTTTTAAAATATTGTAATAGATTCAGCTCCGCCTTATGGTAGCTACTTTCCCTATTGGGTTAGCAAGCACATTCTAGGTGTAGAGCATCCGCCCTATGGTAGCTACTTACCCTTTTGGGTAAGCAAGCACATGCTGGGTGAGGAGTAGTTTCATTTCAGTATTTCCATTAAAGCATTGTTATTAAGCTCACTCCGTCATATGGTAGCCCCTTACGGGTAGCACATACTTGACGTAGAGTTCTTTATTTGTAATTACTCCGTCTTATGGTCGCCCCTACTCCTTTTGGACTGGGAAGCACATACTGGACGTTGAGTTCCATTTCTTGTAATTACTCCGTCTTATGGTCGCCCCTACTCCGCCTTGGATTGCGTAGCACATACTGGACGTTGAGTTCATTTCTTGCATCCTAGTGGCAAAGTATTTCAGTTTATTTGAGATTAACTTTTAATCTGGACGGAACTTGCTTGTGATGTTGTAATCCAAATTCTAAAAAGTTGAAAAAATTTGGCTCGGAATATTTCAGTGGTATCAGAGCCACGTTTCCTGCCATCCTGTGGACAAACCATCTATGAGTGACCGCGAAAAGAGATATATTGCGAGAGAAGATAGGAAAATCGCAAAACAGTTCCAGTGGTATCAGGTACCCGAAGGTCAGACAGCTTCAGAGATCTTAAGGGCTCATTGGGAGTCTTCTCAAGAAACAAATATGGCAGAAGGTGAGAGATCAGTAGGGGGTAACGAGAGGTTTACCAATCCTAGAAATGATAGTGGGAAGGGTAGAGAAAGATCCTTAAGTCCGGAAAAGAGATTTGAAAGGAAAATGGATGCCTTAATGGATATGGTATCCCTCATGTTGGGAAAAGTGGGTCAAAACCCAAATCTCCAGACCAATTCCGGCTATAGAGGAGAGCCTAGTGCCTCGAATCAATTTAATGGAAGTGTTGCTCAACCTGCTTCAAACAACACATACATTTCGTCAAGGCCTTTCAAACCCACCTTTTTAGCACCAGTCAATACCCAACCTGATCCTGAAGAGAATTCTTCATTTGTGGAACAATTGAGGCGTGGTCATGCGGAGTATGACTCTCTTCCTGAAGAAATCAAAATGGACATGTCCTATAATGAATTCATTGATCATAAGAGGAAGAGTAAGGGACAAGGGAGAAATTATGATCACAGAAGAACTCCAGCACAAGGAGACTTGCATCAAGCTATCAACAAGCTAATGCTTTCCCACTTTGATGGAAGTGATAATAGTTCTGCTCGAGCCTGGATACAAAAATTAGACAACTATTTGGCCCTTAGGCCAATGGCTGAAGAAGATGCGATTAAATTCGCCACGCTACACCTAGATGGGGTAGCGCATGAGTGGTGGTACCATGGCCTGGTCACTTTGGGTCATGGATCAATCACTAGCTACGATGAGTTCACCACTAGACTCATTGAGAGGTTCGAGAAGGACCCAGAAGTGCATTTTAGGGAGTTGGCACAGTTGAAGCAGTATGGCACTGTTGATGCCTACATAACTGAGTTTCAAAGACTTTCAGTCATGGTCACTGGAATCACGGAAAGAAGATTAGTGATCTTATTCAGTGAAGGGTTGATGGAGCCACTCAAGGGATGGATCAAAGCTTTTGATCCACCACCTTTGCAAGAAGCAATGAAGAAAGCTAGAAACATGGAGTGGGCGGCTCCCAAAACTAAGTTCCATTCTAAACCATCCTTCCACAAGAAGGATAGAGGGAGAAGGTTTCAACAAAAACCTTTCCAAAAGGAGTATAACCAACAGAAACCTCTTGGCAAAAGATTGGATCCGGAAACTATCAATGAACTCCGAAGAAAGGGGCTTTGTTTCAGATGCAAAGATAAATGGTCTCCCGACCATGTTTGCCCAAAAGGAGTCAAATTCCACCAGATTGAGTATTACTCCGCTGGTGAGAGTAATTCTGATTTTTCGGACCAGCAATCCGATTCCGAAGATAGTGAAGTTGAAAGAGCACCTGAAGAGGCCGAAAGCGAAAAAGAAAGTGGTGGTACGTTGGCTCAACTTTCAAGCTTCCAAAAGAATGAGTCTTTCAAAATACGTGGGTCGATCAAAGGGCAGCGTATCGTTGCTCTAATTGATACTGGAGCAACCCATAACTTCATTGATGAAGCTGTGGTGGCAAAGGAGTTGCAAACAGAAGATTTTGAAGGGTTCAAAGTCATGGTGGCGGATGGATTTCACATTTCTTGTACCAAAAGGGTTCCCAACTTATCCATGCAATTGGGCAACTATGAAGTCAAAGATGACTTCTATGTGGTGAATATTGGAGATACGGATGCTGTCCTTGGCATTCAATGGCTGCGTTCTCTTGGAGACATCTCTCTAAATCTGCAAACCATGGAACTCAGGTTTCAATCCGATGGAAAGAAGGTGGTGTTGAGAGGGATGTCAAATGGTGGCCCTCGAATTGTATCATTCAAAAGGATGGCGAGATTGATACGACATGATCAAGTGGATTGGGCCGCTGAATTCATGGTTCTTCCGACTAGTCCTATTGAAACAAAAATAGAACATCCTCCAGATATTCAATCTTTACTCACCAAGAAGAGTAAAGTGTTTGCTGATTTGCCTCCTGGACCACCTCCTGATAGAGGATCAGAACACATCATTGAGCTCAAAGAGGGAGCAAAACCGGTAATCATAACTCCATACCGGTATCCGAAGCGGCAAAAGGACGAGATCGAGAAGAATATTCAAGAACTCTTGAAGATGGGTTTCATCCATCCAAGCAAGAGCCCCTTTGCTTCTGCAGTGGTTCTTGTGAAGAAGAAGGATGGTACTATGCGCATGTGCGTGGATTATCGTGCTTTGAATCAAAGCACCATCAAAAACAGATATCCCATACCCAGGATAGATGAGCTCATTGATGAGCTACATGGTGCCAAGTTCTTCTCAAAAATTGATCTAAGATCGGGTTACCATCAGATTCGAATGAGGGGGTCGGATGTTGAGAAGACAGCCTTCAGATGCCACTATGGCCATTTTGAATTCTTAGTCATGCCATTTGGATTGACTAACGCCCCGGCTACCTTTCAGTCTTGCATGAATCGTATTTTTCAGAATCATTTAAGGAGGTTTGTATTAGTATTTTTTGATGACATTATGATATACAGCAAGACTTGGAGAGAACATCTTAAGCACTTGGAGAAAGTGCTTAGTATTATGGAATCTGAGAGTTTGTTTGCAAAAGCTTCCAAATGTGAATTTGGGATGACTGAGTTACTATACCTTGGCCACATAATCAGTGCTGAGGGAGTGAAGGTGGACCCAGAAAAGATCAAGGCGGTAGTTGATTGGCCACCTCCTGAGAGCTTAACTCAGTTGAAAGGTTTCTTGGGTCTATGTGGTTTTTATCGGAGATTCGTAAAGGGGTATTCACAGAATGCTGCTCCCCTTACCGATCTTACCAAAAAGGGAGCCTTTGTTTGGTCAGAAAAGGCTCAAAGTGTTTTTGACAAGTTCAAGAAAATCATGAGTTCATGCCCGGTTTTGGCAATACCGGATTTCTCCAAGCCCTTCGAGCTGCAATGTGATGCATCAGGTGAAGGTGTGGGGGCTGTCCTGATGCAAGACAAACACCCCATCGTGTTTGAGAGCAGAAAATTATGAGGAATTGAAAGAACATACTCAATCTATGACAAAGAAATGCTTGCTATTATGCATGCATTAGCCAAGTTCAGACAATACTTGGTGGGGAATAAGTTCGTGGTTAAGACTGACCACAATAGCCTCAAGCATTTCATGCACCAAAAGGATCTAAATGAGAGGCAACAGAAATGGGTGAGTAAGCTTCAAGCTTACGACTTTGATATTGAATATGTCAAAGGAAAAAATAATATAGTGGCCGATGCTCTCTCCAGGAGACCTCATCTTAGCTCATTGAGTGAGTTTACTTCAGATTGGAGAGACTTGTTGCTTGCTGATTATGCTAAAAATCAGTCTGCAACCAGCATTCTTGAGGGTACTTTTCATGATGAAAGGTACAAGGTGGTTGAAGGATTGATACACTATAAGGGAAGAATCTTTCTGGTGAATGATTCTAAATTGAAGAAGAAGATTCTTTTGAATTTTCATGATATTCCAGTTGCTGGCCACCAAGGTTTCTTCAAAACATATCGACAGATCCAAGAAAGGTTTTCTTGGAAGGGATTGAAAGGAGAGATTCAACGCTACATTCAGGAATGTCCTGTTTGTCAAGCAAATAAAAATGAGCACACTTTACCAGCTGGTTTGCTACAACCACTCCCTATTCCTAATCAAAAATGGGAAAGTATTTCAATGGGCTTCATCACAGGTTACCCAAAGCCCAAGGGAAAGATTGCATCTATGTAGTGGTGGATCGATTGACTAAATTTGCTCACTTCTTCGCTATCACCAGCACCTTTTCTGCAGCCCAAGTTGCAGATCTCTTTTTTCGAGAAGTGTTTAAACTGCATGGATTGCCAAAGAACATCGTGAGTGATAGGGACAGCAAGTTCCTAAGTAAGTTTTGGCAAGAAGTCTTCAGAATGAGTGGCACTGTGCTTACCCCAAGCACTAGCTACCATCCGCAAACTGATGGACAGACTGAGGTGGTGAATAAGTGGTTGGAGGGCTACTTGAGAAATTATGTGTCAGAACAGCAGAGAACCTGGGTCAAGTGGCTGCATATTGGTGAGTATTGCTACAATTCTACTTTTCATATGTCTATTAAGATGTCTCCTTTCTTGGCACTTTATGGGTATGAGGCACCTAGTTTTGCAGATTTAGTGTTTGGTGACAGCAAAGCACCTTTAGCCAAGGATTTGTTGCAGAATAGTCAGGATATAATGAAATCCTTGAAGGATAATTTGCAGATGGCACAAAATCAGCAAAAGATGTATGCAGATCAAAAACGTGTGGAGCGTTCCTTCGAGGTTGGAGATATGGTATATCTGAGATTACAACCATATAGACAATCTACTCTCAAGAAGAGTGGAGCTGAGAAGCTCAAACCTCGCTTCTATGGGCCCTTTAGGGTCATCAGAAAAGTTGGAGCTGTAGCTTATGAATTAGAGCTACCTTCTGATAGCAGAGTGCACAACGTCTTCCATGTGTCTCGCCTCAAGAAGGCACTTGGACATAATGTGATTGCTTCATCACAGCTACCACCTTTGGATGAAGAGGGGGAGTTAGCATTAATTCCAGAAGAGATACTTGATGTTCGAGAACGTTCTTTGAGAAAAAGAACCATCAAAGAGTACCTGGTCAAGTGGAAGGATCTACCTATGGAGGATGCAACTTGGGAAAACGATGAGATCTTGCATCATCCTAGTTTACAATTGCTTGAGGACAAGCAATTTTGGGAAGGGCGGATTGTAATGACCCCTTCTCGAATCTGAGCTCATAATGACCGTTGGCCTATTCCTGGAAATCCGTAGGCTATTCGGAAGGTGCAAATGAGGGTTTCCTATTTTTTAGGATGTCTTTGTTCGAAGTTTTGACGGCAGTTTCCTTCTGGGTTTTTCGAGAGCTTCGCGGAGGTATGTTCGTTTCAGTTTTCTGAGCATTTCCAGGAATTTACTATTTTTAGTAAATTCTATTTTTGGCAGCTAGCAGGATTATCGTAAGGAGTTTATTTTCCCCTTTTAGTTGTCTCATTCAGTTGTGGGCTTCAGAATTCGGTCTTGGCGGACTAAGTGAATGTCACTTAAAAAATTAATAATGACGTTATATTTTAACGTTGACCTTGGCCTAGACTTGTTAACTTAATGCTATTTTAAAAAGAGGGACTTAAAGGGGGGGGCGCCACATTGCATGGAAAGGGGGCGCCACTTTTGAGGATAAGCTTCTAGAAGAAGCCAATTGAAGGCTATAAAAGAAGGCATTGGGCTATCATTTGGGCATCTTGGTTTTAATGCATTGTTATGCTGCAGCTTTGGCTCTGGAACTGCTTCGGGGAATGAAGGCGTCCTAGCAAGGGCATCTCTTCATGCTTGCAAGACAGCATCTAGGGGTGAATTAATCTTTGATATTCGTATTTGCTTAAGTAGTACTTCAGTTATTTCATTGTCAGTTCTTTTGGATAATATTAGAGTTTCAGACATTGTATTTCTGTATGAGATAAATCTAGGGTTTTCATTCATAAAGGAAAAAATACAAAAAAATTAGTTCTGGGTATCAACCCATTGTTTTAGTTTGGCTTAGGCGCCCTTCTTCTCAAATTTTCAGAATTAATAAAGCTTGCATTTATTTCCTAGAGCAAATCGCCCTCCTTCCACTTGGACGCCCCTTTGGGGTTTGGCATTGGTTTTTGTGTAACATTCTGGATGCAGATTTGATCAGTTTGATGATGCTAACTTGGGCGCCATACTCCTGAAGAGATTTTGCAACAGGAATCAAGAAGATTGATTAAGTTTTGCCAGAGTTATGAATATCTGAAGAAATTAATAAGGGCTGGTTTTTTCTTCTTTCTAAGGGCAAATTTCACTTAATTTTGTAAGCTGACAGTAGTACTGGCAGCCTTCTCTATTAGTTCAATTTTCTTTTAAAATATTGTAATAGATTCAGCTCCGCCTTATGGTAGCTACTTTCCCTATTGGGTTAGCAAGCACATTCTAGGTGTAGAGCATCCGCCCTATGGTAGCTACTTACCCTTTTGGGTAAGCAAGCACATGCTGGGTGAGGAGTAGTTTCATTTCAGTATTTCCATTAAAGCATTGTTATTAAGCTCACTCCGTCATATGGTAGCCCCTTACGGGTAGCACATACTTGACGTAGAGTTCTTTATTTGTAATTACTCCGTCTTATGGTCGCCCCTACTCCTCTTGGACTGGGAAGCACATACTGGACGTTGAGTTCCATTTCTTGTAATTACTCCGTCTTATGGTCGCCCCTACTCCGCCTTGGATTGGGTAGCACATACTGGACGTTGAGTTCATTTCTTGCATCCTAGTGGCAAAGTATTTCAGTTTATTTGAGATTAACTTTTAATCTGGACGGAACTTGCTTGTGATGTTGTAATCCAAATTCTAAAAAGTTGAAAAAATTTGGCTCGGAATATTTCAGCATACAATGGCATCCGATGTTGCATTAGTTAGTGGTAGGCATACGACTTCCATTAATGTTCGCATCGTTGCTTGGAAGTATGTCATATGGGTTGGACCGTTCCAGTCGACTATGATTTGTATGTTTTGCTCGAAGAAGATTTCTGGAGGCATCAATCGCTTTAAGTACCATCTTGTATGCATTGCTTGTTGCAATGTCACGTCTTGTCCCAGTACAATGGAAGACGCAAAACAAGACAAGATTGCATTGTTGGATGAAAATAAATTAGAGAGGGCAAGGATACAAGCAGCCTTAACAACTATTGCTCATGCATTGGCAAAGGAAAATGAGATAGCTATGACAAAATTGTGGGCTATAGTCATGGTCCACGCATGCGAGACATATCCACCTCATCTAGTTCGAACAAAAGCTAGATACATAGTTTTTTTGTGCCTATAAACATACTTGGGGCACAACCTTCACTACAAGGTACAACATGGAACAAGGGGGTGCATGTGAAAATAGATAAGGCATGTGCAAATTTTTTGTACTTCAACAACCTTCCTTTCAATGTGACGAGGAGTTTGCACCGGGAATATTTGGTGACGGCATTGACAGTTGCAGGAAAATGGTACAAGGCATCCTCTCCAAGAGATTTAAGTGGGAGATGGTTCCAGGATGCGGTTGAAGATGCAAAGTCAATTTTGGAAGATCAAAAGAAATTGTAGCAAAAGTTCGGATGCACCATTCTTTTCGATGGGTGGATGGATGGAAATAACCACATCCTCATCAAATTTTTAGTGGTTTCAAATGCTGAGATGAATTTTTTGAAGTCAATTGATGCTTCGAAAAAAATAAAAAATGTAGAAACTTTGAACTTGATGCTTGAGGAGGTTGTCTTAGAGGTGGGCATCGAGAATGTTGTGCAAGTTATCACTGACAATGCAACAACATATGTGGGGGCTGATGACTTCTTAAGGAGAGACATTTATTGGTCTTTTGGATCTCTTGTGTGGCCCATTGCCTTGACCTTCTTTTGGAGGACAAACAAAATTGATTGCGTGAGATTGGTTGTAGAAGAAGCTAGGAACATCACCAAATATATTTATAATCACCTTTGATTTATCAGCTTGATGAGAGAACACACCAAAGGGAAAGAGCTTGTGCGAACACAGGTCACAAGGTTTGCAACTAACTAGCTTACATTGCAAAGTATGTACAGTTTGTTGATAGCTTTGAAGCAAATGTTTGTGAGTCAAGCATCGGTGGACTCAACATATTCAAAGAAACCTGATGCAGTCAAGGTCTCAAATTCAATTTTTAATGAGGCCTTTGCGAAGAGAGCTATAAAAATCGTCAAGTTGACTTCAAATTTCAAGTCGATTCCTTTATTTTCAATTTTTTAAAGTATTTATTTTAATTTTAAGTTTGTAACTTCAATTTGTTTGTAACTTTGTAGGTGTCAGAGCCTTTGGTGAGGGTTTTGCGCTTGGTGGATGGGGAGCAAAACCTAATGGGTTACATTTATGAGGCCATGGTAGGGCCAAAGAGGCCATCTAAAACTTTTATAGAGGGGATGGTGTCAGATTTGATCCCATTTGGGAGTTGATTGATCTGAGGTGGAATAATCAACTCCACCAATCCATCCATACAACAGGGTACCTTAACCCCAAGTTTTTCTAGTTTTTCTACTCCGATGGCTTCATAGATGCTAATGGGGAGGTTATGACCCCTGAGGTTAAGGTGAGGGACTTCATTGTTTTAGACTTACAAAACTATAAGCAAGCTAGGGGGATGCTCTTTCCTTTAGCACTAGTTATCCAAGGGAGATCCATGTAGTCACCAGGTTATAAAAAATGAAGTCTTTACTTATACCTTACAAGTTACAAATTTACAATTATTAATAATTTAATTACTTACAAACTTTTGAATATTTTGTTTGCAGGTTCATGGTGGGAAGATTGGGGTGGAAATACCCAAATCTTCAAAATACAGTCCTTTGCGTTTTATCTCAACCTTGTAGTTCTTCTGGATGTGAGCGCAACTAGAGTTTGTTTGATGCCATTCACATGAAGAAGCGCAATAAGTTGAGTAAAAAATACCTCAATGACCTGATTTTTGTGCTATACAACCTTCGACTTCTCACAAAATAGGTGGATAACACATCATAGGAGCCTATCGATCTAGATGAGATCGATTGCTACAGTGACAGGATTGCACAGGACGAGGAACCCTGCTTGTTCACAGAGGACAAAATTGTTGATTTTGGGAGGCAAGCTATGGAGGGTGCAGGTAGTGGTGCAGCATGAGAGATTGGATTGGATGACATCCTTGTAGATGTTGAAGATGAGGCAAATGAGGAGTCACAGTAAGCTAGTACTAGGGTGGAGCCATGGGTGCAACGTTCTAGGCAGAGCGAGGAGGGGCAACTGAGTGGGAGGACTAGACTCTCTGTCTCCCTTAGTTTTCGACAGAGCAGGGAAGAGAAAATTCTAGATTCTTGTATAAGTATCAATTTATTGTTGACAATTGTATTCGCATGAATCATGATTATGTGATTGTGTTCTCTATTTGTTTTCAAATCTAATAGAAAACACTTCCCCAACGTTTTACATAATCATTTGATACATTTTGTAATTGTAATTTGTATAAAATATATATTTTTTACGCATGCGGTGGCACGCTGATGGACACACCCCATCAATAGTGAACCCATCATGTGGGCCTCCTATGGAATCTTCAATCTGGTCGTACTCATACCCATTGGGGAGTAGCTTTCATCATCATCCTCATTAGTATACGGAAAAAGAGGATAGACATGAAGAGCATCTAAAGGTGCATCTGTTGTTTTCGCTGTAGTGGAGGAAAACTTGCTTGATGTGATAGAGTAAATCTCTTCCAAAGGGCGGTTGTAGGTTAGGCAAGTTGCATTCTGATGACATTGTATTGATGGTTTTGTACATTGAACAACTCAAAGTGATTGTGAAAGGGAATCTTCATACTAATGAAAATATTCTTCATTTGCTTTGGATGTAGTCGAACAATTGGATCATCTGATGGCTTAGTAGGCAGGAATTTTTCAAGAAACGAATTAATGTAGTGTGTTGGAATGACATTGGGACTATCCCAAAAGTCATACTGAGTAATGTTGAACTTAGGCCATTCATAAGATCATTGAATAAGGAATTCAAACTCATGCCTTTCCACAATAGTAATAAATTCTTTACTGGCAGAAGTCTACTGGTGCTGATCATCTGGATATGCATTATTATTATAACATAAAACAAGTGATCCCCACCTTTTACCACCTGATTCCTGAAACTGAGAAGTGAAACCCAATCTACAAGCATTAATGGCATATGATTCGTCATAGGATTTAGATGTCATGCGATGCCTTTCATCAATTAATCTTTGCAATATGGAGGTGGAATTCCAGATCTATTCACCATGACATTATCACCATTTTTACCTTGTATTCTGAATTCTGTTATCTGAAAATGAAATCACCTAAATAATTCTTTTTGCCTTGGATATGTTCCACAGTAAAATCAAAATCTACAAGAAATGTTGCCCACCTGATCAATCTGCTAGAACCACCTTTCTTCTAGTTATCAGGAATCAACAAAAAGCTCATAAAGTTATTGAGATGAGATCTGATGACAATTTTTTCTGATCTAACAAAGATCATGAAAGCATGAATAGCTTTAATTGCAGCAAGTAATTCTTTATGAGTAGAGTGGTAATTAATCTGAGCCTGTTTAAATGTTCCCAAAGCAAATCTGCAAGGTTGTTTAGTTCCATTATCTAATTTTTCTTTCAATACAGCTCCCCAGAATTTATTTGAAGCATCAGTCTCAATGATTTTCAAATCATTCCCAGGAAGTTTAAGAGGAGACATTTTCTGACAATTTTCCTTAATTCTAATTACAATAGTTGTCATGCCTTAATCCCAAGGAGAGACAACCTTTTATTTAATAACAATCTATTTTGAGCTATATTGTAATAGTATCCTGCAACATAGTTTACACATCCTAAAAATCTCTGAAGAGTTTTCTTATCTGGAATTTCATCAGGAAAGTCCCTGACATTTTTGAGAATATGATTTTGAACTGCAACTTCTCTTGATTTGATAGTTATTCCCAAGAAATCTATTTCATCTTTGAATACAACCATTTTCTTGGCATATAAAACCAAAACATTTTCATATACCAGTTTATAAAGCTGTTCTAGATGCTGTATATGCTTTTTTGGAGATTTAGACAAACCCAGAATATCATCTATATATACAATAATAAATATGGATAATGGAGCAAAAATCTGATTCATCATATTATGGAAAATACTTGGAGCAGTTTTCAAGCCAAAAGGCAAAACATTCCACTCATAGTGACCAAAAGGTGTAATAAAAGTTGTTTTATACCTATCTTGCTCTTCTCCCTGAATTTGCCAAAACCCATATTTGAGATCAAACTTACTATAGGCTTTACTGCTTTCTATTCTCTGCAAAATTTCATCTTTGGATGGTAAGGGATGTTGTACAGGAATTACATATTTAATGAAATATAATGTACAAGTCTTCTTTTTCGTCTGACTTGTTATGATATTTTATTCACATAAAATGCTTCGCATGCCCAATGACTAGTAGATTTTCTGCTCAAACCCATAGACTCAAGCTAAGTAATTTCTTCAAAGCATTCTTGACTTAGGGATGGGGACATACTTGAATGATGAGTTTTAAACATAGGCTCAATTTCTTTTCCTTGTCCTTGATCATTTTTAGCTCTATCTTGCAAGTATGAGTTTTTCTATTTCTAAATGCCAGAGGATTTTCAGATCAACAATCTTGCTTGATCTTATTTATAATGGATTCTATGTTATCAGTACAAAGATTTATGGCCTTATGAATCCAAGTATTATTAACAATCTTCTCAGGTTTTTCCAATAATGAAATCTGGGAAACATATTTCTGTTTTTTAGGCAATTCATACAATCCAGCCAAAGTGATTTTATCTTGAAATATTGACAAAGGATAAACCATGGACACGTTTATCAGAACCTATCATCATATCATATTTAGGTATTTCATGTTGGACTATCTTAAAGTGCATGATTTTATCTCCAATGTGAAATGGAACAATAGCTGACCATTCTGAAACAAAAGTCTTTGTATTGAATCTCAATCTATGGAAATCTGGTTGCCATTGATCTGTGGGAATATAATTATACCTTCCCAATGAGATATCTGCACCAATGTCTAATAAGACATCCAACTTATATTCTCTAAATCCATTCCACTTATTTTCTAGTGAACACACAGGATTATGAGTGTTGTGTGACTTTACTTGCTGAATATTGGAAGATCCTGAGGTATCACCCGGGGGAAAAAAATTCTGGTAGGCAACTTGTTCATGAAAATATCTTTCTTCTACAAGCTGTGCTATTTGCTCCAATTCTTGTTCAACTAAGGATTCACCATGTAGTTGGGATATTTCTTCTTTAAGCAGGGATTCAAGCTCTTGCTGAGCTTTTGCCAGGAAAAGCTTGAGCTTTTGAATACGCTCCTTTCTCCATAGAGAGTGGGATGGAGGAGTAGTATAAGCTTGCTCAATTCTGTCTTGAAGAGACAATTTTTGGAGATTAGGAATCAGAGCTTGGAATCTCTCCTTTGGCCTCTGTTCTTGGGATAGCTTCAGCTTGTTCTATTTGTTGAAGCAAAGCAGTTCGTGTAGTTGTCAAATAGACAGGAGTATTGACATACCTTTGCTTTAGATTTGCAATATGCTGAGACAAGATTAAGGCATCAGGTATGGGTGTGTTTGAAAGCATGTGTTTGGAACCCAATTTCTGAATCAAAATCAGATGAACTTGATTCCTCAGAAGAACAGTGATTAAGATAAACATGAGCATCGGAATTATCTGATTCATATGAGATATCAGACTCATATTTTTCATCATCAGCAGAGATCAAAACATAATTATCTTCGTTGATATTATTGGCATCAAGGAAATTGACTTTTTTAGCTTCCTTTTTTCTGTCAGGACATTTGTTAGTATAATGATCTCCTTGATAGATGAAACATTTGACTGGTTTCTTTTGAAAACCATGTTTTGTTTTTCTAAAAATCTTTCTAGGCCAATGTTTCTTTTCAGAAGACCATTGCTTGGTATATATCTTTTTCTTTTTCCATGGGTCATGTGACTGAGAAGAACAATCACAAGAATGAGATTGTTTTTTATTTCTTCTATATTTATTATATCTCTGTGTCCATGCAACCAAAATTATCATCTTGCCAACACATAACCTAGCACCAATCTCTTTATGAAACCTTAATGTTTCTTTGTGCTTTTTATTTTCTTGACGGAGTTTGATATGAACTCCTTTTATATTCTGATTGATTCTGACAAATGACATTTCAGTCAATGCATCTCTAATTGCTTCTTTATACTTGGTTGCAAAATAGTCAGGAAATGACTCAAGATATCTAATCTTGTAAGCAGGATAATGAATTTCTCCAGAGTTATAGAACAGACCTTCCATATAACACATATTCTTCTAGTCTGCTCATATCCCAGAGTTGGGCTTTCATAAACTTAACTTTGTTCATTTCCTTATCATTATCCAACCTACCAACAAACTCATTGATTAAAACATTGCAAAGAGCTATTATAGATTGATCATGATTAAAAATATTTGCTTGAGTATCTGGATGCAACAATTCCCACCATTCCTTTACTATACCAATGAATCCATTCACAATACTTTCAGTAACATCTTTAGGAGTCCTTCTGTATGATATAACTTGAGAACTTGCCCATGTTAACATAGCACGAATCACTTTCTTTTCTCAGGGGGTTCACAGTGAAATTTTCATAAGAAAGGTTGCAAATTTAATGTTCTCATTTGACCTTCAAGAGGAGTTTGGTTAGATGATTGCTGATCTGTATAAATGGATTCTCCTTCATGGGCCAGTTCTATTTTAGCCATGCCTACTTGAAATGACTTATCAACAGTGGATTCCATCAGAGGTAAACTCTTGGCTTTTCCTCTGAATTGCATCTTTTGTACATCTTTCCAGGAGTTGAGATATGGTTGGAACGACAAACTAGGAGGCTCAGTCTTTTCTATTTCTTCTTTAGGCTGAGTTCTCCAGGAAAGTTTTTAGCTTGTCCAATTTTATGAAGAACGTCAGGAATTTGAGCTACCTTGGGGGAATGTTCTATTATAACCCTTTCTATGCTATTAGACATGTTTCTAATCTGACTGACTTCTTTATGAATTGTATCCTGATTCTGAATTAGAGTATCAATCTTATGAACTCGTAAGTGCAATTCTATTCCTATGGCAATGATTCTTGTATTTGCTTGACTGCTAGCCTTTGTAGTTTTTTGCTCAAAATCTGAAATACTCTGCTCTGTTTGTTTCTGATCTTGGCTGATGGCTTCTAAGACCTGATGAGTATTATTCTGAAAGCTAGTAGACAGAATCATGTAAATGACCTATAGCCTTAGTGAGTTGTCTTTTTTGGTAAAGATCAATGGTTTCCAACATCTTGTTTGTTTGGTCTAAGGATTTCTGGATATCTGAGATCCTATTATTGATGCATTTAGTAGCAAGATTATTCCAGTTCATCAGCCTTACTTCAGGACACTGATCAAGATTTTTCTCAGTTTGTCTAAGCTAATACATTTGTGCTTTGTATTTACCATCAGGAGAATACTGATTAAAATCAACAGTCTTAGGAAAAACCTTTTCTGTATAGGACCCATCACCTAGAGGTGTCTTCCATACATGTTCTCTGTCTTTTTCAACCTTTTTCTCAGAGATTCCTTCCATCAAAATATTTCTAGTCTCTGCTAAAAAGCTGTTTATTTTTGGTCAATAAATCCATAGTCTGCTTATCATAGATTACTATTTTTCTTGATATCATATTCATAGAGTGATCCAAGATTTTTTGACAATTTGTACATAATATGTCATCTATCTGTGGATCATGAACTCTCTTTGGATGCAGGCAAATATGATTGGAAGTGGTTCCTATATCTTGCAAATGATTCTTAAGAGCAGGTTTTGACTGTGCAAATCTTATGATTGATTTGTTTGGTAGATATTTTACTGAGCTAGCAAAAGATAAGGATTTGTGGGGCTTCTGTATAAAGTCTGTATCGACAATCCATTGCTGAGGAATTTTAAAATCAGACCAGGATATTGTTTCAGCTGGGACAATCTGACTATAATCATTTGTCTTGCACACCATGCTTTTGCCTTGGGTGGGTCCGTGCTTGACAATAGGATTTAAGGTGTTGGTAATACGATACATAACCTTATATTGAATGGCTAAGGGACATGAGCCGTCAATCATGTCAAGACCATGAGTCTGGAGAAAAAGCTTAAGAAGCTTGTTCAAGTTGGATTTTTCATGGATGGCTACTAGATAATTTGGATTGTAAGTGAAAAACACAGGGCCATCATGTAAGCCAGTTTGGACAATAGTCAGTAAGCAAGCAACAAAAGTAGCGTGTCTCAGACAACTTAGATAGATAGACAAACAACTTTGAAATAAAATATAATTGTGTCACCACTATAAATTGTTGAACATGATGAAAATACCACCGGTTGCAGGTATAACCATGTCCTTTTATTGTGACTAAGGCCTATCAATAGTATTTACCATGGGCCAGAATGAAACTTAACCGTGGCTTATTAAATATTTGAAGTGCAAGATTGATAATTAAACCACTGACATAAAGCTAAACTAGCACGTAGCGGCTAGGCAACTGCCTCTGCTCATTGTTCACACCATTGGTGGCTTCGAGTCAACACTCCGCCAATTGCAACATACACTCGGCGACCACAACAATGTATGTGACCTTGCTGCCAGTAATAATGTAATGTCCCCTCTTTCCTAAGGAGATCACTCGGTTATGCAGATTAGCCTATGCAATATTCCCGTAGGCTAATAGAGGTGTTGAGGGAATAAATGGCGGGCAAAATGGTAATATTCAGTGGGAAAAGTCACTTAAAAGTGTCTATTGTTATATTTTTCCATCATGGAATTACTTTTCGACATTAGAATATATTTTTATTCTAATAAATTAACTTTATAAAATTTAAGTGACTTTATAATATTAAAGTGACTTAATAAAGTTTAAGTGACTTTATTAAATTAAAGTGAAATAAAAGATTTTTTTTTTCCAAAGGGGGGCGACCCATATTGGAGACCTAAAAGTTCATAAAATGAGATTTAAGAGGAATTTGGAGTCTAGGGTTGGTTGGTTGGAATCTATATATTTTTCTCTTTCATTTCATTGAGATCATTATGTCATTTTCTCAAAAACAGATTTTTGCAATTTGGAGCAGCGCTTTAGATGAAAATTGATTGAGGACGGAAACCCTCTTTTAGTTCAGCCATAGGTGACGGAAACCCTTTATTGGATACTTGTGTTTGGGGATGGAAACCTCGCATTCATATTGAGTGCAAGGGTGTGAAATGTATTCTGCAATCAGGTTTTTAGGGATTTTATATCAGATTTAAGGGCCTTACAACTAGGGTTTGAGTGGGCAATTTGCTGCCATCACTTTGCAGTAATTTTACCAGTCTTTCATGATCATTTCCAGCTTTTGGACCATCATTTTCAGTAGTGCATTGATGAAGATTCAGCGCTTTCCGGATATGCAGTTAATGTAGTTCTTTGTTAGAAATAATATTATGTTAGGGAAAATCTAATGGTTGTTATGTTCTGATCAGTTTTGGATTAGATTTGAAGTTTATTGTAAAAACCTATGGCATAATGAAATAAAGATTTCCATTGGTCTTACATTATGATAAGTACTGTAGTTCCTCTATAGGCATCTATTATATCTTACATGCATTGAAACAAGTATAAAATTGCAAGTAAACAATCAAAAATCAGATCTCAATAGTTGCATGCTAAGTGTTTGACGAAATGTCAAACCGCTTAAACTGAAAAATTTGGATCAGATTTGGGAAGAGATCTTTCAATGGTATCAGAGCTATGTTCCTGCCGCCCTGCAGGGTTTTGATTTGATGCAATCACGAGGGAGGGGTCCACACAGGTATTATACACGTAGACGAGCACAACTTGAGTCTGGTCTAGAGACAGAGATTAGAGCCATGGAAGATAGATCTGAGGGTGGTCATAGTCCGCCCCGGGATGAACAGGTGGATCCTGATAGAGAGCTTCTGAGGACTCTGGCAGCCACTCAACAGCGGTTGATTTAGTCCATGGATCGAATGGGCACTGCCTTTGACAGGATGACCTTGGGTAGACCAAGAGGGTGCCATGACAACAGAGATAGACATGATAGCGTGGATAGACGTGACGGGGGAGACATGTCAGTCTCAGTTGCATCTAGCCATGGAGCCCATAGTGGGCGTTCAGTGTTTGGTAGCGTATTGGGGTTTCCTCATTAGGAGAGGTGGTCTACATGGATAGCTGATAGACCTATGCAGCCCAGTTTCTTGCCTCAAGATGACCCATCGGTAGTTGTTGATCCACTTGAGGAAGTGGAATTCTAGGATACTATTATGGCAGCCAGTGAGGAGTGGAGGAATTTACCTCAATAGGTGAGATGCATTCCCTCTTTCGCAGTATTGTGCACAACGGAGAGATAGCGTGAGGGCCTGACAGGACAGGAGGCCTAGGCCGTAGCAGAACAGGGAGCTAAAGCAAGCTACCAAAAAGGTGACTCTTTCCACCTTTGATGGTAGTGGGAAGATTAGTGTGAGAGCTTGGATTCATAAGCTTGACACATATCTTACCCTCAAGCCTATGCAAGAGCAAGAGGCTATTCAATTTGCTACCGTACACCTTGAGGGAGTAGCATATGATTGGTGGCATCATGGGCTGGTCACCCAAAACCATGATCTCCTACGGTCTTACAAGGAGTTCAATGAGAGGTTGATTTCTAGATTCGACCATAAGGATGTGGAATTGTATCATAGAGATTTGGCTCAGCTTCGCCAGAGTGGACATGTTGATTCTTACATCAACGAGTTCCAGCGTATAGCAGTGATGGTCCATGAGATGCCTGAGAAGTGTGTGGTGATGCTTTTCATAGAGGGATTACATGACATGATGAGAGGATTGGTCAAGGCTCTTAAGCCCAGGACACTGCACGATGCCATTCAGACGGCATTGGATTTGGACACATCACCTCCTTATCAGCCAAATAAGAAGTTCTCCCAGAGCTCCAAACCATTTCAGCGCTTTTCTACTCAGCCTAAGAGTGTATCCCTCCTAGGATGGATCCAGATATGTGCAACGAGTTGAGGAGGAAGAATCTTTTCTTCTATTGTAAGGAACCTTGGGAGCCTGGATAGCGCTGCCTTGGTAAAGGCAAGGTGCATCTTATATAGGTTGTTTCAGATGTGGACGATGAGCATATTCAGGATACAGGTTCAGGGGATAGTGATAGTGGACGTGTGCATGAGGAGTAGCCATAGGTTGAGCTTGGAGAGGATGGGGCATTGGATTCAACCAATGTCACTATTGTCTCACTTTCAGGAGTCCCTAGGTACCATCCTTTTCCGCTGAAAGGAGTACTTAAGGGGCAACGGGTTGTTTGCTTGATTGACAGTGGTGCTACGCACAACTTCATTGATGAGGGGTTGGTTGCGAAGCGTGGATTACATGTTGAGGACTTTGAGGGGTTTAGTGTGAGAGTGGCAGAGGGTTTCTCTATGAGTTGCACTAGGAGGATTCCTCAGCTTAGCATCCAGATGGCAGACTACACATTGATCGATGATTTCTATGTAGTGGGTCTTGGTGAGATAGATGCAGTGTTGGGCATTCAGTGGCTTCAGTCCCTTGGTAGATATGTTCAGGATTTTAGATGGATGGAGTTAGAGTTTATGGCAGACGGGAAGAAGATTGTGCTTAAGGCCCTTCCAGATGGTGGGCCTAGAGTTGTTTCAGCACACAAAATGGAGTCTATATTCAAACTTGGGGATGTTGCCTGGGCAATCCAATGTTTTCTTTCATCCAAGTCTTCTTCGAGTAGTGGGCAACCTTACCACATGGATATCTAAGCAGTAGTGGATAGGCACGGACCGGTTTTTGTTGACATTCCTCGAGGTAGACCGCCAAAGAGAGGTTTTGAGCATGTGATAGAGTTGGAGGGTGCCAAACCCGTGATCACTACTCCATATCGTCATCCTAAGAAATTCAAGGATGAGATAGAGAAAGACATCATAGAGCTTCTTGATATGGGATGCATTCGTCCTAGCTCCAACGCCTTTGCTTTTTCGGTTGTGTTGGTTAAGAAGAAGGATGGCACTATGCGGATGTGCATTGACTACCATGCATTAAATAGGAAAACTATCAAGAACTAGTATCCTATTCCACGCGTAGATGAGCTACTAGATGAGTTGCAATGGGCTATATACTTTTCGAAGATTGATCTTCGATTTGGATACCATTCGATTCGTGTTTGAGATGAGGACATCCACAAGACAACATTTAGATGTCATTATGGGCACTATGAGTTCTTAGTGATGCCATTTGGCCTCACTAATGCACCTACTACATTCCAGTCATGTATGAACCATATTTTCAATAAGAAGTATCGGAATTTTGTGCTAGTGTTCTTCGATGACATATTGATATACAACAGGACATGGGAAGAACATTTGGAGTAGCTGGAGGTGGTACTTGGCATTATGGAGACACAGTCTCTATTTGCTAAGATGTCCAAATGTGAGTTTGGACTTATAGAGTTCCTTTATCTTGGGCATGTCATTGGGGCCAACGGGGTCAAAGTTCATCAGGGGAAAATTGAGGCTATGCTTGATTGGCAACAATCGAGGAATATTTTAGATTTGAGGAGATTCCTAGGACTTAGTGGATATTACAGGAGGTTTGTCAGGGGATATTCACAGCTTGCAACTCCATTGACAAATCTTACACGAAAGGGGGCATTTAGATGGATAGATGAGGCATAGGTTATTTTTGATAGACTCAAGGGAGTCATGAGCACTTGTCCAGTTTTGGCTCTTCCAAATTTCTCTCAGCCCTTTGTAGTAGAGTGTGATGCATCTGGTGTGGGTATTGGTGCGGTTCTTATGTAGGATCGCCATTCTATTGCCTACGAGAGTAGGAAGTTGAGAGACAATGAGAGGTTGTACTCCACCTATGACAAGGAGATGCTCGCCATTATGCATGCATTGGCAAAGTTCAAGCAGTACTTGGTAGGTGGGAAGTTCTTGGTAAGAACTGACCACAACAGTTTGAAGTATTTTTTAGAGCAAAGGGTACTTAATGAAAAGCAACAAAAGTGGGTCAGCAAGACCCAACCGTATGATTTTGACATTGAATATGTCAAAGGGAAGAAAAATGTAGTGGCTTATGCACTTTCTAGAAAGCCAGTGATTGCTGCCCTATGTTCTATGAGTGAGATTTCAGCTGATTGGAAATCTCAGCGTTTGGTTGAGTACTCCAAGAACACTTTTGCATGTGAGGTGATGGATGCTAAGATTCAAGATGAAAGATATAAGGTGATTGTTGATCTGATTTGTTATAAAAACAGAATTTTTTGAGTCCCTGAATTTAAACTCAAGGATAAGATTCTACATGCCATTCATGATACACCACTTGCAGGACATCCAGGATACTTCAAAACATATAGACATGTGAGGGAGAGATTCTCATGGAAGGGTCTCAAGGAGGATGTCTTATGCCATGTTCGTGAATGTTTGACTTGTCAGCAAAACAAGTCTGAGCATACTTTTCCAGCAGAGTTATTGCAGCCATTGCCCATTCTGGATCAGAAATGGGAAAGTATCTTGATGGATTTTATTACAGGGCTTCCAAAAGCCCAAGGGAGAGATTTCTTTTTTGTAGTGGTTGATAGATTGACGAAGTATGCACACTTCTTCGCTATCTCAACCAATAGTACAACATTCCAAGTGGCGGATTTGTTCTTTCGAGAGATATTCAGATTGCATGGGCTTCCAAAGACCAATGTCAGTGATCGGGACAGTAGGTTTATGAGTACATTTTGGCAGGAGCTTTTCTGATTGGTTGGTATTGAGTTGACCCCGAGTACTAGTTATCACCCTCAGACAGATGGGTAGACAGAGATTGTGAACAAGTGGGTTGAGGTATATCTTCGTAACTATGTTTTAAGGCAGCAAAAGGCATGGGTTAGGTGGTTGTATTTGGGTGAATATTGCTATAATACTACCTACCACATGTCTATTTGTATGACTCCCTTCCGAGCGCTATATGGGCATGATGTGGCATCTTTTATTGACTTGGCATTTGACGATAGTAGAGCTCTAAAGGCTTGGGAGTGTTTACAGGATAGCCAGGATATCCTTAAGACACTCAAGGATAATATTTAGCATGCCCAAAACCAGCAAAAGATGTATGCAGACAGGCACAAGATTGAGAGGGCATTTGAGGTAGGGGACATGGTATTCTTACGCCTACAACTATATAGACAGAGTACTCTCAAGAAGAGTGGGGCGGAAAAGCTTAAGCCTCGTTTTTATGGTCCGTATAGAGTGATGAAGCCAGTTGGAGAGGTAGCGTATGAGTTGGAGCTACCTTCGGAAAGTAAGATACACAATGTTTTTCATGTGTCTTGCTTGAAGAAGGCTTTGGGGCAGCATGTAGTTTCATCTCCTGAGTTGCCACCCTTGGATGAGGAAGGTAGATTGGATTTGATTCCTAAGGAGATCTTGGATATAAGGGAAAGACAGTTGAGGAGTAGAGTGATCCGAGAGTATTTGGTTCAATGGAGGGATTTGCCCTTTGAGGATGCTACATGGTAAGGTGAGATGATACTTCAGTATCCAACTTTACAGTTGCTTGGGGACAAGCAATCCCGGGAATGGAGGACTGTAATGTCCCCTCTTTCCTAAGGAGATCACTCAGTTATGCAGATTAGCCTATTCAGTATTCCCGTAGGCTAATGGAGGTGTTGAGGGAATAAATGGCAGACAAAATGGTAATATTCAGTGGGAAAAGTCACTTAAAATTGTCTATTGTTATATTTTTCCATCATGGAATTACTTTTTGACATTAGAATATATTTTTATTCTAATAAAGTAACTTTATAAAATTTAATTGACTTTATAATATTAAAGTGACTTAATAAAGTCTAAGTGACTTTATTAAATTAAAGTGAAATAAAAGATTTTTTTTCCCAAAGGGGGGCGACCCATATTGGAGACCTAAAAGTTCATAAAATGAGATTTAAGAGGAATTTGGAGTCTAGGGTTGGTTGGTTGGAATCTATATATATTTCTCTTTCATTTCATTGAGATCATTGTGTCATTTTCTCAAAAACAGATTTTTGCAATTTGGAGCAGTGCTTCAGATGAAAATTGATCGAGGACGGAAACCCTTTTTTAGTTCAGCCATAGGTGACGGAAACCCTCTATTGGATAATACTTGTTTTTGGGGATGGAAACCTCTAGATACGAAGGGCATTCATATTCAATGACTGCAAGGGTGTGAAAGGTATTCTGCAGTCAGGTTTTCAAGGATTTTATATCAGATTTAAGGGCCTTACAACTAGGGTTTGAGTGGGCAGTTTGCTGCCATCACTTTGCAGTAATTTTACTAGTCTTTCATGATCATTTCCAGCCTTTGGACCATCATTTTCAGTAGTGCATTGATGAAGATTCAGCCCTTTCTGGGTATGCAGTTAAGGTAATTCTTTTTTGTTAGAAGTAATATTATGTTAGGGAAAATCTAATGGTTGTTATTTGCTGATCAGTTTTGGATCAGATTTGAAGTTTATTGTAAAAACCTATGGCATAATGAAATAAATATTTCCATTGGTCCTACATTATGATAAGTAATGTAGTTCCTCTATAGGCATCTATTATATCTTACATGCATTGAAACAAGTATAAAATTGCATGTAAACAATCAGTAATCAGATCTCAGCAGTTGCATGCTAAGTGTTTGACGAAATGCCAAACCACTTAAACTGAAAAATTTGGATCAAATTTGGGAAGGGATCGACAACTGCCTCTGCTCATTGTTCACACCATTGGTGGCTTCGAGTCAACACTCCGCCAATTGCAACATACACTTGGTGACCACAACAATGTATGTGACCTTGCTACCAGTAAGCCCTATTGCCACTGCCTAGCTATCAAAACCATTGCCCTGCAAGATTGGGCCACCAAAGTGCCTCCCACTCTAAAACTCCTATGCTGTTGTGTGGGCTCCGAGTAACAATGTTTGGCAAAGGATCCAAGCTGAGCCACTTGGAATCTTGGGCGATGCCCTTGTCTAGCTTAAACAAAGTGCATGCCCCCTTTCAGGGCACCTATAAATACTCAATCTTTGCAGCCTTGCATAGTCGACACAGGTCTTCAGCCTCAATATAAACACAGTCGCCATGATGCCCTTCACGGGCTTAAACTCTTCCCTCATCTCTAAACAAAGGCCCTCAGCCTTAATACGTAGTCATCGCTGCTTTGGGTGACGCCATTGTCATCCTTAGTCGGGTCGCCACCACCATGGGTGGCTTCACAAAGCACAATGCTAGCCCCTATCAGGCCGCCCCTTTTTAATTTCCCCTCTATGTGACCATGCGAGGTGACCTGGGGCTAAACCCTTAAGGACCTGCCATACATGAAAAGGCCACCCCTAAACTTGAAGGTCTTACCACATTTTAGCCTTCTAAAACAATATATGAAGTAGTAGTGCTTTTCTAAAATTCCTATAAATTTCGACGTTGCCCCATAAATTTCCAAGCATTTTAGGGACTCTCAAGATTACTATAAAATTGATTTCGACATTTTTTGCCTTATGGTGTTCATGAATTATTTGGGAGAAAAATGTTAAGATTACAAAGGAATAAAGGCAAACCCAGGGTTTAAACTTTAAAAATTCATAACAATTAATTGGTAGCTCCTAAATTTTTCCCCACAATATGTTACGAAATCATGGGAAAGTGTAGATTAATCTAAAATTAATTAAGGATAAATTTGAAGAATTTTTGATAGCATAAAAACTATAAAATCAAAACAACCTTCTAGGCCTTAAAGCACTACAAGTCATTTGCTTAACTTTCAATGAAAACTTGAAACTAATCATTTGTTCTTATTATCAAAGCATGTAAATAGAAATATTGAGAGCTAAATAATACTTTCCTTTACATGAATGAATCGCTAATATTCATTGTATAAAATTTACAACTTTACTTTCAAGGGGTTACAAGAAGAAGAATCCCACAACTTTGCTTTCAAACTTATTGCAATTTTTCCATCAATCAGTTTTGTTTGGGAAAGGATAAAAGTCAATTTAGCTGAATCCATCAAACACAAGATACGTCTTAAGTCACTTTCACAACATTGGAATAATCTTCTTAAAGCCTTATCTTTAACTTTATCTAGTTCTGATTTGCTGGATTCTAAGTCTATTGAGAATAATCAGTGTAATAAAAAGTGGTTAGCTCCCCCGATTGGAGTAGGAAAATTGAACACTGATGGTGCTTTGAGAGGTAATCCAGGTATGGCTAGTATGGGTGGCATAGGAAGATGTTTAGATGCTTCAGTGAATTTTCTCTTTTCAGCAAAATTGGGTTATGCTACGAACAATATAACTGAGATTAGAGCTGTTTTCATAGGTATGCAAGAAGTTGTGAAAGTGGGATGGTCAAGGATTCAGGTTGAATCTAATTCACTTCTGACCATTAATCTTTTATCAAATAACTACTTCTTACAAGAGTAGGAATTGGCAATTTGTAAGAGACCAGGAAAAGATTCAGAAGCTGAAGGAATAGTTTCAACAAATTAGCTTCCATCATGTTCCTCGAGGGCTTAACAGAGTTGCGGATGCGTTAGCTAATTGGGCATTGGATAATGATAATCTCCTTTGCTATGGGCCTCCACAGTTATGGTGGCCGACTAAGATTCAAGATGATGTTAGACAGATTTTGGATCTTGATTTAAGCTGATGGCTTCTTGTGGTTTTATTATTATTCTTTCCTATGCCCAAGCTTGGGCTAATAGTTATACTGCTTGGCATAGCTTGTTTGATGGAATTTATTTTTGATCCATGGTTCTTATGCATGAGCTTCTAGTAATCAGTCTTGTTGGTTTCGTGGCCACTACATGCATGGCCCAGTGGCTGGTTTTCTTTTGGTTAGGCGTGTTCTTTGAGCATGCTGAAGGGGGCAGGCCAGGTGTGAGCCCTGGGCAATTTTGGCGGAATAGATACCGCTGCCTCCTTGGATCTTACCCAAAGTGGCATTTCTTTGAGATGTTTTCCACCAATTTTTTCCCCCCAAAACATGAGAAATCAAATAAGTCTTCATCTCCACGAATATGCAAGTGGAAGGCTCCTAAATGATGCACCAAGTGATAAAAGGAAGGGCTCACCTTCCAAATGTATTCACATCCTCAAGTAGAAGACTCTAGGCAACCTCTGAGCCAAAACCCCCAACCCGAGACTTCTAGTGACCAACAACAAGGTAACAAGGAAAATACAAGTAGTAGTTCAAGGAGAGGTTGTAGGAGTCAACCTACTAGCACAATGTACTTAATCCTTAAGGGTAGAGCCATTTTATTCTCATGGATGCCAAAATACATACAATCAATTACAACATCACAAGGTGTTTTTTCAAGAATACCAACAAGGGAGGAGATGAAGAAATCTCATGGCAACAAAGCATGTATATCGTCAAATTGCCATTCCATGACAAGAGCCCATGACCTCAGATACCTTTCCAAGGTGCGGGAAAACAAAATAACCATCCCAAATAGAGGTATGAGGCACCGACACCTATAATGGAAAGGGAAAGATTGCCTTGAGAGCAAGCCTCACAAGTTCCCATCCAGGCCCATAAAATAGCTTGTCTTACAAGTGGTAGATCCTCATGAGTCCTACTCCCCTACAAACAAATAAGGTTGGCCCAATTTTGAGCAGCCTAACCTTGCTAATTTAAATCAATAATGACACATAAAAAACAGCCACCTATAGTGGTCCTAAAGCTCCCAAAAACTCTCTTAAAAGGGTTAAAAAAAATGCATGCCTAAAGGCCTAAATTTTTCCAACAAGCCAATAAGGTTATGAGCCCAACAATGTCTTCACTACAAACTCACAATATGCATTTCAAGGCAAGAAAGGAAACATGAAAATCATGTATAAATAAACACAAAGCATATGAGAATTCCAAGGGAAATACCCTACCTTAAAACTCTCTATTAATTCAAAGTTCCATCCGTTTCTTCAATCTTTTTTCTTTCAAACCCCAAGTCCAAAGCCACTAAAATCAGTAAAGCTTGTTCTTGCAATACAAAAAGAGCCAAAGGAGGAATAATGAAAAAGAGTGGAAGAAGAGTCCCCACAAGTAAAGAGGTCATATTATAAATAGGAAAGTATTCCAAAGGCTCACCAAATATGATTTTTCCATGTGCGATCCTCCACTCATAAGACTTGCTCCTCAAGTCTTCATTTCCAACATATCTTCATACAATTCATAAATTCACTTTACCTACCACACGGGTTTATTACATTGCAATAACTCTCTTTATCAAGGCATTCAAGAGGGCCTTATAATGCCCAAAAGTCAACAAGATGCCAATAATATTCTTCCCCACCCTCATATATGGTTGAAAGACTTAAATAAACACTAGGAATTAGAAAACTTGATCAATACACCTCAATAATTATACATCCATTTGAAAATCCGAAATTCACGGGTGGCAAATATATATGGGCCAACTCACAACTCCACTAGGTTTTTAGAAATCACTAGGGGTCAAGGGTCAACTGGGAAAGAGAATGGAATTGGAATATTAGCTTAAAAATTTAGACAATTTCTAATAAGGGTCAATTAGTTTCATATAGCAAAACAAATCCAGGTAAATAGAAAACATTTAACATCCTAGGGAACACATTGGTGATTTGATGCTCCATATAATTCAAGTTTCCTCATTTGGACTTTTTGTCACCTACACATTCATTGTCGACATCAATTTTTTTTATGCCTATGATAGCTGAAGCAATAAATTTGAAATCAATCTCAAACAATATATACACTCACACAAGGTATATTGTTTTACCTATATTGGGATTAATGTGTTTAATTAACCTTAAATTAGATGGCACTGTTGTAAATGAATTTAGATTACAAGATATACAAATATATACAAATCTAAATATAAATGTTTGGAATCGGTTTGACAGTCTAGCTTACTAAATATAGAAAGTACAACAAAATGATGAAATACTTAGCAGTTAACTGCTTTGTGGAAGTCTGAGTTTGTAGGTAGGGGACAGGAAGGATGGCAAATTGCACTGTAGGTTGCTCAGATCAGGTTTTGACCTCTGTGCATGTTTAGATGGTATTGTCAGCCTTAGGTCGGTACCGCCAGATGATTTTTTTGTTAAACCCTAACCCAAAAATTCAGAATGCTGGAAATATAAATCTAAGGCACAAATTGTAATATTTCATTATTAAATATTTGTCAAAAATTTCAGAATAATTACAGCGCACAAAACACCTTAAAATCTGATATTTGCAGGCAAATATAGGTCTGAAAATTCACAATAAATACCAGTTGTATAATTGACTGAAAATATATCAAAAAATCTCCAACAATCTGCCCAAAAACTGCAGATTTTCTCCTCAAGATGGGTCACCACCCTAGGAATGACCCTTCCAATGGGTCGCTGGTCCAAGAATGTCTTGCAAGGCAGCTCGCCACGCTCCAAAGGGTATCTATCAACCACACCACACTCTTGGAACCCTGCAAACTGCTGCGCTCCACAAATTGGAGCCTTATAAATCACCAATTGCTCAATTATGCTCTTTGCAACTCCTGGAATGAAGCTGCTGCCCAAATGAAGTTTAAGGGTTTCCGTCCTTAACTTCAGGGTTTCAGTGAAGGTTGACATCTTTAATGGAGATAAGCCAAGCGTTTTGTGCTCAAACTCAAAATTCAATTAAAAAACATAACATGATCCTTCAAATGAACCTCATTTTTCCCTTTTAAATCCTTTCCTCCAATATACTTTCTAAATTAAGGACCGACTTATATGAAATTAGATAAGTCATTTTTTTTATTATAACTTTATTTTAGAAAGAAGTTACCGACAAGTTATGTTTTTAGCAACTTGAACAAAGAACCGAGTTTCTCTTGTATTCCCTTTTACCCCTCGAGAAGTCAAATAGGGGCAAAGGTCTCCTTAGCAAGCTAGCCTTGAAAAGAGGACATGACAGTCCTCCCTTCCCAAATTTGTTTGCCCTCAAGCAAATGCAAGCTCTCATGCCCAAGTATCATCATGCCAAAGTGCAGAAATACGTTTAAATGCTCTAATAATCTAGATCCTGGACTTGTCAAATGAAAGAGCTCTTGCCAAAACAAGCTCATACACTTGCAGTCCCTTTCACTAATTATGTTCTTAGGCAGTCCATGAAGTTTTAAAACATTCTTGAAAAAGAGGTCAACCACTACCTTGCACCTGCCCTCTTCACTTGCACCCTTTAGGACAACAATAATAAGTTCTTTATTTGCAAACTCAACTGTAATAAATGCCTTGCAAACAATTGCAATCACTATTCAAGAGCAAATAAAGGATGAATAACCAGGAGCTTGACAAGCTAATACATATTTCAATGTGGCAACCTCACTCTTTGTTCCAACCTTGTCAATAATGGGGGAAGGACACCCCATATACACAAGTATGAATGTAATTGAAATGTTGTGGTGGCTACTAATGGGAACGAAAAAAACATTAATGATGGCAATTTGGCTCATGGTTGTCATGTATATACTTCCTCTATCATTTGGCGAAAGTAACACATCATCCCGCGTTCCTTCCATGCCTTGTTGGAGATTCATTGCATAAATATCCATGTGGACTGCCTCTTGAGATCTTATGGTGCTCATAACTTCCTCAATAGGAACAATGTATCCCACACCATTCTCCAACTCGTGATGGTACTCTTCACCCAAGAGAAAACTCAGAAATGCAAACTTAAACACCATGCACAACTAACCCAAAGTAAAATACTCATGAGAGTTAACTTGCTGTAATGACCTCTTTGGCTGCCTAAAATTGTTGTTTGAGGCTGCCCACTTGCTGCTGTCCTTGGCTGCCTTCTTATCACCAATGCCTTCAAATTTTTCTATTTCATCTTAGATCCAAACATTGGAAAGACTATTCTTATGCAAAATGAGACCTTTTGCAATCACAAACTTGTCAATCTTCATTGTTCCCTCTCCATCTTCAGCTGCAACCCCATATGCTCCACCATTTACTTGGGTGGGGAGCAAACTCAGCTGCTCCTCCCTTTTTATACCTCTATCTGCACTTGGAACGAACTCATTAAGGAAAACAAGGGTTCTCATTATCACTTCTTCAATTGCTTTATCATGCCTCATAGGCATGTTGTTCAACTTTCCTCCAATGCTTGCATCTCCTTCATAATATCCATTCATATGATAGACTTCTACATGTCCAACTCTTATGAAGCTATCATGACAGCCAAATCCATCTAATTGCCCTTGAACTTTGTCCACCTTTCTGAAAGACAAATTGTTCTCATATGCGCTGAAAGCAAAAGGATGTGTATATCTTACCATAACACAAGTACAAGCTTTCCATCTTGGAACCAAAAATAGAAGCAAACATTTCATATTTTCCTTCTTGACTTGAAATCCAATGATGTCTTCTTTACAAGGTCTGAAAATTTTCATGCAACCTTCAAGTTCAATTCTTTTACTTGACAGGGGAAACCATTTGGACCAACAAGAGTAGCTCTCAGCCCCATTAACAATGATGTCTCTTGGCAGCTCATAAAATATTTGATCATCACGTGTGAATAATCCACAACACTTACCTTCTTGAGACGACCTTCATTGATGATATTGTAAGGTGTTCCTTTCTAGGAAGGACATAAATCAGTGTGTATGCAAGCTGAAAACAAATTATGACAGCCATGAATTATCCAATTTTCCAAAGTTAGCAACTTGAAAATGGAACAACTACACAATTGAAACCTCTTTGCAAAAACAGGAAATGTGAGCATTGTAATGACCGAAAATACTTCTGTAAAGTTTCTTGATGTTAGTGAAATAGGAGTTGGAAACAACCAAACAACGATTGGAAGTGCCTCATTAGCAGCTACAAACTGAAGATCATGCAATGGAAGCATTTATATGGTTTCAAATGTTGTCATGTGATGGCGGGAAATGGTGATGATGTTGGCCTTCAAACTGAGGGTTTGGAGCACCATTGTTCCCATCATGTACTGCTTTTCCTTGGAAGGTATAAGGTCATCACTCCTTGCTCTTACTTTCTTCCAAAACAGCCTTAAGGGTGTTGGAACCTTTGTCCATGATGTTCTCAACAAGTGGTTTCTTTCACGCATCAAAAACTTCATCATACTTGCCAATCTATAGCGGTCCAAAGAGAGTACTATTATTCCAAAACATGAACTTAGAAAGAACAACATACCGTGGTTGTAGCATTGTATTCTCTCATTCAATCTTAGGGTTGTGGTCGCTGGAAACCATCTTGTACCGGCAGCCTGTCTGTGGATGGAGTGTGCATCTTTCCAGTGACAAAATTTTCTTCTATCGTTGCAAAAGGTATAGGGGCAAGGCTGAAAATGTGGAAAATAGTAGTCCAAAAGTTTGTGACAACACTCTTTAAGAATCGTGGATCATAGTTCTTATTGCCCACATTCATAGCTAACATGCTATGTTGGTCCATAACATTTTGAACAACAAGATAATATATATTTTGCCTACCCTTAGTGGCTGAGTTTATGAACTTATTATCTACCTTCAATAAAAGACCTTTCCCAAGAGCATGAGTATCAATTAGGCGCTGAGAATTCTTATGACATGATTGCTGTTCTGAAGATAAACTTGTAGGATTTACCTCATCATGTGCTGCCCATGGGACTTGCCTCCTATGAGAAGTCTCCTTATTCTTTTTCCATTCTCTGAATGATGGCAAAGCTGGAATAGATCTTTGCTTAAGTTGCAATTTGAATGTTCGTCTCCTTTGGCTGAAGTAGGAGCCTTTGATAGATTTGCCTCCACACTATTAGTCTTGTCAAGTACCTTTTCAAAGCTGTCCTGAAGATCCATCTCATATGGCAATGGCTCAATCACTACTCGGAAAATGGGTAGGGGCTTCTTGGAAAAGATCCTCTTTCCATTTGGTACCCTTCATCTTATCCTCATTGTTAGAATGATTCTCATGATGATCAAAATATGGTAAAGACATAGTATGATGATGATACAATATATCCTTGCTATGAAGATAATCAAATTGCTTACCCTTCTCTTTAAATTTCTTTAGGAGTTTTTTGCTTGAATGACTATCAACTTTGCCTGTTTCGCTCTTTTTAGCCAATTTTCACACCACCTTTGGGTCCTTATCACATCTTGCATGCTTGCTTGCAAGGTGCCTGCTTTCCTTTCAACCCTAGGATCATTAAATTCTGCCTCACATATGTATTTTATGCCCTTCTTTTTTGCTGAACTCTTAGGGCAATCAACCAATAGCGTTTGCTTTTTAAAATTTTTTCCCTTGGCTTCCTCATTCCTTTGCTTCTTTGTAGGGTTTTGGAATTCAAACCTTGACTTTTCCGTTTCTTTTCTTCTACCCAAACACTTTTTACATTTGAATCCATATCTTTCCCTTTGAAGAGCTTTTTGTTTTCAATTTCCCTGGTGGATTCCTCTATAGGTAATTTGATCTTTTGTGGTGATGAATTATTCATCACTTCTGCTGGTCCTTCTAAGGGAGACTTTGGAGGTCTAGGGCTTAACTCTACAAACTTCATCCATGCCTTGGGACCCATTGCCCTTAGTTCTCTCTGATATTATTGCATAGCTTGCAACATCTCTTCCATTGCTCTTAGTGTTGTCTTCATCTTTTTGTCACTGTTTAGCATGAAGAAGAGTTTGCAAACAACTCACTACCCACAACTGGACAAAAAATGGCCCTGCTACCACTGTAATGTTCCTTCAAGGGCAGAATTAGAACAAATAGGGTTTTCCAACAAACCCTAACACCAACAATAGAAAATTTTGATTTTTATGTTAAACCTTAACCCAAAAATTCAGAATTCTAGAAATATAAATCTAGGGCACAAATTGTAATATTTTACTATTAAATATTTACCAAAAATTTCAGAATAATTACATCTCACAAAACACCTTCAAATCTGTTTTTTGCAAGTAAATATAGGTCTGAAATTCACAAAAAATACTATCTGTATAATTCACTGAAAATATATAAAAAAACCTCCAACAATCTGCTCAAAAACTGTAGATTTTCTCCTCAAGGTGGGTTGCCACCCTAGGAATGACCCTTCTAGTGGGTCGCTGGTCCAAAAATGTCTTGCAAGGCAACTCACCACCCTCCAAAGGGTCTCTATCAGCCATGCCACACTCTTGGAACCCTGCAAAATGCTGCTCTCCACGAATTGGAGCCCTAGAAGTCACCAACTGCTCAATTATGCCCTTTGCAACTCCTGGAATGAAGCTGCCCAAATGAAGTTTAAGTGTTTCTGTCCTTAACTTTAGGTTTCTAGTGAAGGTTGACGTCTTCAATGGAGATAAGCCAAGCGTTTTGTGCTCAAACTCAAAATTCAATTAAAAAACATAACATGATCCTTCAAATGAACTTCCTTTTTCCATTTTTTATTCTTTCCTCCAATATACGTTCTAAATTAAGGACCGATTTATATCAAATTAGATGTCTTTTTTTTTATTATAAATTCATTTTAGAAGTTTTTTTATTATGACTTCATTTTAGAATAAAGTTGCCGACAAGTTATTTTTTTAGTAACTTGGACAAAGAACCAAGTTTTTTTTGTATTCCCTTTGAGCCCCCAGGAAGGAAAATAGGGCCAAAGGTCTCCTTAGCGAGCTAGCCTTGAAAATGGGACATGGCAGTTCCTTGCTGGACAATTATGCCCCTATAGATTTTGCCTTTGTTTTGATACAGGGGGTGCCCCTGTTTGCCCATTGGCTTTGTGTGCGATCCTGAGGTCTGATTATATACGCAACTCACATAAATCAGTCTCCTTCACTTGAAACTCTAGGTCCACTTGTAATGATAGAATTAGGCCTGCAAAAGGAAGGTGGGTTGAGCTGACCCCAACCACTCCTCATTGAATGGTTGAGTGTTGCCTACATATCCAATACTTCAAAAAAGGAAGTCAAACCGCATGTATATTTTCATGTTAGGTGAATGTGTGCAATCGTGCTCGTTCAATATATGTAACCTGTGATATAGCTCTTGATATTTGACAATTGACAACTTTGGCTTGGCTCTTGAGTGCTTCAAACTTGGTAATGCCCTGATTCTAGTGACTGATTGACAAATTGGGCAGAATAGGAGAGTCCTCTTGAATGTGCAAGTGTTTGAGTATACTTGATAAGTGCTTGCAAGATTTGTATTAGCCTTACACTTATTTTGTATTTATAGTAAACTTTTTGTGTAATTTCCACGCCATCGACATGCAAAATGCACAAGTTGACTCATAGGAATGATTTGAATTTGAAATGTGACTATTACTTGGTGTGAGATGAAACCGTCATACTCAAAGGGTATCGTTAGATAGTATGTTCCGAGTCTGACATTACTCTCTAGGATACAGGAACACCGACCTGATGATCTGGAGATGTCCAAGTAAGATACATAATTGGTTTGACATAGACTATGGGATATCCTTTAGGTACCTGAGAGCAACTTGGGAATAATAGACCTGTAGAAGGCATAAAGATGTGAAAGAATGGTGAATAAGAGTCATGTTTGTATGCATAAGTCATGTGAGGTGAAGGCAAGTCAAAATTGACATTGCGAAGTATCAATTACCAATTTTTAGTATCTACAAATGTCTCCCTTTTATTCAAGTTTTGAAATGCAATATAAATACTAGAGTAAAAGGATAAAGAAACGTACTTGAGTGTGTACAACACACTGCCTCTGGAAGATGCTCCACACATGCAACATGCTCCTAGCAAACTTGCAATGAAAATGTAGCAGTCAATGTCCTTGGAATAAAATCTGAAAATGCATAAATTGAAATTTGAAATTGACTAGCAAAGAAAGAGTACATCTATATGTGGGTGAAACATGTTGCCCTATAACTGGTTGGAGATGATGATTTCTTCTTGAAGCATTGGAGAATGGTTTCTCTTGTTGAACCCTTTTGAAGAATTGGGGGTGATCAATCCCCAATTTGTGTAACTAAGGCAAGTGCCATGGATTGAGAAGGCAAATGCCTCCCAACTCTCATTGAAAACAACAAAGGGAATGGTTCCAGATCATTGAGCATCATAAAACCTCAACCGCACTAACCGATGCAACTAATCTTGCACTGATCTTGTAACCACAAGATGGAAGGTGGGAGCCCCATATTGGACTCGTGGAGTAATGTTGGGTCATTGAGCATCACAGAACCTCAACGACACTTTAGACATTAATCACCGTTGTAGACAGACTTATAGATTCAAAATTGTTCACTACTCAATACCTTGGAATGTACTTGGAAAATATAAAGTTTGCATAGTGTAAATGTGCACGAACAACTTCATGCCCCATAACCTGAACTACTTGGTGCTAATATTGGCAAACTCTGATAATGTGTATGTATGAACCAACATCATGCCCCATATTATGAACTACTCGGTAATGATATGATATAGGATTCCATGCATCTATATGCTATGTATGTCTCATATTTGAAAAATTTGAAAATTTGTAACTCATGTCTTGTGAAATGAGTGCATATGCCCCCAAATGTATTTGAAATCTGCATATAAGTGCCCCAATTTAATATCTGAACCTCTCTGAAATTTTTGTAATCTATATAATTTGTGCCCGAATTTGTAATTTGTGCTCATGGAAGCTTAAGTCTTTATGACAAGTCCACTGATATACCCCCTTTTGAGGTGAGGAGCGTACCTTGCAAGTTACTCATCTGAAAAGAATGAGTTAACTGTATCATGTTATGTATAAAGATGTAATCATGTATAATCATGTAAACATGTGGAGAATATGACATCATAATATAAAATATGTCATCAAAGCATATATAAAACATATGTAATGCAATAGCATATAGGGGTTATGTCAAGACATATATAGCAAGTAGGCACGTAGTAGGAATCGTCACTGATAAGTGTACCCGATAAGACTACACGGGAAAAGTGCATGATACTAATTATGGCACCGCACACAAGGGGAAGTTGCATGATATGGATCATAGCACCTGCAAACTCAGCGATTGCAACAAGCTCAACAAACAATGTCATACAATAGAAGTACATGCAATAGCACACAATGTCACACATAAGGCTAAGTGGCTGCATACAAGGGATAATAAATGTCACACAAACAAGGCTAAATAGCCACAATCAATGGGCAATAGCTGCCGCAAAAACATGGCTAAGGAGCCACAAACAAGGGGCAATAAATGTCACACACACACAAGGCTAAGGAGCTACAAACAAGGCCAAGGGGATGCATACAATAGACAAACAATGACTAGCCTATTATAAAAATAAATAGCATTGAAGAAGCATAGAACATGTAATGTAACCTACACCATCCAAGTATGTAAATGTCACAACATAGTCAAGTAACATATCCATATAACATTGTCTAAGTGCAATATTAATTCATGTGTAAGCAATCAAAGTAGCTCAAGATGGTAAATGGAGAGGTCATAGAAAGATATAATGTGGAAGAAGATGCCCTAACATCGGCATGGCCCCTGGGTATAAGAATGGTTCAACATTTATGCATCCATGTATCATGTGTATCTGCATGCCCTACATATCACTCATGTACCCCGTGAAATGTGTGTATATAGAAAGGATATGTAATCTAACAAACATGTGATCAATAACATATGTAAATGATGTAAACTAGCAATCATGTCATGCTCAAGTCCGGATTTATAATTTTTTTTGTTTTTTTGAGATTTTTTGATTTTTTTTTACATTTTTGGAATAGGTGCTCAAGGAGATGCTAACCAATTACCAATCTAAGGGGTGGTCATGGGGAGGCTCAGTATCAAGCATGGGAAGGATCACCTTGCGGGAACCAGTGGCGTGATGGGGAACTAGATAAGAATCTGAATCTAAAAAATGATCTCGTGTTGTGTTATAACTCTCATGATTATACTCATGACGATGGGTAAGTTGAGGATGTAACATATTTGGCGAAAGCCGCTGCATCATAGGAGAATCTTGTACTTGTGTTCACTATAGAACACACTAGACTGTCACTAATTGTAGTCTAGGACATGGAATGAATACTAGTTGTTGCAAATCTTGAATGACCCTTTGATGCAATGGGCATTGTAATACTGGTCGTCTTGGAAATTCCACTACTCTCTTATGAACAATGCACATAGAATGAACCTGAGTGGGTTGTATAATTGACTGCGTAGAAGAAATTGCGATGTGGCATAATTGCCTTGGTAACATAATCTTGATTAGGTATAGTAACTGACTCCGTAGAGTGATTTTGAATAGGTGTAGTAACTATATCTGAAGAATACTGCTGAATAGGTGTAATAACCAATTGCGGTGGTGGTGGGTGTGGAGGAGAAAATGCTTGTGGTGCAAGAGGATACTTATATGGAATACCTGAAACTGCTACCACCCTGCTGCAATGTATATACTTAACACATCGGTGCATTGATGATGGTACTACATGGAGCTTATGTATCCAAGAACGTCCCAATAACATATCGAAAACCCTTGTACTTGGTAAGACTAGGAATGGTGTTGTAATTATTGTAGGGCCTACCTTAAGAGGTAGTACAATATGTCCCAAAGTGTTCTGTTGGTGTGCGTCAAATCCTTGGACCATCCTGGTTGTTTTTGTCAAATCCTCATGTGTATATCCAAGAGAATGTAAAGATGCCATTGTGCAAGCAGTCTCACTCAAACCATTGTCTATGATACTATGAATGGGTTGCAAATCCACATAAGCTCGTACAAATAAAGAATTGAGTTTGGAATCATCGTCCACAATCTCATTATCATCGAATGTAATCATAGGTCTCCTTGTTGTAATCCTTGTCAATGTACCAATAATACTATCCAAGGGGTGATTGTATGTAATAGGAGGAGGATTTGCATTAAATGTCAAATGCACTTGATTAGTATCTTGGGCTTCTGCTGCTATCTGATGATTCGGAAGGGGATCAGAAAAGATTTGTAACTTTGAATCCCCATTAAGTTGTGGTCTTGAATTCTCCGTGGATGTGTTGAGCTCAATTGTATTGTTATCAGTTAGATCTTGTATCTTATGCTTCAGAGTATAGCATCTGTTTGTAAAATGTCCAATACAATGATGATAGTCACAATATGCACTATTGTCTTATCCCTTAGGTAATGGTCGGCTCATATCAACCTCAAATGGGGAAGGAAGAGATATGAGGTTAGATTCTAGTAACTTTAGCAATAGGAAATAAGGAGCTTGAGGTAATTGTCTCTTTGGTGCGCTGGATAGAAGTCGATTTGTAGGCTGTAATACTACATTAATTGTAGTCTTGGATTCATTCTCATTGTCATTTGATTTAGCCTTATAATTTGGCTTGCTTTGAAACTAAGAAGTTGAAGGATTTGTGGAATTAGGCATGTACTTGAGTTTGTTCAAAGCTATGAGCTTGACTTCTCGATCTCTAACTGTATGGCATATGTCATTGAATGACTTGTATTTATTGAATATAATAGACTCATGGAGTGGTGCAAGGAAACTTTTCTTGAAAATGTCTTTAAACTCATTATCGGCCATAAGATTGGTCATCTTGGATACCGTGGTCATATACCACAATACATAGTCGCTAAGTGGCTCATTGGATCCTTGATTGAGTTTGATACTTTAAGGATAGGATAGATTTTCATTGATGTTGATGGAGAAGTGTGCTAGAAACTGATCTGCCAGAGGGTTAAACTTATATATTTATTGGGATTGTAGATCATCAAACCATTGTAATGCATAATCCTTAAGATTGTGTGGGAATAACTTGGTCAACAATTTGTCATTGGATGCGTAATTCAAACATGTTATGTGGAAGGATTTGAGGTGCTTCTCAAGGATCACCTTTACCATCATACAATGGATGCTTAGGAGCTAAATACCCATGGGTAAAGAGTAAGCTGAAATCTATAGGGTTAAAGGATTGTGAAGCAAAGCATGCAAATCCATAGAATGATTAGCTCTAGAGGCATCTTGTTGTAACTGCAACACCTTAGCTTGCAGAGTTGCAAGGGTCTACTTAAGGGATTGTGTAGTAGGCGAGGTTGGTGATGTGAGATCCCTAGTCATTGTAGGATTGGCATAGGTTGGTTGGTTAGAGATAGGCATGTAAATTTGAGCAAACCTTGTGTTGCCGCCACACCTTGGATGGGTAAGACGTGTAACCAAGGGTGTAGACGTAGGCGTAGTGGTAATGGTAGTTGAACACCCATGGTGGAATTGGTACTGGCAAAAGGTTGGGTAAGAGCAGTAAAGGGATCATAAGGTTGTTCTTTCGATGTGACCACCGTAGCTTTATGTGCAACTTTTGATGCTAGGATTAATTGTAAAACCTTATCCAATTCTTAAGGATTTTGGCAAATTCTATTTCCAAAATTTGATAAGGCTTTAACTTGATTAAGATATGCCAAATTAAGGTTATTAGGATTAATTCGGTTTTGGTATTCATGATTATCTTGATTATCATGTTATAAATTAGGCATGCCAACATATTCATCCATTTGCACATATTCATTAGGCAAGTATAATAATAATGTCCACAATGCTAATGGATTGCGGTTATGCAGATGCTAGTAGATACAACTCTCAACAACAGTGCTGTAGCTATTTACTTTATAGATACTACCTGTCAAACCCATCAAACACTGCCAACCAACATATGTATGCTGCTGTAGCTACACACCCAGCCAAACAAGGTTTAATACATCTCACTAGAGCTACGTGCCAATAAGGAAAGACTCCAAGCACATAATATGGGAGGTGGCTAGTTCCAAGATGCTCACGTGGCCCCTCAAACTCCACCACAATAGCAAAAAGGGGAGTATTTCCCTCCATGCCCCTGCAACAACTAGAATTGCCCTCCAAAAATGCCTTTAGACACTCTACTTATACAAGGAATGCATCACATAAATATGAGGAGAGGAGTGGCCAATAGAAATATCCAACACAGCTCAAGAAGAATAGTAGAGAGCATACAATATACAAACTCAAATAAAATATTTCAATAGCTTCCAATCCTTTTACCCCTAAATCGCCAATCCATTAAACAAATTTATCATCTGTCTCAAATCTTTGATAAATTTGATCTTCGCTAGATCCGTCTGCTCAGTACCAAAATCCTGCAATGAAGCACAATGTGTAAACTCTGAATAAGTTTATTAACAATCAACTTGGGAGGGTCTTTCACCATTGGAGTTGATCTTTTTCAAGAGGGTTTTCGTCCTCAAGAAGGCTGAGATGAACCAAGTTCGATCTCCAAAACCATAAGGGTTTCAATAAGAGAAATAAAATAAATTGCATAATTTAAATGAGCTCTCAATCCCCTTTTTATAAGCATTTTAGGGAACTTTCCAGAAACTCCCTTTTAAAATCACTTTATTAATTTATTAAGCCTTTTAACTCCAAAAAGTGATTTATTTTATTTTTCAAACATTTCTGGCACTGAAAGTTACTTTTTAGCACCTCATCATTTAAATCTTTTCGTTCTCTTTCCAACGAACTATAATATTGAGGTGCCTTATTAAATATTTAAATTAAAATGACAACTTTAGTAAAATTAATTAAATATAGCTCAACATTACACCCAATTAGTGGAAATGGCTGAAATGCATCGGAATCGAAAATTGACTGCATAGGAGTGATCCCAATGATGAAAGATGATAAACGGACCCAACCGGGTGACTTACTAAAAATAGGCGCTCCCTCCAAAAATCTTGGCTCCCTCCAAGATTCTTGGAGACCATATCAGAAGCTGGAAATCACATCTGAAAGTGGCATATGTGTCCTCCAGACCACCTGAGCTCACTAGAAACTCAAAATAACTCCTTTGATAACGTTGACACACCTAGAAGGTCAGTGCCAACTAAAATGCAAGAGAATCCGAAAATGGGGACCTTATAGTCTGCCCTCCCCAAAGATTGTTTGTCCTCAAGTAGTGCCAATACAATCCCACAATCATCAGACTGATCCAAACTAAAACCAAAAATGATCCCAGGGTCCCAAGTCAATCTCAAAACAGATCCACTATGCTAACACTGTGCCACTTTGATAAACGCTGTAAAAACATCGTGCCACAACACATTCCTCCCCTAGAACCTAGGAAGGTAATCATCATCAAATCCCAAGCTGAGACACCTGTAAGGGTTGAAATCTATACCATGAAACATCTCCCGCTGAAGCATCCCAGTAAGGTCCATAACTGCAATCCTTGTACCTAACATGATCCTGGGCAACTGGAAGAAATATCTGCTCAACCCAAAACCATACTCAATATACCTCAAGGTGTCATGCAAAGTCATAACTGTAGATGCGAACTCCAATCTTTTTGCAAAAAGGAAAGCAATCCTTTGCAAGAGTTCAACAAACTCACCAACATAACACCCTATGGATCTAACATGTCTCCTCTGTGCTAATCTAATACAACCATGAAGACTAGCAAAAACACTTACTGTTCCAACTCCAAGGGTCACTGAATGATGAACCAAAGCATGCAAAAGTTCGCTGTCTTGAACCCACACCGAGAGTAAACTATCAAAGTTTACATCACAAACTTTCATAAGATGAACTCTCTGAGTTAGGCAGGTCTGAAGTAAACAATAATGTCTGCGGTTTAAAACTGAAATCAATGAAGTACAATCTGATTTTAGTGCTCTACGCAAAGGACAACAGCAGCACCAATGAATTTCCCAAGTATAAGCATGCGTGAAAAGCATTATGTTGCACCAAAATAACTCAAAAGTGGCTGGGAAACATCTCCAAGCAATCTCCAACTGAAAACTATTACTTCCCTGACAAAGAAGGAAGTGCCAACTCCCTTGAATGAGAGCAAACCAAAAAGTGAAGTGACTGACCTGCAACCCAAAAACAAGCTCAACACTGAAATTCTGATCCATTATTTGCCAAGTAACACTTCCAAAAGTAACCATTCGTTCATTACTCCAATCCTTACTTAAAAATCTCTCTCCAATCTATTTGTAGATAAGCAAATAGAATCACCAAATGGCTGGTAAAAAAAGGAACAACATCATTAATTCTGAAATTTTCATCCTTGTACCTCGAAAGATTCTCCCTTCCATTCCCAATTAACTTCATCAATTTTTGTTGAGGATCCCAAGCATGGATACCCAACCAAGAATGATCTCTAGCATGCTTAGAAAGGTGCACAACATAACTCCAAGTGCCATCCAAATCAACATGCACATCAAAAAAATTTGTGACTTATTTTGGTAATCCCTTGTAGCCCATCCATGAAAGCACCAACAACTTTCCTTGCTGCTGTTCTGAAATTTCCAGCAAGCTCAAGAGCATTATTTGGAAACTTTTAAAAATCAGAAATGAAGAAGTCTCCATGAATCAATTCATCCCATGAAGATACTGCGTCTCCTAGTGTCACAACACTCCTTATGCAATCTTCATTTATCTCCTCCTTTACACATTTCATATCCGGTTGTCTCCCAATAGCATAACCAATCACCTCATAATATGAACCTAAATCAAAACCAAGCTGAAAACCACACTCCAACTCAAGTTTTGAATCTTCTCTTGGATCCCATACCTTGCTATTTTCACCAAGTACAATGCTACAACTAGGAGTAGTCCTATCCTCTGTAATATCCTCTAACTAATCCAATGGTTTCCATGTGCTCTACCAACAGCAGCCAGTTGTGACATATGCATTTATTATTATAATAAAGACAATTACCAACTCAACTATGAGTTGCTAAAGGAATAATAGACAGAATGATGAAATCCCAGGAAAAATAGAACTTGCAGCAGTTGGGTGAGGAGCAATTGCAGCAGTTATTGAGACCATTGTTAGATAAAATCGCTGTACATTAAAGTAACAACATTGAGGGAATCGCTGCACGTTGAAGTAAACAACATTAAAGAATCACAGTAGCATTTGGGATTAATAACATTTAGTTAATCCATTTATTAATTTAAAAGCATTCCTTAGTTTGATTAAATGGAAAGTCACCACCCTTGACGAGACACAACTCTTGATGATCAGATTTGAAGGTATTTATATTCCTTGATTAGAAGTGAATCATCAATCAATCATGAAATCAATTTAAATAACATGTGCAAGCAACATTGTGCAAATCTATTAAGGACGGAAACCCTTAATTGATTAAAATCGATACAAGGACGAAAACCCTTGTGGTTGATCATTGTAATATTTGGAAGAGTGAAATCTGAAATAACAATTATAATTTGTTGTAATTATTTTAATCTATTATAAAATATTATTTCAAAAGGAATTCTTAAAAATCCAAATTCTTGGAAAATATTCCGATTTGGGATATTACAGTGGTATCAGAGCTTTCCATCCTGCTAGCCTGTGGAACAAAAGAAAAAATTAAACTAAAGAGGTAAGCCAGCCAATAGGAGAAATGGGAATTGATGTTAAGCGGTGGGATAAATTTATCCAAGGCCAAGAACAATTGGTAAACACAATGGCACAAATGGCCGTTACCATAAAAATGATGATTGATTTCAATACACAAAAAATACTGAAAATGCCATCTGCTGTTCCTCATTCGAAGAAAGCTGATCATGAACCTCCATGGAATCGATCATTTCATTCTGACTACGACAATTCTGATCTGTTGGATGACAATCAATGCAGACATCACAAGACATATAACACTGATAACTTCAAATTGTAGGTACAAAAAATCACGAAAAAGTAGGCTGTAGAAGACCGAGCAAAGGCTACTAAGATAAAGTCACGTACTTCACTCTCTCCCACTTCCTCCAGGAAGATTTAACCCCCTGTTCCTTCCAAATCTTTAGGTTCATTAAGAAATTCACCACGAGCAGGTGTTTGCGGTTTTGATCCTACTTCTAGTTCACCCAAAAATGATAAAGCATTTAACAAGTATGAGAAGGAACATATTGATAAAGAAACATTTTGTGAACAACAAGAAGAGGGCCAAAGTTTTTCTACACCATTTTGCTCGCCAGCCATAAAAGACGTCGTAGTAAATCCTGTTGATGAAATAAAATTTGCAGATAAGATTTCCCATGACAAAAGACGAGTCCTTGCGGGTAAGGATGGCATTAGGTTCAAGTTATCTCGACCTAAGCTATACCATGAAAGAAGTTATGGATATGAAGATGTCAAAAAAGAATCAGACTCGCCAGATTCAAAATTAGTAAGATCTGAGTGTGTGGATAATGGTCTTTCTAAAGTAGCAATGATGCATCAAAGAGATACAAAAGAATGCTTTCAAAACTTAGGGAAAAGATCCAATTTTGAAGGAATAACAACTTTATCTGGGTTTTCCAAAATGTGGAAATTCTTATTTCTTACTAATACAGTTGGATATGGATTTCAAGCCTTTTTTTACCCTTTTGGAGTCCAAACAAGAATCAACTAGTAGATCTAGTCTGCTGACGGGTCCTATCCACATTTTTCGCTTCAACAAGATGGACATTGGAAGAATGCAAATGGTGGAAGATGAGATGAATTTGAGTCTTTTAGACAGTGAAAGGCCGTTTCTGGAGAAAGAGATAATTGGAGGTTCATATTTACTTTCAGAATCAGGGCCTACTTCCAATGCATTTACAGATTCTGTCATTCAGGGACAAAGGTACTTGCAGTTAGGATTTTCATCTTTAACAGATGATGTATTTGAGTTTGACAAGGGGATACCATTATCTCGGTATTTACCAAAGTAGATTAATTCATTGTCCTCAGTTGAACCTTCACCACCAAGTCATCTAGGCACTGTGCAGGGTATTCAGCAAGGAGGGAAGTTTGGTCTATCATCTACATGGGTTGGTAACTATCAGATTTGTCTAATTAATAATACTGATTTTTTTTTGATGAAAACTTACTTTATCATAGTAGGTTGATATCTGAACCAAATCATAAGAATGTACGACAGACTGGCTCCAACCTCCTAGCTGGTGGACACAATTATGGAGTAAATACAACCATACCCCGCCCCATAAGAAGCCAATCCTTTCATAAACTGCCATCCACAAAGAATTATTCTGACCAAGAGCTTACTTTCTCAAAGTCTCTGTTGCATCTGGGAGACACCACAATTTATCCTGCAATAGATAAAAATCATCTAAGAAAAACAATAGATTCTCCAAAGGATGGGTTTCCATCGCATTTTAGTAATCGGTTAATCCCGTGTAGCTTCTTCACTCAGAATTTCTCAAGCACACAGGAGTCCCATTCAACATTCAAGGTTTTCTCTTGTTAAGACTTCACCAAGTGGTCAAACATCAACTATATTCAAAAGTCCTGCAATTGATGTGTGCATGGTCCTTCCAAAATGTCAAACACTAGACTCTAGAACTCCTGATGGTACCGTGTGTGACGCTATTTCAAGACTAAGCAGTAGAAAGCATTGCCTTTCAGATATTGTTCAATTGCATTCCATTCCATCTTTGCAAGGAACATTAGCTTATGGAACAAATTTTTTTGTGAACGGAGAGTGGGTGGGAATCCATCATGATTCTGTTTCTCTTGTAAAGAAATGGTGCGATCGTCGTCGGAAACAACATATCCATCCTCAAGTTGAAACTAAAAAAGATGACAAGCAAAATGAGATCCACATTTTTTCTGATGCAGGAAGAGTTTTGAGACCTTTTCTTATAATGAGGAATAAAGGGTTATGCATATCTTAATAGCAGTTTGAAATTTTTACGAAAAGTCACAACCCTTTCAAGTATCTTATGATAAGGGGCATTATAGAAATATTAAGTGCTGAAAAAGAAGTAGATGTACAAATAACTTTTGGGATTGATGTTTTACAGATGGTTGGAAAAAACCTAGACTACCCCAATTTACCTATTGTGAGCTTAACACATTCTGTTATTTAACCCTGAATGCTAGCATCATACCCTTTGCAAACTGTAATCTTGCAACTAGAACAGTTCTCCAATCAGAGAAACACTCGAGGCAAGCAATAGGATATTTTGCTTCAAATCTCTGCTCGAGGTATGACACTAGTTGTCACCAATTATTTTATCCTCAAAGATCTTTGTTTAAAACTATGTTTTATGAGTGTGTCAAGATGGTAGAACTTTATAAAGATCAAAATCTTGTTGTGGCTGTCATTGTTCATTATGGAAACAACCAAGTAGACTCATTGGTTATAAACCGTGCTTCAATAGACCGTGGGCTATTCTGAATCATGCATTTCCATACATTCACGTCCGAGACAAACCATGATAACAGTGACTCTAAAAGTACATCCAAGATAGAAATAAAATTTGGAAAGCCAAAAACAGAGAAGCGTAGAGTAGATAAGCTTGATGAGGATGGACTCCTTTATATTGCTGCAAACCTTTATAGCAGTGATGTTTTAATTGGAAAGATGGTTTCGCAGTCATCTGATTCAAATTTCAATGTCAAATTGAAGCATACTAAAAAGGGGAGGGTTGATCCTGTTCTGATTGCATTTAATGGAGAGGAAAGTGGTGCTACTTATGTCAGCATCAATCCTAATGAGGGTGTCCATGAGGACCTAGTGAGCGCTATCATTAAACTTCTATAGCAATACATATTGGATGATTCAGTGATGATAGTGGATATCGTGGCAAATTCTCTTCGGGGTTTGCTTTAGCTGAGAAAGGTCAGAAAGTTGTAGGGCTAATAAATGCGCTGGATTTGATAATTAATGAAGGAAGAATAGTGCGCCATAAATATGAGGAATTATGCATTGAATGTGCGTTTTTGAAGGCCCAATTAGGAGATTATAATAATACACAACTTTGTTGAAGATGTAAGGCTGGATCTAACATCTCTATCAGCAAGCAATGCAATGAGTGGAAAGTTTGCAAATCAAGTTGCAATGGATTATTAATATAGGCAAGCGATTGGCCCAACGGTTTGAAGAAGTGACTACTAAAAATAAATTGAAGATGAAGATATTAGCTCAAACACAAGTGGAAATAGTTGGAGGATTGAATGGAAAAAATGAGAGACTCAAGAATGATATTGAGAAGTTGAGAAGAAATACTATGGAAAAAGAAATAAAATTCTCATTTTCATTACAATTGTTTGAGGACAAGCAATTTGAGGAAGGGAGGTCTGTAATATCCTTTAACTAATTCAATGGTTTCCATGTGCGCTGCCAACAGCAAGTAGTTGTAACATATGTATTTATTATTATAATAAAGACAATTACCAACTCAACTATGAGTTACTAAAGGAATAGTAGACATAATGATCAAATCGCAAGAAAAATAGAACTTCCAGTAGTTGGGTGAGAAGCAATCACAGTAGTTATTGAGACCCTTGTTAGATGAAATTGCTGTACATTAAAGTAACAACATTGAGGGAATCGCAGTAGCATTTGGGATTAATAACATTTAGTTAATCCATTTATTAATTTAAAAGCATTCCTTAGTTTGATTAAATGGAAAGTCACCACCCTTGACGAGACACAACTCTTGATGATCAGATTTGAAGGTATTTATATTCATTGATTAGGAGAAGTGAATCATCAATCAATCATGAAATCAATTTAAATAACATGTGCAAGCAACAATGTGCAAATCTATTAAGGATGGAAACCCTTAATTGATTAAAATCGATACAAGGACGAAACCCCTTGTAATCGAGCCCAAGGACGAAAACCCTTGCGGTTGATCATTTTAATATTTGGAAGAGTGAAATCTGAAATAACAATTATAATTTGTTGTAATTATTTTAATCTATTATAAAATATTATTTCAAAAGGAATTCTTAAAAATCCAAATTCTTGGAAAATATTCCAATTTGGAATATTACATCATCCAACTCAAAAGGTAGATTGTCATATGCCATACCAACACCCATCTCAAACAATGGGTTATCAACAATCATGACAAATTGATTCTTCCATTCATGTTCATGCGAAGAAAGTGAACTGCCGCTATGATGAATACTAAAATCAGAACCTTCATACCTGTCATCAATGACTCCAAGGCTGTCCCAAATCATCTGAGCCTTTCCATTATCATTTTCAGCAGAAAACTGTGGATCCAAATCATCAAAGTCACTAAACCTCTACTCAACATCAGCTTCATGTGTTGATAAATCAGATTTTTTCTCAAGAAATAAATCAACATCATCAATGTAATGAGATAAAGAATCATCATTGTTAGTTTTTTTGAAAACTTCATCCTTTTTGCCTTCAACAAGCCCATCATCTGATGGGGTATTAATGATCCCAACTATGCCAACTTTGGTACTAGTGTCAACAACTTCATGGGATAGCTCATGAGGTGTATTCAAGGCTGTTGTTATGTCATGTCCCTCATGTATGACCAAAGAGACACCCTGTGGCTGTCTCACATTCATCATGTTTCTTAGCAATCACTACATCAAATTTCTTTGCTATGGACTTCTTTTCAACCACCTGCTCCTTATCATCCAAGAAATGTTTCAACTTATATTCACAACGAGAAATGACTCTTCTAACTAACCTTCCTTTAACTGATAGGATTCCACGAACTCCTTTCTTCTTGTTAGTCAATAGGATAGAAAACAGAGACTGTGGCACATCATAACTCTCATTAATGGACAAAACCATAATTGTTTGTATAGCTGCAATAACATCATCATCATGATCTTCCCTGATGAAAGCAAGGAGATGATGAAACATGCTGTGTATTAAATCATACAATCCCAAGTCTAGCTTGAGGTTACTCAATCTGATTCTTGCAAATGTTTTAAGTATAACAACCCTTCTTGAAAAGTTAGAACATGTGATATCATCAATACTTTGGAAACTATCCACCATCAGTTGAATTACCTCTTTCATTTTGTTATCATTGTAAGGAGCTTTAGGTGCTGAAATTCTCATGATTTTGCTCAAACATGAAGTGACAAGAAGTCTTACCTCATTATCATTGTGTCTTAACAACCTTTGCGTACCCAAGGAAGATGTTGCAGGAAACAAAGCTATTTGCATTATCTGAAAGGGTGACTGTTCCACCATGTGAAGACATTCCTTTACTTCCTCCAAAGTGCTGAGAAGAGCATCTTTTGGCTGGAATAGGTGTTCAAGTTTATCTCCTGCATTAAAAAACTTATTGCCCAACTTTTCTTCACTTGCCAGTGTAACCTTTAAATATGCCTTTTTAATGTTTGGGTCCTTCATTAGCATGGGCAATTCCTGTATCAACTCACATATAGACTTATCTGTAGTCATCTTTTCAACTCTGCTTCTAACAACTATCAAATAGTGGCACTGGAATGGACATGCAGGTGCTGGTCACCGACATGCAAAGAGATATGAAGCCACTGAGATTGGTAATCATCTACGACAATTTTCTGATTTGTAACTAAAGTTCTGCCACAAATGTTAGCTTCCCACGGGCTGGCAAGATCACCAGCTCTAATACCACTTTAATGTCCCACCCTAGTTTGAAACAATTTTTTTCTCGAACACCCAAAAAGTTTACTGACCTCTAACATGAAGGCATTTCTACAAACACTTTCTTGCTTTGAAGTTTTGATGTTGTTTTATGTGTTTCAATGTATTTATGCTCGGGATCATTCAATATGCAGATTTGAACAAAATTTGCTCAAGAAATAACTCAACAATGCATATAATCACCATTGACATTTTTGATTTTAACTAACATGTTGTATGAGAGGAAAGTAACAAGTGAAACTCATTCTGACCTCAATCCCAACAATACTTTATTAACCTGCAATAGAAAGGTTTGATGTACAATATCAGGAGTATATCAGCTGAGATACAAGGTATAATAATAATGTCTACAATGCTAATGGACTGCTGTTATGCAGATGCTAGTAGATACAACTCTCGACAACAATGCTGTAGCTGTTTACTTTATAGATACTCCCTGTCAAACCCATCAAACACTGCCAGCCAACATATGTATGTTGCTGTAGCTACACACCCAGCCAAACAAGGGTTAATACACCCCACTAGAGCTACGTACCAATAAGGAAAGACTCCAAGCACATAATATGGGAGGCGACCAACGCCAAGATGCTCACGTTGCCCCCCAAACTCCAACACAATAGCAAAAAGGGGAATATTTCCCTCCACGCCCCTACAACAACTAGAATCGCCCTCCAAAAATGCCTAATGCCTTTAGACACTCGACTTATACAAGGAATGCATCACGTAATATGAGAGGAACGGCCAACAAAAATATCCAACACAACCCAAGAGGAATAGTGGACAAGGGAAATAGAGCATACAATATACAAACTCAAATAAAATATTTCAATAGATTCCAATCCTCTTACCCCTAAATCGCCAATCCATCAAACAAATTTATCATTTGTCTCAAATCTTTGATAAATTTGATCTTCACTAGATCCTTCAGCTCAGTACCAAAATCCTGCATTGAAGCACAATGCGTAAACTCTGAATAAGTTTACCAACAATCAACTTGGGAGGGTCTTTCATCACCGGAGTTGATCTTCTCCAAGAAAGTTTTCGTCCTCAAGAAGGTTGAGATGAACCAAGTTCGATCCCCATAATCATAAGGGTTTCAATCAGATAAATAGAGTAAACTGCATAATCCAAGTGAGCTCTCAATCTCTTTTTTTATAAGTTTTTTAGGGAACTTTCTAGAAACTTCCTTTAAAATCACTTTATTAATTTATTAAGCCTTTTAACTCCAAAAAATGATTTATTTTACTTTTAAAACATTTCTTGCATTGAAAGTCACTTTTTAGCATCTCATTATTTAAATCTTTTCATTCGCTTTCCAACGAGCTATAATACCGAGGTGCCCGATTAAATATTTTAATTAAAATGACAACCTTAGTAAAATTAATTAAATATAGCTCAATATTACATCTCATTAGTGGAAATGGCCGAAATGCATCAGAACCAAAAACTGACTGCGTAGGAGTGATCCCAATGATGAAATATGATAAATGGACTCAACTGGGTGACTTACTAAAAATAAACGCTCCCTCCAAGAATCTTGAAGACCATATCGAAAGCCATAAATCACATTTGAAAGTGGCATATGAGTCCTCCAGACCACCTGAGCTCACTGAAAACATCAAATAACTCCTTTGATAACGCTAACACACACCTAAAAGGTTAGTGCCAACTGAAATGCAAGAGAACTCGAAAATGGGGACATTACTGTTGACAATTTTGACCTACAGGTCAAATTGTCACCCCTACAGTGCTAATCGGGTTTTGCAAAGTGCTTTACTTATGCGGCTTCAGCAGTAACAATAGTTGAGTTTCCCAGGTCTGAATTGCTCTTCCTAGTACTTATCGGGTTTTCAGTTGTGCTTTACTTCCAAGTGTTTTACAAGTAAGAGCAAGTGGGTTTTCCGAACCCGACTTACTCTTGTTAGATCAAATTGGGTTTTGGGAGGTGCACGACTTCTCTCTTTTAGAAGTCTCGAGTCATGGAAAGCCCGAAGGTAAGGCCCCTAGATTGTCTGAGGCAGGAGGAAGTCCGAGAAAAGGAAGAGAATTCACTCGGCCCTTGCTCTACAAAAGGTCGGAAGGATTCCTTCGGACATTTTGTTCGAAGGAATTCCTTCGGAGGACAGCCCAAGGGACAAAATCAAAATCCCGAAGGGCACTTGCCCTTTGGGAAAGTTCAAATGCCAAAGACAGGGACAAATTAAAAAAACCTGAAGGGCACTTGCCTTTCGAGAAGGTGCAAACAAAAGTCCCGAAGAGTAACTACCCTTCGGGAAAGACCATTTCAGAGATTCCGAAGGGCACCTGCCCTTCGGAAGGAGGCAAAAGGACAAGTCTCGAAGGGCATAAGAGTTTGGGAAGACTTCAGAAAGGCTTCGGGAGGACTTAAACAAAATCTCGGATAATTCTGTCTGCGGGAATGGAAAAGAAATGACCCAGGAAAATTGTCCCGAAAAAATTAAACCCAAGAAAATTGTCTCGAAAAAATTAAACCCAAGAAAATTGTCAGAGACAAATTCCCGCGGACAATTTGTCTGCAGGAAAAGGAAAAACAAAAAGCTCGAGGAAGCAAGGGACCCGAGAAAGTTCACCCGGGAAAATTGTCCAGAACAAATGTTTGCGGGAATAAAGAAAATAAAAGGCCTGACACACAGGGAACCCATGGAAAGAATGAAACAAAAATTCCGACAGGGAATAAAGGCTAAGGGCAAGGAACAAAATCTTGAAAAAAGTAAGGCAATAGTAAAGCCAAAATTCCAAAAGAATCAAACCACGGGAAGTTGACCTCAGTTTAAGCGACAGGAAGTTGAAACAAGTCAAACGGAGGAAATATAGACTAGATAATCCAAAAATGAGTCCGCAGAAAATAGACATGATCAGGTAGACCAAAATAAGAGCAGGTACATGCAAACAAGGGCTATTTTTTGGCGGATTGCATTCGAGGGTCCAACTCAGCTTCAAATTGAGCTCTCATTCCAAGTTTGGCGTCGTTTTCATGCAAACGAGAACAACTCAAGTGGAGTCTATTTTGGAAACTTGGCGTAATCTCCCATGCAAAGATAGATTCAACTTTCAATAGTTCCACCGTCCATTCTTCAATGCCAAGGATTCTTCATGCAAAACAAAAGACAAGTAAAGATAAATTTGAAAGACTCATGCAACGCAATTTGGACTTGGACTAATGAAGAGTTAACTTCTATTTTTTACGCCAATCTTGGCTGTTGTAATTTTCTATATTAATGACTTTCAACCTTGTATTAAATTATCCCTCTTTTGGCAAGAAAACTTTTGCCAAAGATCATGCTGTAACCTTTTTTCGGAATCAATAAGAGGACTGTGTTTTTCCAATTTCCAGAAGCTGGTATAGTGTACTTTTGTCTCTTGATTTCCCTAAGTGATAGATTTTCTTTCTTCCTTGTCAAATCGGGATTTGTACCTAGTTACTAGTTGGTCACGTTCTGTGTTAAAAACGTCTTTCGCTGAGCTTATAGTGGATTTTAGTGGTTGTTTAGTGCCTTTCATCAGGCCTATTTTTTCCATTTCCCTCAAGTTTAGATTATTAGATTAAACCTTTTCGTGAAATACTTATGTGTATTGATCAATTGGAGTTGAAGTTCTGCCTCTTCCTTGTCTGAATCAGTGTTCTTAGAAGCTCGAGTTGAGTGGATCAAATAAATTAGGTGTATCACCATTTTAGCTAGGATTTCCTTTCAAATTCTTTCTCTCCTTTTCCCCATACAGTTTGTAGCGTACAAGTTGAGATCCTCATTGATACATCTTACAGGAACCAACGTTCTTTGGAGGGTCTTCTCATCATTGAGGCACTCACCCATGTGAGAAGATCCCATTGTTTCAACTGGAACGAGGATTAGCCATTTTAGCGCATCTTCGATCAGGATGCAACTCCAGGTTGACAACAATTACATTTTCTATCAAAGATACTTGGAAATGTTTCTTTGTCCCATGCTTTTAGTTTGGATTGCAAACTTTTTAATTTTTTAGAAGAATGAACATTTTGGAACCCCTCACCTCTGGGAAAATTTGCCACCAGTCTTCCATCGGCTAAATGAAGCCTTGATACTCCAGCCAAATTTTCTCAAACTTGAATGGGCATCTTTTGAGAGCTTGGTCCTCTTCGATCTATAGATAAATTGGCCAATGATTGGATCCTTCAGAACTTCAACTTACGAGTCCATTGTTAATTCAACCAACTTGTATTTCCCATAAATTTATCTAAGCTCTCTAGTATGTAATCCTCACACATTCTTCTATTGATTTAGGTGAATCATCTGTAGCTTGGGTTAGCATGCGGCGTACTAGAGCTCTAGGGTGTCTATTAAGATCTGGAGATCCGCTCCATCTGCAGACCTGAAAGGTATTCTTGTTTGTCGCTTGTTCTAAGATAGCATTGAAGTCTCCTGCGACGATCCACTTGTTTTTGTTTCTGACTGCATCACACTCTGTTTGTTGGTTAAAACAGAGCCTACGAGGCCTAGCAAGCCAGGGAACATAGAGGTTAGTTAAGAACTCCAGTCCTGAGTTCAAAATCTGAATATTGCATACAATCCAATCCTTGGAAGCTTCCAAGGTGGTGCGAGTTACGGAGTTGGGATTTCATAAGCAAGCTAATCCTTCTGATTGGTCTTCAACTTTGATTCCTGCGACTTTGTGTTGCTTTCAGATGTTGTAGCTGATATTTAAAAGTGAATCCACATCCATTTTAGTTTCTTGCAGTAGGATAATATCTGGATAATCCTGCAGTAGGATAATATCTGGATAATCCTGCCCGATTAAATTTTTTATCATGCTTTTCTTGGAAGGGGCATTCAATCCCTTGATGTTCCAAATTATGATCTTCATTGTTTAGATTTATGCTTTTTGGTTCTCGCCAACATATCATCCAGCTGATGCTGGGAACCTGAAGCTACTTCTGCTAATATCTCCTTTTGAATTCTATCATGCATTTAATCTCTTCCTTTTGTGCTTGTCCAATATTTGACGATTTTTTTTTTTTTTTGGTAACTGGTTGATTTTATTTTATTTTTTCCTCCCAAGCTCCCTTTGTTGTTTGAGTCTCATCTCGTGGTGGCAAATTAGATTTCTAAAAACTGACACCCTTCTTTTGTTTTTGCAGTTGTTTGCTCCATTGTCGATGTTTTGGTCCCAATATTGTCCAAAATATCTTCAATGTTCTTCCAGTGGCCATGATCTGATTTCACATTCTCCTTGGTTCTTCTATTTTTTTCTTGTCCATTCATAAAAATCTTATAAAGACAGTTGCATCCCCAAAAATCTGTAGATGAGACCTTTGTTTCTGAACATTGTCATGTTGCTTCCCAAATTTTCTCGATCTAGCATGAGCACCAAACTTTCCTCCAGTGCTGCCAGATACGTGCTTTTGAATTTTTGTTCCAAATTCTTATTTTGTTTCTCAACTTCTCCGATTATTTACTCCACTCCTTTGTTTGCCATGGCCGACTTCCGCCTGTTAGGGTTTGTTGAAAGAAAGGGCTGGAGAGACTGAAGGCCCCCCTTGCCTCTCATCATTCCAGATTTTTCTTGCAGAATATTTGCTCATTTTTAATATAAATAGAGGTTTGCTTAGAGGATTGAGGAATCCTTCACAACTTCCTTCGCAGGCATCAAACCACTCACCATTATTAATATTGATCTACAAAGAAAATAATGTTGCCAAGAGAAGAAACTCGTTCTGCCATGGGAGTGTAAAGATGAACATAAATTACAAGAAGCAAATGGTGAAACAGACAATCTGGTTGCAGTTGCAACCACGGTCTCTCTGAGATAGTGACTTACTTTCAACTGCAATAAATATCCATGGTACCAATTTTTATAAACACATACTTAGGACACTTCTTTAAAAAAAATTGAGAAATGTTTTATATATCAAATGTAAAAAAAATATCGGTTAATGATAATTGGATGAAAAGGAGGTTGACCTGATGCATGGTTGGCTGTACAATGGCCACAACAGGGAAAGCTTCGATTGGCGCAGAGCAGAAGGGCAGAAAGAAGAAACCCAACAAAGATATTCCTGTCGGTGAGAGAGGTTTGGAGGGCAGATGGTGGAGAAAAAAACAATAAGCAGATCAAAAAAAAAAAAAAATCACAAAAAATTAAATTTGATTTGTATAGAAGTACAAAATAATTGTGTATCACTATTTGAACACATTTTAAAAAGTATCAAACTGGGCTGGCCAAAAATACATATGAAATTATGCTCATCTCCCATATACACAACAATATAGAACATTTTTAGTACAAAGGATGCACAAAATAATATAAATTCTACCAAAATATATGACATAGAATCTGGTTGCATCTAGTAATTATTATTGTCAATGCTTGTGGTTTCCATGTAAATAACCATTTGGTATTTGGCACATGTTGTCTGATTGGGGTCTTAGTATATGTCTGCGACTTTGAAGAAGAGTTACTAGGTTCTTGCATTCCGGCAGTTTGGCATGACTGATCATGTAGTTGTCCTTTATCATCTCTATGACTTGCTTGGAATTAGATTTTAAATTGCATGCCATGCCATTGTATGTGGGTAGCCATTTTTAGGAGGACTTCTAAGAACATCCTTGAAGAAAACTTCCATAGCATCCATTGGGCTGTGTCCTTGTGGAGCAGTCAGGTTAGCAGATGAGGCAGAGAACAACCTACAGATCAGAAGTGCAATGTCATGTACGTAGTTTCAGGTTAGAACACTTGTGTTATGCCTCGAGTCAGTATTATGGGCCCAAAATGTTATAATCCAATTAGAGTGTAGGGTTCATACCAAAAAAAATATAAATTGGCATGATGTGTTATTGTGGATCATCTTTTTACAATATCTTTTGACTATTGCAATTGGAGACCGATCCTATCAAAGGGTTTTGGATGCCATATTTTGCATTTCCATTCTCTGCTATCCATTGAGTTATCCCATTTGATCTTTTGATATTGCACGGTCTTGAATTATTCATCAATTCATATGCTTGTTGATTTAGCAGCCAATGTCATGTCCCCTTTTCAAGGCTAGCTCACTAAGGAGACCTTTGGCCCTATTTAACTTCTCGGGGGCTAAAAGGGATACAAGGGAAACTTGGTTATTTGTTCAAGTTGCAAAAAAAGTAACTTGTCGGCAACTTCTTTCTAAATGAAGTTATAAAAAAGAAAATGACTTATCCAATTTGATATAAGTCGGTCCGTAATTTAGAAAGTATATTGGAGGGGAAGGATATAAAATTGAAAAACCAGGTTTATTTTAAGGATCATGTTATTTTTATCAATTGAAATCATAAGCTTGAACATGTTTTGCTTAACTTGTATCCATTGGAGATGAAACCCTTCATTGGAAGGCTGAAGTAAGGACGGAAACCCTTAACATTCAACGGGGTAACTCTATTTCAAGAGTTACATTGAGCAAAAATTGACAGTTTCAAATTTCTAGGGAAATTTTTGTGGGGAGTACCACAATTGGCAGGGTTTGTGAGTGTGATGCAATTGTTGGTCATTTTCTAGGGCAGCGAACCACCATGTAGGCTTGTTTGAGGGCAACACATCCATTTGAGACTTTTCCTAGGCCAACAAACCTATTGGAAGGAGTAATTTCGCTGTTGGGGCAGTTTAGATGAGGTTTTGTGGAGTTTGTTTAATCATAATTTCATCTGGTATTTTATTGCAATTTTTGCCATATATTTAATTTAGGAAAATCAGATTTGAAGGTCCTATTTCCAGCTGTAATATTTATTATTTTTGACAAGTATTGTGGTGAATAAAATATTGTATTTATGCCCTAAATTGGCATATTCAAAATACAATTTTTTTATTTGCTTAGAGTTTGAGTAAAAAAATTAGAAATTGCATATGTTATGTTGGGGCTTGTTGGAAAACCCCTTTGGTTCTAATTCTGCTCTAAAAGGGACATTACAAGGGTATCAAAGCCATTTTTTAGCCAACTGTGGGTAATGAGTTGTTTGCAGACGCTTCTTCATGCAGGGCAGTGATAAAAAGATGGAGACAACACTGACAGCGATGGAAGAGATGTTGCAAGCTATGCAAGAATTTCAAAGGGAACTAAGAGCAGTGGGTTCCAAGATATAGATGAAGTTTGTAGGGCTAATACCTAGACCTCCAAAATCTCTCTTAGAAGAAGGAAAATGACCAACTGAAGTGATGAATACTTCATCACCACAAAAGATCAAGCTGCCCATAGAGGAATCCACCATATAAATTGAAAATGAAGAGCCCTCCAAAGGGAAAGATATGATTCGAATGTACAAAGTGTTTGGGTAGTAGAAAAGAAAACAAAAAATTCAAGGTCTGAATCCAAAACCCTACAAAGGAGCAAAGAAATGAGGAAGCCAAGGAAGAAATTTTGAAAAAGGAAATGCCATTGATTGATTGTCCTAAGAGTTCAGCAGAAAAGAAGGGCATAAAATACATATGTGAGGCAAAACTTAATGATCCACCATCAACAACAAAAGTGGATCCTAGAGTTGAAAGGAAACCAACTACCTTGCAAGCAAGCATGGAAGATGTAATAAGAAACCAAAGAAGGTGTGATGATTGGCTAAGAAGAGTGAGAAAGACAAAGTTGATAGCCATTCAAGTAAGACAACACCTAAAGGAATTTAAAGAAAGAGGCAAGCAATTCGATTATCTTCATAGCAAGGATATATTGTATCACCATCATACTATGCCTTTGCCATGTTTTGATCATCATGAGAATCATTCTAACAACGAGGATAAGATGAAGGGTATCAAATGGAAAGAAGATCTTTTCCAAGAAGCCCCTATCCATTTTCCAAGCATTCCAATGATTGAGCCATTGTCATATGAGATAGGTTTTCAAAACAACATTGTGGAGAGATATGTTTGAAGAAAATATTGGGAATAACAAAGATAGAAGGGTTGGAGGTATCTCCATAAACCCCACTTCACTAATGGAAGAAGAATTTTTTGTTGCCAGCCCAAGGAATGATAGTGATGATCATATTTCAGATTTGTTGTCCCTTCCTAAGTTGCTGCAATCTTTTTGTCATCACAAACAACATGCTAAAAAGGATAATAAAGTGAAAGAGTCAACTCAAAATTGGGGTCAACCAATTCAGAATAATGTTGATGATTTCAGATTTGATGTCTAAGATATGATTGCTTATGTGTTGGCTGTTGGAGATGACTACCCTCTAGTCAAAATCCATGGTATGCTTGATAGGACAAAAACATTTTCCCCTTATATTGTTGTTAATTCAGCTAATAAGCATGCTCCTAGGAAGTATTCTAAGAGGTGTATTGAGGCCAAAAACACAATTTGCAACTGTGAGCATGTAGATTCTCCGATTCAAGTCCAAGGTTGTTTGTGCATATGGGATTCAGATGGTTTGGTGAGGATCAATGTAAATGTCACTATTGAGTTTTCCATCTCTTGCACTTGGCATGTAAGAGGAATTATGAAGAGTCATGTAAAGTTTCTAGTGTATTCTAACAACATGATTAAGGATGAGTCACTACAAAGGGGCTTTATCATTCCTTACACCAAGGAGATACAACAACGTTTCAATGCTTGGGTGGGACACAAGGTAAATCCCACTTTTTCATTTTTAGAACAGTTATATCATAGAGGTTTTCAACTCCTAATCCATGCACATGCTCTTAGAAGAAGTCTTCCAATATTGATGTGGGATTTAGGGGAAAATTCCAGAATTAGTGCTGCTGTAATCATACAAATCAACCACCACATGATTTCATTTGCATCCATACAAGTGGACTGACAAGTATTTTCAGTAATGGGATGGAGCATTTTCCAGTTGGTGATTGTTGGGAAGAATTTTCAGCCTTTACTAAAGTATTTTCAGTCATTAGAATGCTTACATTTCCTTTTTTGCAAGGTTTCAATTTTGCAGCGGTTGTTTTATTTTTATGTTGCTAACTTTGGTAAAATCAAATTATAAGTTGTTATTCTTAGACTTGAACAACTGCAAGATTGATCTTTTTGAGGCCACTAAATCATTGGGAAATGTTAGTCAATGGGTTCAGCGGAAGAGAATGAATACTTCAGCGAACACAACTCCAATTTGGGTGGAAAATCAGATAAACCATGACTGTCATAATTTGTTTTTAGCTTGCATACACGCTGATTTATGTAATGTCCCTTTTTTGGGCCAAAGAGCCAAATAAGGGTTTTTCCTAAAATCCACAAATTTTTGAATACTGAAATTAGCAAAATCAACAAACCCTAGCTCAAGTAGATGCTCCAAAAACATGCAAATTGCATTCAAACCCTAGGCACCAATATGCAATAAATAAATAGGTAATTTCTAGCAATTATCTTGATCAAATATCACCTCAATATGATCCAATATGAGCCACAAAATGAAAATAGAAGTATTGTACCTTTTTACCCTTTGAATGTAGATGAATTTCTAATTTAACCTTGCTGGAAAATATCTAATTTTATGCATAAAAAATAGCAGCTGAATATTCACCAAATCTCACTCAAACTTTTGCAAAAATCATGAATAAAACACCAAAAATAGCCAAACAATTTCAGCGCTCTTTTAGGGCACTCAAGTTTGTCAAACACCTTCCCAAACCAAGTCACCCTAGGTCAAATTTGCAAACAAAAATTCAGAATTAATTGTTATCCTCCAACTAGGGTTTTAGACCCCTTCAATCATCATCCACTCATGCCCAATCAAGTCACCTCACTTGGAAAAAATCGAACAATAATTATTAGCCTCAAATCAACAATTTGTGAAGTCAAACCCTCATAAAATCTGCTCAATAAAATAAATAAATAATTCAGAAATTGTTATTTATTTATTCACTCAAATTGTCTTTAGAACCTTTGCCACATCACATAGAAAATCAACGCCACACTTCAACAATATTCATCATAAATTCCAACAATGAAACTTGATCAATCGGACATCAAATTGTCTACAAAACCCTCTAAAAAATCACACAAAGCAAGTTGCCCCACTCTAGGGCAAGTACCAAATCCTCAACAAATGTGGCATCAAAAGAGACATTTTTCTTGATTATTTAGCTCCAAAACATGTGAAAAAATTATTGGGCATGCATCCCAGTATTTCTTCAAGCATGAAGAATCACAATATCAAATTCAACATCTTCTTCAATTGAGATCTTCACCATGTACTTGTACCTTTCAAAGGGGGAAACCACCTTGGGGGGATCAAATACTTTTTTAAACTCTTCTTGCTGATTTTCAGAACATCTTCTGTTTTCCTTTGATCACTTTCAAGCTGACATTCATTTTTTACAAATAATAATATTAAATTAATTGCCTAAATAATAAATAGTAATTAAAATTACTTTTAGGCAATAATCCAATAATTATTTCTTTTAAATACCATAGTGGTAAAAACCACTTTTAAAGAATATTCTATTAATCAACTAGAATTGTTTTATATGAGCAAATAATTAAAATCACTATTCAGGGAATTATAATTAATTAATAAAATAAAAACCCCAAAAAGAATCTTTTAGTTTATGGGGAAAGTAGACTAAAAATTTTCAATACCTACTCATAAATAATGTGGAAATGGAGACATTATAGTCCTCCCTTCCCACAATTGCTTGTCCACAAGCAATTCCAAACAAGGCTTCCTTGATAGAGCATCTGCTCCTACATTGTTTTTACCTTTCATATATTCAATATCAAAATCATAAGCTTGCACCTTGATTATCCACTTTTGTTGCCTGTCATTCAATTCCTTTTGATTGAGGAAGAACCTCAAACTATTGTGATCCGATTTAACAATGAATTTGCCACAAACCAAATATTGTCTAAATCTACTCAAAGCATGCATAATCGCCAACATCTTCTTGTCATAGATTGAATAAGCTTTATCTGAATCCTTGACTTTTTTACTTTCCAAAGCAATAGGATGTTTATTATGCATTAGGACAGCCCCCATCCTTTCACTCAAAGCATCACACTCAACCACAAAAGGAGTAGAGAAATCTGAAATAGCAAGAACAGGGCAAGAGCACATTACCTCCTTGAGCTTTTCAAATGCTAGTTGGGTTGTTTTGGACCATTTGGAAGCCCCTTTCTTAGTCAAATCAGTCAAGAGGGCAACAAGTTGTGAGAAATCTTTCACAAATCTCCTTTAGTAACTACAAAGACCACAAAACCTCTCAACTGAGTGAGTGTAGACGGAATAGGCCAATCCATGGTGGCTGCAATTTTTTGTTTACCCACTTGCACACCTTGTGCATTGATGATATGTTCCTAATACAAATTTTTTGTTAATCCAAACTCACATTTGGATTTCTTTGCAAAGAAAGAATGATGCCCCAAAGTGCCCAAAACCAAATCCAAGTGTCTCAAGTGCTCCTCCAAAGTTTGGCTATATGCAAGAATATCATAAAAAAAAACTAGCACAAACTTTCTTAGATATTTGCCAAACATATTGTTCATACATGACTGAAAAGTAGTTGGGGGCATTAGTCAATCCAAAAGGCATAACCAAAAACTCAAAATGCCCAAAATGACATCTAAAAGCAGTTTTATGAACATCTTTTTTTACCTTGATTTGGTAATAACCGAATCTTAGATCAATTTTGGAAAAGTAGGTGGCACCATGTAACTCATCCATCAATTCATCAATCCTAGGAATTAGATACTTATTTTTGATGGTCTTCTTATTCAACAACCTGTAATCAATGCACATCCTCATAGTGCTATCTTTTTTTTTTCACTAGAAAAACTGAAGAAGCAAAAGGACTTGAGCTAGGCCTTATGTGTCCCCTATCAAGTAACTCTTTGATAGTCTTTTCAATTTCCTCCGTGAATGCCCTTGGATGATAGTATGGAGTGATAATAACCGGTTTGGCACTCACTTCTAGCTCAATGTTATGCTCAAAACCTTTATCTGGTGGCAAACCATAAGACAAATCATCAAAGACATGGACATGCTTGTCTAAAATAGATTGTAACTCACCATGGGGGGGCTGCTGTTTTCTTTTTTCTGAATTTACTGTGATAAGGCAGCTTGCTGCCCAAGCAATTTAACCTCTCTTAAAAGCCCTTTCCATCCTCTTCATAGATACCTCTTGTGGAGTACCATTTGCTAGACCCTTGAGGATCACTTCCTTGCCCTCTTTGAAGAATTTCAGCTCCATAGTTCTATAGTTTTGAGTGAATTCACCTAAAGAATGCAACCATTGAACACCCAAAACAATATCAATGCCCCCAATGTCAACAACATAAAAATCATCAATTACCTTGTGCTTTCCAAGAGTGAGTGGAAGTTGTGGCAACTTCTTGGAACAAGAAATGGTGAACCCATCCACCAGTCACATTGAAACCCTTGCAATTTGTGGTTTCCAATGCCATCTTCTTCACCAAGCTTCCATCAATGAAGTTATGTGTGGCTCCACTATCAATCAATGTAGTTACTTGTTGTCTCCTCAATGTGCCTTTTAGTCTGAAAGCATGATACTTGGGAATTTTTGAAAGAGAAACAAGTATGTTACCCAACTCTTGTGTGTCCTCATGCACATGCTCATCAACAATATTTTCATTTTGCTCAACATTAGTATCAACAATATCAAAATCTGAATCATCATCAATTACCTCAATGTAGTGGACATGTCCCTTGCCCATGCAACAGTGGCCTTTAGTCCAAGCATCCTTGCAAGTGAAACGCAAACCTTTTCTTCTTAATTCATCTCTTGCATCCTTCATATTGCAGCTATAGGGAAGCGATCTATGTGGTGGAACATAAGGTGAAAAAGGCTTCTTTTGTTGCTTATTGGGTGATGCCTTAGGCTGCCCACTAAAATCAGACCTTGGCTGCCATGTATTTACCCCTTTGGGCAGTGAATAAGTGGCTGCCCTTGGCTGCCTTCTTGGCCATTCATTGCCCCTGTATGCTGAACATTCTAGATCCAAAGCTTTAGTAGTAGCATCTTGCAAAGAAAGAGGGTTAAAAGCCTTGACCAATCTCTCAAAGGCTCAATCAAACCCTTAACAAATAAAACAACCAACCTCCTTTCACTGACATCCGGTACCATGACTGAAACCTTTTGAAAATCAGCAACATAACTTTCAACATCATGATTTTGTTTGAGTTGTGCCAACTCATGAAATTGGATCTCTCCTATCAAATCTCTCCATAACCCTCTTACCAAACTCCTCCAAAGTAGTAATGGATCCGTGGCCTTGTGTGATTAAGCCATGAAACCACCACTCATGAGCAATACCCTCCAAATGTAGGGTAACAAACTTGAGAGCTTCATGCTCAAACATGGGGTTAAGTGATAAATATGTCTCTAATATCTACAACCATGATCTCACAAGAAATTTATCAGTACCATCAAAAATAGGAAGAGAAATCTTACCCAACTTTTGTTGAAAATCTCTACGGGGTTGCATGTTAGGAACCCTTGGTTTTGATCCCTCCATCTCACAATAGTCACGAAAAGACAAGAGTCTTGTTGACGAATATTAAGTGGATCACCCCTTGGTGTCTCCATCTTCACTACTAGTTTCCTCTGCAAAAAAGTAGCCTTGAAGAATCTGAGGGGGGTTAATAGAAACCCTCTCATTGTCATTCAAACTACCCTCTCTTGAATGGCGATGGCTTTTACCTGAATCTTGTGTGGTCTTCAACATAGCTATCATTTGCATACTCAAAGTATGGTGAAAGTCACTTTAGTTTTGTTTGATCAAATCTTGCAAAAAATTCACCTGCTTTGAAGAAAACCCTTTGGGCTCTTGATCCTTCATAGTCGTTTCCCTTCTCTGGTAATACAAAATCTTTTTATCTGCTTGCATTCAAAACCAAAACTCATAGATGGACAAGATCAGTGCTCTGATACCATTGTAATGTCCCCTTTTTGGGTCAAAGCCAAAAAAGGGTTTTTCCTAAAATCCATAAATTTTTGAATTCTGAAATTAGCAAAACCAACAAACCCTAGCTCAAGTAGATGCTTAAAAAACATGCAAATTGCATTCAAACCCTAGGCGCCAATGTGCAATAAACAAATAGGTAATTTTTAGTAATTACCTTGATCAAATATCACCTCAATATGATTTAATATGAGCCACAAACTAAAAATAAAAATATTGTACTTTTTTACCCCTTGAATGTAGATGAATTTCTGATTTAATCTTGCTGGAAAATATCTGATTTTATGCATAAAAAACAACTGAATATTCATCAAATCTCATTCAAGCCCTTGCAAAAATCATGAATAAAATACCAAAAATAGCCAAACAATTTTAGTGCCCTTCTAGGGCACTCAAGGTGGTCAAACATCTTCCCAAACCAAGTCGCCTTAGGTCAAATTTGCAAACAAAAATTCAAAATTAATTGTTATCCTCCAACTAGGGTTTTAGATCTCTTCAATCATCATCCACTCATGCCCAGCCAAGTCACCACGGGAAAAATCAAACAATAATTATTAGCCTCAAATCAACAATTTGTGAAGTCAAACCCTTATAAAATTAGCCCAATAAAATAAATAAATAATTCAAAAATTATTATTTGTTTAGTCACTCAAATTGTCCTTGGAACCTTTGCTACATCACATAGAAAATCAATGCCACACTTCAACAATATTCATCAATAAATTCCAGCAATGAAACTTGATTAGTCGGATATCAAATTGTTCACAAAACCCTCTCAAAGATCACACAAAGCAAGTCACCCCACTTTAGGGCAATTACCAAATCCACCTTAGCAAAGGTGGCATCAAAAGATGTCTTCTGGTCGATAATTTAGCTCCAAAACCTGCAAAACAATTACTGGGCATGCATCCCAATATTTCTTCATGCATGAAGAATCGCAATATCAAATTCGACATCTCCTTCAATTGAGATCTTCACCATGTACTTGTACCCTCCAAAGGTGGGTGAACCACCTTGGGGGGGGTCAAATACTTCTTTTAACTCTCCTTGCCGACTTTTAGAACATTTTTTTTTCCTTTGATCACTTTCACGCTGACATTCATTTTTTACAAACAATAATATTAAATTAATTGCCTAAATAATAAATAGTAATTAAAATTACCTTTAGGCAAAAATCAAATAATTGTTTCTTTTAAATACCATAGTGGTAAAAACCACTTTTAAAGAATATTCTATTAATCAACTAAATTTGTTTTATATGAGCAAATGATTAAAATCACTATTCGGGCAATTACAATTAATTAATAAAATAAAAACCCCAAAAGAAATCCTTGAGTCTATGGGGAAAGTAGAGTAAAGATCTTCAATATCTGCTCATAAATGATGTGGAAATGGGGACATTACAATTTATGTCCTTCTTAGAAAGGAACAACTTACAATATTATTAATGAAGATCATCTCGAGAAGGTATGTGTTGTGGATTATGCACACTTGATGATTGAATTATTTTCTGAGCTGCTAAGAGACATCATTGTTAATGGGGCTGAGAGCTACACTTGTTGGTCCAAATGGTTTCACCCATCAAGTAAGATAATTGAACTTGAAGGTTGCATGGAAATTTTCAGACCTTGGGAAGAGGGCATCATTGGATTTTTAGTCAAGAAGGAATATCTGAAATGTTTGCTTATATTTTCAATTCCAAGATGGGAAGCTTGTACTTGTGGTATGGTGAGATATGTGCATATTTTTTGCTTTCAACCCATATGAGAACAAATTGACTTTCAGAAAGGTGAACAAAGTTCAAGGGTAATTAGATGGATTGGGCTGTCATTATAGTTTCATAAGTGCTGGACCTTTGGAATTCCATCATATGAATATAAAATAAGAAGATGCAAGCATTGGAGGAGATTTGAACAACATGCCTATGAGGCATGATGAAGTGGTTGAAGAAGTGATAATAGGAACCTTGTTTTTCTTAATGAGTTTGTTCCATGTGTAGTAGGTACATGTATAAAAAAGGAAGAGCAGCCGAGTTTGTTTCCCACCCAAACAAATGGTGGAGCATATGGAATTACAACTGAAGATGGAGATGACACAATGAAGGTTGACAAGTTCGTGATTTGCAAGGAAATAGAGTCTTTCCAATGCTTGGATTGGAAAAGGAACAAAAATTGAATGTACAGCCCAGCCAAGGACAACAGCAAGAAGGCAGCTTAGAAACTCTTTATGGCAGCCTCAAATGGCAATTTTTGGACAGCCAAGAAGATTGCTACAACATGGTAATGCTCTCAAGTGGTTTACTTTGGGTCAACTTTGCATAGTGTTTCTAAGTTTGTCATTGAGTGAAGAATGCCATCAAGAGTTGGAGAACGGTTTAACATATATCCATCCTAGTGAATAAATTAAAAGCACCAAAGGACGATCCCAAGGGGCAGCCCACTTAATTATCAGAATAGCACAATAAAAGCATGGTGAAAGGGCTCCTAACTTGAATTTTCATGCAAAGTGTCTCCAACAAGGCATGGAGGAAATTCGGGATGATTATTACTACCTCCAAATGCTAGAGAAAGTACTTTCATGACAGCCATGAGCCAAATTGCCACCACTAACGCTGCTGTCATCATCACTAATAGCCACCATATTTTTCCAGTCACACTCATATTTGTGAATATGGGATGTCCTTCCACCATAGTTGACAAGGTTCAAATGAAGAATGAAGATCCTACCTTGGGATATGTTTTAGCTTGTCAAGTTGCTAATTATTCATTAGTTCTTTGTTCTAGGGCTGAAGTTACAGCAGCTTAGAATGGTTTTAGTACATCTGAGTATGCAAAGAATAAAATTGTTGGTGTTGTTTTTGAAGGAGAAAATGAAGATGGCATGTTTAAGGTAATGGGTGATCTCTGCTTCAAGGAAGGTTTTAAAATTCATGGGCTGCCAAAGAACATCATTAGGGAGAAGGACAATAGATATATGAGCTTGTTTTTACAAGAGCTCTTTCCTTTGACAAGCATAGGATCCAAATTATTGGTGCATTACAATGTATTTATGCACTTTGGCATGATGATACTTGGGCGTGAGAGCTTGTATTTGTTTGAGGGCAAGCAAATCTGGGAAAGGAGGACTGTCATGTCCCCTTTTCAAGGCTACCTCGTTAAGGAGACCTTTGGCCCTATTTGACTTCCCGGGGGCTAAAAGGGAATACAAGGGAAACTTGGTTCTTTGTTCAAGTTGCCAAAAAGTAACTTGTCGGCAACTTCTTTCTAAATGAAGTTATAAAAAAGAAAATTACTAATCCAATTTGAAATAAGTTGGTTTTTAATTTAGAAAGTATAATGGAGGGAAAGGATATAAAAGCGAAAAATGAAGTTCATTTAAAGGATCATGTTATTCTTATCAATTGAAATCCTAAGCTTGAGCACATTTTGCTTAACTTGCATCCATTGGAGACAAAACCCTTCATTGGAAGGCTGAAGGGCGAAAACCCTTAACATTTAGCAGGGTAACTCTATTTCAAGGGTTACATTGAGCAGAAATTGACAATTTCAAACTTCTAGGGCAGTTTTTGTGGGGAGTACTACAATTACAGGGTTTGTGAGTGGGACGCAGCTGTTGGAGGCCCTTTTCTAGGGCAATGAACCACCTTGCAGGCTTGTTTGCTGGCAACGAATCCATTTGAGACCTTCCCTAGGTCAATGAACCTATTGGAAGGAATAATTTGGCTGTTGGGGCAGTTTAGATGAGGGTTTGTGGAGTTTGTTTAATCATAATTTCATCTGGTATTTTATTGCAATTTTCTGCCATATATTTAATTTAGGAAAATCAGATTTGAATGTCCTATTTCCAGCTGTAATATTTATTATTTTTGACAAGTATTGTGGCGAATAAAATATTGTATTTGTGTCCTAAATTGGCATATTCAGAATTCTAAATTTTTATTTGCTTAGGGTTTGAATAAAAACTAATCAGCAATTGCATATGTTATGTTAGGGTTTGTTGGGAAAACCCTTTGGTTCTAATTCTACCCTAAAAGGGACATTACGGCATGGTCTTGAAGTATTCATCAATTCATGTGCTTGTTGATTTAGCAGCTAGTTCTAAAGTACGTATTGTCACCATTATGACTTGCATGTAGAATGACTAGCATCTTTTTCTTATTGTGGATTTAACTTGCTCTATCTTATATAATTTACCTGAAGCAAATATGTCTTCTTTCTGGCATGAGCACTGCTCCAATGCCTTCACCCAACGCATCACATTCTCTGAAAAATGTCTTTGTGAAGTCAGGTTCTGTCAAGGGACATATCTGATGACATGCTTTATTCTTCATCTATATCCTTGGCATCTCTTTTGACAGTTGGCCAAAAACTGCAGCTTGCAAGTTAACAGAAGATATAAAGGCTGTACAAGTTGGACTTCATTTAGTGTTACTCTTTACAGAACCATTATATAATGTTGGCGAAGCTGCAAATACAACACATACTCTATTAGTCAGTTTGAACTCTTCATACCTATCTTAATTTGTTTCTATGCTTGGGTCATTTCAAGACCTTTTTTTCCCAGTTTTAAGAGGTTTTCTTAGTTTCAAAGGTTTTTTGCATTTTTACTTAGCACTTTAAAAGCACGACATTACAATTTTTGATTGACTTGGATAACGCAGTAACTGTCTTTCTGATTATGGTTGCAGAGTCTTTTGAGTAAGTACTTGCACTATTACGACGACTCACAGCCCATTTTCTATTCAGTGGAGGAAATGTTGAAATGGACAGATCTTTATGAATACACAACACAGTCGCTGCAGGCAGAATTGGTTGCTGCTGGATTGTCCTCTCGTTTGATATCTGAGCTCGTAACGGTGAGTTGGAGCATAAATGCCTGTATATATTGGACTCCTGTTGTGAGTTTAGAATATTTTACTTTTGGTTGAGGTTGTGCCACAAAACATTATCAAAATTTATAGGAAACAATACTTGTATCTCGTAATGGATTTAATTTTGAAAAGGACAGCATCTACTGGATTTCTATTGTGGTTTAAAAATATTTTTGGTGTGCTTACGCCAAAAAAACACTTATCAATTTTTATAGGAATCATATCTTGCATCCTGTAATGGCTTTTAAATTGGAAAAATGCTGGGTGGAATTAACTATTGCCCACTTGTTAATAGATTCTGTGCCAAAAGGGAGTTTATATCTTGTGAAGAAATGCACTACTTCTCACAGCTCTAGCTAGGGTTATGACGAGGACATATATTATAGTTAGTATGTTAGTTATAGTTATCAGTCAAATCCTCGTGCATTTGGGTTAGTATGTTTGTTAGAGTTATTTATCATTCATATCCTCATGCAATTGGGTTAGTGGAATAATTCAAAGGGTAGATAAAAATAAATTGAAACCGAGATGGAAAGTTGGAATTTGGCAGGTGAGAGTTTGAAACATGAAATGTCTTTGTAATATTTTTAACCTGTAAATACAAGCCACGGACGATATTGAGATTTTAGACATTGGCAGTCGCTCATCGTGGTTCGCTGCCATAACAATTCGTGAATCATTTTTGGAACTGCTTAGTTTGTGGATCACTTTCTGGCCCCATCCCATCTCTACTCCCTTTTATTGGACGAACTGTATCAGATTTGGGCTTCTAATACACGCACCCACAAATTTCTGGTCATCTATTTGCAGATTTGTGGAGAAAAAATTGTGGCCTACACTATTTTAGATCAATTGTTTCTCAACCAGCAGATATAGATAACGAGGCTTAGACGGCAGTCCTTGCAGAAAATCTTTGGCTGCAGCAATCGATTCATCAATTTTGAGAGAGTCTTTCTTTTGACTGGGACCGTAACTGTACTCTTGCCTTAGCTGCTACATTCTGCCTTATTCTCCGTCACTATATTGGCCTTTTAAAGTTTTGATTAAATTCGAAATATATAGAGGTTTTCTTTTTCCAATGTGAAGCTGATTTGGGGACCTCTTTTTTAATAAAATTCTTTTCTTCCTTAAGGGTCGTGTTATAAAACTATTTTATTTGTTTAGGCCCTAAGGCCATCTAGCCAAGAAGACATGTCATAAGGGGGTCTCATTATTTTAGGGTCCTTTTCAAGGGTTTTTAGGTTCTCTTCTAAACATTGTAATATTTCTATTGTATTTTTTTAATTCAAAAAATGCCCCTTTTTGGTATCTTTTTTCATTAAAATTAATAAATTATGGATATTTCAAAGAGTTCTCGAATACCCACTCAAAACCCTAACTTGGTCCAATTGCTTACCCAAGAGATCCACAACCAACGACAACAACAAAATACATTTCAACTCCACTTTGGTCCTCAAAACATTGGCAACCAAAGCTTTTTTAATTTGTGACGATGATCACTTGGATCAAGAGATTAAACATTTAATAGAGGTTTTCAAGATAAATGGCTATAGAAATAAGTAGTTGCGAGGGTTTTTAAGAAAGAAATAGGTATATGGGTCGGAATGTTAAAGAGGATGTGATTGGGGTTCATGTGCCATTTCTCCCTCATGGGGAGGACATCTCAAACAAGATATCAAAAATTTTGAGAAAGAAAAACATTTAGTCAACTTTTTTATCTCGGAAGTCATCTAAGGATTGTATGCTGCTCCAAAAAAGTGGTTAACTTTATACCGTATTGATTATTTGTGTAGAGTGCTGTGTGTTGGAGAAACAAGTCGTCCTATCGTTACAAGGGTTAATAAGCATAACAAAGACATAAAGAGGGGAAGGGTGGTCAAGACGGTACTCGCCGAGTGCTCTTTCAAGACTAAACACCCTATTTGGATTGAAAACACAAAGGTGTTGGCCATGGAGGATCGTTACTTTAAGCACCACGAAAGGTAAATGGTAGAGATTTACAAGCACAAGAGCAATGTACATAGGGATGTTGGTTTAGATTTGATCCAACCTTGGAGACCAATCATCAATCTTCTCAAAAACCACAACCACTAGATTGAAATCAAACATAATTAAAACACATTATTAGTGTGGTTGATGTACTTTATCATATCACCTTCAATTAACATTTTAGCCAATTTAATGTGGAGCCCTCTTCAAGACTAAACACCACATATGTATTGAAAACACGAAGGTGTTGGTCATTGAGAATCATTACTTTAAGCATTGCTTAAGGGAAGCGGTAGAGATTTACAAGCATGGGAACAATGTAAACAAGGATGCTGGTTTAGGTTTGAACTAAGCTTGGAGACCGATTATCAATCTTCTAAAAATACGCCAACCAGTAGATTGAAATTAAACATAACTAAAACACATTATTAGTGTGGTTGATGTACCTTATCATATCACCTTCAATTAACATTTTAGCTAATTTAATGTGGAGCGCTCTTCAAGACTAAACACTACATCTATATTGAAAACATGAAGGTGTTGGCCATTGAGAGTCATTACTTTAAGCGTTGCTTAAGGGAAGCGGTAGAGAACAATGTAAACAAGGATGTTGGTTTAGGTTTGAACCAAATTCGGAGACCAATCATCAATCTTCTAAAAAAGTCCCAACTAGAATATTGAAATTAAACATAATAAAAAAATATTATTTGTGTGGTTGATGTACCTTATCATATTACCTTCAACTAACTCTTACCTAATTTAATCATTATTAATATTTATAACAAGGTGGTCATTTATAAAACAAAATTATAATTGTTAATAAATAACTAGTGCAGTTAATAATAATATATTTTTAATTTTTGGCTGTAAATCTGAAGAAATTATTTAACATTTGAAAGAAAAAAAAAAAAAACTAAACAAAAAATAATTCATTAAAGTTTATTAGTACCTAACAAGCTAATTTATTGTTGAACAACTTTATTGTAATTAATGTAATCATTAATAACTAATAAAGAGAGATTAATTTATTAATTTATATATATAAAATAGAAAAGTTGACTTTTGGATTATAACTTTTCAATACTATTGCATTTAATTTTTCGTTTGATCCCATAAGTGGCATTGTGGAACTTTACAAGGTTTTATCTTTAAATAGGATGCTCTTGCCCTCAATCCATATTCATTGTCTGATGATGGATCACAAAATGTGATTTGAAACGTGGATCAAAAAAATATTGCAAAATTATTTCAAGAAGCTCTTTTACTCGATGACTTCCAACAACTCATGGGACAACATCGGATCACCAATGATGCTATTCTCTCAACCGACGTGATTGCCTAAAATGTTTTCAAGTTGGAGACCCTAAGATATATATTCCTCATTTCGATGGCACTGTTGATGGGGATAAGTTGGATGCTTGGGTTTGTAGTCCGGAAGTGTGTTTCAAGACAGTTGAATCTCATAGAGCCACAACAAATCATGATAGTTGAGGCCCATATGAATGATCAAGCCCTCACTTGGTGGTTGTCTCACTAGAGGTGACAGCGCAACCAAAAATTGATACTTGGATATATTTCAAAGAGACTATCCTAGCATGATTTTACTCCCTTAGGTACAAAAGAGCTATTGGCACGATGGCTCCATCTTTGCCATAAATCTGGCTAATCAGTTTAGCAATAATTGAGCTGTATTATTGCCTCTCTATTAAGCCAGAGGTACATGGGATTGATGAGTTTCTTTGCATAAGTTCATCTTATGGTTATTTTCTCGTCTCTGATAGGTATTAGAGCTCTTTTCACCAGCACTTCCTTAGAGCATGTTTTTCAATTCACTTTAAAGATGGAAGTTAAGCAACAAAAGGAATTGTTGGAGTCAAGTCAATATTTTTTTTCAGAGAAAGAGTTGCTCTTCATTTCCCACCCCTGCCAACTCCTCTCATGCAATCTGCTTATATCAAGGAATGGATTTTCTTCACCGAATGGATCCATTAAGGGTTCAACTCCTTTATCTGGCAATGGAAAGAAGTATTGTCTGCAGTCCTATCACACAATATCATCTTGATGATGGATCCTGTGGTGTGATCCAAAACATTGATTTCAAAAATTCATTAACAGGTTTTTCAAAATGATTGTTTTCTTATTATTATGAAATGTGGAAGCCTTAAATTTTAATAAGAAGCATTGTGCTAACCACAAGTATGCTATACATTCTATTGATGGATGTTGTATCCTCAAATCAAAGAGCGTGAAGGCCCTTCTTGCTGAGCATACTTCACAACCTATTGATTTAGAAATTCAGGTAACCAATCTCAACACTACTAATCATCAACTCATTCTCATGGTCAATGACTATTCTGTCAACAATAGGAAAACTTTTTTCACTCATAACTATCAAATAAAAAATAGATTGGTAGTGCTTATCCTGACAATGGCAGCAAGAACTTGATTTCACAGAAGTTGGTAGACGATCTTCAGTTGGCAAGTTCAACACTTTCACACCTATACCGTTTGGGGTTGGTGAAGAAGGGGCATTCCACGCTCATGTCTCACAAATGTTGTCACATTTTCCATTGAGCCATTCCATGATATAGTTAACTGTAATTCCACTCCCCTTGATTGTTGCAGTCTGATACTAGGAGGACCTTATCTGTATGATCACAAGGTTGTCTTTGATGGCTTCCACAAGTTTGAATATGTAAGGATGGTAAAGTTTATGAACTATCTTCTTCAATTACTCCTTTACTCTTTGGTAGGCCATCAATAGAATAGGTCAATCTGCTTAAAGTTCTTACCCTTTGTATCATTTGGGAAGCAAATATAGATAATGTTGACAAGATCCCATTTGAAGAACTTGATATCACAAAAGTTGGTAGAGGGTCTTCAGTTGCCAAATACAACACATTCACACCTATACCATTGGGGGTTGGTCAAGGAGGGGCATTCCACACTCATGTCTCACAAATGTTTTGTCACATTTTCCATTGAGCATTCCATGATATAGTTGACTGTATTGTCACTCTCCTTGATTGTTGCAGTTCGATACTAGGAGCACCTTATCTGTATGACTGCAAGGTTGTCTTTGATGGCTTCCACAAGACCGACCACAGAAGGATGGTAAAGTGTATGAACTATCTTCGTCTTCAATTACTCCTTTGCTCTTTGGTAGGCCATCAATAAAATAGGTCAATCTGCTCAAATTTCTTACCATTTGGGAAGCAAAGATAGATAATGCTGACAAGCTTCCATTTGAAGCAATCAATTCTCTTGCTGATGCATATTATTGTTAGGTTGTGGAGCTAAAAGCTTCACTGATGCAAACAGAGGAGGTTGCTGAGTTGCAGAGCAACCGACGTCGGTCATCTTCAGTGTACGCAGTAATCGACATCGGTTAGGGGTCGGCCGACATCGGTCAGACAGGACCGACGTCGGCAACCTGTGTGTGCGTGCATTTGCATGCGCTTCTAGAACTGGTCTAATTTTAGACGGACAGTCAGTTTGCATGTAAAAGACTAATTTTAGTCTTGAGTCTGCGTTTCTAATTATTGTAATTAGGAAGTCTAATTATTGTTTGTATGGGATCTATTTAAGAGACCCATGGGGCTGTATTGTAAAGTGAAGGATCATAAGGACTTGTCTAGAACAAGGACAAGGGTTCTTCCAGGTGTGTAAGATCTAGAAGGTTTGCAAGTGTGCAAGACCAGGTTGATCTGCAGGTTGTGCAAGATCAGGGAAGATCTACATGGTATGTAAGATCAGGTTGATCTGCAGGTTGTGCAAGATCAAGGGAGATGTACATGGTAAGTAAGATCAGTTAGATCTGCAGGTGTGTGTGTGTGCAAGGTCAAAGGAGATCTGCGAGGTAGCAAGGTCAAAGGAGATCTGCAACACAAGGAGCAAGATCCAGGAGATCTACTTGGAGTATTTTGAGTACTTGGTGGACTGGCAGTATTGTTACTGACTGGTGGAAACAACAACTCTGTGTTTGAGTTGATTGTTGTTTGTAATTGATTGAGAGAGAGAATTCTTGAGGGAGAATTACTGGTACGCCTAAGAGGTGTGTGAAGAGTGTGATTTCTTCATTGTATTTCCTTCTGGAAGAGTGTTAATACAAGATTGTATTGTCTCTCATATTCTGTGTTGTTTTTGAATTCTAGTTACATGTTACTTCTGGTTTAATTTCGTGTTTAGTTGCTTATACAAAGGTAATCAAGTGTGCTCTTAAACCTGACAATTGGTATCAACGCTGTGTTTGCTCCAGTTCCTGACAAGTGGTATCAGAGCTAGGTTGCAGGTTCATCAGAGCCTGGTTCGGAGCAGGTTAGTGTTTGTTGATTACAGGTCACTCTCAGGGGTTTCTGATTGAGTGGGAGTAAAGAAATGCTTGAAGAAAGTACACTAAGAATGGAGAAATTCAAAGGCAAGAATGATCAATTATGGAATTGTGAAAAGAAAGGGCAGGTAAAGAAAGATTGTTGGTTGGTAGAAGATCAGCATGAAGGAAATAAAGAAGCAAATGATGCAGGGATTGTTGCACGGGTTGCTCTTATAAGTTCCTTGGATAAAGTAGAATCTTGGGTTTTAATTTCTGTTGCCTCTTTCCATGCAACCCCAAATAGAGTATTTTTCCATGATTATGTCCATGGAGACTTTGGAAAGATTTATTTAGGGGTTGGTGAGCCTTGTCAAATTGTTGGCAAAAAGGAAGTGCGGTTGAAATTGCAGACGGGCAACACATGGGTGTTGAAGGAGGTCATGCATGTCCCAGTCCTGAAGAGGAGTCTAATTTCTGCAGAAAAGTTGGGTGATGAGGGTTGCACAGTTACTCTCACAGCGGAATCTTGGAAAGTTTCCAAGGGTGCACTTGCATTAACATGTGGTAAGAAAGTAGGTACTCTTTATCTATCTACTTGTATTACTGATTCTCCTTCTGTTTTATCTACTTCAGATGTAGATGCAAAGATGTGGCTCTGTAGGCTTGGTCACATGAGTAAGAAGGGGATGCATGTTTTTGAGTCAAAAAGTAAGAGTTCAGATTCGAAAAACATAGATCGAGAATTCTGTAAGCAACAGAAGAAAGTGAGGTGTCTTGAAACTGATGCTATAAGAAAGGATCGGGTATATTGCATAAAGAGGAAATATGATGTTTTTGACAAAGTGAAGAACTGAAAAGCCTTGGTTTTCATGGAGAAGATGATGGACAAAGATCAGCTCAAGGGGCTGAATAATTCTGAGCAGGGCAGGTTGAACAAGGTTATGATCCAAAGTGAGCTCGCGGGTAAAAGTTATCACTCACAGAAAAACACAGTTATCGACGTTGGTCAGGTGAGAACCGACGTCGAACAGGTAGGAACCGACGTCGATCATGTGCAGACCAAAGTCGGTGATGTCGGGTAGGTGGACACCGACGTCGGTCAGAGAACCGACGTCGGCAGTCAGGTCGGTCACATGGAACCGACATTGGTCGGGTGTAGACTGAGAGGTGACCGAGATCGGTCACTGTCAGAACGAATTTTGGGCAGACAACACTGTCAATGAGTCTCAAACGCCCATGAGGAGGACTGAAAGGGTAATTAAGCCTCAAATTCGTTATTCCCCTTCTTTACACTACTTGTTGCTCATTGATGGTCAAGAACTAGGATGTTTTGAAGAGGCAATGCAGGTAGAATCCAGGAAACAGTGGGAGCATGGCATGAATTCCTTGAAAGAGAACCAAATGGGAGATTTGGTAGAGTTGCTAGCCGAAAAGAAAGCACTGAAAGACGAATGGATTCTTAGGTTAAAGAAAGGAGAGAATGGACACGTGAGACAGAAGGCCAGGTTATATGGTCTTGAGCAGGCTGCAGGACAATGGTGTTTAAGGTTTGACAAGTGTATGACAAAGCATGGCTTTAGTCAATGTCAATGTGACCATTGTGTTTACTTTACCAGGTTGGATAATATTAGCTACATTATCCTGTTACTGTATGTAGTGTATATGCTTGTTGCAGGGTCACACATGCAGGAGATTGCTGAGTTAAAGGTAAAGTTAGTTCAGAGGTTTGCCATGAAGGATTTGGGAGCAGCAAAATTCTTTGGCATGAGTATTTCTAGAGACAGGGAAAGTCACAGGTTGATTTTGTCTCCAGATGATTATGTGAATAAAGTAGTGGAGAGGTTCAATATGCAGGATGCAGAATCGGTTAGCACACCTATGGATGGACAGTTCACAGAACAGTGTCCCAAATCACATGATGAGGTTTAGTACATGTGTACTAGACCTGAGATTACCCAAGCAGTGGGAGTTGTCAGCAAGTTTATGGCCAATTCGAGAAAGGAGCACTGGAAAGCAGTTCAGTGGATTCTCAGGTATCTGAGAGGGACCAGCGGCAGAGATTCATGCTATGCAGGGTTAGAGACTTATCTACATGGGTATGTAGATTCGGATATGGCAGGTTACTTGGATGACAGGAGAAGCACCACAAGATATGTGGTGGTTGGTCTTCAAGATTGAACTTGAAGAGGGATACAAGCCAAGAAACAAAATTAGACGATGTACAGGTACAAGTACAGGTGCAACTGTTTATCTCCAAGTTGGAGATTGTTAGGTTGTGGAGCTAAAAGCTTCACTGATGCAAACAGAGGAGGTTGCTGAGTTGCAGAGCAACCGACGTCGGTCAGGCCAATCGACGTCGGTCATCTTCAGTGTACGCAGTAATCGACATCGGTTAGGGGTCGGCCGACATCGTTCAGACAGGACCGACGTCGGCAACCTGTGTGTGCGTGCATTTGCATGCGCTTCTAGAACTGGTCTAATTTTAGACGGACAGTCAGTTTGCATGTAAAAGACTAATTTTAGTCTTGAGTCTGCGTTTCTAATTATTGTAATTAGGAAGTCTAATTATTGTTTGTATGGGATCTATTTAAGAGACCCATGGGGCTGTATTGTAAAGTGAAGGATCATAAGGACTTGTCTAGAACAAGGACAAGGGTTCTTCCAGGTGTGTAAGATCTAGAAGGTTTGCAAGTGTGCAAGACCAGGTTGATCTGCAGGTTGTGCAAGATCAGGGGAGATCTACATGGTATGTAAGATCAGGTTGATCTGCAGGTTGTGCAAGATCAGGGGAGATGTACATGGTAAGTAAGATCAGTTAGATCTGCAGGTGTGTGTGTGTGTGCAAGGTCAAAGGAGATCTGCGAGGTAGCAAGGTCAAAGGAGATCTACAACACAAGGAGCAAGATCCAGGAGATCTACTTGGAGTATTTTGAGTACTTGGTGGACTGGCAGTATTGTTACTGACTGGTGGAAACAACAACTCTGTGTTTGAGTTGATTGTTGTTTGTAATTGATTGAGAGAGAGAACTCTTGAGGGAGAATTACTGGTACGCCCAAGAGGTGTGTGAAGAGTGTGATTTCTTCATTGTATTTCCTTCTGGAAGAGTGTTAATACAAGATTGTATTGTCTCTCATATTCTGTGTTGTTTTTGAATTCTAGTTACATGTTACTTCTGGGTTAATTTCGTGTTTAGTTGCTTATACAAAGGTAATCAAGTGTGCTTTTAATCCTGACAATTGGTATCAGCGCTGTGTTTGCTCCAGTTCCTGACAAGTGGTATCAGAGCTAGGTTGCAGGTTCATCAGAGCCTGGTTCGGAGCAGGTTAGTGTTTGTTGATTACAGGTCACTCTCAGGGGTTTCTGATTGAGTGGGAGTAAAGAAATGCTTGAAGAAAGTACACTAAGAATGGAGAAATTCAAAGGCAAGAATGATCAATTATGGAATTGTGAAAAGAAAGGGCAGGTAAAGAAAGATTGTTGGTTGGTAGAAGATCAGCATGAAGGAAATAAAGAAGCAAATGATGCAGGGATTGTTGCACGGGTTGCTCTTATATGTTCTTTGGATAAAGTAGAATCTTGGGTTTTAGATTCTGTTGCCTCTTTCCATGCAACCCCAAATAGAGTATTTTTCCATGATTATGTCCATGGAGACTTTGGAAAGATTTATTTAGGGGTTGGTGAGCCTTGTCAAATTGTTGGCAAAAAGGAAGTGCGGTTGAAATTGTAGACGGGCAACACATAGGTGTTGAAGGAGGTCATGCATGTCCCAGTCCTGAAGAGGAGTCTAATTTCTGCAAAAAAGTTGGGTGATGAGGGTTGCACAGTTACTCTCACAGCGGAATCTTGGAAAGTTTCCAAGGGTGCACTTGAATTAACATGTGGTAAGAAAGTAGGTACTCTTTATCTATCTACTTGTATTACTGATTCTCCTTCTGTTTTATCTACTTCAGATGTAGATGCAAAGATGTGGCTCTGTAGGCTTGGTCACATGAGTAAGAAGGGGATGCATGTTTTTGAGTTAAAAAGTAAGAGTTCAGATTCGAAAATCATAGATCGAGAATTCTGTAAGCAACAGAAGAAAGTGAGGTGTCTTGAAACTGATGCTATAAGAAAGGATCGGGTATATTGCATAAAGAGGAAATATGATGTTTTTGACAAAGTGAAGAACTGAAAAGCCTTGGTTTTCATGGAGAAGATGATGGACAGAGATCAGCTCAAGGGGCTGAATAATTCTGAGCAGGGCAGGTTGGACAAGGTTATGATCCAAAGTGAGCTCGCGGGTAAAAGTTATCACTCACAGAAAAACACAGTTATCGACGTTGGTCAGGTGAGAACCGACATCGAACAGGTAGGAACCGACGTCGATCATGTGCAGACCAAAGTCGGTGATGTCGGGTAGGTGGACACCGACGTCGGTCAGAGAACCGACGTCGGCAGTCAGGTTGGTCACATGGAACTGACATTGGTCGGGTGTAGACTGAGAGGTGACCGAGATCGGTCACTGTCAGAACGGATTTTGGGCAGACAACACACTGTCAATGAGTCTCAAACGCCCATGAGGAGGACTGAAAGGGTAATTAAGCCTCAAATTCGTTATTCTCCTTCTTTGCACTACTTGTTGCTCACTGATGGTCAAGAACCAGGATGTTTTGAAGAGGCAATGCAGGTAGAATCTAGGAAACAGTGGGAGCATGGCATGAATTCCTTGGAAGAGAACCAAATGGGAGATTTGGTAGAGTTGCCAGCCGAAAAGAAAGCACTGAAAGACGAATGGATTCTTAGGTTAAAGAAAGGAGAGAATGGACACGTGAGACAGAAGGCCAGGTTATATGGTCTTGAGCAGGCTGCAGGACAATGGTGTTTAAGGTTTGACAAGTGTATGACAAAGCATGGCTTTAGTCAATGTCAATGTGACCATTGTGTTTACTTTATCAGGTTGGATAATATTAGCTACATTATCCTGTTACTGTATGTAGTGTATATGCTTGTTGCAGGGTCACACATGCAGGAGATTGCTGAGTTAAAGGTAAAGTTAGTTCAGAGGTTTGCCATGAAGGATTTGGGAGCAGCAAAATTCTTTGGCATGAGTATTTCTAGAGACAGGGAAAGTCACAGGTTGATTTTGTCTCCAGATGATTATGTGAATAAAGTAGTGGAGAGGTTCAATATGCAGGATGCAGAATCGGTTAGCACACCTATGGATGGACAGTTCACAGAACAGTGTCCCAAATCACATGATGAGGTTTAGTACATGTGTACTAGACCTGAGATTACCCAAGCAGTGGGAGTTGTCAGCAAGTTTATGGCCAATTCGAGAAAGGAGCACTGGAAAGCAGTTCAGTGGATTCTCAGGTATCTGAGAGGGACCAGCAGCAAAGATTCATGCTATGCAGGGTCAGACACTTATCTACATGGGTATGTAGATTCGGATATGGCAGGTTACTTGGATGACAGGAGAAGCACCACAAGATATGTGGTGGTTGGTCTTCAAGATTGAACTTGAAGAGGGATACAAGCCAAGAAACAAAATTAGACGATGTACAGGTACAAGTACAGGTGCAACTGTTTATCTCCAAGTGGGAGTTGTTAAGTTGTGGAGCTAAAAGCTTCACTGATGCAAACAGAGGAGGTTGCTGAGTTGCAGAGCGACCGACGTCGGTCAGGCCAACCGACGTCGGTCATCTTCAGTGTACGCAGTAACCGACATCGGTTAGGGGTCGGCCGGCATCGATCAAACAGGGACCGACGTCGGCAACCTGTGTGTGCGTGCGTTTGCATGCGCTTCCAGAACTGGTCTAATTTTAGACGAACAGTTAGTTTGCATGTAAAAGACTAATTTTAGTCTTGAGTCTGCGTTTTTAATTATTGTAATTAGGAAGTCTAATTATTGTTTGTATGGGATCTATTTAAGAGACCCATGGGGCTGTATTGTAAAGTGAAGGATCATAAGGACTTGTCTAGAACAAGGACAAGGGTTCTTCCAGGTGTGTAAGATCTAGAAGGTTTGCAAGTGTGCAAGACCAGGTTGATTTGCAGGTTGTGCAAGATCAGGGGAGATCTACATGGTATGTAAGATCAGGTTGATCTGTAGGTTGTGCAAGATCAGGTAGGAGATCTACATGGTAAGTAAGATCAGTTAGATCTGCAGGTGTGTGTGTGTGCAAGGTCAAAGGAGATCTGCGGGGTAGCAAGGCCAAAGGAGATCTGCAACACAACAAGGAGCAAGATCAGAGAGATTTACTTGGAGTACTTTGAGTACTTGGTGGACTGGCAGTATTGTTACTGACTGGTGAAAACAACTCTGTGTTTGAGTTGATTGTTGTTTGTAATTGATTGAGAGAGAGAACTCTTGAGGGAGAATTACTGGTACGCCCAAGAGGTGTGTAAAGAGTGTGATTTCTTCATTGTATTTCCTTTTGGAAGAGTGTTAATACAAGATTGTATTGTCTCTCATATTCTGTGCTGTTTCTGAATTCTAGTTACATGTTACTTCTGGTTTAATTGTGTGTTTAGTTGCTTATACAAAGGTAATCAAGTGTGCTCTTAATCCTGACAATTGGTATCAGAGCTGTGTTTGCTCCAGTGCCTGACAATTATGATGTTTTTGAGGATCATAAAGGTTTTCGTCCTCTGAGGCTCATTCAACATTCTTTTGAGCTTGTTCTAGGATGGTTGCCCAGTTGACCACCTTATTGCACTACATCCATTGAGTATTGAGATAGAACACCAAATCAAGCAATTGCTTGAACAGGGAAAGATTCAATCTGTTGACTTTTAAAGTCTCCTTCTACTAATCAATGTAAAGCACTTAAGGCAAAATGGATGGATGGTTTTGATGGCAAACATATAGATGCAGTCCTGTTCAGGAGTTGATTATGTGTTTGGAAGCCTGTCACCCATCATCAAGATCCCGTTGCATTACAATCAGAAGCAGATTAACAGAATGGGTGTGGCAAAGGATATTGGTGACTGTGATAATCAATTTGGTTATTTGAAACTCCCAACACCAGTATGTGCAGAAATGTCTGAATCGCTTTCAACTGAAGAAGCAAAATGCAAGGGAACTTCAAAGTATGTGCATCGTGTATGTCTTGATCACTGGCAAGCTGTAAGGGAAGGATTTACATTTGCTCACTGCATGACATGCAAGGCCCCTTATCATCTCATAGTCCCTGTTGCTGCAGACGGGAAGTGGAGAGTATTGAGGTTTCAGTTCTTTGTAACCAGGGATGTCCTTTTCATCTGTGCAGTTGTCCAAGTTGTGACTGCATCATGGGCATTTTCAGTTTATTTGATAGATTAACATCAGCAAGATTGGCTGCATTTAGCATGAGATTTGAGAATAAAATTTGACCGTGCTGTGAGCTTTGAAAGTTGTAGGAACTATAGGGGAGTATGGTGTCCAACGTGATCAGTTCACCTTGGTAATGTACTCCCAGCTGCGACAAAATAGGATTGCTGAAACAGCGTATGGATTGCTCCAACACCAAACATGCAGTATACTGGAGAGTGGTGAGTCAACATCGTTGAATCAGAAAAATGAGACAAAGTCATTCCCAAAGATATAGAAATAAGGCAAGTAAAGACCTAGTCATTCTAAGAATGTGGCAAGAGGTGGCGAGTGTCAGGTCTTTAAGGAGTTCCTCAAGGGAAGAACAAGTCGAGTTGACTGCTACAAACCAGCCCACCCCCTATTGTCAAGCAAATGGACCAAGTCAGTCCCAAAGATATAGCAATAAGGCAAGTAAAGACCAAGTCATTCTAAGAATGTGGCAAGAGGTGGTGAGTGTCAGGTCTTTAAGGAGTTCATCAAGGGAAGAGCAAGTCAAGTTGATTGCTACAAACCAGCACACCCCCTATTCTCAAGCAAATAAACCAAGTCAGTCCCAAAGATATAGCAATAAGGCAAGAATATAGAATGTGTGTCTCCCTACTGCACCCAAACAGCTGCAGCCCACGTGGAACCAGTCCAAGACGTCTAAGAAGAATTGAATGCATTCAACTGCTTGCTTCCCTTTCTGCTACGCCTGCCTAGATTGTAGGAGGCAGTTTTAATTTCAGTTATCCCTCTCTTTTTCATTGACTGCTATGTACTGCTGTATATGACTGTAAAAATTATATAAAAAAAGGAGCACTCTGCTTTTGTGTAATGAATTTCTGCCCTTTTGAATACTGTACACATGCCTTGGCCTTAACATCAATAAAGAACTGATTGCCTTTCTTCAAACTTCTCGTGTGTTGCGTGTAATCTTGAGGTTGTTGATCTTTTTGCTTGTGGATATAAGTAATTTTCCCTTGTAATGCTGTCCAACTTTCCTTACCTTCATGCAGAGGTACATCTCCTCCTTTTACAGGTTGCATGCTGTGTATGAGCAGGTTTTAGGCAGAATTAACTGTGGAGTCTCGTCGCCCCTCTTAACACTGTGTTAGACCTTCTACCTTCATGCAAAATATTTATGTGAGAGGATTGAGAGTTGAAGATTGTGCGGATTAAGTTATCAGTTCTAAAAGGTGTCTTGTGCTGACTGAAGCGAGTAGAAGAGTTTCTTAGACATTGGTGCATCACCACCTTTCATTTTTATTTTACTTCTATCTCTTTTCATAGTGAAATGCTTAGTTAAAATTGTAGTCATTGATTAGATAATGTTTTAGGCCTATGAGCTGGTTATACCTCAGGTGCACTCAGTTTAGGCAGGAGCTGGCCTTTTCCAGAGGTTCATCCAAAGGAGCCAAGGTCCCACACCTTGGGGATGTTCCCATTATTGCACCGGATCAATTAACTATCAAACGGGCGCAAGATCTATGTGACAATACATCCCAACACTTATCTTTTTGGATCTCCTACTTCCATTGTGGCAAAGAAGGAACATAGTTACGTTGATAGGTGTAACTTACAATGGTCACCAGGGGTGCTGGCTGTGGAGTGTGATAGTGCTATGTCAATAAAAATGGCCAACCTTAAATTTGACATCCATTTAACCTTCATTGGGCATTTTTTTATTCTTGTTGAAGGCGAACGAAAGATCGTGATATCTTGGGCATTCAGTGGAGTTTGGAGCCCCTTTTTTTCCCAAAAAGATTTTTTCGAGACCGACACAGTGGTGCAACTAGACCGAGTCATTAGGAAAATTTCAGAGGTGATGGAGTTATAATCAAATGAGAAACCCTTCAATGGACAACTATGACAAATCCAAGATAGATGCCTCAATATTGATATATCTTGGCATTTTTCAGATAGATGTATTTAAGATATCTCTACTAGATAGTGGCAGTTAGTCACAGATTATTATGCTCTCAACAAAATCATTTTGAAAAATTGCTTCCCACTTCTCAGGGTTGATGATCTTCTAGACTAGCTTCAAGGTGCCAAGTACTTCACTAAGCTTGACATGAAATCTAGATATCACCAAGTCTGCAAGGAGCTTTGTGATGTTTGGAAGACAACTTTCAAGACCAACTTTGGACTCTACAAGCGGCTGGTTATGCCTTTTGGCATCACTGATGCACCTGCCATATTCATGTGCATCATCAATGACATTTTCCTACCCCATCTTGGAAAGTTTGTTGTTGTCTATCTAGATGATATCTTGGTCTACAATTCCTTGGATGACCACTTTGTAATGTGCAGATAGTTTTGAATCTTCTTTATCAGCATCGTCTCCAAGCCAAGATGAAGCCCTTTGGTCAAGCTTCAGTTATGGAGTTGGGATTCCTCATTAGCAAGCATGGAGTACATGTAGGTCCACATAAAGTAAAGGTCCTTCGTGAGTGGCCCGCTCCATCTAGCATTTTAGATCTTAAGAGTTTTCTCGGGGTTATGAATTTCTATATAAATTTCATTCGTACCTACTTACATGTTGCCCATTCTCTTCATCAAATCACTAGTTAGAAGGATCTGAACTAGAATCCATGAGCCCCTCAAGCATTTAGATTGTTGAAGAGGTGGTTTTCTTTGCTCGAATGCCTGCTTTCCTTGATTTGCAGCAGCTGTTTGAGCGCGAGATTGAGTTTTCCATATGCCATAGGTGCCTTATTTAAGCAGGAAGGACATCCAACAGCATATCATTCAGAAGCCTTGTCACAAGCCAAGCTCAATTATAGCACCGACAACAAGGTGTTCAATTCCTGGTCCAAGTGCTCAAGGAGTGGCTGATTATCTTCTTGGTAAGGAGGTAATCATGTGTAGTGATCAGAAATCACTTCAGTTCTTGAACTTCCAGTCTAATATTTAGGAACGTTGACATTTGGTGATAAATTATAAGGGTGTCACCAACAAAGTGGTAGATATTCTTAGCCAGCCTCCTTCATGGGTGCTTAGCATTTTGGATAGTTGACGTGCAGCATATGATCAGTGGAAATGTCTCTACTCCACTGATAACCTGTTTGTTCCAATTCTTGAAGCTGTGTAGCAACTCACACTGTTGAACCAACACCTTTCCTTGACTACAGTTTATGGGATGGGTCGCTGTATAAGTTCACTCAAATTTGCGTTTCTGTTGGACCTTCTCACAAGCTTTGCTAGAGGAAGTTCACTTGTCCTACCGTGGACATTTTGGCTTACAAAAGACCTTGCAACACCTTCAGTAATACTTTTATTAGCCTTCTATGCGGAAGCTGGTTGAGGATTTATTACGTTGGTGCTCTTTTTGCAGTCAGTCTAAGCCTCCCAATTGAAATTTTGGATTATATCAACCCTTACTGGTACCTTATCGACCATTGGAATCCATTTCCATGGACTTGAATCCTTGATTAATGATATGCTCGACACTCAGTGCCAACGTGACTGCACAAAGACCATTGATGCTCCACAAGTTGCAGACTAGTTCTTCAATCATGTTTGGAGCGATTCTATGATGCCATTCACTATCATTTTAGATGGCAACTTATGCTTCTTGAGAAACTTTTGGGAGTCATTGTTGAAGCTTCTAGGTTGTTAGTAGAACTTGCGCTTCTCCATTTCCTTTCATCTGCAGACTGATAGCCAGACTCTAGTTATTAATCACTCGTTAGTCCATGCTCTCTGCATTTCTCATTAGAAGACTGGGCAATGGAACAGCGATCTGCATGTCATTCAACATAGCTACAATTGGGCTACTCATGTTTCTACAAGGCATTCTATTTTTGAATTCTATTATGGCTTCCAACATTTGGCACCTTATGAGAGTCTAGTTGCTCTTTAAGCTCCAGATACACTCCACAGGCACAAACGAAAGGAGAAAGACACGGCTCTGTTTTTTGTGCAAAATTTGGCCAAATTTTACATGAAAATTAAGGACGTTCTACAGGAAACTCAAGTCAAATTCAAGGCACTTCATGACTGACATTGAGTACCTCATTCTTTGGTGATCATGTTTGGATTCACTTGGATAAACAAAGGTTTCACAACAAACATTGCAAGCTGAAGCCCATCAGATACAAACCTTGCAGTATTCTTCAAGCTGTTGGACCAAATGCCTTTGGCCTTGATCTTCCAGCTCAACTTTCTATCCATGATGTTGTCAGTTTGAGCAAGCTCAAGTTGTACGAGCCATCTCTCTTGAAGGAGGAGATTTCTATCACACACCCCAAGTATCATTCCCAACTTTCAACGACCATCCAAAGATAATTTACTTGATGTTCGGACTCACACCAATCGCAATGGGAAACCCACTACATACTATGTTAGCTGCAAAGGCACTCCATCAACACATATTAGGTTAGATGCATTGAACATCAACAGTAATGAATATGGCTGAGAGCAGAAGAAATTCTCCTTTAGTCGAGATGGGCTGCCTATCTAGTTTGGGTTTGCAGCACCAACCATTTTAGACTCAAATATATGATTCGTAAATATAAAGCAAATGGGTGTTTGCAAAGCAATTTCATACGAAAACTTGCTAGTTATCGCAAGGGGAAATAAATGTAACATGTATTAACCAAATTCGTGCCAACGGAAAATGGTGTAAATGTAGTATCTAGTACCTATCAATTAATCTTGTATTTTACTTCTGACACTGTCTAATGAGGAATGCCTTTTGTTGTAGGTTATCACGAGGATCAATTATGGACAGAGTGTGAATATTAGTGGACTAGCTGGAGCAGTGTCTTTGTGTGGATCAGGTAGTGGCCTTTGGTCAGTTGAAGGAGGAAACTGGCAGATGGCTGCAGGGTTAATTGACAGGGCAAATGTTTCTTTACATTTAAATGAAGAGGTAGCTTCAATTGCATTCAATGGGAAGAACTATGAAATAAAATCCTCTGAGGGACAAGTTCACCATTGTGAAGTTGCAGTTCTGGCTACGCCTCTAGATGAGGTCAACATTAGCTTTATCCCTGCATTTTCAATTCCAGAGCGACATCTTCAGCACACTTACACAACATTTGTCAGGGGTCGGTTGAATCCGGTAATGATTGCTTTCTGATGAAATATGTTTGGATGTTTTTTTCAATGTGCCATAACTCGCCATTTTCTTGTCTATCTTCCCCATATAAATCCTTTGGTGTCGTGAGACATTCCATGTGAAGCACGGATGATGCTCATCTCTTCTTCAGTTAGAAGTGGAACTTTCTGCGAACTTTCTCTAATGAATTCAATGCAGATGTACAATTTCTATCCAACAGTAAATAAGCCAGAATGCAATGGGACTTGTTCCTGGCAATATGAGACCTGGAAACTTAACTTATTGTGCTCCTCCTTATAATAAGAGGCATACAGTTAAAAGCGCACTAAAACTGATAAGGAAAGAGTAGTAACTATGGGACATATTCACATGCCTTACCAAATTTACTGGTTTTGACCGAATAAAATATTTTTGTATTGGTTCGTTTATGTGATGTCAGGTGTACTTTGGACAGCCATCCTCTTCCAGCCTTCCTGAGCTAATAGCCACTGTGGAAGTTGCCAACTTGCCATTTTCAAGTGTATCTGTGTTGAAGGACTATGGCAGGGATGATAAAGCTTATAAGATATTTTCTCGCACACCCATGGCGGACGATTTGTTAGATCAAATTTTCAGGTTTGTTTTCTTTTGTCTTACTCGATTGTTTTGATTCCCTGCATCATCCAGAATAAACCTGGTAAATACTTATCAGTCTTCTCTGATCCCTGCTCTTAAGAAGCGTAGTTTTTGGAATCTAACTATGGTTGTGAATTGTTTACAGTATTAGAAAAGAAACAATAAAGATAGACTGGGCTGCATATCCTCACTATCAAGCACCAGAGAGATTTGCTTCTTTTTTGCTAGATCATCATCATCTGTATTACATTAATGCATTTGAAAGTGCTGCAAGTACCATGGAGATGAGTTCTGTTGCAGCCAACAATGTTGCACGACTTATCCTGTCTAGATTATATGGTGGTCCACTACAGAAATTGAGATCAAAAACTTCTGATTCTGGCAATGCCGAAATGCATTCAGATTTATGAGCAGTTAGATAAGTGGATCAAGATTTTCTTGTGAGCATATTTGTAGCTAAGGCTGTAAAACTATCAAAACTCACCTCTTTTATGTGGAGTTGATGAAGCTTACAACTTGGAGACGATTGGCATTATTCATTATGGATTGTGCTGGACATATTTATCTTACAATATTCTTTCATATCCTCCCGTGTTTTACATGACGTTCCAATTGTTCAGTATTATGGAATATTTCCTACTTTATACAAATTTAGGCCTCTGTAAACAAAGATCTAAAACTAGCAGATACTCCTATAAACATGTGTCTGATCTTTTCAACAATGGGTGGTACATGAAATGCATCTGCTCTCATGGTGAGGGATTCTGATGGGTCCTTCAATCACTTCCCTTTGGGCCATTCGGATCCCTATATTGAGAGCATCACTTTCTTGACATTAGATCAGCTCCTCCTACCTGATTGTTATTTGCTTGTTGACAGAGACAAGGTTACGTCTACTAAGTATGAGAGAATAGAAAAGAAGATCAATAATTAGCTTTAGTAAATTAATCTCTCCTTACCTCATTTAGATAAAGAACTATATAACCCATGGAACATTGATCTAGTCTCCTAGAACCTCAGTGTGTAACTTTACTTAATAATCAAAACATATTATTCTCAATTAAGATATGCAAATTTATTTTTAACTAAATGCATCTTTCATAAGAAACTAGTTATGATTTATTTAGATAATAATCGACTAATCACATTCAAGAGAATTACAAATATAGTCCATCACAAAATATATAACTGATGAATAATAATAACTCAGTCAATCGCTGAAAGTTAATACAATAATATTATACAATAAGAGCAGTCAAACTGCTATTTATCAAGTACAATAATACAATATTTTTACATCAAAAAGTATATAAATAAATACAATGTTTCATGGAACCAGTGAATGTCAATAAACTCATAATATGTAAATACACTGAAATCATGAGTAAGAGTCTCTATTGATTGATTGTTGGAGAAGAGGGAGAGCATCATCAAAGTGTTTTTTCACACCAATCATGGACCATAGATTTTTTGCACAATGCTCAACTAGAGAATGATCATTCTTTCATGGATAAGCAGATGATAACGGTGCAGGAATCGAGAAATGAACTAAAACCCGTGTGTTGTAAGATTCTAATTACATGCAACATATCATAAAGAATTCCATTCTAACATGACATCGTGCATATATGCATATAATCAAATAAGTGAAATAACAATGTTTAACTATAAACATTATTTTGGTCAAAATTTTCATATAGTTTAATGATCTATTGGATCAATCATAATTACACACACATGCAATTGGATCTCATATAATCTAAATATTAAAGACTCTAACTATATACATGAGAATCCGTCTCATTATAATAATCGTTAGTGTCATTAATACTAGATTTTTAAATAATTCATATACAAGAATTTCACAAATTTTTCATACAGATTAGTATGCAATACCACAATAATTAAATAAATGAAATACTGAAAATAATCAAATGTTAAATAATAACTTATTATCACTTAAATATTTCTTACAATACAATCAATGTCTATTTTTTAATAAGATAATATTACATTTAAATTGTTTTCAAACAATTATTATAATATATAAGAATTTACCAATTCCATGCAAACACCCTGTGTTCACAAGTATTATAATTAAATAATACAATTTAAGGATTTTTTAAATAAATCTTATGTAAATCAATAATAATAAATGCAACATTTATTATCCTAATCAACGATCTATCAATTTCCTCATAATATATAATTGAACAACATTTTATAAATTAATGCTATAAATCACAGTTTGCATATGAATAAAAATATTCACTTATAAACAAACATTTACAACCATTATAATATTTAAGAATTTATCAATTCTATGCAAACAACCTGTGTTCACAAGTATTATAATTAAATAGTACAATTCAACGATTTTTTAAATAAATTCTATGCAAATCAATAATAATAAATGCAACATTTATTATTCTAATTAGCTATCTATCAATTTTTTAATAATTTATAATTGAACAACATTTTATAAATTAATACTATAAATCACAGTGTGCATATGAATAAAAATATCCACTTATAAACAAACATTTGCTTACAACCCAAATTATCCACTTAAACATGTATATCAAATATGTTCATCTATATTTATATACAGTTACTAACTCTTAACTATTGATTTATTAATGCCCTGATATATACATATAAATGGTCATACTATATATATGAAATATTTATAAAGAATATATATTTATCTTTATGTATAATCCATAATTACATATATACGTATGCATATATGTTCATATTCCAAGTTTTCTACTAAAGAATACTAACTTATAATTAAACCAAACATTTAACACAGTTTAATAAACATCCTTCAAACATTTATTTAATTATATTACACATAACTAGTAATATAAGGGAACAATCTAGTGGATATTTGAACTCCAAAACCCATACTTGTTTATATATGTTCAAGGCTAGGTAAATTGTAGTATTTTTTATATTATTTAGCCAACTATTAAATATATGCTTATGTTTACACAACATAAAGTCTTAATAATAATTATATTAAAAAACATTCGTTATAAATATAACCCAGCGGATTCATAAAAACTATGGTTTAATTTATTCAGACTAATTATAAATGTCAAACCGTGACCATTCATCATTACATAGTCAACCTATTATAATATATTCACAAACAAATATAACTTGTATACTCAATCGACTCAAAATAACACATTCAGTCATTCCATTACAACATCAAACAAGTTGACTCACAATTCACAATAAATCTGTTTAACATAGTCGATAAATAACCATTTTCATACAATCAACTTCAAGGACAATCATACACAGTCAATATAAGTTTCTATACTCAGTTGATATATAAATACCTTCATACACAATCGACACATGATAATATAATCACAATGTAAACATAGTCGACTCACTTTCATAATTCAAATAGGTTGACAATTAGAATTTAAACATAGCCAACTATAAACTTGAATACCCAGTTGAAACATAACTAAGTCAAGTTGATATCCAACTGTCCCATACCACATTAAACATAATCAACTTACAATTATTTATAACAAATCGACTCACAGTTAACAACAGTTATACGATCGACTTGCAAACATTCATACACAGTCAGTTCATAGTCATTTTAACATGATCGACACATAACCGGTTATAAACACTCAACTCTATTATTTAGGTTGAGTCGAATAAAACTTCCACCCATCCCTATATAAAGATTTATGCACGAAGTATGAATAAAAGCACTCAACCAAACCTAAATCGAAATGAATAAACAAGAAAGTCCTATTCAACAAACCCAATTTAAATCCCAAAGTTTAAACAATATCCTAAGCTGCCTGGGTTAAATAGACACACAATCCTTTCACTATAAACATTGAATCAAAGAATACACAGTCATTTCACTATTATTCTAACGAGTCAAAGAAAACATAGTCAAGTAATTATTATAGGAAACCTGATTCGACCCTAAACTAAACAATGTCTCAGGCCATTTCAAAACACAACCACAATAATACCCACAATCATTTAGGCATGAGTAAAATAACACACAAAGCTATATAGATTAACCACACAAAAAAATACACAACCATATAGATAACCCAACCCTAAGATTTTGTTTTGACATAAAACCCTAACCTTCCATATTCATCGTATACACTAATCGAATCATGGATTTGGTTATGTGGAGGGAGGGAATTTCTCCTCCCACAGGGTCGAATCCCCGATCTTTTTTTTGAGGGTTTATAAATTTCATACAACCATTTAAAAAAAAAAAACACATACATATTTCATTCACAAACTGTATAACCCTTAAATTCAAAAGACAAACTCTACCTCTTAGTCCTTGAAGTAGCCTTTCTCTTTTGTCTGCCAAAAAATTTCTCTTTCTTCCTCTTCTCCTTTGTTTGCCATGACTAACTTTCAAACCCAAAAACTCCAACCTCTTTTATTATTTTCGCAGTTTCTTGCATGCATTTTGAAAACCTCTAATATCATGGTGACCTGTTCTCTATCACTGCAAGAAAGACTCGCCATCAACCCAAAAATTCCAGGCATGTTCTCGATGTCTCCCAGCTCGACCACCGAACTAACATACTTCCCTATTATTTCCTCCAACTCGTAGTCAAACCCTCGTCATCATAGTTTGCATGGTTCAAATGACCAAGCAACCAAAACCAAAAGGATGATTCTAGAATTAGGGTTGACATAATAAGTCAAACATAATTATTATGTTTTAACAATAGTTCGAATGCCTATGCATTAACATTCAAACATCAAGTTAAATATTAAATAAAAAATTTAAATAATTAATGCCACATACCTAGGTAATCCATTATGTATTTAAAACTTAAGTTACCCTAGGTACTCCTTCGGTCTAGATTAGTCATAGTTTAACAAAATCTTTTTTGTTATATAAGCAAAATGCAATTTATTTTTTTGCCATGCATATGTACATAAATGTTCTAACGATGCTTTTCATTGAATGTTTGCAAGTATCTGCCTGTAAGGGTTATGCAATCAGCTAAAAGCAAGGTTTATCAAAACAAATTTACCACTGTCATATTTATATAATGGCAACACATCATAATGCAAAAAATAACAACAATTGCAATGAAACTGATTAGCATCGAAACACGAATCTAAACCATATCAACACATCCAAGCATACATTAACCAAACACAATGAATATTAAAGCAATCATGCATTTATTGTTCTATGTGGTGTGTGTTGGGTTCGTTATTGAATCTCAACATCTTCAACATTTCCATCCATAACATCCTCCCTGATGATACTCTCCCTTCATATCTGGGTACAGAGTAGAATTTCTCCTGCATCCATTTCACAAATGCAATTGATAGTTAGCTTGTAACCATGATAACCGGTATAAATGCTACTAAAGCACAAAAATACTGAATAAGTATAATCCACATGCATATAAAACTCATATACAACTAATCAATCAAGTAACAAATCACACAAAATAATCATTATATGTCTGTCCATACATCAACATAATAAAAATAGTTTGCTACAATAGTAATTAAACAACATTAACCCTATAATATCTATATAATAAGCAATTTAAGTTTAGTGAGGAAATCGGGATGTAACATAGTCAATTGAAGTCCTCAAATTTAACATTATCAAATGAGAATTTATAAATGGGTACCTTGCAATCTTCCCTCTGTGGTAAGTGTGTTATGGGTTTACTGACGACATTTTAATTAGAACTATTCTAACCCATCAAAATACTAACAACTGGCTCTTAATATGTTAAACTTATTTGATACCACATCACTGACTTTTTTGGGATCTTAGTCAGTTCATTAAGACAAACCGACAATAAATGTTGTTGGCCAAATGGTTATGACTTCTTATATTACGTAAAACAAAAACATTACAAAGTAGATATTACAGACACAAAGTAAAAAACTAGTTTTTGATTCTCAAAATCATACTAGATGTGAGAGGAGAGCATACAACAAGCTTCTGGCAAATTTAAACACACTAGATTTGGACTTCCTAAGACTCACTAAGAACCAATGAACTTAATCTGATTTACAATGAGTCGAGCTCTTCCTTTTATAAGAGAAAAGAAGACTGACTATACAAGAAAAAGAGAATCTTTACCTGGAAACCTGAATCACCGGTTAACAACTTTATTTATAAAGAAAAAACTTGTGGGGCCTTGATGAATTTTTGCCATCGGTCTTTGCCACAAAGTTCTTTTCAAAATACTACTTAATATACAAAGATACTTTTATGTATTAGAGTGAGAGACTGTTGGAATCCGATGAAGAGGGATATCACTGGGGGGTCCAACAAGACTTTCGCTTCTGTCAACAAATCATTTTCAGTGATGGAATTGAATAAACATCTTATTTGGAATATTTGATGAGTATTCCAATGGGTTGCAATATTTTCACTTTCAAGCCTTGGATTAACATAGAAGAAAGATTCCCATATGAGCTTGTGTCTAGCAATAGTATGCACCACAGTGTCGGTTTGGAACTCTTCTTCTTCATGAATAGTGAATGGGCTAAATCTTTCAGTAACTGAATAAAGATATTGATTATATCATGTTTAGATAGTGATGGTCCACGTCTAGTTTGACCTCCTGATTAAATTTGAGAATTGAAGTTAAAGTTCATTGTCGAGTCTTTGAATAGTAAATTTGCCTTCATTTTGTCTTGCAAGAATATTTGCTACCCCAGAATATTGTAGATCCATAGATGCAGCTTTGGAGAATCTTATATATTGAGCATCTAATTATTCTTCGAGAATATTTTCCTGGATTATAGCATTTAATTCATTAACTTTCATATTTTTTATCCTTAGATTGAATCTGGGAACACACTGATGCATGAATGATTTAATAGGAGTCTAGCTTAGCCAATCTGCTACATTATTCTTTGTCCTTGCAATATGCTCACCTTGGTAATTAAACTAATTAAAAAATTCCTACCATTTGACATATTTACCTCTACCATCATTTTCCTATGGTCTTTTTATTTAATAGTGATGAATCTGGTATAGTTAGTTTTGATCAAGAATTATTCTAAATACATCAGTCTTAAATAAAAAATTTCCAAACATTTTTTTATGGCATATATTTCTTTGTAAGAAGATATACATTTTCTTACATCTGCAGTAAATACTCCACTGACATATTTACAAACATATTCTTTACCGTTTTCAATACAACATAAAATCCCTCCCCATGCATAATCACTAGCATTCGTAAAGAGCATAATTTTATGTAGAAGGGATATACAAAAATGGTAAAGATTGTACTTTATCTTTTATCCTTTGAACTACTTGGGTTAATCCATTCGTCCAGACATATTTCTTATTTTTATTTTAACAAATATTACAAAATAACTATCATTCCTTGAATCTTCATAAACGTTGTTAATATAATTGAACATGCCTAAAAATGCTTGCAATTGTTGTTTATCTAATACATTAGGAAATTGGAGTACCTTTTCTTTGATATGTGGCTGGAATTCAATCTAACTATTTTTCATCTCCATTCCTTAGAAGTTACAATCTTACTAACATAACTACAATTTAGTGCTTGATAGAACTATCCCTGATTCTTTTACAATCTGATAGAACATTTGAAGGTGTTGTAGATGATCTTCAATAAATTTATTAAACATCAAAATATCATCTATGTAGATATAAAGGAAATCAAAGGTGTATTTAAAGATGGAATCCATATGAGCCTAAAAGTAAGATGGAGCATTCATTAACCCAAAAGACACAACATTCCATTGAAAATGTTCAAATGAAAAACTAAACTTTGTCTTTGATTTATCAGTTTCTTTGACCCTTATCTGATAGAATCTTGATTTGCAGTCAAACCGAAAAAAATATTTACATTTTACAATTCTCTATAAGAGATAGGTCTTATTTGGAATAGGATAAGGGTATGGTTTTGTAATACCATTTAATGGTCTATAATTAATGACCATTCTTTTCTTTCCTAGTTTATGATTTGAATGTTTATTGACTATGAATGCATAACAACAAAAGTAATATATCGATGATTCAATAAAGTTATGGTCAAGGAGCTCTTTGATTGCCTTTTCCATGTCACTATAATCCCCTGTTGGGATAAGAATCTTTTTTCCGATCTTCATCGTTTTGTCTGATTTTGATTTCCATTTTTGGCATCTTATACTGTCAAATTTTTGAGGATTATCTGAACATATTTATTCTTTGATTAGTTCTATTTTATGGATTTCTTCTAAAATGGCATTGGGAGATAAAAGGCTCATAGTACCAGGAAATTATTCAGTGACATAATGTAATTGAGGAGTCTTTACCCTTTCTTCGTTCAAAGTGAAAAGTACATCCTTAGGAGTAATACCATATGGGAAGTAAGAGTCTATAAAAGATCCTCCTAACAGGATATCAATAGACATATGATTACACTGAAAGAAATCATAGGAAAATACTTTTCCTTGGATCCTCAAAGGTTACTAATGCTTATAATATCTGGATTTGAAAGAGTTTCCTTGAAAATCAAGGAATTCATATACTTGATCATTTTTTAATGTTTCCCAATTATCTAGAATATTTTATTTTGAAAAAGAGTGAGATGCTCCTGTATCAACTTTAGCATTCATAAATCTACCATTGCTTTCTATATTAATTAACCAGACATACCTTCCATTTAAAAGTTGAGTTATATACATAATGTTGGGTTCTTCAACAACAAGGACCATAGTGCAAATAAGTCTTTGACATGCCAGATCTTGTAAAGAGACATTGACGATTTTTTCATTAACTTCATTTAGTTCTGAAAATCCTTCAACATTAATTTCTCCTTCTGGTTCTTCCATTTCATAGTTGTCTCTATTACATTCTTCTTCAAAAAATTCCTCAATATCATACGGATCACGGGATTTCTCCTTTAATTCCCATGGAAAAGTAAGGCTAACAGACCGTTTGGGCATTTCTTTTGGTATAAGACATTGGAACTTATTCTTCATCCATGGATCACTTGGCTTGAAGGAATGGTCAAGGTGGATGGTCTATAGCTCAGGTTTTGGAATTATGGGAGACATATATTGGAATTTAGGTAGAATATTTTTCCCATAATTTATTTTAACAGAGATTGTTCATGTGGTTTTTTTTTGGGTTGTTTAGAGCTTCATTCATCATATTGATTCCTTGGATATTGCATGAGAGTAGATGCTTTTAGATCATTAACAAGATTAAGAATATCTTCAGTGTCTTCTTCAGAGGAAGGGTCTTCTTCTAGAATTGGTTCAAAAATATTATCTTGTTGATATAAATAAGTTCCTTATTCAATAACATCCCACTACATTGCTACAATAGTGGAATAGACAACTTTAACAACTTTGTTTTTGTAGTTACATTACGGACAATATGGCCAGGCTAGTTGCAAATGTAACATTTGATTTCTTTTGTTGTAGGACAAGGAGTTTGGCAACGATGCAAATAGGTTTGTCTACGAGTAGGGATGTGTTTGGAAGGGAAAAACCATATTTTAAAGGATAACCTTATGTTAGATTTTTTAGGTTTTTTTAATATAAGACCTGCATCCATAAGGCGCTATTTCAAGGAATTGGATAACAACTTTACTAGTATTTTTCTTGTACAATTTTTGTATTGCTTTGGTTTGGGATATAAGTAGCATATTCTGTTGTCTAGCAAAATTAATTATCATTTAAAGTCTTGGTATCAAGATTAAATTTCTTAAGCTCAATATATGAGATGGCTCTATCAGTCAAATAATAAGGTAGAGATTCTAAATAATGCATTTTTATAGCATTTGAATTGTGAGAATGTCCTTCATAGGCCATTTTTCGATGTTGGATGCAATAAGGCTCAAATTGGGAGAATCACATAAATTCATCTTTGCTAACCATATGTTTGACTCAATTTTTTTATTACCTTTAGGAAGAGCAAATTCATTGATAGGCATTTGATATAAGACAACCACATGATCAACTTGAGTAAAAAATATGGACTCATGTACTTGTGTCATAGAATTCCACCATTGTAAAACAATTCCCCATAAATATTTCAATGTAAATATAGAATTGGTTCTTCTTCCATCAAGAGTAGCAACATTTCCAAGAGTTTTCATGGTATTAGAGCAAGTAGTGATTTCATTAAGGGGATTTAAAATATCATCAATATTCAGGAATGATAGATTTATGGGTGTATTAGATCTTATCATCATAGTTAATGATGGAAAAGATGGATCATGCTTGATTGGTTTGGATTTGAGTCTAGCTTCCTTTTCAAAATCATCCAACCTATAATTAAGTCCAAAATCAATATATACAGATTTTGAATAAAAAATAGTACTTGCTTTAAACTGGGCCTAGAGTTTCCCTTGTTCCTTTTCAATAATCTGATCATCCTTTTCTACGGTTTCTATCCATGGAAAATTATTTTCTTGCAGAGAAAATTTATAATTTAAATGATCTAATTTGTCTCCAACTAAGTGAAGCATATTAAGAGAAGAATCTATGTTTTTATAGATGATATCAACAGATTCATATAGTCATGGTATATAGACAACAAATTTATGAACAACTTGAATATGTGTGTCTATTATACCAATATTGTTATTATTTTGAGAAATAGTTTTGCTAATTGACTGTATGTGTCTTGAGACAAAATTAAGATTACTTGTTGTTTCACTTATAATATTATTAACAAATTGTATAGTAGAACTAGAATGAACAAGTAATTGCCTAAGATTTTGGATATTTGCATAGATCATCAAAATTCTCTTGAAAATGAGGATTATATCTAGCAATATAGTTTTGGTGCATATATTCTCCTGATGGCTCACTTTCATAAGAATTAGAGGGTTGGAAAGCATATGAAAAATAATAAAATTGATCTTCTGTTTGCTTATGCAATCCTCTATGCAGTGGCCATCTACCTCCTTTATAAAAGGTTGTCCTATTTTATTTATATAATTTTAAAATATTTTCTCTAGGTAGAGATGACATAGTTAAAGGTGATGTGATGCTCATACCTTATAGTTTTCTGCTTGAAATAAGATCTTGCCTCCCAGTTTCTACCTTGATAGATATGTCACATATTGAGTGAATGTCTGCTCCTTTCTAAAATTTTGTCATTACTTTTTTTCATAGAGTATCGAGGTATACAGGTCTATTGAGCGTGTCCACTGTGTAAGCTCCAACAAACAACCAATGTTTGTAAACATAATAAATGTCATAAAAAAAGGTGCTTAAGCCTCGGGTGGAGTTTAACAAGTAAAAGTAATCAAGTTACTTATGGTGACTACAAACTTTAGTATAATGATATGAAAGTTATGGATGTGTAAAACTATGACATAATTTCCACCACGTTTCTTACAAATGTATGACTCTGATACCACTAATCACTAACTTCTTCAAGATCTTAATCAGTTCATTGAGATAAATCAATAACAAAGGTTGTTGGCCAAATGGTTATGACTTCTTATATTACTTGAAAAAGAATATTTATAAATTAAATATTATAGACATAAAACATAAAACTGGTTTTTGATCCTCAAGATCACACTAGATGCGAGAGGAGAGCATACACCAAGCTTGTGGCAAAGTTAAACACACTAGACTTGGATTTACTAAGACTCACTAAGAATCGATGAACCTAATCTGATTTACAATGATCCAGAATCTTCCTTTTAAATGAAAAGGAACATTGACTAGGTAGGTAAAAGAGAATCTTAACCTGGAAACTTGGATTACCAGTTATAAACTTTATTTATAAAGAAAGAGAATTTTGGGGACCTCATGGAATCTTTGCCATCTATGTCTACCGCAAAGTTCTTTTACAAAATCAATACTACTAATTAAAGAGAATGTACAAAGATTATTGTCCTTTTGATGAGACAATTGACAGATGAATCTTTTAGGCATGGTCGACAAAAATCATGTCAAATCAAAACATTCCAATTTGCTTTTGTAGTTGGATTCTATGAATTTATTATATTTGATTGATGTAGAGACAAAACCAATTTCTTCAGAGTTCTTTAGATGGCTAGAAGCTACTGGTCTGAATCATAACTTCAATGTCCACTGTTAGAAATAGGACTATTTTCAACATGGTCCCTTAACCTTTTTTATTTGAGATAATTTAGAATAAGTAGTAATTCTTAAATGTCATCTTTTAAATATATTATTCAATAATATCATGGAAATAATATTCATAAAGGTGCTGAATTTTCCTGCTTTTATAAGGATTCTCATAAATCTCACATCCTTTATACTTGACAATTAGTCAAATGTTATAGTATCCTAAACATAATTGAAAAATATCACAAAATAAACTATAAGGACTATCACAACCCTTTAAAAGAGGATTATGAATTAAAAAAAAACTTTGAACTATGGAGGCATTCTTTTGTAATATTCTGAGAGGAATTGTTTGAAGCAAGAAGTAATCTCCTTATTGAAAGGTTGAATAAATGTATGAGTTTGCATTAAAAATGTTTTTTCTCCATATTTTCTTGCTAATTCATGAAGCATTCCAAAATTTGTATGGTTAAAATGGAATTAAGTACATAAAGTGTATCATTCTTTATTTTGATATTTTTATTATACCAATTATCATGGATACTTACTGCCTCAAAAACATGTTTTGAATACCAATAAGATATGATATTATCAATTGTTTCTAGTAAGATATGTTATTTAATAATTTACAAAAAATATTTTAGAAGACATACCTATTTGGTCTACTTTTTTTGGATATTTGAAGGCTTCATCTTCCTATATTCTACAAAAATTGTTGGAATAACTCTTTTGTTATTTGATCCTGATCCTGAGCTAGATGCCATTATTTTGGAGATTTATAGATATGAGGATGTTTTTCTCTTGATGTCCTTTTATAATTGAATTGATCCTTGACGTGGAAGGAAAGAGATAATGTTGTTTTGCTGGTGTCTAAAAAGAGAAGACAATAAAATGTGCTGGTGTCCACCATGCTTTGAATAACAACTTTAAAAAAAGAGTGATTGGCGTTCAATCAAACAAATAGATTTGAGTTGTATCTATCAAAAAAATCGTGATTGACGATCACTAGGCTGTATGGTTTTGGGTTAGCATCATAAACCCTGGTGGTGACTGTCAGTCATCAGACCAAAGTGTTTGGGGTAACATCACTCAAACCGTATGAATGCTTTTAAGGTTGTAACTATCAAACCATGTGAAGTTCATTTCATAAGATGAATAGTTTTATAGAGAAAATATTAAACCTTACATTATTGTTATACTTCTCCACTATCTTGTGAATCTGGAAATGGAAGATTATTTTCTATATAGAAAATCGGCCATTGAGAAATTATTTGAAGCACAATGCCATTGATCACATTGTCATAATCATGCCATCCAAAAATATGGGTGTTTTTAAATCTTTTTGTGAATTAGAAATAATAATTTTAGTAGGATACTGGAGATGTTGATAATTATAAAATTCTACTTTGGGTAGTCTATATAATTCTTTATCAATTAGATAGTCAAATATATATATCTAAGAATCAATCTAGAGAATCTATTATGGATTCTGTTGAAGAATACGTTTATATCGGAGTGCAAGTTAACCCCTTCATTATCATCATGACTTTAAAACTGTGATCTGGGTATGTAGACTCTATTTATTACACCAATCTTTATCAATTTTAAAATTCTTTCCATCCCTTTTGTAGACCAATTATCTCTAGATAATTTACGAATAAATATGTCAATACCATATCTTCTTTGAACTTCTAAAGTAATCAGTTCTTCTTCTATATCAAGGGTAATTTTAAGATAAAAAATACACCTATTTTTGATATTGTTGATACTTGCCTGAAGAATTTTATCTTTGATGTCTTGTATCCATCTATTGGCATACCATCATTATATAATTAATTTTATAATATTGTCACGTAGATGACTCCAACTATAAGGATTTTTTGGAGAAGAAGTAGGGCATTGAGAGGAGATGAATATTTATGTTCTTTACTTTTTACCATAGGAATGTGAGGAACTTCATCTAAACATGTTTATATCGCTAAGTCATATGATTTTTGAAGGGAAACTAAAAAAATAAATTTTTGGTGGGATTCTAGATACAAACTGTGGCTGATCCTTATAAACAAAACTAAAACTTATAGTATAAATAATATAAGATTCTAAATAATCTAAGAATGGGTTACCTAGGCCAATATAATAATGATTATTCTCAATTTGTACAAATCATACCTAATTGACAAATGAACATTTAAAGCAAAATACTAGACAAAGATATAACTATTTATAGTATATATGGGGAAAGTTGTTGGAGTATGGGTCCAATTTTGGAGAATGCATAGATGAGCAAAATTAAAATTTGACCTTGAATCAATTAAGGCAATGTATTCACCCAATTTTCTTCCATCAAAAACTTTTATTGAAATTTGGACAGGAAAATATTTTAGGATTCAATTACTGCTTTGTTCCCTTTTCAAAGTACATGACCTTTTTCTTATATTATACTCTATTTAATTTACAATTGATTTCAGAAGGATGACTAAAATTTATATGGGTAAGGAATCCTGAAGGTTTGCATATAGGAATATCAAGATCAACCAAGTAGTCATTGAACAATTGTAATTGGCATGAAAAGGATGTCTAAGTATTTTTACCATATACAATGTTATTTTTTAATGTCAAATTTGATATCTGCAATGGTTATGTTCAGATATAAATGACATTTAAATATGGATTTATATGTTTTGATAATTGGTAGAGAGATTTGGTATGATGGTTCACATAACTTATGGAACAATATAATCCACCATGGGGACATGCAAGGTATCTAACTTTGTTCAAACCAAAATCCAATATTTTTGATCCTTTTGGAACTTAACAACCACTAGATATGACAAAATTCTTAGGTCATATTGGGGCTAATGATTATGATTTATTGAAAAATATTGGCAGACTTCAAAATAAGGATGGAGAGTATGATACAAAAACTCTTTGTCAGTAAATTTTCTAGGAGTAGGTCCAAAAGTGGAAGAGCACAAAACTAAATAGTAGGATTCTAATACCCACGAGAACATTTTGGACTGAAGTTCAAAAGGGAAGTTTTTCCACAGTAATTCTAATTATTGTCTATTTTCAATCAATTATTTAAATTTGTATTTTTTAATTGTTTGACTAATACACAATTGTGGTTATAGGCTTTCTCCTTTTGGATCTAACATATAGCAGTCCAAATCAAAGTGAGAATGCTATTCAATTATATCTTCTTTTTTACCTTTTCTTAGAGACTAACTTTTCTTGGTTTTACTGTTCTTCAAGCCAATCCAAACCATCATGAAGGTTTTTAACATCTTAGAATACATTGTCATTGCAAGGATTGTTTACAATCACGCTATTTAATTTATTCTTTGAAAATGAAAATTGCATGAGTGTCATTGGAGTTATAAATTCTAGCTTTGGTCATTGATTAAAATTTTTCATCTTCTATTTCGACAAACACATTTCCTTTTCTAAGGATCCTATGTGAAGAGGTTGAATTGGGTCTAGGAGATTGGACTGCTGAATGGAATGCAAAGGTTTGTGACAAAGAGCGAGGGAGAATATGAATGTTTTGTCAATCAACATTTTGAATATTTCACTCTTTTTTATTAAGTTTTAGGGCTATATTTTTTATCCAATCTAGTTTTTATTCAGATGGGATTTTAATTGAATTAATTAAACGCTTTTGTAGCTATACTAAACCCTCAACCTAGCATAGGGTAAAGTTTCTATGATTTTAGGATTACTGGTGTTTGTCATACTATACATGACCTGTATAGTTACTAAGGCATATTGGAAAACACCAAACATATTCAGGCCATAAATGATGAGTACAAACCCCAACAATCCAAGGATCCATTCTTGACTTCTTTAAAACCTTTATCTCTGGCTCCTAAACTTGAGCCGGAGGCCATTATTTTGGACATTTCTAAATATGAGGATGTTTGTCTCTTAATGTCATTTAGTAATTAAATTCATCCTTGATGTGGAAATAAAGAGATACTATTGTTATTTTCGTGTCTAAAAAGAGAAGGCATAAAGTAAAATATGTTGGCATTAACCATGTTTTGAATGCCATCTTTGAAAAAGGAGTGATTGACATTTACTCAAATAGATAGCTTTGGGTTTTATATATTAAACCAAATAATGATTGACGGTCACTAGGCCATATGGTTTTGGGTTAGCACCATAAATCCTAATGGTGATTTTCAGTCATTAGACTGAAGTGTTTAGGGTAACACAACTCAATCCGTATAAATGGTTTTAAGACTGTAAACATCAAACCATGTGGAGTTTGTTACAAGATGAATATTTTTATGAAGAAACTATTAAACCTTACATTATTGTTATTCTTCTCCACTATCTTGTGAATTTGGTGATGGAAGATTATTTTCTATATAGAATATTGACCATTGATAAATTCTTTGAACCATAATGCCATCAATCACATTGTCATAATCACACCATCCAAAAATGTGGGCCTTTTTTAAAAATCTTGACTTGTGAATTAGAAATAATAATCTTAGTAGGTCACTAGAGAAGTTGATAGTTATAAAATTCTACATTAGGTAGTCTATACAAGTCTTCATCAATTAGATAGTCAGACTTATATCTAAGAATCAATCTAGAGAATCTATTATGGATTTTGTTACGGAATCTGGCTATATTTGGGTGCAATTTAACCCCTTCATTGTCAGCATGACTTTCAAACTATGATATGAGTATGTAGACTTTATTTATTAAACCAATATTTATCAATTTTAAAATTCTTTCCATCCCTTATGTAGACCAATTATCTCTAGATAGTTTATGAATAAATATGTCAATGAAGTTATCTCCCATGAACTTCTAAAGTAATTGGTTTTTATTCTATATCGAGGGCAATTTATAGATAAAAGTTATACCCATTTCTAATATTTATGATACTTGCATGAATAATTTTATCTTTGATGTTTTGTAGCCATCTATTAACATACCATGATTCTATAATTAATTATATAATACTGTCGAGTAAATGACTCCAATTGCAAGGATTTTTTGGAGGAGAAGTAGAGCATTAAGAGGAGCTCAATATTTCTATTCTTTATTTTTTTACTAGAGGATTGTGAGGAACTTACTTTGGACACACACACACACACACACACACACACACACACACACACACACACACACACACACACACACACACACACACACACACACACACACACACACACACACACACACACACACACATTTCTAGTTCTTATGATTTTTGAAGGGTAGCTAAAAAAATAAAATCTTGGTGGGATTCTAGATACAAATTGTAATTGTCTCTTATGAACAAAACTAAAACTTGTAGCAAAAACAATATAATATTCTAAATAATCTAAGAATGTGCTACCTAGGCCAATAATAATGATTATTCTCAAATTGTACAAAGGGTAGATTTATATTATGATGCTCGAATGACAAAGGAACATTTAATACAAAATACTTGACAAAGATATAATGATTTATAGTATGTATGGGAAAAGGTGTTAGAATATGGGTCCAATTTTAGAGAATACATGGATGAGTAAAATTAACATATGATCCCAAATCAATTAAAATAGTATATTCATAAAATTTTCTTCCATAAAAGACTTTTATTGAAATTTGGATGGGAGAATGTTTCAGGATTAAGTTAACAATTTGTTCCCTTTCAGAAGTACACAATCTTTTTATTATATTATACTCTATTTAATATACAATTGATTTCAAAAGGATAAGTAGAATTTCTTTGGTCAAGGAATCATGAAGGTCTGCATAGAAGAATATCAAGATCAACCAATTAGTCAGTGAACAATTATAATTGGCATGAAAATGATATCCACTTAGTATTTATACCATATGTAATGCCATTTTTTATGTCAAAATTGATATATGCAATGGTTACGTTAAGATATAAATGGCATTTAAAGATGGATTTATATGTTTTGATATTTGGTATGATGGTCTACATAACTTATGGTATAACATAATACATTATGGGGACATGCAAGGTATCCAAATTTGTTCAAACCATAAGCCAATATTCTTAGTCCTTTTGAAACTTAATAACCAATATATATGACAAAATTATTGGAAGGTCATATTGGGGCTAATGGTTATGATTTCCTAAAATTTTTGGCAGACTTCAAAACAAGGATGGTGAGTATGATATAACAATTCTTTGTTAGTAAATTTTCCAAGAGTAGGTCAAAAATTGGAAGAGCACAAAACTAAATAGTAGGATTATAATACCCATGGGAGAATTTTAAACTTGAGTTCAAAAGAGAAGTTTTTCCCTAATAATTCTAATTCTTATTTTTTTCCAGTCAATTCTTCAAATTTGCATTTATAATGGATTGACTAATACACAATTATGGTTTTAGGATTTCTCCTTCTGGATCTAACAAATAATGGTCCAAATCAAAGTCAAAATTCTATTCAATTATATCTTCTATTTTTTCCCTTTTTTTAGAGACTAACATTTCTTGGTTTACCTATTTTTCAAGCCAATCCAAAGCATAATTAAGGTTTTTTATATCTTGGAATACATTGTCATTGCAAGGATTGTTTAGAATGACACTATTTAATTTATTCTTTTAAAATGGAAATTTCATGAGTGTCATTGGAGGTGTAAATTATGGGTTTGGTCCTTGATTAACATTTTTGTCTTCTACTTTGATAAACGCATTTCCTTTTCTAAGGCTCGTATGTGAAGAGGATGAAGTGGGTCTAAGAGATTGGACTAATGAATGGAATGTAGAGGTTTGTTGCAAAGATTGAAGGAACAATGAGTATTTTATCCATCAATATTTTGAATCTTTTGATCTTTTTCATTAAACTTTGGGGCTACATTTTTTAGCCAATCTAGTTTCCAGTCAGATGGGATTTCAATTAAATTGATTAAACGCTTTTGAGGTTGTACTAAACCACTCAACCTTATAGCATAGGGTAAATTCTCTATGATTTTATGATTATTGGTTTTTTTCATACTATACATGACATGTATATTTACTGAGGCATATTGGAAAGGACCAAACATATTCATGTTATAGAGCGACGAGAATAAACCCTAAAAATATAAGGATACATTCTTGACTTCTTTACGACCTTTATCTCTAGGTCCTACTGTCATATTCAAAAAATATTCATAACATATTTGCCCATCATTCAGTGTACATATAGAGGACAATTGACAAGCATGACAAAAATCTACTTGTCTTCTATCATATAGGGAGACATAAGAGACAAGTTTGATGCTTACAAGGATTTGGTGTTTTATGAAGACTCTGATTAAGGCAAAGTGAATGAGTTAGACATCTTCTATATTATGATGTATTGTATTTTATGTTCTAGTAATAAAAGAAGAAGATTGGTTTGGTAGTTTTTTCCAGTCTTATAAACAAGACCTAGTTCTACAGCTTTAATCTTTCACTTAAAAAATAAATTGAAAGTAGATTTGTAAATAATTTTATCTAAGATATCATTTTAAAGCTTAGATTTAATGTAAAATTTTGAAGGATTTAAAGGAGTATAGTTTGTAATAGTATATTTTTGGGCAAATCCATGACATCCAACCTTCAATACTCATACAAAAGCTTTTAACACAAAATTGATTTGGATCGGATCACCAAATCTACCACTTCAATTTTGGGACAATATTATTCTGAGAGCCATAGGAAATTATTTAGGTGAATTTTTATATATAGATACCATATTAGGAGAAATGAGCCACTCAACATATGCCCAAATTTTAGTTAATGTAGACATTATTAAGGAACTCCCTACATAGGTGGAGTTAAAATTTAGGGATAAAACATGGGTAAATCCTCTAACCTATGAAGGATTACCTTTTAAATGTTGTATATGCTTTCAAATAAGACATTTTATCAATGATTTCTCGAGTATCAAACTCAAAAAAGGAAATACATGGTGGAAGGATGCTGGTATAGAACACATAACAATCCACGCTGTTAATGAGAGCAAGGATGAGAGTGAAGTTTCAAATTCAGTATTGGAAACATTCATGGAAAGGAAAGAGGAACAAGAAATAAAAGAGGAACCAAAATTGGCAAAAAATGTGGAAGGAAGAAATTATATGGAGAGTGTTTCTTGGAAGGACTCCAATTTGAAGGATCTACTGCAAGAAGAATTTTGGAGGAAATATAGCTGAGGGAAGTTGTGGCATGGAGCTCTTTGAGGAACTCCCAACCTGTGGATTGATTTGAGATGTATAATACCATTTATATGAATTTAAAAGATGGAGGAAACTTGATAGTGGTTAGTAACAAGAGGAAAGGTCACTGCAAAAAGGACCTAGAACCATTAAACATGACCCTTCGATCCTGATTAAAATTGTTAAGGGCAATTTTAGATTGGTTTTTTTTGTTGTTGCTATTTTTGTGTAGTGTAGTAAATATTTTTTGGTTTTTTGAACAAATTTTAATGTCTATTTTGACTTCTTATGCCTTAACTGCATGTCTCTTGTATATGGTTGGGTCCCTATTTGAAAAAAACCCATTTACCAATAATGAAAAAAAAGTACCTTCAAGAGTATAATCTATAATTTTGATTTGAGGTAAAGATGTAGAACACTTTCCTTGATTAAATATGCTTTGTGTCAAATACCCCATAGGTATCTCATAGTATCCTTCTACTTCTAATTTGTTAAGGATGTCATATCCTGGGTGAATGTCAGCTCCTTTCTAGAATTTTGCCATTACTTTTCTTCACAAAATATAGAGGTATACAACCCTGTTGAGGGTGTCCACTATGTAAGATCCAATAAATAACCAATGTTGTAAAGACAAAAAATGTCATAAAAAAGTGCTCAAGTCTCGATAGGATTTTAACAGGAAACAACAATCAAGTTACTCATGGTGACTACTAAATTTGGTACAATGACAAAATTTAAAGATGTGTAAAACTATATGACATATAATTTCCACTAATCACTAACTTCTTTAGGATCTTAGTTAATTCATTAAGACAACCAATGATGAATTTTGTTAGATGAATGGTTATGACTTCTTATATTACTTAAAGTAGAAGATTTATGAATTAGATATTATAAACACAAAACAAAAATTGGTTTTTGATCTTCAAGATCACACTAGATGTGAGAGGAGAACATACACCAAGATTATGAAAAACTTAAACACACTAGACACAAACTTCCTAAGACTAAATAAGAATCGATGATCCCAATTTGATTTACAATGAGATGGGCTCTTCCTTTTATAAGAGAAAGGAAGACTAGAGATATACCTAAAAGATAATCTTTACCTAGAAACTTGTATCACCGGTTAACAACTTTATTTATAAAAAAGAGACTTGTGGGGTCTTGATGGAATCTCTGTCATCGGTGTCTACTAAAAATTTATTTTCACAATACTAAATAATATACAAAGATAATTTTACTTATTAGAGTGATATAATGTTATAATCCCATGAGGAGGATGATATGACTGGAGGGTCCAACAAGGATTTTGTTTTTGTTAGCAAATCATTTTCAATGATGGGATATTATCAAATATTCTAAATAAAATGTCTATTCAATCCAATGAGGAGGATGATATGACTAGAGGGTCCAACAAGGATTTTGTTTTTGTTAGCAAATCATTTTCATTGATGGGATTGAATAGACATTTTATTTAGAATATTTGATGAGTATTCCAATGGGTTTCATTATTACTTTCAAGCCTTTGATTAAAATAGAAGAAAGATTCCCATATGAGCTTACATATAATAATAGTAAGCACCATATTGTCAGTTGGGAACTATTCTTCTTCATGACTAGTGCGTGAGACAAATCATTTAATAAATGAACAAGGATATTGATTATATTCTGTTCGGATAGTGATGGTCCACATCCAGTTTGGCCTCCTAATTAAATCAGAGAATTGGCAAAGTTAAAGTTCATTGTTGAGTCTTTGAACAATAAATTCACCTTCATCTTATCTTAAAAGAATATTTGCTAATCTATAATATTGTAGATCTATAGACGTAGCTCTGAAGAATCTTGTATATCGAGCAACTAATCCTTACCTAAGAATCTATTCCTAGATTAAATATTTAATTCATTAAAATTAAAATTTTTAATCCTTGCTAGATTGAACCTTGGAAAATGAAAGTTGTAATAGGATTTGGACTTAGCGAATCTACCACATTATTTATTATTCCTAAAATATGCTCAACTTGATAATTAAACTGATTGAAAAATTCCTACCATTTAACATATTTACCTCTACCATCTTTTCTTCCATGGTCCTTTTCTTTAAAAGTGATGAATTTGGTATAGTCAATTTTAATCAAGAATTTTTTTAGATGCATCAGTCTTAAATAAATATTTTATAATTTTTTTTTGATGGCATATATTTATTTATCAGGAGATATACATTTTCTACACCTTCAGTCAATACTCTGCTGACATTCATAAACATATTCTTTACAATTTTCAATACAACATAAATCCCCCTTGCATAATCACTAGCATCAATATAGATAATATAAATTTTTATAAGAGGAATATATAAAGACAGTAAATATTATGCTTTATCTTTTATATTTTAAACTAATTGGGTTCCATCTATCTATAAATATTTTTTATTTTTCTTTAACAAATATTGGAAAATAAGAACTATCATTCCTTGAATATTCATAAAAGTTATTAATATAATTATGCATGACTAAGAATGTTTGTAATTTTTTTTTATTTAATATATCATGAAATTGGAGTACCATTTATTTGATATGTGGCTAGACTTCAATTTGACTATTTTCACCATCATTCCCAAGAAGTTACAATCTTGTTGACATAGCTGCAATTTGGTGCATGATAGAACTATTCTTGATTCTTTGGCATTCTGATAGAACCTTAGTAGGTGTTGTAGATTATCTTCAAGAGATTAATTAACTATCAAAATATCATCTATGTAGATATAGAAGAAATCAAAAGCATCTTTAAAGATGAAATACATATGACCCTAGAAGTAAGATGGGGGAATTCATTAACCCAAAAGGCATAACATTCCATTGAAAATGTGTAAATGTGAAACTAAATGCTATCTATGGTTTATCAATTTATTTGATCCTTATCTGATAGAAACCTAATTTGAATCAAATTGAAAAAATATTTACATTTTAAAACTTTCTGTAAGAGATAGGTCTTATTTGGAATAAGATAAGGGTATGGATATTTAATAACATTTAGTGGTCTATAATTAATGACCATTATTTTCTTTTCTATTTTATTCTCTGAATGTTTATTGACAAGAATGCATAGAATAAAATTGAAGATGTTGATGATTCAATAAAGTTATGGTCAATGAGATCTTTGATTGCCTTTATCATGCCATTGTAATTAGTTGTTAGGATAGGAATCTTTTTTTTCCAAACTTCATCATTTTGTTTGGATTTATTCTAATTTCCATTTCTGACATCTTTTGCCCATATTTTTTAAGGATTATTTAAACAAATTTCTTCTTTGATTAGTTCTCATATTTTGGATTTCTTCTAAAATGGTGTTGGGAGATAAAAGGATCATGGTAATAGGAAATTATTTAGTGGCATATTGTAATTGATGAGTCTCTACCCTTTATTCATTTAGTGTGAAAAGTAGATGCTTAGGAGTACTACCATATGGGGAGTAAGAGTATATAAAAGATCCTCCTAATAGAATATCAACATGCATAGGACTGTACTAGAATAAATCACAATCAAATTCTTTTTCTTTGATCCTCAAAGGTTCTTGATGCTTATAATGTCTAGATTTTAAAGAGTTTCTTTGAAAATCAAGGGATTTATATACTTGATCATTTTCTAATGTTTCCCAGTTATTTAAAATAATTTATTTTAAAAAAGAGTGAGATGTTCCTATATCAACTTGAACATCCAAAATATACCATTGACTTATATATTAATGAATTGGGCATACCTTCCATTTAAAAGATGAGTTATATTTATAGTCCTGGGTTCTTTAACAATAGGGACTATAGTGCAAACAAGTCTTTGGGAGTTGGATATCATAAAGAGATATTGGATAATTCTTTAGTAACTTCATCTGGCTCTATAAATCCTTTAGTATTAATTTACCCTTTTAGTTCTTCTATTTTACAGTTGTCTCTATTACATCTTCAAAATCATGTTTTTCAAAGAATTCTTCTTTATCATATGGATCAAGAGATTTATCTTTTAGTTTCCATGGAAAAGTAAAGCCAACAAACTATTTGGGCCTTTATTATAGTATAAGACATTAGAACCTATTCTTCATCCATGCATCACTTGGCTTGAATGAATTATCAAGGTGTACATTCTATAGCTCAGGTTTTGGAATTATGGGAGGCATATATTGAAATTTATGTTGAATACTTTTTCCATAAATTTTATTTGAGGAAAATTGTTCTTATATTTTTTTTATTGGGTTGTCTAGAGCTTCCTTAATCATATTGATTCCTTGGATATTGAATGAGAATGGCTTCTTCTAGATTGTTAACAAGACTAAGAGTATCTTCAAATTTTACTTTTGAAGAAGGGCCTTCTTCTAGAATTGGTTCAAAAACATTATCTTGCTCATATAAATAAGTTCTTTCTTCAATAACATCCCACCACATTATTGTAGTAGTGGAATAGATAGTTTTAACAACTTTATTTTTGTAGGTACATTGCAGGGAAATATGGCTAGGCTGGTTGTAAATGTAATGTTTAATTTATTTTATTGTAGGATGAGGAGTTTGGTGGTGATGTAAATAGGTTTGTCTAGGAGTAATAGTGCATCTAAAATGGAAAAACCATCCTCTAAAGGATAACATTTTGTTAGATTGTTTAGGTTTACTAACATTTTGCTTGGATAATTTTTGTATTGCTCTAGTTTGGGGTATAAGTAGCATGATCTATTGTAAAAAAAAATCAATTAGATTAGTTAAAGTCATGGAATCAAGATCAAGTCCCTTAAGCTCAATATATGAGATGACTATATCAGTTAGATCAAAACGTAGAGATTCTAAATAATGCATTTTTACAACGTTTGAATTATGATAATGTCCTTTATAGGCAATCTTATGGTAATGGATGCTGTAGAGCTCAAATTGGGAGAGATCACATAAATTCATCTTTTATAACCATCCATTTGACTCAATTTATTTATTGCCTTGAGGAGGAATAAATTCATTGATAAGCATTTGATAAAGGATATACATATGATTAGCTTGTTTAAAAACTCTGGACTCATGTACTTGAAATGTCATATAATTCCACCATTGTAGAAAAATTCCTCATAAATATTTTATTGAAAATATATAATTAGTTCTTCCATCAAGACTAGCAACAATTCCAAGAGTTTTCATGTTATTAGACCAAGTAGTGATTTCATAAAGGCGATTCAAAATACCATCAATATTCAAGTACCATGGGTTTGTGTATATTGGATCTTATCATCATAGTTAATGATGGAAAATATGGATCATGATTGATTGGTTTGTATTCAAGTTTAGCTTTCTTTTTAGATTCATCTGTCCTGTAATTAGGTTCAAAATCAATAGATACTGGGTCCATAGAAAAACTAATACTTGCTTTAAGATAGGCCTAGAATTTTTCTTGTTCCTTTTCAATTTGATTATCTTTTTCTATGATTTATATCCATGATAGAATTTTTCTACTAGATGTAATTTATCATCAAAATGATTTAATTTGTCTCCAACTAAGCAAAGCATATTAAGATAAGAAACTATGTTTTTATGGATGACATCAACATATTCATACATTCATTGTATATAGACAAAAGATTTATGAATAGCTTGGACATGAGTGTTTATTATACTAATATTATTACTATTTTGAGAAATAGCTTTGTTGACTGACTGTACTTGTTGTGAGATAAAAGTAAGATTAATCATTGTTTCACTTAAAATATTATTGACAAATTGTATAATAGTTTCAGTATGAAAAAGAAATTGTTTAAGGTTTTGAAAATCTCTACATAGAACATCAAAATTCTCTTGAAAATGGGTAATATATCTAGAAATATAATTTCAGTGCTTATATTCTCTCGATGGCTCAATTTTAAATAAATTAAAGGGTTGGAAAGCATATGAAATATAAGAAACTTGCCCTTCTATTTGCTTATGCCATCCTTTACATGGTGGCCATCTACCTCCTTTATAAAAGGTTGCCCCATTTTATTTATATAATTCTAAAATATTTTCTCTAGGTAGAGATAACATAGCTAAAGGTAATGTGATGCTCATGCCTTGTATATTTTTATTTGAAACAAGATCTTGCTTGCTAATTTTTACCTTTATAATATGTTATGTATTGATTGAATGCCATTTCCTTTCTAGAATTTTGTCATTGATTTTATTCACAAAGTATTGAGGTATATAGGTCTATTGAGAGTGTCCACCGTGCAAGCTCTAATAAACAACCATTGTTTGTAAAAACAAATGTCATAAAAAAGGTGCTCAAGTATTGGGAGGATTTCAATAGATAACAATAATCAAGTTACTCATGGTGACTAATGACTTTGGTAGAATGACAAGAAATTTATGGATGTGTAAAATTATATGACATATAATTTTCACCACAATTTTTTCCAAGCATATGGAATTGATACCACTAATCACTGACTTCTTTAGGATCTTGATTATTTTATTAAGATAAATAATTAGTGAAGGCTATTGGCTGAATGGTTATGAATTATTATATTAGTTAAATTAGACTATTTACAAAACAAATATTATATACTCAAAGCAAAAACTTGGTTTTTGATCTTCAAGATCACACTAGATGTGAGAGGAGAGCATACACCAAACTTATGGAAAAATTAAACACACTAGACTTTAGTTAACAACTTTATTTATAAATATACTTGTGGGGTTTTGATGGAATCTCTAACATTGGTGTTTTTCATAAAGCTATTTTATAAAAGAAATACAACTAATTAAAGAGAATGTACAAAGATTCTTGTCCTTTTGATGAGAAAATTGATAGAGGAATCTTTTAAGCATGGCCAACAAATGTTTTGTCAAAGTAAATCATTTCAATATGTTTTCATAGTTGTATTCTATGGCTCTATCATATTTTACTAGTGCAATGACAAAACCAGTTTTTCAGAGTTCTTTATATGTTTGGAAGCTGTTAGTCTAAATCATAACTATAATGTTCACTATTAGACATAGAAGGACTATTATCAACATGGTCCCTTAACCATCTTTGTTTGAGATAATCCAAAATAAGTAGTAATTCTTGAATGTCATCTTATTAAATATAATATTCAACAATATCATGGAAATAATATTCATAACATTGCTGAATTTTCCTAATTTTATTAGGATTTTAAGAAATCTTAGATTCTTTTTACTTGATAATTAGTCAGATGTTATAGTATCCTAAATATAAACACAAATGAGAAATATCACAAAATGAACTATAAATAACATCATAACCCTTTGAGAGAGTAATATTAATTAGAAGCAAAATTTAAACTATGGAGACATTCTTTTGTACAATTTTGGGAGGAATTATTTGAAGCATGAAGTACTCTCCTTATTGAAAGGTTGAATAAACGTACGAATCCCCATAGAAAAGGTTGATTCTCCATATTTTATTTCTAATTATTGAAGTATTCCAAAATCTGTATGGTCAAAATGGAAATTAAGTACATAAAGTGTATCATTATTTATTTGGATATTTCCATTATACCAATTATCATGGATATTTACTACCTTAGAAGCATGCTTTGAATACCAATAAGATAAGATATTATCAATTATTTCTAACAAGAGATGTTATTTAATACTCTATAAAAAATATTTTGGAAGCCATACCTGTTTGGTCTACTTTCTTTGGATATTTGAATGCTTCGTCTTCTTCTATTCTGCAAATGATATTGGAATAACTCTTCTACTATTTGATCTTGATCATGAGCTTGAGGCCATTATTTTGAAGATTTTAAGATATGAGGATACTTATCTCTTAATGTCATTTTATAACTAAATTCATCCTTGACGTGGAAGGAAAGAGATAATGTTGTTATGTTGGTGTTTAAAAAGAGAAGACAAAGTAAAATGTGCTGACATTCACCAAGCTTCAAATGAAAATTATGAAAAATGACTAATTGACGTTCATTTAGACATATAGGTTTGGGTTGTATCTATCAAACCAAATAGTGATTGATGGTAACTAGGATGTGGTTTTAGGTTAGCACCTTAAAATATGGTGTCGATTATTAATCACCAGACTAGAGTGTTTAGGGTAAAACCACTCAAACCGTATGAATGGTTTTAAAGATGCAATCATCAAACCATGTAGAGTTCATTCTAGAAGATGAATAGTTTTATGGAGAAAATATTAAGCTTTATATTATTGTTATTCTTATCCACTATCTTCTGAATATGGTGATGGAAGATTATTCTCTATATAGAATATTGGCCATTGAGAAATTATTTGAACCACAGTGCCATTAATCACATTGTCATAATCATGCGATCCAAAAATGTGGTCCTTTTTAATATTGACTTGTGAATTAGAAATAGTAATTTTAGCAGGCCACTAGAGATGTTGATAGTTATAAAATTCTACTCTGGGCAGTCTATATAATTCTTCAACTATTAGATAGTCAAATATATATCTAATAATTAGTATAGAGAATTTATTATGGATTATGTTGAGTAATTTGGCTATATTTGGGTGTAAGTTAACCCCTTCATTATCAACATGAATTTGAAATTGTGATTTGGGTATGCATAATTTGTTTACTACACTAATCTATATCAATTTTAAACGTATTTTCATCCTTTATTTAGGCCAATTATCTCTAGATAGTTTATGAATAAATATGTCAATGGAGTATCTTCCATGAACTTCTAAAGTAATTGTTTCTTCTTCTACATCTAGGGAAATTTGGAGATCAAAGTTATACCTATTTCTGATATTTCTAATACTTGCTTGAATAATATTATCTTTGATGTCTTATATCCATCTATTGGCATACAATGATTGTATAATTATTTTTTAATATTTTTAGGTAGATGAATCTAAATGCAAAGATTTTTTGGAGAAGTAGAGCATTGAAAGGAACTCAATATTTGTGTTTTTTTTTTTACCAAAGGATTATGAGGAACTTCCTATAAACATGTTTATATTGCTAGTTCTTATGATTTTTGAAGGCAAACTAAAAATATACAATCCTGTTGGGATTCTATATACAGATTGTGACTAGCCCTCATAAATAAAAGTTGAACTTGTATTAAAAATAACATATGATTCTAATGAATTTGAGAATGGGCTATCTAGGCCCATATAATAATGATCGTTTCAAATTTTTACAAAGCACAAATTTACAATATGATGCCCAACTAAAAAAGGAACATTAAAAAAAATCATAGGATACACACACACACACATAAAACTATTTATTATATATATAGGGAAAGGTGTTGGAGTATGGGTACAATATTGGAGAATGCATAGATAAGTAAAATTGACATCTGACCCTGAATCAATTAAAGTAGTGTATTCACAAAATTTTCTGCCATTAAAAAATTTAATTGGAATTTGGATGGGAGAATGCTTTGGGATTAAGTTACTGATTTGTTCCCTTTCCATAGCACATGGTTTTTTATATATTATGCTCTTTGTTTAATATACAATTGATTTCATAAGGATGACTAGAATTTATTTGGGCAAGGAATCCTGAAGGTTTGTATATAAGAATATCAAGCGTAGCAAAGTAGTCACTGAATAATTGTAATTGGCATGGAAATGATGTCAACTTAGTATTTATATCATATACAAAGCCATTTTTGATGTCAAAATTGATATATACAACAATTACGTTTAGATATAAATGACATTTAAATATGGATTTATATGTTTTGATAGTTGGTAGAGAGATTTGGCATGATGGTCTACATAACTTATTGAACAATATAATCCACCATGGGGACATGTAAGTTAGCCAATTTTTTTCAAACCAAAATCCAATATTCTTGATCCTTTGGAACTTAAAAACCAATAGATATGAAAAAATTCTTGGAAGGTCATATTGGGTCTAATGATTACGACTTTTTTAAATTTTTGGCAAACTTAAAAATAAGGATGGCGAGTATGATAACAATTATTTGTCAGTAAATTTTATAGGAGTAGGTCCAAAATGAGAAGAACACTTAACAAAATAGTAGGATTCTAATACCCATGAACGCATTTTGGATTGGAGTTCAAAAGGGAGGTTTTTCCACAATAATTCTGATTCTTTTTTATTTTTAGTCAATTCTTTAAATTTGCATTTTTTAATGGATTGATTAATATACAATTGTGGTTCTAGTCTTTCTCCTTTTGGATCAAATAGATAGTGATCCAAATCATAGTCAATATGCTCTTCAATTATATCTTATATTTATTCCCTTTTGTTAGATACTAGATTTTCTTGGTTTTACTATTCTTTAAGCCAATCCAAAGCATCAACAATTTTTTTGTATCTTGGAATACCTTATCGTTACAAGGATTGTTTATAATAACATTATTTTTGAAAATGGAAATTACATGATTTTTATTGGAGGTGTAAATTATGGCTCTGATTTGTTATTAACATTTTCATCTTCTATTTCAATAAACACATTTCCTTTTCTAAGGCTCCTATGTGAACATTCTAAACTGGATCTAGGAGATTGGACTATCGAATGAAATCCATAGGTTTGAAATAAAGAGAAATAGAGAATATGAATATTTTATCCATTAGAATTTTGAATCTTTCACTCTTTTTTTATTAAGCTTTGGGGATATAATTTTTAGCTAATCTAGTTTCTATTCACATGGGATTTCAGATGAATTGATTAAACCCTTTTGATATTGTACTAAACCACTCAACCTTATAACATAGGGTCAAATTTTATATGATTTTATGATTATTAGTGTCTCTCATACTTTACATGACTTGTATATTTACTGAGGCATAGTGGAAAGGATTTAACATATTTAGGTCATAGATTGATGAGAACAAACCCTAATAATTTAAGGATCCATTCTTGACTTCTTTAAAAAAATTATCTCTAGCTCCTACTATTATATTCAAATAATATTCATATCATATCTGTTCTTCATTTAGGTTACATATAGAGAACAACTGTTAGGCATGACTAAAATATGCTTGGTTTCTATCACATAGGGAGACATAAGAGATGGGTTTGCTATTTGCAGGGATTTAGGGTTTTATGAAGACTCTGATTAAGAAAAAGTTAATAAACTAGAATTTTCATGGCTTATGATGTATTCTATTTCATGTTATGGTAATAAAGGAGGAAGATTGGTTTGGTAAGCTTTACTAAGGTTACAAAAAGACCTAATTTTATATATTTAATCTTAGGCTTAACAAACAACTTGAAAGTAATTTTGTACATAATTTTATCTAAGATATTATTTTGAAGCTCGAGTTTCTTGTAAAATTTTAAGGATTTAAAGGAGGAGGAGCATAATTTATACTAGTACCTATAAGAGCAACTTCTGTAATTTTGATATGGGGTACGGATGTAGAACACTCTCCTTGATCAAATATGATTTGTGTTAGATATCTCATAGGCATCTCGTAGTATCCTTATTCTACTTTGTTAAGGATGTCATATCTCGGGTGAATGTCTATTTATTTTTGAAAAATTCCATTACTTCTCTTTATAGAATATCGAGGTATACAGGTCTACTAAGGGTGTCCACTATGCGATCAAAAATAAATAACCAATGTTTTTAAAGATGACAAATACCATAAAAAAGGGTGCTCAAGCCTTAGGGGAGTTAAATAGGAAATAATAATCAAGTTACTCATGGTGACTACTATCTTTGGTATAATGATAAGAAATTTATAGATATGTAAAACTATATGACATATAATTTCACATCACGTTTATTGTAAGCGTATGGATATGATACCACTAAGATCTTGAAGAAGTTAGTGATCATTAGATCTATGAATTGGTTGATGTCATCTATAAAAACACAAACTCTTCTCTTAATATTCTTCACTCAAAGATAAATTAGATCATTTTGATGATAAACTATCTCTATTAGAAAATAATCTGTCATGGCTAAAAACCATAAAAAAGGACAATTAGATTGAAAAAGAACAAGAGAAAATCTAGGGCCAAATTAAAGCAAGTAATAGTTTTTATTTATAACCAATATCTATTAATTCAGGACCTAATTATAGGCTGAATGATTTTTAAAAGGAAGCAAGACTCAAAATTAAACTGATAAAACCTGATCCATCTTTCCCATCATTAACTATGACAATAAGATCCAATATACCCACAAACCCATGGTACTTGAATATTGATGGTATTTTAAATACACTTAATGAAATCATTAATTGGTATAATACCATGAAAAATATTGGAACTACTGCTAATTTTGATAGAAGAACCAATTCTATATTTGCAATAATTTTTTTTGGGATTGTTCTACAAAGGTGAAATTTTATACCACATCAAGTACACAAGTCTAGAGTTTTTGCACAAGCTGATCCTATGGATTTATTATATCAGATGTTAATCAATGAATTTGTTCCTCCTCAAGGTAATAGATAAATTGAGTCAAAAAAATGGTTAGCAAAGATGAAGCTATGTGATCTCTCTCAATTTGAGTCCTATAGCATCCAATACCAGAAAATGGCCTATGAAGAACATTCTCACAATTTAAATTTCATAATAACGTATTATTTAGAATATGTACCTTATGATATGACTTATATAGTCATCTCATATATTGAGCTTAAGGTACTTAATCTTGATGCCGTGATTTTAAGTAATATAATTGATTTTTCTAGACAATAGATCATGCTACTTATTATTGGAAATTTGGCCTCTCAAGGCCAAATACCAACCCCTATAACCAAAAAATTTTCATGGAACCCACCTAAGCTTCTACATGGTGATCTCCTAAATCATGATGTCTCCTAATTACTTCTTGAAGTCATTTAACATCATTAGAGGTGTCATAGTGTCTATTTTTGATCATCATATGTCCTAGATGTCTTGGGTCCTTAAGTGATGTGCTTAATCATCATGATGTCATTGACTATCATATGAAGGGAGTAAGTATCAATGTATTAACATTATCATGTCTCTGTTTCAAATGGTATTAAGTATCCTCATGATTTTTGAGTATGTTTGGATGTCTTTGACAAGGGTTTGAAGTGGTCTTATGATATAGAGTGCCTTAATGAAGATTAATTGAAGATGGCAATTGATGACTCACCAAGAGATTCTCTAGTGTATTTAATATATTCAAGGTATGGGGTTGGATATAAGATTCAAAAGTGTGATGAAGACACATAGAATCCTAATTCAAACTTTTAAGAAGGGTATAAGGTACTCTTGTGATATTCATGAATAAATTTTCTTTAAGGATATATGTATGTTGTCTACAAGAAAGGTTTTAGTCTTATAATGACAAAATTTGACATCAAAAGTCCAATAATGAATCAATAACATCTTTAAATAACCCTCATGGTCCTTATATTGCTTTACTTAAATGGTTGATGCTTTGAAATTATCCCTTATTTGAGTCTAGAAGGTTGTTTTGTCATCAAAAGAGGTCACATGTATGAAAATAGATACCTTTTTTCTCTCCAAAATGTTTTCCTTGTTTTGGGATGCCTTTTGACCCACATTTTCCTTCATTTTTACCTAAAATGGTTGTTTGGTATTGAAACAAGAAGACATGAAGGAGATTTTTTAGGATTCAACAATGTTTTTAGGTGATATGGATTCGTACTATATGGATTTACTTAGGTGAAGTCTTGGAGATGAAAGGTCTTGTTATAGGCACATAGTGAAGAGATTATAATGTTTGAGGGCCTGAGAAGCCAAAAACTAGTGTGTTTTCCCTACTCAATTCATTAACATACATCAAGAGCACTTCAGGTTTGTGGTTAGTCCATACATGAGAGAGAGAGAAAGAAGATTCAAGATCTTAACCAGAGGAACTAGACCTTATGACCTTCCAATAATGGGTATTGTTTGTTAGTTTAGTCTTCCCAAATTTATGAACAAATTATAAGAAGTTAAGTGTCTTGGTCAATATTCACATCTACACAAGGCAAGAGAAATAATACAGTTTTATGGAGTTTTTGACTATTTTGGTCAAACTAATGCATGTTTCCAATTATTTAGGTCTTGAAGAGACCTTTCCTGACTTCCTCAATGTTTTTATCCACATGTATGAGTCTATAGGGTTGAAGAACACATAAAATACCAAATTTTTAGTTTGTAGGCAAGTTGGAATGATTGTATAGTTTAATGGTGGATCCAAAGTTGTCAAGCATAGTAAGATGTTGTATGAGATGTTTCATTCACGATCATGTGTCCTTTCAGGTTTCTCAAAGCTCCCTAAAGGTCCCATATCCTGTTCAACATCAATCTACCCTCAACATCTTCATATTCTCATTTAGCATATGTTAAGGTAATTTGGAGAATCCTAGGTTTCATTTTTCACTGTGTATGCTTCATAAAAAACCACTAAACTAGTATATCCTATTAAGGCATATACATAGAGATGTCTGGAGTCCTTGTATATAGTTTTGAGTATGGGCTCATGAGTCATTTCACTCCCTCATGTTTCATTTTATTTATATTACCTTATCATTACCATTCAACCATTGTTTTAAGCTTATCACTCCATCTTCATTCTCCCTATAAACACTCAAAAACTACATAATTTTAAATGTCAAAATGTCTGGGACCCCTACCTGACCCTGAAGCTAGTTGACCACTTGGTCGACTTAGCCTATTTATTAATTTTATAACTTGAACCCCCTATCTTAAATCCTCTAAAATTCACCCCTTTTTAACCCATTTTCCTCTAGAACCTCAACTGCCAATGGTCAACCTAACCGTTGAGCCTGATCATCAATGATCAGGTCTCCAAACTTGATTTAAAGCTTTAAAACATTACTAGCTATATGAGATAATCATGGCACATTTAACAACTTCTATTTTATGATGCAAACCAACTTTAAAGAATCATAATTATCAACTTTATCCTCTATCCAATTATTAAATTTCTCCTACATATTTAGTAACTTCATCCTATACAAGGAGATAAGTAGGAGAAGAAAGGGATCCAAAAACCTAGCCATATACGTCCAAAATATCTTGCTATGGATTCGTACTATATGGATTTACTTAGGTGAAGTCTTGGAGATGAAAGAAGGTCTTGTTATAGGCACATAGTGAAGATATTATAATTTTTGAGGGCCCGAGAAGCCAAAAACTAGTGTGTTTTCCCTACTCAATTCATTAACATACATCAAGAGCACTTCAGGTTTGTGGTTAGTCCATACATGAGAGAGAGAGAAAGAAGATTCAAGATCTTAACCAGAGGAACTAGACCTTATGACATTCCAATAATGGGTATTGTTTGTTATTTTAGTCTTCCAAAATTTATGAACAAATTATAAGAAGTTAAGTGTCTTGGTCAATATTCACATCTACACAAGGCAAGAGAAATAATACAGTTTTATGGAGTTTTTGACTATTTTGGTCAAACTAATGCATGTTTCCAATTATTTAGGTCTTGAAGAGACCTTTCATGACCTCCTCAATGTTTTTATCCACATGTATGAGTCTATAGGGCTGAAGAACACATAAAATACCAAATTTTTAGTTTGTAGGCAAGTTGGAATGATTGTATAGTTTAATGGTGGATCCAAAGTTGTCAAGCATAGTAAGATGTTGTATGAGATGTTTCATTCAAGATCATGTGTCCTTTCAGGTTTCTCAAAGCTCCTTAAAGGTCTCATATCCTTTTCAACATCAATCTACCCTCAACATCTTCATAGTCTCATTTAGCATATGTTAAGGTAATTTGGAAAATCCTAGGTTTCATTTTTCACTGTGTATGCTTCATAAAAAACCTCTAAACTAGTATATCCTATTAAGGCATATACATAGAGATGTCTGGAGTCCTTGTATATAGTTTTGAGTATGGGCTCATGAGTCATTTCACTCCCTCATGTTTCATTTTATTTATATTGCCTTATCATTACCATTCAACCATTGTTTTAAGCTTATCACTCCATCTTCATTCTCCCTATAAACACTCAAAAACTACATAGTTTTAAATGTCAAAATGTCTGGGACCCCTACCTAACCCTGAAGCTAGTTGACCACTTGGTCGACTTAGCCTATTTATTAATTTTATAACTTGAACCCCCTATCTTAAATCCTCTAAAATTCACCCCTTTTTAACCCATTTCCCTCTAAAACCTCAACTGCCAATGGTCAACCTAACCGTTGAGCCTGATCATCAATGATCAGGTCTCCAAACTTGATTTAAAGCTTTAAAACATTACTAGCTATATGAGATAAGCATGGCACATTTAACAACTTCTATTTTATGATGCAAACCAACTTTAAAGCATCCTAATTATCAACTTTATCCTCTATCCAATTAGTAAATTTATCCTACATATTTAGTAACTTCATCCTATAAAAGGAGATAAGTAGGAGAAGAAAGGGATCCAAAAACCTAGCCATCTACATCCAAAATATCTTGCATACAACTATCCAACATCCCTTCAACAATGAGCAACATCAATAGAGAACTGAACCTTTGTCAAAGTCACTTTCAAGGGCCAAAGTACTGTCACTCTAGCCAAATTACTTCAACCTTCTACCCATGGGTTTTAGATATCTCATGCTTATTTTATTTGATCTATTTCATTCTTAACCTCCCTACCTTATCCATACCTATCTTTATCTTATTTTCCATCCCATAGATCTGTAATAGTCCTCTATTTACCTAATTACCCACTCTATCATCCTTTTCCTAATCATTTATAGAATCACACAAGTAATCACTGATAGTTAGTTTAATCGCTAATGGTCACCTCAACCATCGACAATCACCTAATCACAAACAATTATCCCAACCACTGATGGTTCTCCCAATCATTGAAAATCACTATGGTATAAAATAATAGCAAGTTATTTTCACCCCTTGACCCCAACCAAACCCTATTTTCTATGTTCTTCCTTGATCACAGAGACTTCTACTTTTTTGAACCTGACCCCAACTATTTTAGCATGAGTATTGACTTGCTCTTACTATATTTAGTCATTTTGTTTAACAACTATTTAATTTCATCTCATCTTACATGCATTTACTTTCTAGTTATTGAATGCAAGTTTCCTTTCTTTTCATTTATATCAACTTAATTATTATAAATAGTGGATTGATAACCTTATAGCAAGCATACACTTCTTGAATCTAGCTCATGCTAGGTAGTCCACTCAACCATCCATCTAACAAACCCTTTTTATAGTGTCTTTCTTATTTTTAGGTTATTTTTTCCAAGCCAAAGAGGAGTTCCCATCATCATTTGGATCATGTGTGTACTTTATCAGGTACCCCTTTATACACCCTATTACTAGTTTCATTACTTGCTTCCAAATTAAGAAATGAGTAGAAATTAATCTAAAACATTTTGGCATGCCCAGTGAGACCTATCATCCCTTTGTCTTATTTTATTTTATGCTCATCGAATGAAATTTGAAATTTCTTTTGGGCTTAAAATAAATATTTTACATACATTGATTGCTTGCTTGTTTTAGTTCATCTAGTAACTTAAAGGCACAATAATTAATCATATCTTTCACTGTTGTTATTACACACTTATCCAAACCATTTAACCAATCAACACATCAAAACATACTTGAGACAAGGCTTGACTAGGATTTCATCACCTAGAGGTAGACCTTACCCTTTCATGATAATCCTAATTGGAGGTCATTACCAAGGGGAGAACCAACTCAGCTCCCTAGTTGAGTATAAACTCTAAAATTTAGTATATTTTGGCTAAGCACCTGACACCCCTATCACTGTTGTGTGTGAAGTGAGGGGGTAGGCCACAATACCAAGCCACGTACTGAAGTTCAATACAGATTTATCTCTTGAGCACTTGAACATAACTTGAAACCAACCTTATATTTTCTCTTTAGTACTTAATCTACAAACCAAGTTTCTTCTTCACACTCTCTAAGGCATAATCTAGAAGTGATTTAAAAATAACCCTAGGTTGTTAAATTCACTTTAGTGTATGTTTGATTTACTTAAGTTATTTTCTTTTACTTGCTCTTTGTTTGAGGTGTGAGTTTCATCTCTTTATCTCCTATTTCCTCTCATGGTCTTTACCAGACAACAGTTGAGGAATCAAACCAACCAATAACCCCCTTCTTCTTCTTCCTCCATGGAATATACCTCTAATGTTGAGGGTTCCCCTCATTTTTCTCCCCCTCCTACTAGATCTCTGATTGTTGTTGAGGGTGATCCTAATTTTTTTGCCTTCTTGAACAAAAACCCTATCATTCTTCAACATTACCTAAACACCTTACCTAACCATACCTTTCTTGTTTCAGTTTCTCTTATAGATCCTCCCTATGGTATGCCTCCCCATATTATGGTGGGTGCCACCTCAACCCAACCCATGCTCACCCAAAGCTCTTATTCTTCCAATATCCCACCTACTACCACTCCCCAAACTCCATCCAACATCCAAACCAATAGCCAAACACTTACTACCCCAACCAATACCTTCAACATTGGATCAACTTTAACTCTTGTCACATATACTCCTTTTACCATGGGGATATCTTCTACCCCCATTTATACCATTCCCCTTATTTCAACCAACCCACAAACTTCTACCCTATTTCAAATTTTGGTACTTTCCATACCTCAAACCCTCCCACCTATTAGCGCTAGAGTTACCACCCACCAACAACCAACTAGCACTTTCATACCCCCAACCCAATCTGTGTCCATTCCACCATCCACCAACCCAAAAATACCTATAACACAACCCATACCAGCCCCCCAACAAGCACCCATATGTTTCTAACCCACAAGGATACATAACACCTTTCACACAACCATTTGTGTCAATCAACCCTTATGCAACACTATCCCAAACTCCTATGACCACTTACTAATATGTAGCTTCTTCATCCCCCTCTATCACTTATCCATACATTACTTCCACCTAGCCTCAAAAAAGCTTACCACCTAACTATGAAGCTTCCCAACCTCAGATAGATTTGGTCAAGATGTTAATGGATAAAATGGCTAAACTATAATCATCTATCTTCGGGTCTCATAACCTTTTATCCTATGATCAAATCTATAATGAACCCATTCATACATCTATTCCTATCCATTCTTATTCCCCTCAATATTAGCTACCCAAGTTTTCCAAATTTTAAGGCAAGGAAGACCCCCAACAACATTTGAGAGCATTTCATCATTTTTGTTATTTGATCACGTATGATTGTGCTCTCCTCCTTTGTACCTTCCCAATGTCATTATCAGGACCAACCCTTGATTGGTATAGTGATATCACCAAACACTCCATATTTTCATTCTCCCAACTTGACCAAATATTTTTAGAGTATTTCTTAGTAAATATATCTAAAAAGGTTTCTATTATTGACCTCTATTTTATTAGGCAATTTGATGATGAATCGATTGCTGATTTTGTAGCTAGATGGAGAGGTCTCATCAATAAAATTTATTTCTCCCTACCCCAACCTAAGTTGATTGAGATCTTCTCTTGGGGTTGTGCCAAACGCATTCCCCTACTCTTCAAGTCTAAACCTTCAAAATTTTTGATGAGGCATTCACTATGGCACGTAAACTTGAAAATTGAGCCATTGATGAAGGGAAATTGAAACTACAGAACAAGAATTCTAGATTTAAATCCAATAACTCTCCCTCCACCAAAACCACTACCCAATCCAATACCAAAGCAAAAACATATACAAACTTAGTTATCCTAAAAATTGTTCCACCACTAACTATCAACCAACCCCATCAAACCAATTCTCCTAACCCTTCTTACCAACAAAACCAAAACCAAATGAGCTCCTCCAAAACAATACACTCCCATAGGGGAGTCTTATGCTTTAGTTTTGGAAAAATTGCTCAAAACTAACCTCATTTAACTTCCACCTATCAAACCACCCCAATAATTTGATGCTTCTCACCCTATGCCTGGTTAGTATAATGAGAATGACCATTGTGCCTTTCACCAAGTTATTGGACATGATGTCAATAGATGCAATACCTTCAAAATTCTAGTCCAAAGCTTAATTGACAGTGGAGAACTCACTTTTGATAATCCCAATACACATCCTAATCATTCCCTTAACATATTCCATAAACCTTTTCCTAATCATGCTCCTTTTACCCATCACCATGACAATAAACCCTCACTTCCATGAGGCAATTACAATCAAAATTATCATTAGTGATCCCATTGTTAAAGAGGCCATTACCTCAATCACTTCTTCCCCCATTTAACTCATGAAAGCAATAGACTCACCTTCCATTCCTTTGGATACCCAAACAAACAAAATCAATCACCCCTCTCTCTTCACCTAATGAGACCTGAGCTTCATCAACCTCTCCTTTAATGGAAATGCCAAAGGAGACAACCTTTGCTTTAACCATTTCTTCTTCTTCCACTTTACCCATTAAAGTGGTAGAGCTACCTTCCATTCCTTTGGGCACCCAAAAAAGGAAGCAACCATGTCCATTCTATCACTTAAGGATACCACACCTACCTCCATCATAGAACCATCCATGCCCTCTTTGGAAAACATCCCATAAGAGAAGGTTACCTCATCCACCCAACCACCAATTTTTAAATCTCCTATCGAAAACAAGGACAGAGGAACCATTCCCTCTTTTTCACCTAGGGGATTAATATTTGAAGCCAATGACCAAGGAACTAAAGCCATCTACAACACCTTTTCTAGTTTATTCCAAATTTTAGAGTTCACTTCTCAACCTAACTTTGATAGAGCCACATTTTGGCATCATTTAGGGCTTCCTTGCCAAAATAAATCTAAATCTTCAACCTCACTAGAATCCAACCTCAAACCCATTATTACCTCTTTAACCAACACCTCTTCCTCCAAAACCATAGGAGAACCATCCCAACTACCTCCATCTAACATTTCTAAATCACCTTCTACCTCTCTTACCAAACCTATAAAAAATCTAGGTATCCTTCCCACACCTAGTCGAACTCACCCCTCTTGGAAGTTAGACTTAACTCCATCTAGCCCACCAAAGAAACTCCCAACCAAACCAATTAATAAGGTAGAGTTTCCCAAACCTTTACCTTGAACTAGAGCTATACCACCTCCTTCTCACTTACCTTCTATCTTAGGACCCCATCCTTATACCATCCCAATTACCTATTCTTCTTCTAGTAAGCCATCCCCCTTTTATTTACCTAAACCTACACCCACTAAGTCATCTAGTTTTATTTCATTATTAACTAACCTATCTGCCTCTACTTTCCCACCTATATCTAACCCTTCATCATATAAATCTTCTAATTTCAAATCATTTAACCCAAAATAAACCATAACTAAGTAATCCCAACCACTAACCAAAATAATTCTGCCACCTACAACTTCTAAGGTTAAAATTTATTTTAAAAAGGCTCCCATCCCTAAAAATATAAACCTATCACCTCCAACACATTTGAATGAATCCTACTAAACTATTATATAAAGGCTATTACAAACCTCATTCATTAGCTTACCACCTATCAAGCCATTCTACTCCTCCAATACCAAACACTCCTAGTTCAATGATAACTTGATCTGTACATACCATAGGGCACTGGGACATGACACAAAGAACTACAAAGCTCTCCAAGCACATGTTCATATCCTATATGATGAGTATGATATATTATTATATGAACCACATTTACCTCCATTACCAATCCAACCATAAACTCAACCTATCCAACATTTACCTACTCCACCACTCTCACCCAAGAGTGAGGAGGATGGACCGTAACAACCATCAAATTCAGCAAATCCACACATCCACACTATCCATATGGTTACCCAATCATGGGACCAACCAAAGGACAAAGGAAAAGCTAAAGTGTCCATTCCATGGACATAACCTTCAATCCCTTAGCCTTCTACCCAAACCCACACACTTATACCTTCACCTATGCCATCACCAAAACCCAAAGTATCAATTTTGGGAACCTCTCCCTCCAACCCTTCTAACTCCATCCAACATGTCATGTGGAAATAAATTCACCAAACACCGATGAAGATGAACCTTTATGAACTAATCAACACCTTGCCTCACCATCATCAAGCACTGATAGAGGTTATATAATCCATAGGTGTTCAACTAGATGACTCTCAACCTCTTGCACCCTTTATTGGAGCCCTCCAACTTTTTGCCTTTGTCACCTTTCAAGATTCTAAAATACCTCCTACTCATCCTGAGGATTCTGATCCTCTCCTCTTTATTACCACATACATCAATCACACCTACATCAAAAGAGTAATTATTGATGTTGGGGCTAACATCAATATATCTCCTCCCATGATTATGACTAACTTCATCTTCTCGAGAACATCATGTCAAAAAGTACAATGGTTCTTTGCTCCTTCAATGATACTATGGCCACAACCTTGGGGATAGTCATCCTTCATATCTTCTTGGGACCTCTCACCATTCCAAAACTATTTGAAATTATAGAGGGTGAGTTCCAATACAATGTGTTACTCAAATGCCCTTGGATCCATGCCATGAGTTTTGTCCCTTCCACCTTACATCAATGTGTCAAATTTGAACACGAAGGTCAAGTTGTTACCATTAAAGCTGACCTGAGTCATTTTGAATCTTGTAATATGACATATTGACCTAATGAAATTCTTATTACTCCCTCATCCTCCTCCCCATAAACTACCAACAACACTACCTCAATGCTAAGTAAAACCAATGACATTCCCACCCACAACATTGATGAAGCTTCAAGTAGCTTAGATATCCCTTCTTCCCAGATCCCTGTAGAGGACCCCTTAGAATCCACAATCCAAAAAATCTCACTTGAGGAGTATCATATTTTATACTTGGATGATTTCCTTACTCTACAAGAGTATGAGAACCTCAAACACTACCCTTTCTATGATCCTAACATTGGAACTATCATCCCTTTCAAGATCCCCAATAATCAAACAAATTTCATCCATGGGGGATTTGATCAATCACTTCTCGCTCCCACCACTACTTCATCCATTCGACCATTCACCTCTAAATTCTCTTATCTCAACAAACCAACCTTTGCTAAAGCTTACCTTTATAGGTGTGCTTAGAAGGGGTTTGGTATCGGCCTTTATGAACAAGGACCTCACAAGATACCCATAATCAAAACCTAAAAACCTCATGAGTTATTTGGCCTTGGGTTCATACCATCAGAAGAACCCACCTCACCAAAACCCATCACCACCATCGATGAGGATGTTTCATCTTTACCAACCCCATCTCCCTCAGAATTTAAAGACTTTGATATCATCCTATCTAACTTTTTTTTATCAATACCATTAGTTTGGGCCCCCTAACCTATCAAAAGGGTGGTCAAACTATAACCCTTCCTCTCATCCATCCTAAAATGATAGAATGAGATTCTCCTACCATCAACACCATCCAACATCAAGATGATTATTGTATTCTCACCCACCTCAGTGTAGGGGATTCTTCTATTCATAAATCCCTTCCTCTTGAGAACCAAACCATGATGAATGAATCTACTATCAATGTCAACTTTCTTACTCAAGATAATCCCTGTATCATCAAAATCAACTAATCAGTAAATTATAAAGAGCAACAAGGTTACCCCTCTTTCCTTTTTGACCATAGCATAACATTTTATTGGTCCTATCAGGATATGCCCATAATTGATCATTATATTTCCCTCCATAACATTGCCACCCATCCTGAGGTTAAGCTAGTACAAAAAAAGCTTCATAAGGTGCATCCTCATGTAACCCTTCTTGTCAAAGAAAAACTTCAACATCTCTTATCTATTGACTTAATTCAGCCTATTGACTAACCACAATGGGTTTTTAACATCATTCTCATCACCAAACCTACAAGGGTACTTTATCTCTTCATTGAATTTCATGATCTTAACCTCACTTTCCCAAAGGATGAATTTTCTTTGCCAAACATTGACTAGCTTGTTAATCTAACAGCTGGCCATGAGATGTTATCCCTCATGGATAGTTTCTCAATATATAATAAAATCTTGATTGCCTCCAAAGATAAACATAAAACTTCCTTTATCACCCCATGGGGGACCTTCTGCTATAAGGTCATGCCTTTTGGTCTGAGGAACATTAGAGCAACCTATCAATGTGTCATGACCTACATCTTTCATGATCTCATCCATAAAATTGTAGAGGACTATGTGGATGATCTCTTTTGGAAATCCAAACGCTACAAGCATCACTTACCATTCTCATAATCATCTTTGATCAACTAATTCATTATCATGTTAGGCTCAATCCTAAGAAATGCATTTTTGAGGTCTTATTAGGAAAACTTCTTAGCTTTATCGTCTCTCTTTGAGGAATCAAAATAGACCCTACCAAAGTTAGAGAAATCTTGGAGATGACTCCTCCTACTAACCTTAAGCAAATCTGTAGCCTATAGGGGAAGCTCCAATCCATCTATCACTTTATCTCTCAGCTATCAGATAAATGTCAACCCTTTCACCATCTCCTCAAGAAAGACACCTCTTTTAAGTGGACCAAAGACTGTTAACAAGACTTTGATTTAATCAAGGAGTACCTTCTCTCTCCACCTATCCTCATCCCTCCTAAATAAGGCTAACCCTTTTATATTTACATATCTACCACTGACCATTCTTTAGGGTCAATGCTCGCTCATCATGATTAATAGAACAAAGAACAAGCCATCTACTACATTAGCCACACACTTATAGAATATGAGATTCATTATACCCATCTTGAGAATATTTGCCTCACCTTAGTCTTTGTGGCCTCCAAACTCTATTACTACCTTCTCAATCATAAAACCTATGTCATTACTAATATCGACCCACTCAAATGCATGCACTCTAAACTATACCAAAACCAACGTATGGCTAAGTGGCTCATGATCCTAGATGAGTTTGATATTGAGTTATTTTATAAAAAATACATTAAAGGACAAGTCATCACTAATAAATTAGCTGAAGTTACTCTATCAAACAACTGATTGCTTCTTCTTTCTTTTCCAGACAGGTTCATCATAACTCTTTTCTAGGAAGAACCCACCTACCAAATGACCATGTTTTTTGATGGCTCAAAATGCCAACATGGTAGGGGTTTCAGAGTTATTCTCATTGGACTTAATATTAAACCTCTTCCCCTTTCATTTAAACTTGAATTTGAATGCACCAACAATGTGGCCGAGTACAAAGCCCTGGTCATAGGTCTCCAAACAACTCTAGATTTGGGAGTCAAAATAATCAGTATATTTGGTGATTCCCAAATTGTGATCAACCAGGTCAATGGATCCTACCAATGTAACAATGATATCCTATTGAAGTAAAAATATCTTATAGATGTATTCATATCATGAGTTGATCATTACTTTATCTAGTTGGTTCCTTGATCTACCAATAAATTCATAGACATGATGGCTTTCCTTGCTTCCCAAATCCCATCTCAACCTAATGAATCTAAACTATTTGTCACCATTCATTATTTTATCATGACCTCATATATCATTTTTTACCTTCCTATCATTTATAGTGTAGAACCATCTCCTTTTGACCTGTGGTATGACCAAACTTTTAACTACCTTAACCTTGGCATTGTTACTCCCAACCTTTCAAAGAATGATTGAAGATATATTTTTTAGAGTACCTCTTATTACACCATACTAGGGGGAATCCTTTAAAAACATGGCTTTGATGGCCTCCTTAATCATTACCTTCATAGTCATGAAGCTTCACACACTATCAAAGAAACACATGATAAAATCTATGGGGGACACTAGTGGTCTAGCTATCGCTAAACATATTCTTCACCTTAGCTATTATTAGCCTAATCTCAATCAAGATTATTATGATTATGTAAAAAAGTGTGTCAAATGTCAATAACATGCTAACTTACATCACACACCAGCCCATGGCCTTTAAGTATCTAAAGACTATAAGCCCTTCTCGTAGTGGATTCTCAATCTTATTGGGGAAATCCATCCTCACTCTTCATAATGACACCAATCCATCGTGATTGCTACCAAATATTTCACCAAGTGGGTCTAGGCCATTCATCTTATCTCAACCAAAGCTAAAAATATTATCGACTTCATCAATCACCATATCATCTACTGCTTTGGTGTTCCCTATAAGATCATGATTAACAATGGCAAATCTTTTAAAAACAAGAATGCCAAAGATGTTTGTGACAATTTTGGCATCAAGCTAAGCTTTTATTTGCCCTATAATCTATAAGTAAATGGATAGGTGGAATCTTCTAATAAAATCCTCAACAAAATGTTAACCAAAGTAGTAAGTACTTCAATTCAAGATTGACACTTTCATATCCCATTCACTTTATGGGACTAGATCACTAGCATTAAAACCTCTATGGGTGCTACCCCTTTCTCTTTCATCCTTGGAGTAGAGGTAGTCCTGTCTCTCAAAGTCTAGATTCCCTTTCTTGGCATATCTTTACATGAGATTATTTTTGAGAGTGATTATCATCAAGAACATCTTGCATGACTTGAACTACTTGATAAACAACACCTCATAGACCTTAATCATCTTCATATATTTAATTCTTTCTCTTTCAAGTGTTTGTTGTATGTGTGCTTGATTTGTTCTTGATAAACAACACCTCGTAGCCCTTAATCATCTTCATGTTTATCAAGAACAAATCAAGCACACATACACCAAACACTTGAAAGAGAAAGAATTCAATATTGGAGACCTTGTCCTTAAGGAAAACCAATATGTAACTAATATGGAGAAGAATGAAAAGGGCAAGTTTGATTTTAATTGGCTTGGAACATACATCATAACCCATAAGTATGGATCGGGAGCTTATTGTTTGTATTTTATCAAAGGTAAACCAGAACTTGAGTTTCTCAATGCTTCACATCTATGTCTTTTCTATTGTTAAAATAAGGATCAAATTCACTATTATGTCTAACTTAAGCTCATCCCTTGGTTTACAAGATTTTCACTTCTCTTATACCATCACCCTACTCCTCTTGAGGACATTTGATTACAACATAGAACCATGTGATTGTCCATCACAATTATAGCCTAATCCTAAGCATAGATGCCATAACTCTACCCATGGCATGGTTCTCATGGATAATTTTCATCTCTATTTAGATGGAATCCCATGATCAGTTATCCTTCAAACCAATTTCCCTTATCCATCATTAAATTTTGTGCTAAAATTTTTGCCTCCATAAAGGTAGACCTGTAAACCCAAATAGACTTGTCCATGTCTAAACCAGGCATTCAAAATCAAATTGGGATACCACAATATTACTTTGGTCCATATCTCTAGCATTACAGACTACTCCCTTGAAGGACATCTACCCAAAAACTCAATTTCTTATAAGATAGACCACTCTCTTGAAGGAAAACTATAACATAACAACAAATCCAAATTTAGACCAGTCCCTTGAAGGATGACTAACTTTAGTTTGAAAAATCAATCATTTGAAGATTCCCACATTGATCAACTTCACCCCTTTATCAAAAATAAAAAAAAACACAAAAAGTGGGGGGATATATCAAAATCAAAGTGAGCTATCCCAAAAGGGCCATAATCGGCTCTTTCTTATATACTTGTTATACTTCTTGCATAGATCAGTCTACACATTATTTTAAGGCATAGAATTATCTATTATAGTGTTTTGGTCACCTATAGAAGGGGCAAGTTAACCCACATGAGGTTACCATATTACTCATTTCCCATTCAACCATATACCTATCACCTACTTTTCCCTTCTTAAACTCTCTAAAATAAAGGGACTATGAGCTTACTTGACATAATGTGATCAATATACCATCTTTATCACTGAAAACATGCTAATGCAAAGCATTCAAAAAGCTGATTTTCATTGAGCCCATCCGACTTCAGTTTTTTTAGATCCTTACCAATGGACACATCATGCCTTTATTACATTCTCATTATTAGTTCATGAAGACATGTGTCTCATGATTATTTTATCTTTTTCCAACACTTAGTTTGTTACCTATACCAACTTTATGTATGTGTATTATATCCCAACATCACATATCATATCCAAACATTCAACACATAATTTTAATCACAACACTAATCCATATGCCTCAAAACATTATGAACCATATCCCATCTATGCACCAAAACATTAAACATATCATAAACCACATCATCAAAATAACCAAATCAAAACCATCTTATCCATCATCATGAACAAACACATCATCCAAAATATAATCACCTAAAAATCAAGTTCAAACATATAATCACTAAATACATTTTCATCTCATCATCCATGATCTATACCTATCAAAACATAAGACAAAACATATTGTCTATTTCACATATCCTAATATATACACATCTCATCTCATAAAAGAATGGGTCACAACCATCCTACCATTTATAAACCTTCAAAACACACATCATACATTCATAAATATCAAAACTCATGAGATAATCATAATCCACATATCCATCAACCTATCCACAAATCACATCGTGTCAACAAACCATATCATCTACCATTTCCCATATGTATCATAAAAAATTATCCATCAACCACATCATGATTATGAAATAATACCCATGTCATATCTATACTATCAACATCTATACACTAAATAATCTATCTAAAACATAAATTCACCATGATCATATATACATAAAATCATCTATTTTATACCCATAATCACATCCTAAACAACATCATTCTATGACCAAACTCAAAATCCATTTTCGATCATGTATATACCATATCCATCCAATAACCAAAGCATATATATCTACAAGTCACATCACTCATAGAAAATCAAATCAATCATCACATATCTACAATCATATAATGTCATCAAAACATATTAATCATAAATTCATCTATGAATCTATCATCATAATATATCATATCTATCACATGAACATAATGTGAATAAACAACAATCAATCTACATATCCTCTCATGAGCTCAAGTCCTCATATAATCATCATAATCATAATACATCAATACATAATCAATACACATCATCAATATCTATAAACATTAGAACATGATCATCATGTCATCAATATAATCAAATGTCAATAATATAATTAGCATAATCGACATATAATCATCATATACATCAATAAGGAAGTACATGTCATAATGTATCCATTTCTCTCTTGTTCATATACATCTCACATCGTTAGCATGCAAGTCAAAATCAAAACAATGTACATCCATGTCTACCACACTAAACAAGTCAAGTCCCTAGGGCACCAAAACCACTACCACCTACACCACTACTATTGGCCCCACCTATACCTACACTTACAATACCATCTAGTGGTGGTTCCATTGATATCCTTGCTTTCCCTACTATCAAGGCTTACTATCTTGGAGTAACTATAGATAGACCCCATATCAAGATATCCCTATACTCTCCATATCTCATCTTTAATGGCAATTAGCACTATCACCTCATAATATCTTAGCTCCTCAATAGTGGCTAAGTATAATGTCCTTATAATTGTGTCAGGTGGTCCTCTTACTATTACTATGGACACTCCTACCCTCTATCTCAATGAATCTCTCTCCTATGTCATAAACCCAAGATAGATCCTCACCTGATGTTTCTCTCCAATCAAGGTGGCAATATAACCCTATATAGTGGCCACCTATCCTTGTAAGCTAATAATCTAGGATTTTTCTATTGTTAATACTATTGCTACCTATTCATCCTGTGCTGGTGCCCCCATACAATCCACATCCATGGGATGTTGCCCCCATCACCCCATCCAAAATTGACCACTACATTTCTATCCTAGTACCATGCTGCATAACCATTGGCAACCCTTGTATCATCAATGGTAGCTTTGGCTAGAAGCTCCTTGTAGACTAGTACAACATCTTGTGACTAGAATTTAGGAAGTTATAACTCTGCATCCTCCATCATGTATCTAGGGAAATCTAGTGGGATCACCTATATCAATCCAAACTACCTCTATACTCATTCAAATGGGATAAGCTCCATCTCCCCATCCCATCTCCCATAAATCTAGTGCTAGCTCTACGCGGATAATGTGTGATAGCTGAACCTTGGCCACCTAGGCTAACCCACATATGGCCTTGATGCTATGTCAACAGCTACCAGACCCTCCAAAGCATCCTTGAACCACTCAATGTCTTGACCACCACTACTTACACCTATCAATGCATAGTCACCTCTCCATCTAGTGAAACCAACTAGAAATGGCTCTTAGATAAATCCATTCTAGGGTGTCCCCATGGGCCTTAGTACTCGAATGTGCTCATATGCCCATTAGTGCAATATGAACCCAACACTAATCCTGTATCACTTATGAGTCTAGAAGGCATAGATCTCCCTGTAAATCTACACTAATAGCATTGGGGCCCATCCAAAAATAGTCCTCCCCAACAACATCCCACCAAGATACCTAATAATCTATAAGGAAAGTGGTCACTACTCAAATCAGGCACTATGAAGTAGGACATGGCCATCATCATCATCACATTAGACATCTATTTTTAGGAGCCCTATGGTATAGGGGTCTATAACTAAATCCACATAAGTGAAACCAATCATGTACTCAATCTACCCCATATATCAAATCCATATGATATTCAATATACTCAATCTCTATATGGTAGATTGGCTCCCCATGAGTGGGTAGCTATGTGATACATTAAATGTCCTCTAGGAGAATTATCATCTCCCTGATTGATAACAAAAATGTGTTTATGGCTGGGTCCCATCTCTCGATGAGGGCCATAATCATACCTACATCTTATGTAAAGTACTACTAATGAATCATCATGCCTCATCTAACAGTCTCCATATGTCTCAACTCCTCTATGATCATTGTGTCTCAAACCTCGATAAAAATCTAAGGGCTTCAATCCCTCATCTAAATCTGATCATGTGCCTGCATAACAATCACATTAACAATGCATACTTAGTTCTCCACATCCAACTAAGTACCACCCTACACCTTCCTTTTACAACCTTTTAACCACCAACATACCAAATAAGCATTGATATATACTTTACACAATTTCACATACCATCATTTTTAACCCTTTCAAACATTTCCTATTTTTCCATACATTTCAAACATTATTAACACTTTACATCTTTTGCAAACAACATCACACATCTACACACGTACTACCGTCAATTTTTTTTTTTACAATTTCTGAACTCATTTCACAAGTTTTCAAAATACATTTAAATATTTTACCATTTTCTTAGTTTTAGCAACCACTTTCAACACTTTCAAACCATAAACATTTCACCCAAAATAATTTACTACATCTCACAAAATTTTTATGTTTTAAAGCTTTAATTTTTTTCAAAAATTCAAATACCCCCTCTTTTCTCACAACTTTCCTCCTATCCTTCGACCACTGACAGTTCCTCAAACCATTGATGGTCCCTTGTGGACCTTTTTTCCCCCTAGTTTGACTACTAATGGTTGAGTTGAACCATCAACGGTCACTATGTGTGACTACCAACATCATAACTCAAACCTTCAAGCTCTCAAAAGCTCTACAACACCACCTAAAATACATAATTCCTCTACCTAATCTTATTCCCACCTAAATATCTACTCAACCCACCCTTCACCTATCCCTTTCACCCATTATTTTTCCCTAAATCATCAAAAACCTAAACTAGGGCATCATTTCCCCCAACTAGTTCAAAACACTACCCAAATCTTTCACCACTAACTATAATGCACCTAAAACATAACCAATTACACTATAATATCAATATAACTACAACTCCTACCTCATTTTGTGATCACTGACATGGTCAATGCCCTTGCACTATTTCCTAGCTACATCCTCATCCACCCTCTATCGATCTACGCTCGGTCCACTCCACCCACACAATCCCCCAATCAGTCAACTCCATCTTAGTAGGCAAATTCAAGAGGACAAAATGATCTAATTCAACTAGAACACAAATCAATAAAAGTTAACTGGTAAAAATGAATTAACATGTTAGTTTTCATCTTCTAGCTTTTTAGGGTTTTCCTGACCATCAATAGTCGACTCTAGGGAAATTCTAACCATAAATGGTTGGGGTCCCACATTTTTTTTCCAATCTTTAAGCACCCCACCTAGGTGCTACCATTTTGGGAGATTACCTTATCTCCCTCAAAACAAATAACTTAACCTTTCAAATTTCACCCTTCTTTGACTAACTCATCTCACCATATCTAGCTTGACATTGGCTATTTTGACCTAAATACTCACATATTTTTTGATGACCTTGCCTTGGTCTTTTTGACCACATCAACTAACCTTGCTATATTGAAATTTTGTACTACACACCACCTCATGCATGACCAAAACATTTGTGTTGTTTTATAGGAGCACTTCCTACCTTGAATACCTATGAGTAATGTTGACCCTATCTAGATGACTAGCTTAGAATAATTTGATTAGCTATGACCAATGCTATGGACCGCTTACCCTGTCATATGTCTCCCTAGACCCTAACCTTATTTTTATCAACATTGGCAACTGATTATCACACTTAGTAAAATTTTATGCACATGTTTGCATTTCAAATGACTAACCATTTTATGTCACCTCCCTCATGACTCACCATTTACCACTTTATCTAACCTCAACCTGGGTTTGTCTTCACCTCATCACCTCTTAGTTTGAGGGGAAATACCTCCTCTCATACTCGGGGAAACCAAACCTTGAAAAATAATTTGTTTTTTTTACAACTTTTTAAATCCAAAGCTACATAACAAAAAGGGGCAAATGTGGACACTAAAAAATTTCATAGTTTTAGATGTCAAAACACCTAGGACCCTTCCTGATCCTAAAGTTAGTTGACAACCTGGTTGACCTAGACCATTTATTAATTTGATTACTTGAACCCCCTAGCCTAACTCCTCTAAAATTCACCCCTTTTTAACCCATTTTCCTCTATAACATCAACCATTGATGATCAACCTAACCATCAATGGTTAGGTCTCTAAGCTTGATTTAAATCTTTAAAGCATTACCAACTGTATGAGATAAACATGACACATTTAACAACTTTTGTTTTATAATGCAAAATAGATTTAAAGCATCATAATTAGAAACTTTCTCCTCTATCTAATTAGAAAATTCCTTCTACACATTTAGTAACTTCATCCTATAAAAGGAGAGAAGTAGGAGAAGAAAGGGATAAAAAAATCCAGCCATCCACAACCAAGCTATCTTACAAAGAAGTATCCAACGTCCCTTCAACAAATGAAAAAAATCAATAGAGACTTGAATCTATATCAAAATAACTTTTCAGGGCTAAAGTACTATCACTCTAGCCAAATTACTTCATCCTTCTACTAGTGGGTTACAAGTATCTTGCACTTGTTTTCTTTGATCTATTTCATTCTTAACCTTCCTACCTTATCCATACCTATATTTATCTTATTTTCCATCCCCTAGATTTGTAACAATCCTCTGTTTACCCAATTACCCAATATACCATCCTTTTCTTGATCATTTTCAAAATCACATAGGTAACTTTTGATAGTTAGCTTAATTATTGATGGTCACCTCAACCATCGACGGTCACCTAACCATTGACGGTTAGCCTAACCACTGATGGTTCACCCAACCATTGATAATCATTGTGGTAGAAAATAAAAAGTTATTTTCACCCCCTTTACCCAAACCAAACCCTATTTTCTATGTTTTTACCTATTCATAGAGACTTTTTTATTTTTTTGAACCTGACCCCAACTATCTTAGCATAAGTATTAACCCGATCTTGCTATATGTAGTCATTTTGTTTAACAAGCAATTTAATTTCATCTCATCTTACATGCATTCAATTTATAGTTATTGAATGCAAGTTTTTTTTCTTTTCATTTATATCAACTTAATTTTTATAAACAACGGATTGATAGCCTCCTAGCAAGTGTACGCTTCTTAGATCTAGCTCATGTTAGGTAGTCCACTTAACCATCTATATAGCAACCCCCTTTTGTAGTGTCTTTTTTATCTACAGGTTATCCTTCCAAGCTAAATAAGAGTTACCATCATTTTATAGATCATGCATGCACTTTTCAGGTACCCCTTTACACACCCTATTACTAGTTTCATTACTTACTTCTAAATTAACAACTGAGCAGAAATTAATTTGAAACACTACCATATATCCCATTAGCATCATATCACTACTACCTATCCACATCCACATCATGAATCCAATTTTTTTAATTAATATTAAGGGTGTTAGGGATCACTATGGTCATGAATATGTGTTATGTAACCTTAAACACTGATAAAGGGATAAATATTCACCTACACCCATGGTGAAAAACATAGTCAAGTGTACTTTATGAAAGTGGTGTATAAAGGAGACTAGAATATGTCTCAATGAAATAAATTTGATTGAAATACTCCCTAGGTTGTTCTCAATGAATAAAAAATTTAATAAATCATGTCATTGACCTTCTCAAGGTCTCATCCTATCTTATTCCATAAAATCAATAATGGATCATCACCTACAGTCAAGCTAAGACATAGTCAGGCTACCTCTACAAAGTGAGTTTTATATGTATAGGGTTTATAAAGGATAGAAAACATGGTTTATAATGTTGTGATCAAAGAACACATGTCTTTATTGTGGAACAAGGAGATATAACCTAAAGTTAGTCATGAATGATGACTCACAATCAATGCACCAATTATAACCTATAGGCTTTTGGAGAATCAACAGGTTTGTTCCTAAAGAGGGAAGATAGAGGTTATATGAGTAAGGAGTTTTGATCCAATTCAATGATTAATTTTTTTTTTAAGGATGTGATGATAACGTCCTATAGCCAAAGGAAATAACCAATATGCATATATAAATAGCTTAGTGGAGTTATGTAGCCAGGTGAAACAAGTTTAATCTTGTGCATTGGTTTGAAAGTGAACTTGTGATATATGAAACATAAAGAGATGTTTGAATATTATAAGAAATATAATCAGGTTAAAGTCCATTAAGGATTTTAATGTGAGGTTTTAGACAAAACACATAGTCATATTCTCAAAAACACCTACAACCATGTAAGAACAAGGTGTGAATTAAAGGTGTAACATAATGAAGAAGGAAGGTGTTTGAAATAATTTAGAACCTTATTGAAGATTAAAATAGGTTAAAAAACATTGGAAAGGTTGATAGTATAGTATATTAAGACTCAAATCTCATAAAAAAAGTTAGTTGACTCTTTAAGGGCATACAAAGGTTGCAAACTCAAGATAGGCAATTAAGCCTAAAAGGAGGGCAAACTATGAGATAATGAGTACTAAGGTATATCTTAGGTAGTAAATATAGTTCATGAAATAATGTTGAGGCCAAATAATATGGTGTTAAGGATTTTAAATGGAGATTCAAAGCCTCATATACACAAAGTCATGCACATACAGTTAATGCACATAGTCTGTCTTGAGAAGTTTAAGGTTTTGAAGCCTCTATGGGTGTAGTTAGGCCTTCAATTTTGGTAAAAATGATCATTATGACTAGATAAAACTATTAATGTTATCCTAAATATTAGAAAATTAGTGGAAACATTTATTATTTTGTCTAAGAGCTACCTTAGTTAGTTAACAGTTAGTAATGGGACAAAGTGGACTAGTTGGAGGTTTGTAGATAAGACATGAGGCTTGGGATTCATGTATATGTTTGTAAGGAAATAAAAGGTGGTGGTAAGTATTCATAGACTCTTTGGGATTGATAACACTTAGCTATCAATTTAATATGCCTTTGAGGGCTAATAGATGGAGATAAACCTTTAAGATGGTAAGAGATCCTACTAGCATATTAAGACAAATCCAGGTCTTTGTATTTTTATGGTCATAAAAATGGTTTGGAGAGTCAATGAAATATTGAGATAAGTTATTAGATGAGGGAAATTCAACACACGTGTAATTTTTCTTGTTAAACCTTCTATTTTCTTAGATAGTCTTGATAATCATTTAAGGCACATTTCCCTACGTTTATATCTTAACATATATTTTTCATGGGAAATCAAGCTAGTCAGGGAATTTAAAGAGGTAAGTGGACTAAAAATACATAACAAGAAGTTTTAGTTTGGAGGTTAGTACCCTATGAATCATTACTAAGAGTCCTAGACCTCCAAAATCCTTACTAAAACCCTGAAAAGCACCTGATGACGGAAAGATACCTCAAAATGCATCTAGATGAAGTATTTGAGCCATGAAATGATATTTTTGGTCATCTTATCTATTAAAATCATTGGTAAGTCTCATAAAGAATAGGAAACAAAAGGCAAAATGATTTCATGAGGATACATCCAATCTTCATGAACACCATTATCAGGCTGTTATAGGGATGTATGCCAAATTTGAGCTAAAGGAGAGATGATATGACTGGTCATTCAGACCTTAAGACACCTAACACTACTCAAAATGCATGTTTCTTCCCTAAGACATGACTTCACATGCTCACTATAGTATGGATCTTTTACATGGGAGGTTGGGCACTTTAGGAGAGGTGGAGGGATTAGTCTACTAGTGTTTTATGGAATTGGCTCAGATTATTAATGCCTAAACTTTATGAATCATTGTTAAGAGTCTTAGGTACTCTTAAACCTCTCTAAAACCCTAGTTAAGACCTGATTGGGAATATTTGAGGGAAAAGGTATTCAAACATATTAAAATCACCTAATAAGCACCTAGATCATCTTGTACACTTAGAGAGGGTCATGACCATGATACTTTTTTGTATGGATGGTGTACGAACCTATCATAAAATAATGTTGTTTTAGGAAAAAGAGTAGAAGAAGAGATACAATGTAGTTTAATAAGTTTAAAACCATTGGATGTGTTTGTTTGAGACCTTTTTCACTTCTTTAAGTTACTAGATGCTCAAAAACATGCATGGAAATTCCTTTGAAACTCTCTACTAATCAACCAATTTGTGAGCCTAGTCAAGATGGCCTAATTATTCAAAGGGGACTAAATTGCAGATAGAAGAAATCTTGGGCATATAAAGAATTTTTGTAGAGTTAATTCACTTTATAGAGACATACATAATTACCCCTTGAAGAAATTAGATTCCATATTCATGATCATTCATTAAGGTTTCTCAGTAGTTACATAGATCTAGTCAACCCACAAGAAGAGGTAGCCAATTGATGCTTCATATAAATTAGTTGTTTATGACTATAAAATGTTTGTAACAAAAGGGAACTTAATGAAGATGGTGTGCATAGAACTTTTACGAGTCAAATGTTTCTAAAAATAGGTTTTAACTATCCTAAAGTCACTCTTTAAAGACACTTCAATGCATGGAGGACTGAGTAACTATTTTTAAAATATAGTAATGAATTTACTATGGTCATTGATGAATTTTTAATCTCACATCCATGCCACTCTCCTTCTCCTTATCTCCTTATTTTGATATATATTTAGGCCTTAAGGCCTTAATTTAAAATCCCTCTCTTGGGCATGAGGAAACTCTACCTAGATTGGCACTTTGTAACCTCTTAAGTGAATACAAATGAATATTTTAGACTCTTTGATATAGGTGTAATGTGTTCTATTAGTTTGATTTGCACATGTGGTAGTTTTTTCCATTTGTAGGTCCTAATATCACCTAGTTACTAGTATATGATCTTCTGTAGGTCACATATAATGTTTAAATGTTAAGTGGCTAAGCTTTAAGTGGAGATTTGATTTTTAGTGCCTTGATCTAGGCATTTCATCATTACCCTCATGTTTTAATCACTTAGTTAATCCTTTATGTGATTTTTTTTTGCATAGGAGTCCTTAGAGTTGGAAGATTCAACCATTTGCATTGCTTATTAGTGTATGTTGAAGGCCAAATCAAGTGGATGAATATTTACATTGGTGCATCACCATCCCTTAGAGTAAGTTTATTTTTTACACTTTATATCCCTTTTCACCCCAAAAATAATAGGTATATGTAATTTATCCATAAGTGATGTACCATGGGAGCTAAGCTCATAATCTAGAGGTTTGGTTTAGTTATAAGGTCACCCATAGCCTTTAGGCCATTCCCATGTTAGTCTAGTTTTGAATTAGAATTGAACACTCTCCTTTAATAGGGTGCAAGTTGGGTTTCTAATAGTTATGGAATGCACAATGGGATAGATTCAATCATTGGAGCCTTCAAAAAAACATCTTATAGTCATCTTGAGCAGATTCAAACACTCATATGGTCATTATCTTTGAGGTAAGGAAAGTTCTTGTTCATAAGTTCATTATTATTAATATGAATTGTGATGAGCTATGGATGCATATGGGGAATATTTTTATCATTTAATTCCTTATTAGTATCCTTATGATCCATTCCATTTCCATTATGATCCCTACCCATATTATTTAGACCCCTACCAACCCTACATTCACCAATGTCAACCCTATGATACCCATCATCAAACCACTTGGTAACCCAATCAAACACCTCAATATCTGAATGAACCATATTAACCTCCCTATGAGCCATATCAGCTCTAAGGTCAACCTCTTTACCAAAATTTCTCTCCCTCTTTCCCTCTCTAACCACCCTTCGAAGACACACCTATTTTTCTAATGAGTTGGAAGAGTTAAAGAGTATGAGCCAAATTATTACCAATGAAATATTTGCCTTGAAATAACAACAATCATGCAAATAATTTAATGAGTCTTCACCTTCTTATACCCCATGCCATTATCCTTAGATTGAAATTCCATCCCAGTAGGAAGTTCCTATATTCAAGCCCAAGGCTACAACAAATTTAAAAGAAGAGGTTTCTACATCCAAGTTTATAACTTGGAAACAAATGCAACAATCAAGTAAAGGAGGAAACCAATCAAGTATAAGCCAATATATTAGTCTAGAATAAAAATTGGAAAACACTCAGCTGTTAGGTTGTGGAGCTAAAAACTTCACTAATGAAAATAGGGAAGGACGGTGCTGAGTGTCACAGTCACCGACATCGATTAGGCCAACTGACGTCGGTCAGGGGTAGACAGGAAGGCAACTGACATCGACAGTATTTGGCTGACGTCGATCATCTCTAGGTAGATAGGGACCGACGTTGGTTGCCTGTGCGGTTCTAGAACTGTTGGTTGCATGAAAAATTTGTTAACAAACCGAGTATTTGCATGTTAAGAGCCAATTTTAGACTTGAAGCTATGGATCTAATTATTATAATTAGGTGTCTAATTATTGTTTGCATGAGATCTATATAATAGACTCATGGGCTATATTTTAATTTGTGCTAGAGAGTAAGAGAGCAAATGTTAGCTCCTTCTATGTGTGAAGAGAGCATGGTGTGTTCCTCCTAGTGCCACAGTGCCAAGTATGGGTGCTGGTTTGGAGAATCAGTGGGATTCTTCATGTATGTAGGATCTTGGTTAGCAAGTGTGCAAGGCCACATTTGGAGATCTACATGGTAATTAAGATCATTGATCTGTAGGTGTTCGTGTGTGCAAGGTCCAGGTTTGTAGGTGTGTAAAACCATGGTGATCTGTAGGTGGTAGCAGGATCAAGGTGACAGCAACACAATAGGTAGCAAGATTAGGAGAGATCTACTTGGAGTACGGTGTGTACTCGATTATTGAGCAAAGAAGAAGGCAAGGTAGTTCCTTCCATAAGTAAGATCATTTGAGTTGCAAGTTGTTGCAAGTTCTTAGGAGATCTACTTGGAGTACGTTGAGTACTTGGAGTGCATGGAGCACTTGTGGAGTGTGTGGAACACTTGTGTACTGGCAGTAGTGGATACTGACTAGTTGGAGGTGAACACCAACTCTGTGTTTGAGTTGTGTGTTGGGACCGTAAGAGAGAGAGCTTTGAGGAAAGAATTAATATACACTTGAGGTGTGGGAAGCCTCTGAGAGGTGTGAAAAGGTGGCATCTTCTTTATTGTATTCTTTTTTGGATGAGTATTAATACAAGTTGTGTATTGTCTCTCATATTCTGTGTTGTTTTTGGTTTCTAGTTACTTGTTACTTCTGGTTAATTCCACATCTTAAGTTGCTTGTATATGGTAATCAATTGTGCTTCCGTGGGTTCCTAAAAGTTGGTATTAGAGCCAGGTTTTTGGCTCATAGCTTGATACCACTAACAGTTGGTATCAGAGCTAAGGTTATAGGGAGCAAGTTTTGTGTTTGGTTACAGGTCACTCTCAAGGGTTTCTAATTGAGTGGGAGTATAGCAACAACAGAAGAAAGTACACTAAAAATGGAGAAACTGAATAGCACGAATGGTCAATTATAGTGTTATGGAAATAAAGAGTAGGTAAATAAATATTGTTGGTTGGTAGAAGATCAGCATGAAGAAACTGAAGAAGTAGATGTTGTAGGTGTTGTTGCACAAGATGCTCTGGGATGTTCCTTGGATAAAGTAGAATCTTGTTTTATAGATTCTGTTGCCTCTTTACATGCAGCCCCATATAGAGGGGTTGGTGAGCCTTGTCAAAGAATTGGCAAAGGGGAAGTGAAGCTAAAATTACAGGCAGCCAACACATGGGTGTTGAAGGAGGTCATGCAGGACCCGGTCTTGAAGATGTGGCTAATTTCTTTAGGAAAGTTGGGTGATGAGAGATGCACAAGAACTCTCATAGCGGATGCACTTGAATTAGCTAGTGGTAAGAAATTAGGTATCTTTTATCTATCTACTTATATTACTGATTCTTCTTTTGTTGTGAAGACGTGGCTTTGTAGGCTTGGTCACATGAGCAAGAAGGAGATGCATGTTCTTAAGCAGAAGACAAATGTGTTTGATAGACTTAAGAATTGGAAAGCCTTGGTGTTCTTGGAGGAGATGACAGACAGAGTTTAGTGGATGGGGCTAGATACTTCTAAGTAGGGTGGTTTGGAAAGGGTTTTGATCCATGAAGAGCTCATGGGTAAAAAGTCATCACTCACAAGTGAACACAGTTACCGGCATCGATCAAGGGGAACCAACGTCGAACAGACAGGTGCCAATGTCGGTCATGTGTAGACCAGAGCCAGTGGTGTCAGGCAGGGTGGCTATCGGCATTGGTCAGAGAATTTACATCGATGACCAGGTAAGACTGACGTCAGTCACATAATCAACGTCGGTAGAAAGATAGTCACATGGAAATTGATGTCGGTTAGATGCAAATTGTGTGGTGACCAAGGTCAGTCACTGTAACAGATTTTGGGTGGACAGTAAGCTGTCAAGGAGTCTCAAACACCCATGTGGAGGATTGAAAGGGTAAGTAAGCCTCAAATTCATTATTCCTCTTCTTTATACTCATTGCTTACTGTAGAGCAGGAAGGATCCAGGAAACAGTGGGAGCATGGCATGAACAGGATGCAGAACCAAATGAGAGATTTGGTAAGGTTGCCAGATGGTATGAAAGCACTGAGACGAATGGATACCTTAGTTAAAGAATAGAGAGAATGGACACATGAGATGGAATGCTAGGTCATATGGTCTTAAGGAAGCTGCAGGACAGTGGTACAGGTTTTGACAGGTGGATGACAAAGCATGGCTTTAGTCAGTGTCAGTGTAACCATTGTGTTTGTCTTACTAGGTGGATGATGGTCATGATATTATCTTGTTACTGTATGTGGATGGTATGCTAGTTAGTAGGTTCATACATATAGGGTTTTGCTGAGCTAAGGGTAAGGTTAGTTCAGTGGCATGTCATGAGGAATTTAGAGCAGCAAAATTCTTTGGCATGAGAGACATGGAAGATCACAGGTTGATTTTGTCTCAAGTGGGAGCTGATGTGAATCAAGTGTTGGCAAGGTTCAATACATAGGATGCAGAACTAGAGCACACCAAGGGTTGGATAGTTTAGTGTCTGAAATCACATGAGGTTTGGTATAGACCTGAGTTTTCCCCAGTAGTGGGAGCTATCAAAGAGTTAGGAGCCAATTCAGGGAAGTGGGTTCTCAAGTATTTGAGAGGGACCAACAATAGGTATACATGTTATGCAGGGTTAGGACTTCACTACATGGGTTTATAGGTTTGGATGTGGCAGGTTACTCGAATGATAGGAGGTGCACCACAGGTTGTGTGGTGGGTGGTCTTCAAGATTGATCTTGAAGAGGGATACAAGCCAAGAAATAGATTAGATGGGGTATAGGTATAGGTACAGTGCAACTATTTATCTCCAAGTGGGAGATTGTTAAATTGTGGAGCTAAAAGCTTCACTGATGCAAACAGGGAAGGAGGGTGCTGAGTGTCACAGTCATCGACGTCGGTCAGGCCAATCAACGTCGGTCAGGGGTAGACAGGAAGGCAACTGACATCGGCAGTATTTGGCCGACATCAGTCATCTCCAGGTAGATAGGGACTGACATCCGTCGCTTGTGTGGTTTTAGAACTATCGGTTGCATGAACAATTTGTTAATGAACTGAGTGTTTGCATGTTAAGAGCCAATTTTAGACTTGAAGCTATGGATCTAATTATTGTAATTAGGTGTCTAATTATTGTTTGCATGAGATATATATAATAGACTCATGGGTTGTATTGTAGTTTGTGCTAGAGAGTAAGAGAGAAAATATTATCTCCTTCTATGTGTGAAGAGAGCATGGTGTGTTCCTCCTAGTGCCACAGTGTCAAGTATGGGTGCTAGTTTGGAGAATCAGTGGGATTCTTCATGTATGTAGGATCTTGGTCAGCAGGTGTGCAAGGCCACATTTGGAGATCTACATGGTAAGTAAGATCATTGATCTGTAGGTGTTCATGTGTGAAAGATCTAGGTTTGCAGGTGTGTAGAACCAGGGTGATCTGCAAGTGGCAGCAAGATCAAGGTGACAACAACACAACAAGTAGCAAGATCAAGAGAGATCTACTTGGAGTACGGTGTGTACTTGGTTATTGATCAAAGAGGAAGGCAAGGTAGTTCCTTCCATAAGTAAGATCATTTGAGTTGTAGGTTGTTGCAAGTTCATGGGAGATCTACTTGGAGTACGTTGAGTACTTGGAGTGCATGGAACACTTGTGTACTGGCAATAGTGGATACTGATTGGTTGGAGGTGAACACCAACTCTGTGTTTGAGTTGTGTGTTGGGACCGTAAGAGAGAGAGATTTGAGGAAAGAATTACTATACACTTGAGGTGTGGGAAGCCTCTGAGAGGTGTGAAGAAGAAGTGGCATCTTCTTTATTGTATTCTTTTTTGGATGAGTATTAATATAAGTTGTGTATTGTCTCTCATATTTTGTGTTGTTTCTGGTTTCTAGTTACTTCTTACTTCTGATTAATTCCACATCTTAAGTTGCTTGTATATGGTAATCAATTGTGCTTCCGTGGGTTCCTAACAGTTCCCAGTAGGAAGTTCCTATATTCAAGCCCAAGGCTACAACAAATGTAAAATAAGAGGTTTCTACATCCAAGTTTATAACTTGGAAACAAATGCAACAATCAAGTAAAGGAGGAGACCAATCAATTATAAGCCAATATATTAGTCTAGAATAAAAATTGGAAAACACTCAGCCCCCATGCCTCCCTCCTCAAAATTCTAAGAACTTCCCCTCATGGAAATCTATTCAAGAAAATATGCAATAGAGAGAGGAAGTGATGGTTGTCAAAGGTGGGAAGCTCAATGAGCATGATAAAACATTTACAACACCTTTGGATTTAACTCATCTTCTTGATATCTTTCAAGGATCCACCATGCCATTCCTTGAGAAGGAACCTCTCCTTTGTGAGATAATTAAAGGAGATCCAGCTATAGTGATAGAGGATGAGAGTGGCTTAAGTGAGCAAGAAGAGAAAATCAGCATTGGGACACCCCTTGCCAAGGATAGGTGTGAACTAATATTTCACAATATAAAAGAAGATTAAATCCAAGAGGTTATTTGGGTGTAAGATAAGATTTAATAGGAATAAATTCCAATTGAAAAAGAATATGATTCCCAAGAGCTATTTGATGATATGGCAGCCACTCTTTGTCATGTAGCCCTGATGAGTGTGAGAGTGAAACATCTATTCAACTTGAAATAGCTGCAAGGAAAGAAGGTAGCCTTCTAAAGTCTTAAAAAATCCAAGAAAAGGTATGTGTTAAAAAAAATTCTTATTTATTTGAAGATAAAGAACCAATTCATGGTCACCAAGATGAGTTTATTGATGAGACCCTAATGGTTGTTGAGAGTTTAAAGTATGATCATGACTGCATGGAGTGTCAAGGTGAGAATGATGACCTTTGGAAATAATACATGAACATTTACAATTAATATCAGACCCTTCAAGGAATCACACCTTCTATAGAACATATTGAAGATGAATTAGCTACTAACCTTGTCAAGTGTTGTCCACAAGAAGAGTAGGTCCAAGCTGATGGAAGCAATGATGAAGTGTTTGCTAAAGTAGTACCCCAAGTTGATACTCCTAAAAAAAAACCAAGTGAGGAAATCTAATCCTTTATCATGACTCATAAAGTTTAATATGTACATCATGAAGGTCTTGAAAAGTCACCATCCCATATGGAGCAAAGTGAAGGCACCAACTAAAATGTGGTCGATCAAGAGCAACTTATGATTGAGGTAAAGATGAGGCTAATCATGTAAGGTAGACATATATGGAATGAGTATGATTAGGTGTTGGACTCATATAGATAACCCATACACCTGAGAGTGGAAGAAGAAAGTCTAGCTACTTCCCCAAGAGGTCATGAACATGCCATTGCCCCTAGCTGCAAATGAGAGTCCACATACAATGAATAATGCCTAATTTGACTCAAATCAAGACATGGTAATTAGAATTTAGGGTACCATAGTGATCAAAAAAGTTTTCCATTTGATCTTAAAGGAAATAATATAATATCCAGTTAGTTGTTTTAGTGTTTTTGTCTTGTTTTAATAAGTGTGTCTAACATAAGTTTGTAGTTAGTTGCCTTAACTGGCTTGGTGTTTGTTGTTTGTTTCTTAGGTTTAGGTGTTATTTCTGTTTGAGTCTTGTTAGTTTGTTATAGTCCATAAGTTTTATAAGTTCTAATTTTTTGGTAGTCTAAGAGGGTAGTCATTAAAACCATGCTATCATGTTTAAAGATTGTCATTATCATGGAAAGTATGTGAGTTTCCTTAACTAGTAGGCTGGTCAACCCCTATAAGTCATAAAAAATGTTAGCAATTTGGCCTTTTAAGACCAAATTCCAACCCTTATAACTAAAAACTTTTCATGTCACCCACCTAATTTTTTACATGGTGATCTCATGAGTCATGATGTCTTCTAATTTCTTCTTGAAGTCATTCAACACCGTTAGAGGTGTCATATAGTCTGCTTGTGATCATCATACATCCTAGATGTCTTGGGTCCTTAAGTGATGTGCTTGATCATCATGATGTCATTGACTATCATATGAAGGGAATAAGTCTCAATGTCTTGTCATTGTCATGTCTCTATTTCAAATGGTATTAAGTATCCTCATGATGTTTGAGTATGTTTGGATGTCTTTGACAAGGGTTTAAAGTGGTCTTATGATCTATAATGCCTTAATGAAGATTGATTGAAGATGGAAAATGATGACTCACCAAGAGATTCTCTAGTTTATTCAATATATTCAAGGTATGGTGCTAGGTATAAGCATTAAAAGTGTGATGAAGACACATAGAAGACTAATTCAAACTTTTAAGAAGGCTATAAGGTACTCTTATGACATTCATCAACAAATTTTATTTGAAGCTATATGTATATTGTCTAAATGAAAAGTTTTGGTCTTAAAATGAAAAAAATTGACCTGAAAAGGCCACTAAATCATTAATAACATATTTAAATCACCCTCATGGTCCTTATATTGCTTTAGTCAAATGGTTCATGCTTTGAAATTGTCCCTTCTACAAGTCTAGAAGGTTATTTTATCATCAAAAGAGTTCACATGTGTGAAAAAAACTACCTCTTTTAGCTCTAAAACATGTTACTTGTTTTGGGATGCCTTTTTACCCACATTTTACTTCATGTTTCCATAAAATGGTCATTTATAACTGAAACAAGAGGAAATGAAGGATAATTTGGAGGATTCAATAGTATTTTGAGGTGGTATGGATTTGTACTATATAGATTTGATCAGGAAAAGTCTTATAGATGCAAGGTCCTATTACAGGCACAAGGTGAATATATTAGAATGTTTGAGCACATGAGAAGCAAAAAATAGGTGTGGTTTTCCTATTTAGTTCATTGGTATACATCAAGAGCACTTCAAGTTTGTGCTTAGTCTGTGCAGGAGAAAGAGATAGAAGATTCAATATCTTGACCAAAGGAACTAGAAATAATGACCTTTTAATCATGGGTATTGGTTGTTGGTTTAGTATCCCAAGTTTATGAATAAATGCTTAGAACTTAAGTGTTTTGGTCATTATTCACATCTACACAATGCAAGAGAAGTAATACAATGTTGTGGAGTTTATAACCATTTTGGTCAAACTAATGCCTATTCTTCATTATTTAGGTCTTAAAGAGAGAATTCATGAATTTATTAGTGTTTTTATCCACATGTGTGAGTCTATAGGGTTAAAGAACACATAAACTACCAAATATGTAGTCTATAAATAAGTTTGAATGGTTGTACGATTTAATGGTGGATCCAAAATTATCAAACACAATAAGATGTTGTATGAGACGTTTCATTCATAATAATGTGTCCTTTTAGGTTTATCAAAATTTAATCAAGGTCTCATAACCTATAAACCATCAATCTACCCTCAACATCCTCATAGTCTCATTTAGCATATGTTAAGGCAATTTGACGAATCCCATGTTTCTCTTTTCACTGTGTATGCTTCATAAAGAGCCTCTAAAATGGTATATCCTATTAAGGCATATGCATAAAGATGTCTGGATTCATTTTATAATATTTTTAGTATGAGTTCATGAGTCATTTAAATCCCTCATGTTTTATTCCATTTACATAGACTTATCACTACCATTCAACCATTATTTAAAGCTTATCACTCCATCTTCATTCTCCTATATATCCCATTATCATCATATCACTACTACCTATCAACATCCACATCATGAATCCACTCTTTTTATTAAGATCAAGCATGTTAGGGATCACTATGGTCATGAATATGTGTTATGCAACCTTAAACACTGCTAAAGGGTTAAATCTTCACCTACAACCAAGGTGAAAAACATAGTCAAGTGTACTTCATGAAAGTGGTGTATAAAGGAGACTAGAAGATGTCTCAATGAAATGAATTTGATTGAAATACTCCATAGGTTATTATAAATTGATGATTTATCTCATAAATAATGTCATTGAACTTATCAAGGTCTCATCCTATCTCAGTTTGTACAAACAATAGTGGATCATCACCTACAGTCATGATAGGACAATCAGGTTGCCTCTACAAGGTGAATTTTTTGTGTATTGGGTTTGGAAAGGATATAAAAAATGGTTTAAAATGTTGTGATAAAAGTAAAAAGGTCCTTATTGTGGACCATGGAGGTATAACCTAAAGTTAATCATGAATGATGACTCACAGTCAATGCACCAATTGTAACCTACAAGCTTTTGAAGAATCACCAAGTTTATTCCCAAAGAGGGAAGATAGAGGTTATATGAGTAAGGATTTTTGAGAAAATTTAAGGATTAATTTTTTTTTAATGATTTAGTGATAAGTTCCTATAACCAAATGAGACAACCAATGTGTATTTACAACTAGCTTAGTGGAGTTATGTAGCTAGGTGAAACAAGCTTAATCTTGTGCATTGTTTTAAAAGTGAACATGTGATATATGAGACATCAAGAGATGTTTGAATATTATAGGAAATATAATAAAGTTCAAGTACATTAAGGATTTAAAGTTGAGGTTATAGATAAAAGACATAATCCTAGTCTCAAAAGTACCTACAACTATGTAAGAACAAGGTGTGAACTAAATGTGCAACATAGTGAAGAAGGAAGGTGTTTGAAAGCTTTTAGAGACTTATTTAAGTTTAAAATAGGTTAAAAATCATTTTAAATTCTGATAGTATATTATATAAATCCTCAAATATCCTAAACACAATCAGTTGACTCTTTAAGGGCATACACAAGCTATAAACTCAAGATAGGTAGTTAAGCCTAAAGGAAGGGAAAAATATGATATAATGAACACTAAGGTCTATCTTAGGTAGACAATATAGTTCATGAAATCATTTTAAATACAAAGACTATGGTGTGAAGGATTTTAAAGGGATATTTAAAGCCTCATACACACATAGTCATACACATATACCCTATCTTGAGAAGTTTAAGGGTTTGAAGCATTTATAGGTGTAGTTAGGCCTTTAGTTTTGGTACAAATGATCTTTATGAATGGATTAAACTATTAATGCTATCCTAAATATTATAAAATTAGTGGAAACATTCACTATTTTGTCTCAGAGCTACCTCAGTTAGTTAATAATTAGTAATGGGACTAAGTGGACTATTTGGAGGTTTGTAGATAAGATATAAGGGTTGGGATTCATATAGGTGTTTGTGAGGAAATAAAAGGTGATGTTATGTATTCATACACTCTGTGGGATTGATAACACTCATATATCAAGTCAATATTCCCTTGAGAGCTAACAGATGGAGATAAACCTTTAACATGGTAAGAGATATTGCTATCATATTGAGATAGATCTAGGTCTTCTTTACATTTTTATGGTCATAGAAGTGGTGTGGAGAGTCAATGTAATCTTGAGAAAAGTGCTTGGATGAGGGTAATGAAACAAACTTGTCATTTTTCTTATTAAGCCTTCCATTTGCTTACACAGTCTTGACAATCATTCAAGGCACATTTCCATACGTTCATATCTTAACATATATTTTTCATGGGAACTTAAGCTAATCAGATAAGTTGAATAGGTTAATGGACTAAAAATTCATAATAAAAAGTTTTGGTTCGAAGGTTCATACTCTATGAATCATTGCTAAGAGTCCTGGACCTCCAAAACCCTTGCTAAAACCCTAAAAGATACCTGATGAAGGAAAGATGCCTCAAAATGCATATAGATGAAATATTTGAGCCATGAAATGATATTTTTGGTCTTCTTAACTCTCTTAAGAATCACAACAACATGTTGGTTGGCACGTGTAGAGGTCATGTTGTATGGACTAGGCATGAGAAGGATAATTTAAGCCTATGAGCAAGGAAATAAAGGGATTTTTCATATATAATAAACTTCAAGGAAGAGAATGGGTCCTAATGTCCCTAAATAACCTTATGGGAGCCATTTATAAGGGTCTCTATGATTGGTTCTATAGGCTGATAGACCTGGGTGTTCAAATAAGGGATTGTATCCATGCAAATAAATGGAAAATGGCTTGATCAAGTCAACACCATTATTAAAAAGGACTTTAGGGATGATATTCATGTTATATATAGTGGATAAGAGCCTTAAAACTCAAAGTGAAGTCAAAAATCTAAGAACCCTGTATATACATATACTTATCTATTAGCATCATTGGATAATGTCATAAAGAAGGGAAAACATAAGGCAAAATGAGGTCATAAGGATAAATTAAATCTTCATGAACAACATTATTAGGTTGTTATAGGGATGTATGTCAAATTTGAGTTATAGGAGAGATGATATGACTGGTCATTCAAACCTTAAGACACCCAACACTGCTAAAAAAACATGTTTATTCCCTAAGAGGTGACTTCACATGCTCACTATTGTACATATATTTTTCATGAGAGGTTAGACACTTTGGGAGAGGTGGAGGGCTTAGTATACTAGTGTTTTTTGGAATTGGTTTAGAGATTTAATTCCTTAGATTTATGAATCATTGTTAAGAGTCATAGGTACTCTTAAACCTCTCTAAAACCTTAGTTAGGACTTGACTAGGAATATTTGAGCGAAAAGGAATCAAAATAGATTGAAATTCCCTGATAAGAACTCATATAATCTAGTACACTTAGAGAGGGTCATGACCATTATATATTGTTGTACGAATGGTGCATGAACCTATTAGAAAATATTGTTTTTTAGGAAAAAGAGTAGGAGAGGTATAAGGAATATTAATAAGTTAAAAACCATTAAAGGTGTTTTTTTGATACTTTTTTCACTTCATAAAGTCATTATATGTTCAAAAACATGCATGAAAATGCCTATGTAACTCTCTTCTAATCAACTAGTCTATGAGCCTAGTCAAGATGGCCTACTTATTCAAAGGGGTCTAAATTGTAGATATAGGAAATATTGGAGGTATAAAGACCATTTTTGGAGTTAATGATTTTTATAGATAAATCCACAATTACCCCTTGAATTAAGAATATTCCGTATTCACAAACATTCATGAAGGTTTCTTGGTAGTTATATGGATCTAGTCAACCCACAAGAAGAGGTAGCTAATTGATGCTTTATAGAAGTTGGTTGTTTATGACTATTCAATGTTTGTAGCAAATAAAAGAGAGGGAACTTAATGAATATGGAGTGCATAGACCTTTCATTAGTGAAATGTTTCTAAATTTTTGACTATCATAAAGTCACTCTTTGAAGACACTTCAATGCATAGAGGACTGAGTGACTATTTTATAACTATAGTAATGAATGTAATATGGTCATTGATGACCTTTTACTCTCACCTCCATTCTATTATATTTCTATTTCTCTCCTTATTATACTATATATGTAGGCCTTAAGGCCTTGATTTAAAATCCCTCTCTTGGGCATGATGAGAATCTAGCTAGATTGGCACTTTATAGGCTCTTAAGTGAATACAAATGAATGTTTTAGATTATTTGACACATGTTTATTGTGTTCTATTAGTTTGATTTGCACATGTGGTAGTTTTATCCCTTGGTAGGTCCTAATCTTACCTAGTTACTAATATATGATCTTATGTAGGCCACATATAGTGTTTGAAAGTTAAGTGACTAAGCTTGGAATGGATATTTGATTGGTTAGTGCCTTGATCCAAGCCTTACATCATTAACCTCATGTTATGGTCACTTATTTAAAGCTTTATGTGAAATAATTTTGCATTGGAGTCCTTGGAGTTGGAAGATTGAGTCATTTGAAATTCTTATTAGTGTTTATTAAAGTCTAAATTAAGTGGATGAATATTTACATTAGTTCATCACCATCCCTTAGATTAGGTTTATTATTTGCACTTTTTATCCCTTTTCACCCCAATAGTAATAGGTATTAGTAACTGAGCCATAAGTGATATACAAGGGGAGATATCCCCATAATATATAAGTTTGATCTAATTATAAGGTCACCCAAAACCTTGAGGCCATTCCCATGTTAGTTTAGGTTTAAAGTAGAATTGAACACTCTCCTTCAATAGGGTGAAAATTGGGTTGCTAATAGTTTTGGCATGTTTAGTGGGATAGATTCAATCATTGGAGCCTTTACAAAAACATCTTACAATCATCATGAGCATCTTCAAGCATCAATATGGTCATCATCTCTAAGGTAAGGAAAGTTATAGTTCATAAGTTCATTACTATTTATATACATGGTGATGAGATATGATTGCATATGGAACATATTTATAGCATTCACTTCCTTATCAACAACTCTATGATCCAACCCATTTCCATTATTATCCCTATCCATCTTATTTTGACCCCTACTAACCCTAAATTCACCCATGTCAACCCTATGATACCCCTCATCAAACCCATTGGTAAACCAATCACATAGCTCAGAAGCCTCATAGACCTTATTACCCTCCCTATGAGCCATATCAATTCCAAGGTTAGCCTCCTTACCAAAATTTATCTCCCTCTTTCCCTCTCTAACCACCCTTCCAAGATGAACCTAATTTTTCTAATGAGTTAGAAGAGTTGAAGAGTATGAGCCAAATCATTACCAATGAAATATTAGCCTTGAAAAAATAACACTCATACAAATAATTTCATAATTTTCACCTCCTATTTCCCCATGCCAACATCCTTTGATTGTAAGTTCATCCTAATATGAAGTTCCTCTATTCATGCCCAAGGCTGCAACAAATGCAAAATAATATGTTTCTACATCTAAGTTTATAACTTGGAAACAAATGTAGTAGTCAAGGGGAGGAGGAGACCGGTCAAATATAATCCAAGATGTTGTTTTGGAGAAAAAAATGGAAAACACTCAATCCCCATCCCTCCCTCCTCAAAAGTCCAATACTTTCCCCTAATGAAAGTCTATTTAAGACAATATGTGATAGAGAGAGGAAGTGATGGTTTTTAAAGGTGGACAACTTAATGAGAATGATAAATCATCTACAATACCTTTGGATTTGACTCATCTTCCTGAGCTCTTTCAAGGATCCACCATGCCATTACTTGAGAAGGAGCCTCTCCTTTATAATATCAATGAAGGAGATCTAGCTTTAGTGATAGAGGATGAGAGTGGCTTGAGTGAGCAAGAAGATGAAATCACCATTAGGACATCCCTTGCCAAGGATAGGTGTGAATCAGTATTTCCAAATGTAAAAGAGGATAAACTCTAAGAGGTTGTTTAGGTGCAAGATAAGATGCAAGAGGAAAAAACTCTAATTAAATAAGAATAATATGATTCCCAAGGGCTACTTGATGATATGGTAGCCACTCTTTATCATGATAACCTTGATGAGTGTGAGAGTGAGACATCTATTCAACTTGTGATAGCTATAAGGAAAGGAGGTAGCCTTATAAAGTCTTTAAACATCCAAGAAAAAGTATGTGTTCAAGAAAACTCTAGTTTAATTGAAGATAAAGAACCAATTCTTGGCCACCAAGATGAGTTTGTTGATGAGACCCCAATGGTTGATGAGAGTTTGAAGTATGATCATAATTTCATGGAGTGTCAAGGTGACAATGATGACATTTGAAAGCAATAAATGAACATTTTCAATGAATATCAGACCCTTCATGGACTCACACCTCCTTTAGAACATGTTGAAGATGAATAAGCTATTGACCCTATCAAGTGTTGTCCACAAGAAGAGAAGGCCCGATATGATGGAAGCAATGATGAAGTGTTTTATAAAGTAATACCTCAAGTTGATACTCCTGAACACAAACTAAGTGAGGATATCTACTCCTTTATCATGCCTCATAAAGTTCAAAACATGTATCATGAAGGTATTGACAAGTCACCATTCCATATAGAGCAGAGTGAAGGTACTAACCAAGACATGGTAGATCAAGAGTAGCTTATGATTGAGGTAGAGATGAGGTTGATCATTCAAGGTTGACAAATATGGAATGACTATGATTGGGTGTTAGAATCATATAGCCAACCCCTACACTTGAGAGTAGAATAAGAAAGTTCATCTACTTCTCAAAGATTCATGAACATGTAATTGGCCCTAACTATAAGTGGGAGTCCTCATACATTGAGTAATTCCTGATTAGACTCAAATCAATATATGGAAATCAAACCTCATGGTGCCATAGTGATCAATTTTTTTTTCCATTTGATCCTAAAAGAAGGAGTCTCATCTCAGGGTAGTTATTTTTATGTTTTTGTCTTATTTTAATAAGTGTGTCTAGCACAAGTTTTTAGTTATTTGCCTTAGTTGGTTTGGTGTTTTGTTGTTTATTTCTTAAGTTTAGGTGTTGTTTCTTTGGTTATTTCTATTTGAGTCTTGTTAGTTTGTTGTCATCCTTAGGTGTCATAAGAGCTAATTATTTGGTAGTCTAAGAGGGTAGTCATCAAAATAATGTTCTCATATTTAAAGACCATTGTCATGGAAAGTCAGTGGGTTCCCTTGATTAATAGGCTGGTCAACCCCTACTCCAAAAATATTGGCAATTTGGCCTCCCAAGGACAAATGCCAACCCCTATAACTAAAAAATTTTCATGGCACCCACCTAATGTTCTACATGGTGATCTCCTAAGTCATGATGTCTCCTAATTACTTCTTAGAGTCATTCAACAATGTTAGAGGTGTCATAGAGTCTGCTTGTGATCATCATACATCCTAGATGTCTTGGGTCCTTACGTGATGTGTTTGATCATCATGATGTCATTGAATATCATATGAAGGGAGCAAGTCTCAATTTATTGTCACTATCATGTTTATGTTTTAAATGTTATTATCTTCATGATGTTTAAGTATGTTTAGATGTCTTTGACAAGGGTTTTAAGCTATTTTATGATTTAGAGTGCCTTAATAAAGATTGATTAAAGATGGAAACTGATGACCCACCAAGAGATTATCTATTATATTTGGTATATTCAAGGTATAGGCTTGGATATAAGCTTTGAAAGTGTGATGAAGACACATATAAGCCTAATTCAACCTTTTGAGAAGGTTATAAGGTACTCTTGTGATATTCATCAATAAATTTTCTTTGAGGCTATATGTATGTTGTCTAAAAGAAATATTTTAGTCTTAAAATTAAAAAAATTAACCTCAAAAGGCCATTAAATTATCAATAAAATCTTTAAATCACCCTCATGGTCCTTATATTGCTTTAGTAAAATGGTTCATGCTTTGAAATTATTCCTTCTATGAGTCTAAAAGGTTATTTTATCATCAAAAGAGCTCACACGCTTGAAAACATCTACCTTTTTACTCTAAAAAATGTGTTCCTTGTTTTGGGATGCATTTTGACCCACAATTTCCTTCATGTTTCCCAAAAATGGTGGTTTGGAACTGAAACAAGAGGAAATGAAGGATAATATGTAGGATTCAATAGTGTTTTCAAGTGGTATGGATATGTACTGTATGGATTTGCTTAAGAGAAGTATTAGAGATGAAATAAGGTATTGTTACAGGAACATGGTGAAGATATTAAAATGTATGAGTGCTTAAAAATCTAAAAATTAGTGTGTTTCACTTGCTCAATTCATTGGTAGACATCAAGAACATTTCAGGTTTATACTCAATCCATACAGGAGAGAGAGAGAAAGAAGATTTAGGCTATTGACTAGAGGAATTAGAACTTATGACCTTCCAATCATGGGTATTTGTTGTTGGTTTAGTCTTCCCAAATTTATGAATAAATTATAAGAACTCAAGTGTTTTGGTCACTATTCACATCCACACAAGGTAAGAGAAGCAGTATAATTTTATGGAGTTTATGACTATTTTGGTCAAACTAATGCCTACTCTTCATTATTTAGGTCTTGAAGAAACCTTTCATGAATTTTTAATGTTTTTATCCACACGTGTGACTCTATAGGGTTTAATAACACATAATCTACCAAATATATAGTCTACAAATAAGTTAGAATGGTTGTATGGTTCAATGGTGAATCTAAAGTTGTCAAACACAGTAAGATTTTATATGATATGTTTCATTTATGATCATGTGTCAATATTTTAGGTTTCTCAAATTTTCCTCAAGGTATCATATCCTGTCAACCAACAATCTACCCTCAACACCCTCACAGTCTCATTTAACATATGTGAAGGTAATTTAGAGAATCCTATGTTTCACTTTTCACTGTGTATGTTTTATAAAAAACCTCCAAAATGGTATATCTTATTTAGGCATATGCATAGAGATGTCTGATGCCATTTTAGAATGTTATAAGTATGGGTTCATGAGTCATTTCACTCCCTCATGTTTCATTCCATTTACATATCCTTATCACTACCATTCAACCATTGTTTTAAGCTTATCACTCCATCTTCATTCTCCTATATATCCCATTATCATCATATCACTACTACCTATCCACATCCACATCATGAATCCACTAGTTTGATTAAGATCAAGGGTGTTAGGAATCACTATGGTCATAAATATGTGTTATTCATCCTTACACTGCTAAAGGGATAAATCTTCACCTACAACCAAGGTGAAAAACATAGTCAAGTGTACCTCATGAAAGTGGTGTCTAGAGAAGACTAGAAGATGTATCAATAAAAGGAAGTTGATTGAACTACACCCTAGGTTGGTATAAATGAATGAGAGAGTTAATAAATCATGTCATTGAACTTCTCAAGGTCTCATCCTATCTCAGTCCATACAAGCAACAATGGATCATCACCTACAATCATGCTAGGACATAGTCAGGCTGCCTCTACGAAGTGAGTTTTCTATGTATTAGGTTTGGAAAGGATAGAAAACATGGTTTAAAATGTTGTGATAAAATTAAATAGGTCCTTATTATGGACCAAGGAGATATAACCTGAAGTCTGTCATGAATGATGACTCATAGTTAATGCACCAATTGTAACCTATAGGATTTTAGAAAATCAATAGGTTTGTTCCCAAAGAGGGAAGATAAATGTTATATGAGTAAAGAGTTATGAGAAAATTAAAGGATTAATACAAGTTTAAGGATGTAGTGATAAGGTCCTAGAACTAAAGGAGACAACTAATGTGCATCTACAACCAACTTAGTACAGTTATGTAGCCAGGTGAAACAAACTTAATCTTGTGCATTATTTTGAAAGTGAACTTGTGATATATGAAACATCAAGAGATGTTTGAATATAATAGGCACTCTAATTAGGTTCAAGTCCATTAAGGATGTTATTGTGAGGTTTTAGACAAAATACATAGTCATAGTCTCAAAAGCCCCTACAACCATGTAAGAACAAGGTGTGAACTAAAGGTTTAACACAATGAAAAAAGAAGGTATTTGAAAGAGTTTATAACTTTATTAAAGTTTTAATTAGGTTAAAAATCATTGGAAAGTCTGATATTATAGTATATGAAGACTCAAATCTCCTAAACATCATCATTTGACTCTTTAAGGGCATACATAGGCTATAAACTCAAGATAGGTAGTTAAGCCTAAAAGAAGGGCAAAATATGAGATAATGAACACTAAGGTCTATTTTAGGTAGATAATATATTTCATGAAATCATGTTGAAGCCAAAGAATATGGTGTGAAGAACTGTAAAGGGAGATTCAAAGCCTCATACACACATAATTATACACATATAACTTATCTTGAGAAGTTTGATATTTTGAAGCCTCTATATGTGTAGTTAAGCCTTTAGTTTTAGTAAAAATGATCATTATGATTGGATTAAACTATTCACGTTATCCTAAAGATTAGACAATCAATGGAAACATTCAATATTTTGTCTTAGAGCTACCTCAGTCAGTAATGGAACCAAGTGGACTATTTGGAGGTTTGTAGATAAGACAGGAGGGTTGGGATTCATGTAGATGTTTGTGAGGCAATAAAAGGTGATGGTAAGTCTTCATACACTCTATGGGTTTGATAAAATTAAACTATAAAGTCAATATGCCCTTGATGGCTAATAGATAGAGATAAACCTTTAACATGGTAAGAGATCCTACTATCATTTTGAGACAAATCCATGTCTTCTTTGCATTTTGATGGTCCTAGAAATGGTGTGGAGAGTCAATGAAATCTTGAGATAAGTGCTTGGATGAGGGAAATGCAATAAACTTGTCATTTTACTTGTTAAACTTTCTATTTTCTTACATAGTCTTGATAGTCATTCAAGACACATTTCCATACCTTCATATCTTAACATATATTTTGCATGGGAACTCAAGTTGGTTAGGGAAGTTGAAGAGGTCAATGTACTAAACATCCATAACAAGAAGTTTTGGTTTTGAGGTCCATACTCCATGAATCATTGCTAAGAGTCTTGAACCTCCAAAACCCTTACTAAAACCCTTAAAGACACTCGATGAAGGAAAGATGCCTCAAAATGCATCAAAATGAAGTATTTAAGCCATGAAATTATATTTTTGGTCTTCTTATCTCTCCTAAGAATCATAAAAACCTATTGGTTGGCACATATAGAGGTCATGTTGTATGGAATAGGCTTGAGAAGGCTAATTTAAACCTATGAGCAAGGAAATGAAGGGGATTTAAATATATAATGAACTTAAATGAAGAGAATGGGTCCTAAAGTCCCTAAATAACCTTGTGGGAACCATATATAGGGGTCTCTATGATTGGTTCTATAGGTAGATATACCTAGATGTTTAGATAAGGGACTGTATGCATGTAGATAAAGGAAAAATTAATTTATTAGGTCAATATCATTAATCCAAGGATGTTATTCATGTTATAGAGAGTGGATAAGAGCCTTAAAACTCACAGTGAAGTCAAAATTATAATAACCCTGCATATACATATACTTATCTACTAGCATCATCGGATAGTGTCATAAAAAAGGGGCAACAAAAGGCAAAATGATTTCATAATAATACATCCAATCTTTATGAACAACATTATCAAGTTTTTATAAGGATGTATGTCAAATTTGAGCTAAAGGAAAGATGATATTACTAGTCATTTAGATCTTAAGACACCTAACACTTCTCAAAAATCATGTTTCCTCGAGAGGTGACTTCACATTCTCACTACTATATGAAACTTTTGCATTGAATGCTGGGAACTTTGGGAGAGGTGGAGGGATTAATCTACTAGTGTTTTGTGGAATTGGTTTAGAGATTTAATGCCTAAACTTTATGAATCATTGTTAGGAGTCTTGGATTCTCTTAAACCTCTCTAAAACCCTAGTTAATACCCAAATAGGAAGATTTGAGGGAAAAGACATTAAACTAGATTTAAATCACCTAATAATCACCTAGATTATATAGTTCACATAGAGAGGGTTATGACCATATTACTTTCTTATATGAATGGTGTATAAACCTATCTAAAAATAGTGTTTTTTAGGAAAAAGAGTAGAAGAAGAGGCACAAGGCAATTTATGAAGTTTAAAACCACTAGAGGTGTTTATCTAAGACTTTTTTCACTTCCTCAAGTCATTAAATGTTCAAAAAGATGCATGGAAATGCCTCTATAACTCTCTTTTAATTAGTCAGTCTGTGAGCCTAGTTAAGATGGCTTAATTGTTTAAAGGGGACTATATTGTAGATATAGGAACTCTTGGGCATATAAAGACTATTGGTGGATTTAATTCACTATATAGAGATATCCATAATTACCCCTTGAATCAATAATATTCCATATTCATGAGCATTCATGAAGGTTTCTTGGTAATTACATGGATCTAGTCAACCCATAAGAATATGTAGCTGATTGATACTTGACAAAAGTTGGTTGTTTATGACTATTCAATTTTTGTAATAAATAAAAGGGAGGGAACTTAGTGAATATGGCATTCATAGACCTTAGATGAGCCAAATGTTGCTAAAAATAGGTTTTGACTATCATAAAGTCACTCTTTAAAGATACTTCAATGCATGAAGGATTGAGTAACTATTTTGTAAATGTAGTAATGAATGTACTATGGTCATTTATGACATTTTATTCTCACCTCCTCATTCTCTCCATATTGTTCTATATATTCAGGCCTTAAGGCCTTGATTTAAAATCACTCTCTTAGGCATGAAGAGACTCTACCGAGATTGACACTTTATAACCTCTTAAGTGAATACAAATGATTGTTTTGGACTCTTTGATACAAGTTTAGTGTTTTCTATTAGTTTTATTTGCATATGTGGTAGTTTTCTCCCTTATCAGGTCCTAATCTCACCTAGTTACTCATATATGATCTTATGTAGGTCACATATAGTGTTTGAATGTTAAGTGGTTTATCTTAGAGTGGAGATTTGATTGATTAGTGACTTGATCTAGTAATTCCATCATTAATCTCATGTTTTGATCACTTAGTGAAACCTTTCTATGAAACACTTTTGCATAGCAGTCATTGGAGTTGGAAGATTTAGTTTTTTGCATTACTTATTAGTATTTGTTGAAGTCCAAATTGAGTGGATGATGTTTACATTTGTGCATCACCATCCCTTAGAGTAGGTTTATTATCTACACTTTCTATCCCTTTTCACCCCAAGAGTAATAGGTCTTAGTAATTCAGAGACAAGGGATGTACCACAGGAGTTAGCCCCATAATCTAGAGGTTGGGTCTAGTTATAAGGCCACCTATAACCTTTAAGCCACTTCCATGTTAGTCCAGGTTTGAAGTAGAATTGAACATTCTCCTTAAATAAGGTGCAACTTGGGTTGCTAACACTTATATACCAAACTAAATCAGTAAAAAAATTATCTAAGAAAATGTTAGTAAATATGCTATCCATTTCCTTGAAACAACACCCTATGAATGTAAGCCTTATGCTAAGAAAACTAAAAAATCTAACAAAAGGTTATCCTTTAGAAGATGATTTTCCATTCCATAAGCACTCTTTCTGCTAGACAAACCTATTTGTGTTGTCTCCAAACTCCTTATCTTATAACAAAAGAAATCGACTATTACATTTATAACCAACTTGGCTATATTTCCCCACAATGTACCTACAAAAATAAATATATTAAATCTATCTATTCCAATACTAAAATAACACATTGGGATATTTTTGAAGAAGGAAATACTTTATATCGACAAGATAATGTTTTTGAACCAATTCTAGAAGAATACCCTTCCTCAGAAGAAGACACTGAAGATATTATTAGTCTTGATAATGATCTAGAAGTAACCACTCTCATTCAATATCTACGGAATCAATATGATGAAAGAAAATCTAAACAACCCAAGAAATAACCACAAGAATAATATCCATCAAATACAATTTATGGGAAAATTATTCAGCCTAAATTCTAATATTTGCCTCTCACAATTCTAAAACCTGAGCTATAGACCATCCACCTTGACCATTACTTCAAGCCAAGTGATGCATGGATAAATCCTAAGTTCTAATGTCTTATACTAGAATAAATTCCCAAATAATTTATTAGCCTTAATTTTTCATGGGAATTAAAAGAGAAATATCTTGATCCATATGTAATAAATAATTCGTTGAAGAACACGATTTTAAAAAAGAATGTAATAGAGACAACTGTAAAATAGAAGAACCAAAAGGAAAAATTAACACTAAAGGATTTATAGAGCTAGATGAAATTAATGATTTTTTTTTAGTATCTCTTTTTGAGATTTGACATCCTAAAGAATTATTTGCTTTGCAATCCCTACTTTTGAAGAACCTAATGATGTATATATAACTCAGATTTTAAATGGAAGGTATGCCTAGTTCATTAATATAGAAATTAATGGTAGATTTTTGGATGTTCAAGTTGATATAAAATCATCTCACTCTTTTGTAACATAAATTATTTTAGATAATTGAGAAACATTAGAAAATGATCAAGTATATGAATCCTTTGGTTTTGAAGGAAATTATTTCAAATCCAGATAATATAAGCATCAAGAACCTTTGAGCATCCAAGGAAAAGAATTTATTTGTGATTTATCTTATTATAATCATATGCCTATTGATATTCTACTAGGAGAATCTTTTATAGACTCTCACTCCCCATATACTAGTAATCATAAGCATGTAATTTTCACTCTGAACAAAGAAAGGGTAAAGAATCTTCGAGTATAAAATTCCACTGAACAATTTCATACTACCATGAGCCTTTTATCTCCCACCACCATTTTAAAAGAAATCCTAAAAATAAGTGAATTAATCAAAGAAGAATTTTTTTTAGATAATCCTAAAAAATTCTAGAAAAAGAACATGCCAAAAATAGAAATTAGAATCAAGCTAGACAAAATGATGAAGATTGAAAAAAATATTCATATCCCATCAGTAGATTACAATGACATGGAAAAGGCAACCAAAGATCTCCTTAACGATAACTTTATTGAATCATCAACATCTTCCTTTTACTACTCTGTAGCTATGGTCAATAAACATTCAAACCAAGAAAGATGAAAGAAAAGAATAGTCATTAATTATAGACCATTAAATACTATTATAAAGCCATACCTTTATCCTATTCTAGATAAGACCTATCTCTTACATAAAGTTGAAAAATTTAAGTATTTTTCTTAGTTTAACTGCAAATCACAATTTTATTAGATAAGGGTAAAAAAACTAATAAACCAAAGACAACATTTAGTTACCCATTTGGATATTTTGAATGGAATGTTATGCCTTTTGGGTTAATGAATCCATTTTACTTCTAGGCTCATATGGATTCCATCTTTAAAAACACATATGATTTCCTTTGCATCTACATAGATGATATTTAGTAAATATCTTGAAGATCATTACAACACCTCTAAATTTTCTATGAAATTGTCAAAGAATAAGGAATAGTTCTATCAAGCACAAACATATAGCTATGTCAGCAAGATTGTAACTTTTTGAGAATGGTGATGAAAAATAGCTAGATTGAAGTCCAACCACATATCAAATAAAAATTACTCTAATTTATTGATATATTAGATAAAATATATTTTAAAGCATTTTTAGACATGCTTAATTATACTAACAAATTTTATAAATATCGAGGAAATGATATAGTTATTTTTCAATATTTATTAAATAAAAATAAGAGATATGTCTGGACAGATGGATTAACCCAAGAAATTCAAAGGATAAAAGATAAAGTACAATCTTTAACATCTATGTATGTTACTCTCACATAAAATTATATTCTCTATATTTATGCCAATGATTATGTATGGGTAGTGATTTTATGCTATATTAAAAATGGTAAATAATATGTTTGTGAATATGTCAACAAAGTATTTACTACAGATGTAATAAAATGAATATATTATGACAAATAAATATATACCATAAAAAAATGTTTATAAAATTTTTCTTTAAGATTGATACATCTAAAATAATTCTTGATCAAAACTGACTATACTAGATTCACCACTTTCAATGATAAGGACCATGGAAGAAAATATGGTAGAGGTAAATATGTTAGATGGAATTAATTTTTCAATTAGTTTAATTACTAAGTTTAACATATTATAGGAATATATAAGAATGTAGTAGATTGGATAAGATAGAAACTATTACAATATTCATTAATTAACATGTTCTAGATCTAACAAGGATAAAAAATGTCAAATTTAATGAATTAAATATTTTAATCTAGGAACAAATTCTTAGGGAAGGATTAGTTGCTTGATATAGAATGTTCTCTATATCTATATCTATGGATCTATAATATTTTAGAGCAATAAATATTATTACAAGACAAAATGGAAGTGAGTTTACAATTCAAAAACCTAATAATGAACTTCAACTTAGTCAATTCTCTGATTTAATTAGGAGGCCAAACTAGACATGGACCATCACTATTTGAACAAGATATAATCAATAAATTTATTCATTTATTGAAGGATTTGATCCACACACTATTCATGAAGAATAAAAGTTCCCAACCGACATTATGGTGCATAACTATTAGACACAAACTCAAATGGGAATATTTATTTTATGTTAATGCAAGGCTTGAAATTGATAATAATGGAACCCATTAGAATACTCATCAAATATTCCAAATAATATGTATATACAATCCCATCATTAAAAATGATTTTTTGATAGAATCAAAAGCTTTGCTGGACCCTCCAATAATATCCTTCTTATCATTGCATTCTAATAGTATATCCTTCTAATAATTAAAAGTATCTTTGTATATTAGGTAGTATTGTAAAAATAACTTTGTGGTAGACAATGATGGTAGAGATTCCATTATGACCCTACAAGTCTCTTTACTTATAAATAAAGTTTTTAAATGGTGATTAAAGTTTTCTAGGTAAAGATTCTCTTTTACTTATATAACTAGTATTCCTTTCTCTTATAAAAGGAAGAGCTCGGCTCATCATAAATCAGATTAGGTTCATCAATTTTTAGTGAGTCTTAGGAAGTCCAAGTTTAATGTGTTTAACTTGGTCAGAATCTTGGCGTATACTCTTCTCTTACATATTGTGTGATCTTGAGGATCAAAAACTAATTTTATGCTTTATGTCTGTAATATTTGCTTTGTAAATCTTCTACTTTAAGTAATATAATAAGTCATAACCATTAAACCAAAAAATTTAACCTCTATTTTATCTTAATAAAATTAAAAATATAATGAAGAAGTCAATGATTAGTGGAAATTATATCATGTAGTTTTACACATTTATAAATTTCTTGTCATTCTACCAAAATTAGTAGTCACCATGAGTAACTTGATTATTGTTGCCTATTGAATTATCCATGATGTTTGAACACTCTTTTTTATGATATTTATTGTATTTAAAAACATTGGTTGGAGCTCATATAGTGGACACCCTCAATAGACCATATACCTCAATACTCTGTGAATAGAAAAAATAGTATAATTCTACAAAGGAGAAGACATTCACCTAATATATGACATCCTTAACGAAACAAAAACAAAAGGATACTATGAGATACCTATGAGAGATCCAACGCAAAGCATATTTATTTAAGGAGAGTGTTCTACACCTAATCCTCAAATTAAAATTAGAGAATATATTCATGAAGGTATTATTATAGACTATACTCCTTTAAAGCCTTCAAAAATTTACAATAAATCTGAGCTTCAAAATAATATCTTAGGAAAAATTATATACAAATCTCATTTCAAATGGTTTGTTAAACTTAGGGTTAAAGCTATATAACTAGGTCTTGTTTATAAGGTTGGCAATGCCTACCAAACAAATCTTCTTCCTTTATTACTAGAACATGAAATATAATACATCATAAGCCATAAATAAGTCTAGTTTGTTCACTTTGCATTAATCAAAGTCTTCATAAAACCTCAAATACTTGGAAACATCAAACCTGTCTCTTATGTCTCTGTATGTGATAGATTATAAACAAATTTATATCATACATATTAACTATTCTCTATCTGTAGATTAAATAAAGGATAATTATACTATGAATATTTTCCAACTATGATAGTAGGATCCATAGATAAAGGTTGTAAATAATTCAAGGATGGATCCTTATATTGTTAGGGTTTGTTCTTATTAGTCTATTGCCTAAATATGTTTGGTCCTTTCCAATATGCCTCAATAAATATATAGATCATATATAGTATTATAAACACCAATAATCCTAAAATCATATAAAATATACCCTATACTAGAAGGTTGAGTGGTTAAGTACAACTACAAAAGGGTTTAATCAATGCAATTAAAATCCCATTTGAATGGAAACTAGATTGGTTGAAAAATGTAGCCCCGAAACTTAATAAAAAAGAGAGAAAGATCCAAAATATTGGTGGAAAAAATATTCATATTATCCTTAACTCTTTGTCGAAAACCTCTACATTCCATTCAACATTCCAATCTCCTAGATCTAGTTTAACCTCTTCACATAATAACCTGAGAAAAGAAAAGATGTTTGTTGAAATAGAAGACAAAATTGTTAATTAAAGACCAAATCTAGAATTTATACCTCTAATGACACTCTTGTAATTTGTATTCTCAAAGAATAAATTAAATAGAGTCATTCTAAATAATCCTTGTAATGACAATGCATTCCAAAATATTAAAAACATTGATGATGCTTTGGATTAGCTTGAATAACAAGAAAACCAAGAAAGGCTAGTCTCTAACAAAATGGAAAAATTAGAAGATATAATTGAAGAGTATTATGAATTTGATTTGGACCACTACCTATTAGATCCAAAAGGAGAAAGCCTAGAATCATAATTGTGTATTAGTCAATCCATTAAAAAATGCAAATTTGAAGAATTGACTAAAAATAAAGAAGAATTAAAATTACTATGGAACAATCTCCCTTCTGAACTCTAGTCCAAAATGCTCCCATGGATATTAGAATCCTAATACTCTATTATATACTCTTCCAATTTCAGATCTACTCCTAAAAAATTTACTGAAAAAGAATTGTTATATCATACTTGCCATCCTTATTTTGAAATCTATGAAAATTTTCAATAAATCAAAATCATTATCCCCAATATGAAATTTCAATAGTTTTTCCATATCTATTGGTTGTTAAGTTCCTAAAGGATCAAGAATATTGGATTTTGGTTTGAACAAAGTCAACTAGCTTGCATGTCCCCATGGTGGATTATAATTTTTCATAAATTATGTGGACCATCATACCAAATATTTCTACCAACTATAAAAACATATAAATTCATCTTGAAATGCCATTTATATCTGAATGCAACCATTACAAATATCAATTTTGATATAAAATTGGCATTGTATATGGTAGAAATACCAAGTGGACATACTTTCTATGCCAATTACAATTTTTTAGTGACTCCTTGGTTGATTTTGATATTCCTATATGCATACCTCTAGGATTCCTTGCATAAATAAATTATAATCATCCTTTTGAAATCAAATATATATTAAACATAGAGTATAATATAAGGAAAAAGTCATGTACTTTGGAAAGGAAACAAAGCAATAACTTAATCCTGAAACATTCTCCCATTAAAATTCTAATAAATGTTTTTGATGGAATTTTTTTTTAAATACACTTATTTAATTGATTCAAGATTAGATGTTAATTTTGTTCATCCATGCATCCTCCAAAATTGGATCCATACTCCAACATCTTTCCCTATATATACTATAAATAGTTATATCTCTATCCAATATTTTGATTTAAATGTTATTTTATCAGTCAGACATCATACTGTAAATCTAACATTTGTATAAATTGAGAATGGTCATTATTATATTGGCATAATTATCCCATTCTTAGATTCTTTATAATCTTATACTGTTTCTACTACAAGTTTCAATTTTGTTTATAAAGGCCAGTCATAATCTGTAACTTGAATCCCACCAAGATTTTATATTTTTAGTTGCCATTCTAAAATCTAATAATATTATATAATTAATTATAAAATCATGGTATGCCAATAGATGTCTACAAGACATAAAGGATAATTTTTTTAAAGCAAGTATCATAAATATAATAAATAGGTATAATTTTGATCTCCAAATTGCCCTCAACATTGAAGAACCAATTAATTTAGATATTCATGAAAGATACTCCATTGACATATTTATTCATAAACTATCTAGAGATAATTGGTCTACATAAGGGATGACAAGAATTTTAAAATTGATAAATATTGGTGTAGTAAATAAAGTATACATACCTAGATCATAATTTGAAAGTCATGCTAATAATTAAGGGGTTAAATTACACCCATATATAACCAAATTCTTCAATAAAATCCATAATAGATTCTCTAGAATGATTCTTAGATATATGTCTGACTATCTAATTGATGAAGAATTTTATAAACCACCTAGAGTAGAATTTTATAACTATCAACATCTACAGAGGTCTATTAAAATTATTATTTATAATTCACAAGTCAAGATAAAAAAGACTCGTATTTTGGATAGCATGTTAATGAAAATGGGATCAATGACACTGTGGTTCAAAGAATTTATCAATGGCCAATATTATATATAGAATATAATCTTCCATCACCAAATTTAGAAGATAGTGGAGAATAATAAGAATAATTAAGGTTTAATAGTTTTTCCATAAAACTATTCATTCTATGGAATGAATTCCACATGGTTTGATGGTTACAACCTTAAGAGCATTCATATGGTTTTGAGTGGTGTTACCAAAAACACTCTGGTTTGGTGTCTGATAATCACTACCAAGTTTTATGGTGTTAACCAAAAACCGTACGACCTAGTGACCCTCAATCACTATTTGGTTTGATGGATAAAACCCAAATCTATCTATCTAAGTGAACATTAATCACTCCTTTTTATGAGTGGTCATTCGAAGCATGGTGGATTTCAACACATTTTACTTTATGTGTTCTATTTTCAAATGCTATGAACAAAAAATTATCTCTTTTCTTCCATGTCACAGATGAATTCAATTATAAAAAGACATCAAGAGATAAACATCCTCATATAAAAAAATATCCAAAATAATGTCCTCAAGCTCAAGATCATTATCAAATAGTAGAAGAACTATTCCAACATCATTTTTAGAATATGGGAAGATGAAACCTTCAAATATCCAAGGAAATCAAACCAAATAGATATGGATTTCATAAGATATTTTTCAAACTATTAAAGAACATCTATTGCTAGAAATAATTGATAATATCTCATCTTATTGGTATTCAGAGTATGCTTCTGAGGTAGTAAGTATTCATGATAACTGGTATAATGGAAATATACAAATAATGAATGATACACTTTATGAACTTAATTTCCATTTTGACCATAAATTTTTTGGAATGATTCATGAATTATTAAGAAAATATGGATAAGAAACCTTTTATATGGGGATTCATATGTTTATTCAACCTTTCTATGGGGATTCATATGTTTAGTCAACCTTTCAATAAGGAGATTATTTCCTGCTTTGAACAATTCCTCCCAGAAATTTACCAAAAAATGCCTCCATGGTTGAAAGTTTTGATTTTAATTCATAATCATATCTCAGAGGTTTATGATAGTCCTTATAGTTTTTTTTAATATTCCTCATTTATTTTTTTGTTTATGGTACTATAACATGTAACTAATTGTCAAGTTTAAAGGATGTGATATTTTTGAGAATCTTGATAAAATTAGAAAAATTCAACACTATTATGAATATTATTTCTATGATATTTTTAAATATTAAATATTAAAGAAGAAGACATTCAAGAATTATTTCTTATTCTAGATTATCTCAAATAAATATGGTTAAGGGACCATGTGTATAATAGTCCTCGTATGTCTAATAGTGAAGACGTAAGTTATGATTCAGATTGACAACTTCTAAACATCTAAATAACTCTAAATAAACTAATTTTGTCTATACACTAGTAAAATATGATAGAGCCATAAAATACAACTAAAAAAACAAATTAGAATGCTTTACTTTGACATGACCTTTGTTAGCCATGCCTTAAAGATTCATCTATCAATTAACTCATCAAAAGGGAATACTATTTATACATTCTCTTTAATTATTAGTATTTATTTTGTAAAATAACATTTTGGTAGACACTGATGGAGAATATTCCATCATGACCCTATAAGTCTCTTTCTTTATAAATATAATTGTTAACTAGTGATCTAGGTTTCCAAGTAAAGATTCTCTTTTACTTTCATAGACGGTCTTTCTTATTTTATAAAAAGAAGAGTTCATCTCATTATAAATCATATTGGGTACATCATTTCTTAGTGAGTCTTAGGACGTCTAAGTCTAGTGTGTTTAAGTTTTCCAAAAACTTGGTGTATGATCTCCTCTCGTATCTAGTGTGATCTTGAGGAACAAAAACTATTTTTTTGCTCAATGTCTATAACATATACTTTATAAATCATTTGATTTAAGTAATATAAGAAGCTTTAACCATTTGGCCAATAACCTCTATCACTGGTTTGTCTTAATGAGTTGACATAGATCATGAAAAATTCAATGATGGCCACTAATCACTATGACTGATTGAGGATCTTAGTCAGTTTATTAAGACAAATCAATGGGTGAGGCTATTGGTTGAAGGGTTAGAACTTATTATATTAATTAAAATAAAAAAATTATAAAGTATATATTATAGACACAAATAAGAAAACTAGTTTTTTTTATCATGAATATCACACTAGATGCGAGAGGAGACCATACAACAAAATTCTATAAAACATAAAAACACTAGACTTGGAATTTTTAAGACTCACTAAAAATTGATGAACCTAATATGGTTTATGATGAGTTAGGGTCTTGATTTTATAAGATAAAATAATACTGACTATATAGGTAAAAACAATTATTACCATGAAAAGTTGAATCATTATTTAATAATTTTATTTATAAATAAAGTGACTTGTGGGGTCCTGATGGAATCTTTGCCATCGATGTTTGCCATAGAGTTATTTTAATAATACTACCTAATATACAAAGATAATTTTACTTATTAGAGTAATATATTGTTGGAATTTGATGCAGAAGATATGACTAGAGGGTATAACAAGGCATCTGCTTCTATCAATAAATTATTTTCAGTGATGGAATTGAATATACATTTTATTTGGAATATTTGATGAGTTTTCCAAAGGGTTCCATTATCATCACTTTCAAGCCTTGGATTAACATAGAAGAAATATTCCCATCTGAGCTTGCATATAATAATAGTATGTACCACAGTGTCAGTTTAGAACTCTTCTTCTTTATGAATATTGTGTGGGCCAAATCCTTTAATAAATGAATAAAGATATTGATTATATAATGTTCAGATAGTGATGGTCCATGTCTAGTTTTGCCTCTTAATTAAATTAGAGAAATGACAAAGTTGAAGTTTATTATTGAGTCTCTAAGTAGGAAATTCACCTTCATTTTGTCTTGTAATAATATTTGTTATTCTAACATGTTATAGATCCATACACATAGCTCTAGAGAATCTTGTATATCAAGCAACTAATCCTTTCTTGAGAATATATTATTAGATTAAAACATTTAATTCAAAATTTGAAATATTTTATCCTTATTAAATTGAATCCTAGAATACGTTGATGGATGAAGGTTGTAATAGGATTCCAGCTTAGCCAATATGCTACATTTTTTTTCTACATTATGCTCATCCTGGTAGTTAAACAAATTGAAAAATTCCTACCATTTGACATATTTTCCTCTACCATATTTTCTTTCATGGTCCTTTTATTTAAAAGTGGTGAATATGGTAAAATTAGTTCTAATAAAAAATTATTTTAGATGCATCAATATTTAAAAAAAAACTTTTCTAAACCTTTTTGATGGCATATATTTCTTTATCAAAAGATATCCATTTTATTACATCTTCAATAAAAACTCTATTGACATATTTACAAACATATTATTTACCATTTTATGAAAAGATTCAGGTACCAATGACAATACATAGAGATTATAGAATGAATAATAACAAGCAAAGTATGCACACAGGTTAATTGAACACAACAAAAAGATTCAGGTTGGAAAACTTCCAATGGAGGTAAAACACACATAGTGATTATTATATGTATAAATAATTCCCCAATACATAAGATCTTCTCAATCTCACTCCTCAAATAGCTTATTCACAAAAATTATTCTTAGACAAGTATTTATCACACACAAATACAATATTCTTCACAAAAGCTCATGAGAACTAATAATCACCATGTTCAAGATATGATATTACAATAGGGGTAAAATCTATTTATAATGCTCACAAGGTGAGGTGACTGTTGGTTAAACCCTATTTATAATGTTCATGAGGGGAGGTAACCCTTGTAACCAATAGTCCCATATTTTCCCTAATGAACATTTAATTACATTGATAATTATTAAACAAATATAATTTAATTATTTATTTTCATGAGTTTTTCACCTCATGTAAATAAATAATAAATAATTATTATTTATTTAACTCTCAAGATAAATTAAAGGTGAATAAATCACCACTTAGTTATTAAAAGCTCTAACAATCCCCCTTAATGCTAAGTGGGGATAAATGTCAGTCACCTTAAAAAAGAATTATACTATGTACACGATTGAAGGATTTAAAAACCTTCATCATGCCAAACACTACATTTTGAAATAAAAGGAATTATAATTTATAAACTACTCAAGAGTAAGTTTAGGTTAGCATAATTGTGAGTCATCTCACAGTTTATCATGAATAATCACTAAAAATATTTGGAGCCTTTTATAATATAAGGACCTCCATTACAAATTATGTTTTTAATGTATTGGAGTAAAAAAATTAAAACTTATATACAAATTTTACTCAAATCACATAACTTCCACATAAAGTTTACAATATTTTTCAATGAGAAGTATAGAGAAAAAGAAGAAACACATGGTTGTTAGGAAGTGTCATTATCATGCACATTCAACCTCAATGATAACTTTGATAGGCCCAACATTATACAAAACTAACAAAATTTGGTATAACCAAGTGGTTTTATGAAGATATCTACCACTTGTTCATCCGTAGGATAGAACTACAAATCAATATCACCATTGAGGACTTTCTCTTAGATAAAATACACATAAACTTCAATATGTTTAGTTTTTTAGTGTTGTATTATATTTTTCACTAGAGATAGACAACTTTGGTTATCATAATGAAGGATGGTATTGTGATACGCATCCAAATGAAGTTCTCCCAATAACCTTTGCAACCACATGGTTTATTTGGTAGCTTCCATGACACTTCTGTACTCTATTTTAGTGGAAGAGATAGAGATAGTAGGCTGCTTCTTGATACTCCAAGTGATATAACTTACACAAAACTTAAAATACATATCCATAAGTAGATTTGTAATCTATAGTATCACCAGCATGGTCAACATCACAATAACCATATAATTTAACATGATCAACAAAAAAATAAATAAACCAAAATTAATTATTCCTTTGATATAATGAATAATTTGTTTAACTAATTTTCAATGATCCAAATATGAATCCTACAAAAATATAAAAATAACATAAATAATATATGAAATATCTAGCCTAGTAATAGTTAGATAAATCAAACTACCAACAAACTGTCTATATAAAGTATGGTTAATATTTTCACATGCATTTTTGGATCAAATTTAACATCAACTTCAATAGGAGTAGAAGAAGATTTATAATCAAGCATGTTAAAATTAACAAGAATATTACGAGCATACTGAGATTATGATACAATAATATAATGTTTATCTTGAAATATAACCATTCCTAAAAAATGATGTAAAATGCCTAAATCAATCATTTCAAATATTTGACTTAATTTATTTTTATATTTATGAATTAAAATATATAGATCGCTAGTAATTAACAAATCATCAACATATAATACAATTAGAATCAAATGATCATTTTAAATTTTAACAAAGAGATCATTATCTAAATAATAGTTAGAAAAACCTCTATTCTTTAAAAAATAAGTAATTTTAGAATACCAAGTTCAAGAAGCTTGTTCTAAACCATACAAAGATTTTTTAACTTGTATACATAATATTCTCTATTAGGGTTAGTCAAACCTTTAAGTTGAGTCATGTATATTTAATTTTCTAAATCAACATTTAGAAAAACATTATTAACATCCATTTGGTGGATAATCCAACCATTTTGAGCTACAAAAAAAAAAGTAATCTCATAGTGTTCATTTTTGATATAGGAGCAAAGGTTTCAACATAGTCAATCTTGGGTTTTTGAGTGAACCCATGAACAACTAATCTAACTTTAAACTTATTAATTTTACTAGTTGAATTATATTTGATCTTATAAAGCCACCTACAACTGAAAATATGCATTTTAAGTGGAGGAGGGACAAGATCCCAAGTATGATTTTTAATTAATAAATTATATTCAACTTGTTTAACAACATTTTATCTATCATCTTAAGTGGCTTATTCAAAATATTTTGGTTCATATTCATACATGGTCAGTAATGCATGATATGAATATTAACTTCTAGTTAATTTATTAAGGTTATCAACATAAGATGATTAGATTAGGGTTTCTACCTATTTAGGTATTTTAGATTGAATATGAAACTTATGAGGTTCCTCAGCATTTAAGTTATCTAAAACTAAATCAACTTCCTCAAGGGCATCAATTTCATCACAAGGAGAAAGATGAAATTTAGGTTCATCAACAAAATAATATTGAGGAAGTTCCATAGAGGACTCACAATTTTTTTTGAAAATACGAACATTCATATTATTAATGATCTGATATTTAGAAGGATCATAAACTCTTAAAGCTTTTGTCTTACCTTCATAACCTAAAAAAATATAAAAATAGTAATTGGGATCAAGATTATTTATTTTAACTTTAGGAATAAAGATGGAAGTAGGACTACCAAAGATCTTGAGATGAGTGACATTAGATTTTTTTTTAGTTCAAATTTTTAAAGGGGTAGAAAGATGTAAAGTTTTAGTAGAGACTCTATTTAGAATATGTATAATAATATTTATGGCTTTAACTTGTTGATGTTTCTAAATGAACCACAAGTGCTTTGTAGTGTTTAAAAAACACTTCTCATTTTAGAATCTAAAGATTCAAAGCATGAGTTGTAGGTATTTGGCAATTGATATGCCTATGGTGGAAATAACGACAAAGCAACATGAACTATTCCACAATATTTATAAATTTTGATGGTAGGGGGCCATCTTAGTACCTTTCTTGAAATTTTTGGATAAACTGACCTAGATCCAGACTACTGACTAGAATAAAATGGTTATGAAAAATGTATTTAAGCTAATATGATTTGTTTAAAAAGAAGCAAAAGGGAAGGTAGGGTAAGAAAGACAGTGATTTCTGATTTGTATTATGAACATATTGACAAGACTTCAATCTTTTCCAAGCATGATCTTAACCAGAATGAAATATAATGTAGTCTAAGCTCACGTTTCACCACAAACTAGGCCTAATTCAAAAGGAGTAATGACAATACAATTAAAATTGAATTTTCTTTAAGGTTTTACACTACACTTAATAAGCTAAAGCACATCTCGATTACAAAGTAAATGAAATGAAGAAAATTAAATTCTTTAAACCAACCTAGGATACATAAGTTAACCTTGTAATAAATAATATTACTAAGTATTTCTTGATATCATTCATATTGAAAACATAAAAAGAAATTGATAAACTTAGCAATTTAAACATGACAAAACTAGACAATTCTTGTAGAATTCTTTGATCTCTTGTATTAATTACTCAAAATTGTACAATATCTCAAAGTCTCTCCTTTTTACAATTGGTAATACTTGCCATTTTATAGGAAGTTAGGTAGTATACCAGTCAATTTTACAAATACAGGTGTACAAAAGATAGTTGTCTTTATTACAATTATAATACAAGTATCTTTTACAATCCTACTGACCTAAAGGCAATCACGCTAACAGACTAGCGTGTGCCTTTACAAAATGAATAGGTTGCCTTGCTGGTAAGCCATAATTAAGATGCCAAAAGTGGGTCCCTTAATTGATGTAGGATGCTTATGAAATTTTTATGTTGTTCATCTACTAGGCCTAAATCCATAGCTAGCCTAGTGATGCACTAATCTTCTTGTTTTGCTAGCTAATCAAAATCTTTAGCATTCTTGGCCAAAGTTTCCTTGATTCTCTCCCCTGCATTAAAGATCATGTTCAAAAATTTGTTTTTATCCCTTTATGATTTTCCTTGACCCTTGCCTTTGATTTCTTGAGTCTCCAAGGTGGTTCTGTGATGGAATTATTTGTCAGTTATAATCCCCAGGGTAGTAGTTTGTGCATGATCCTCGAGCCTAGTGCCTAGGAGCTTTTTAATTCTATCAATGAACTCTTTTTATTATTTTATGAGATACTTAGATTTGACATGCCAAGCATTTAAATCCTAAAGTTTGTATCTAATAATCCCCAATATGGTACTTAAATGCCCCATACTGATAGCCTTTAAGTTTGGGATTTGCTTCTTAATCTAGATATCAAGGAGCTGAGCAATTTTATCTTCAAAGGCTTGCCATTGAGTAGTTAGTTCCCTATATAAGGTAGCTTGATCTTGAAGGGACATTTGAATTGACTTCATGGACTTTAATTCCCTAAACATGTCATAAAATGATCCATCCAACATATTGATCATGGAGCTTGGGACTGAGAGAATATCTTGATTCTAAAAATTCTCCTTTTCTTCTTTCAAGTTATTAATTATTTGTACTAATCCTTGGACACCAGCTCTAGCATGTTGATATTAAGCCTCAATTCAACTTACCATATCCTCCTCATGGATGGGAGCTTCATGAAGTTGCTATCCTCCAATAGGGGTTACCCCTGTGAATGGCTCCACCTTTTGAAATGTGAACTCTTCCTGGCCCACCATATCTACCCTCATTGTAGTCCTCTCCAATGATGTTGTGTCTGGGTTAAATTTCACTTTAACCTCTAGCTCCTTAAATTTTGGAGGCTCAAGCACCTCCACACTTGTACTCCCATAGGCTCTTGAGGTGCCAATTCTCTATTTCTCCTAAATATATTGAATTTGCATTCTTCTCTCTTCCTATTTTTTCACTATATCTTTGATCCATGGCTTGATGTTGTCATCTTCAGTCAAAAAAATCCATGTCAAAGCCCAAAAAGGGGAGAGGGATGGGATATTTTGTAGATTTATATAAATAAACCAGTCAAGGATGATTATTCTATGAATTGGATTTTCATCACTAAAAAGAATGACTTCACTGGTGGGATGAGTGATGGTCAACCTAGGCCTTTTTCCTAGAACCATAGGCACCAAGGCCAATTTTGCATTCATCTTCTCCCCATCTAGTGGGATCAATTATTTACTTGCTTCACTAGAGGGATCCTCCTCCCTATCAAAATTGTATGCAACTACTATGTTAATAGGGGCACCTTCCAACATTTTTCCTTCTTTAAGGGCAACCATGCCAATGAAATCCACTAGGGAAGAAGGTATTTGTGGGAGTGATAAAGGTACAGGGCCTTCTCCAAGTCTCTCCTCTATCTTTGGTTCTTTAGCCATAGCTTTGCCTTTTCCTTTGATATCCCATAGTTGCTCAACCTAGGCTTGTCTTATTGGTTTTGCTTATTGAGGCTCAGATGACTGTGCCTCAATAGGTGGATTTTGATGAGCAGTCTTAGATGGAATGGGAAAAAAGTGATAATGTAAAGGGTGCAATTTCCATCTTTCTCCTTAGGGCTTTTTTTTCCTAACCAACCTGTGCTCTAATTGGATGTTGTGACCTCCAATTCTAGAAAGTACTTCTTCAAAATTCTTGGCTCTGATGTAGACGTCATCACCTACACCTAGCTAATGTCCATATTAAATATTTAGGACATTCCTATCCTAGATGTGGTTGATTACCATGTTCTTAGGGTCCCACATTTTGAGGTCATCCAACTAAAAATCAAAGGAAATCCTATGAACCACCATGACCTCTAATTGCTTCCAATCTCTGATTATGACTTTGCCAATATCCAATGGGAAGGGATGGACTTGAACTTTCTTATTTTATTTACATGTCTTATCCACACCTTAAATAATTTGAGAGGAAATATCCTATTCTTCAAGCTTATTGGGGACATGAATTGGTCATCTGTAGGGCTGAGTTAGGATTCCCTCTATCCTTATCACAATGCAATCTAGGTAGTACCACACATCCCCTATGGTTTCCATTTATTTCTTGATGAGAGGATTGAGTCTTGGCAGAGGGATGTCTATTATTTCCTCATAAATGGTTGGTAAAACACCATCACAAATAAATTAAATGTGGTTTTTATACTTGAATATATGTAATTTAGAATAATGGTGGGAGATTAGGGTTCTGTTATTAGGGGACCAATTTTTTATTCGAGGGAAGGTTAAAGAGGCTATGAGGGAATAAAAGAGGTAGGAAATAATATAAAATTTCTTATAGGTCCCTATTTTAATGGCCATGAATTACTTGGCCAGCAAAAAGCTTATCAAGTCTCCCACATGAGGGGTCAATTTCTCTCTTAGCATAAAGTAGACATAAGATACCTAGACTTTATTCACATAAGTAGTGGAAGGGGCACCAAGGTCTATATTTATAAAGTTCATGGTTATCCTAATACCATCTCTAAATTTTATAATAGGAAATTTGCCATCAAGGGACCTAAAAACATGGGATCCTTGGATTAACCAGGGTATGGGGATTGAATTGAGGTCCTGGGTGTTAGTCCAATATCTCATGGATGGGAGCTCAAGATGGGGCAAAGGAAGCTTGTAATAGGTTTCAAAGGCCATAAGGGTAATGCACATAAACTTTTTGGTTCTTCCCTCTCAAATAATCCACTCCCCATCTATTCTACAATCCATGAAAATAGGAATAAGGACATCGATACAATACATTACCTCTGGTTTTGCTATTGCATGGTGAAGGCCTGCCATCTAAATTATAACTATATCATTGTACCTTTGATGTGTAGTAGTGTTTTTCCTCTCCTCTTGAGAGATGGGATATAATTATTCCATAAGGAAGAATAATTCTAACTAGTTCCTGACTCCATAGACATTTAGGGCCACCAAGTATAGCTTTGTATCCTTGAAAACCCTTTCTTCATTGTTAGAGGTCAGGTAGAGCTCAACTTCCATCTTCAATTATTATTTTCCTACTACCATTGATGATATAGAATTGTCCTCATAGGATTTCCAAGTATTTTACTAAGTCACATATTTCTTATAGCTTAGTTATGCTATCTTGACCAGGTGAAGTTAATTGAGTCAACTTGAATCCTCTTGATAAAGGGTTTAGGGTTTTGAGATTTAATGGTAGATTTATTTAGGATTTAACTTCATACATGCCTTAGATTTTATGGGACCTTTTTCTTCATGCCCTTTGTGTGTTTGAGCTTAGAAGATCTTTGATTTTGCCCTTTTATACTTACGTATAGTCCATGTGGTAGCATTCTAGACTTTCATGATAATTTTCATAATTACCCTTCAGATACTAGCCATTATATTTTAAAAGCCTCCTTTATTTCACTCTATCAAATAAATATCTTAGGTTTAACATGATCCATTGATCAAAATCTAAATTCCTACACTCTTATTAGCTCATCGATCTTTAGGCTCATAATTATGACACTTGGCACTCTCATAGATATTTTTATGCTACATATCTTTTTTAGTTGCCATCTTGGTCATGCATTGGCCATGTGTCAAGCTATTGTATATTTTAAAAGTCATCATGATCCTTAATCCATTGGATCATATCCAATAAGTGAGTGATTACCGTTAATCTTTATGGGGCCCCTTTGTTGAGTAGAGGTCCTCTTGCGTCATTGGATCAAATCCAATGGGTGAGAGATCACCATTGATCTTCATGGTGAACCCAGTCATTAATTGAACACCTTTATTAAGTGGGTTCCTTTAATTTTATTATTTTTATTAGCAAGTCACCATGCATCTACCTCTCAAGATTTTATGTACCTTTTGACTTTTCTCCCTATGTCTCATACCATTAGATCAAATCCAGTGAGCAAGTAATCACCATTGATCATTTTATGATATACATTACTTAAGCAGGAGATTTTTTGGTTAATATGCTTAATCTGATCAAATATGGCAAGTTATCAATCACCATTAGATCCTACAAACGACACAAGTAATAATGATTAAGCCTAAGGACATAAATACTTAGGATAGATTATTAAGACTAAGGTTGAGATTAAATATTAGGGCTTTAATATTAATAACCTAGTCTAAGTTAGGTGAAATTTTGAAAAAGGACTACATAAAGCATGTTAATTTAGACCCAAGGTAAAAGAAAAGGGAAAGGAATGGATAAAGGCTTAGGTCATGTTAAAAAACATGATAAACCCTTTTATTAACCAGTTTATTTAATTGTTCCTGCCGACTTGGCTCCCACTAATATTTGAATTTAAATTGAAGGATACCTAGGGTTTGTGAACATCAAACCCTAGAAATTCCAATGAACCTACAACAAATTAAGAAAATCTATTAGCTAGGTTAGCTCAGAATAAGAGGTTTGTAAAATACACAAATGTGTTTCATTCATGAGTGGATGATCTTTAAATTCTTTCAAAAGGGACCTCAATGTTTAGATATTTCAAACTTAGATATATAGGTCTCTCAAGTGTCCCTAATTTTTTAAATGAGTGGGGGTCCCAGCAAATGGTGACTTTTAGGGGAAACATAGCAATATGTTAAAACTTACAAACTCTAAGTTCAGATAAACATTGAGGTCACCATGTTATTTGACCTAAGAAACTACCATCTAGATCTAATTTTGGTTGAAACAAACCTTTCACTAGTGGATTTAAGGTTAAATATCAAGACATACCTGAGTTGTGTGTGTGATTTGTTTCCACTTATTGTTTTCTATAGGGATTAAGAAGTATTCCTTAGCTTTCTTCCTTCAATCATTTATGTTCACCTAGGTGTACTAAATTTTTTTTTATTTTGAATCATAGTTTGTCTCAGGAAAATCTTGGGCATATCTTTGTTTCTAGCCAGGAATACATAGCCCTGATAGAGATACCTTTGGTTCCACTCATGACCTTTCTCCACTATGAGCCAGGAATCCATATCCCTAGTGGAGGTTGCCTGAATCACCTTCTTATGAAAGCTTCAATATTACCTTGTATTCTTATTATATTTTTTATATTTTCAGATCTTTATGCTTTCAATAAGGTTGGGAACCAAGATATCCAGGTTTAGGATTTAGTAAAATATTTGATTTTAGAAGGATCACTCAGGGATACAACCCTTTCCCTATTCAAGGATGTTGATTAAGTGCTAGCTACTGGCATGTTCTTGATAATTTAGGTCTCAAATCCTAAGTACAAATCTTCTTAAAACTAGTGTGGATCTAGAGTCATGACTTAAATATTATATAATGACTTCCCCTCTATCTATCTATACTCAGATTCTCAAAGTTGTATGATGATGTTGGTTTTCAAGACCAGGGTTGCCTTTGTGTGGGGTTTAACTTCTCTTTAGGATTGGGCCTATTTAGAGTAGATTTCATAATTTCCAATATTTAGGGATGACTCCAAAATACTCTGAGATCAAGTGAAAACCACATGAAAAATAACACACAACAGAAAGCAAGAGCAAGCAAAATAAAAGAACTAAACAAATATGAAATTTTTTATGTACAAACCAAGGACAAGAAAGAAAAGATGCATAAAGAAAACTAATTAACCTACCTAATTTAATCTAATCCCCTTACACCTTACTCCATAAATACCCTAGGAGGGGTGGTAGATAAGTAATGCTTGATTTATTGCCCATTAGTAGGCAATGTGAACTCTACCCCTTGTAAATATTTGAGCTTGAAGGTGTTGTTCCCTGATGTTTCACTATCTGATATGGGTTAATTCACAAGAGTGTGAATTTTCCATGTTTTCCTTTGGGTTTAGATGCTTTGTACCAAAGTAGGACTAAGTCTTCCTTCCTAAACACCTCAATCTTAGACCTTTTGTCAAACCATCTTTTTACTGTGGCCTAGTGTTTGCTAAAATTAGCAAAAGTAATTTCCCTGTCATCTTCCATCTAGATGAGGTCTAGTAGCCTAGAAGCAATGTGTTCTTAACTCTCATCCATGTATTATTGCATGAACCTATATGTATGAATTTTGAGGGTGATGGGGAAGATGGGGAAGATGGGATCTAACCCATACACTAACATGAATGGTGAAGCTTTTAAAGCTTTCTTGATTCTTATTCTGTCAGCCTAGATTGCAAATTTGAGCAACTTATGCCAAGTTCTATGCTTGTTTTTAGCAAAATTCTTGATTGACTTCATCAAGTTATTATTTGTGGACTCTAAAACACCATTTCATTGAGGATAGTGACTGGAAACAAACTTAAGGGTGATCCCATTATCATAGGCCCATTCAGTCATCTTAATTAAAATGAATGTAGATCTATTATCACATACTAGAGAGATTAGGGTCCCAAATATAGTACATATACTTTCTTCTTAGAAGCCCATCACATCCTCCATTATGTATTGATTTATAGTTACTACTTCTATCCACCTGGTGTATTAATCTATGGTAGTTATTACATATTTTTGTCCCTCAATGAGTTAGGGTTGATCACTCCAATGAAGTCTAGACCCCACTATGCGAATGGTTTGTCAATCTTGATTGGTTGTAGAGACATGAATAATTTATGCTCTTTGGTGCTAAAAATTTGGCAAGAGTGACATTATCTTACATGCTTGTGGGCATCTTTGAAGATAGTGGGCCAATAGTAACCAACCCTTAAGATCTTGTGGGTAGTATTCCTTTTAGAGGGATGTCCATTGCCCAAATTTTCAATGAAGGTGGCCATAATTTGAGTGGATTATTATTATGAGACACACCTTAGCTAGATCCCCTCAAATTTACTCTTGTAAAATACCCCATCCTTGATCAGGTAGTGAGCAACCTTAATCTTTACGGAACTCTTTGTTCCCTAGATAAGCCTAGAGGATAAACACTATTGATTAGCAAATGTATGATTAAATCATACCATTCACTGGTTTGAAATTTTTTTTGGTCTACTTGCATGATACTTATCCTAGGGCTAGTATTGGCAATCATTTGGATCAAACCTTAGCACCTTACCACCTTTTCTATCTTCATTTCCAAGTCATATTCCTATAAAACTAACATCCACTTACCTCTGCATTCTCCCAACTCATTTTGACTCAACATAAGTTTGGTAGTAGGGTCAGGTAGGATGGTATGCACCTTATTTATAAGGATGTAGTGTCTGAAATTCCTTACTACATTTACTAGTGCATATGCCTGCTTATCAATCATAGAATAATTCAGCTCAACATTATTAAAATTGGTACTCATGAAAGCTATTGGGTGATCACACTCATCAACTTTTTCAGTCAATACAATAGCCATAATATGATCAAATGTAAAAGAGTAAAGATATAAATCCTATAAGAAATTGATACTTATAAGCATTGGGGCTTGGCCAATGGCTTACTTGATGTCATTGAATGCCTTCTTAGATTCTTCCTTCCAAATCACCTTGGCATCTTTCTTGAGCATGTCATTTAGTGGCTTGACAATTTTTGTAAAACTAGAAATAAATTTTCTTACAAAATTTCTTTTGCCAAAGAATGAATTTAGTTCCTTCCTACTAATTGGGAACTCAATTCTAGATATGGTCTCCACTCTTTCATCGTCTATGGAGATGCCATCTTTGGTTATAACATGCCCTAATAGTTTTCCTTTAGTTACACAAAATATGCTTTTCTTAGGGTTTAAGGAAATGCCATACCTTCTACATATTTTTAAAACTTGTTATAGGTGCATGAAGTGATCTTCTCCAATTTTAGAAAAAAATGTTAGATCATCCATGTAAATGATCATGCACTTACCAATTAGGCCTTGGAAGGCATGATACATAACTCTTTGGAAGGTGGCTCCTACATTGATCAGTCTAAAAGGCATCCTTTTGTAAGCAAAGGTCCCCCACTTTGTTGTGAATGTTATCTTCATCCTATCTTCTTTGTCAACTAGTACTTGGTTATAGCTTGAAAAGCCATCAAGGAAGGACATCATAGCGAACTTGAAATAGTTTTAATTACTTGATCAAGGGGAGCAATGGGATAATTGTCCTTCTTTGATGATTTGTTAAAATTTTTGAAGTCAATACATAGCTTAATATCACCATTCTTGTTCTTGACTGACATTAAAATGGCCACCCAAATTGAATGTCTAATGGGAAAAACTATCCTTGTATCTAGTAACCTTTTGACTTCTTTGAATATCATAGGATATAGAATGGGGTTTACAAGTATTTGTTTCTATTTGAAAGGTTTACAACTTTTTTTGAGGGGTATGGTATGGGTAATGACCCTAGGATCAAATATTTTTAGGTCATCATAGGACCAAGCTATAATATCCTTATATTTGGTAAGGAGTTCTTTGGCCTCCTTATTCTCAGAAGTTGTACAAGCCTTTCAAAATTTTACTAATTGGGGTTGCCCTTTGGAATTGAGATCCATAGTACTAAAATCTTTTCCACTTACCTTGAGAAATTTGGAAACCTCAAATAGTTTGTCTTGATCAAATAATATTTCTAGAGAAATCATTCCTTTAGGGATTTTATTGTCATTTAGCTGAATGACTTTGATATCAAGCTTGTTCCCTCCAGCTGCATTTTCATCAGCTTCATCAATGATATGGGATTTAAATGACCCAAAATTGGTCAAGAAATATAATATTTATTGGTCATCATTATCAGGAACTGATAGACATGGGACCAATTTAATACTAAAATCATGGGAGTTTGGACTAGGCATGAGGTTCACTACAACTGATGCCAGTTCATCAGCATCTTGGTTTTCATCTCAAAGAATGGAAGTGATGCTAAAAGCATCTAAAGACTCAATTAGGTCTTAGAATCTAAACTTATACTTCTTGAGGTATACACGTTTACATTGATACCTACTCCTGACCTAGTTGTCTACTAGTTCTAAATATCCAAAAACTAGTAGTTCTTTAACTTTATTCTTGATAGCAAATTGCAAACAAAGGATGGGAGCTTCATACTCATCAAGGTTATTTGTGTAGGTGAATTGGAGTTTGTAAGAGTCATGATACCTTTTGTCAGTTGGAATAGTTAAGACAATGCTAATACCTGATCCAACATTAAACCTAGCACCATCAAAGTGTAATTTGCATAGTCTAGGAGTATCCATGTCCTTAAGATCATCCAATTCATTTTTTATAGGGTGAAAACTCCCAAGTCTAAGTCAATTATGTTGACCTTTTCATTAATAGCATCATACTCTATTATCATATGCTTCATCCTTGGTTCCCTCTCAAATCTGATTTGGTTTGGGACTCCCTTCCAAGGTAGCCATAAGTGGGAAAAATTAGTAGACATATACCCATTTAAATATTTGGTCCATTCTAATTAATAGGATCCCATAGGCATTGGACATGTCTACTACCTGAATATCAATGAATTGTTATACCCTAAGCTAAGAGGCTATCTACATATGGACATGCAAAATTTCTATAACCACTTTAACCCTTGACTTGTCTAATTGGGTGACAATGTTATCAAACTTGATGGGGGTTAAGCCGAGTTATTACATATGCCAGTAGGCATGATATTAGTGGAAGCACCTGAGTTTAATAAGCAATTATGTAAGTTTTTACCAAATATTCTAATTACGAACAAGAAAGGGGGAGATTCATCTTTGGCCTTATGCATTATTACATTAACATGATTTGTCTTGGGATGTTTTCTAAACTTTAAGGACTTTAGAAAAAAATCCCTTTGTTCTATGATCTATGTTAACTCATGCAAGGTGATATTAGCCTTTATATTCTTCATGTCCTTAACTATGTTGTAACAAGTTTTGGAAGGACTAGGAACTTCAAGGCTATGTTTGGGAATCCTCCCTCAGGGGGGCTCAAGTTTATTACTTGAAGAAGGATTTGGAGGAGTTAAAAAGTTATTTGGGGGGTTGAGGTAGTTAAGGGCTGCCTCTATTATCTTTTTGTCAATGGGTAAGTCTTTTTTAGGAACTATTGAAATGCATGGATTTCTTCAGGGATCTCATCTAGTTTGTTTTCTTCTTGAAAGGGGAAATCAAAGGTTTCTACCATGAAAGCTTGGTTAGAAGGATTTGGGCCAGATGTATATGCACTGTTATCCTTATTAGGAACTACCTCAAATGTGTCCAAATCCTCTTGGAATGCTTCAAATGCCTTACAAAATTCAATGCAATCAATCACCCCATGCTTATCTATGTAATGCACCTTACAATAGTCATGTAATGCAATATCTATGAGGTTGATATCCATGGTTTTATTCTTTGAAGAGGGGTCATGGTTTCTATTATTGTGGAAACTATCATTCTGAAACATATTGCCTAGCTTGTTATATCTTTGAAATGAAAAGTTCCTTCCTGAACTTTCAACAATATTCCCCACTTGTTTTTATAATTGGAGGAAATTATTACTTATCTAGACCATTTTTAGGATAGATTCATTTTCAATTTTAGGGGACTTAGAATTGTGTACTTGATTATTGTTAATATTAGTAGTTAGTACTAACACCATCTAATCTCCTATTCTAAATCCATTATTAGTGGGTTGGCTCATGAATCCTAAGTTTTGAATAGGGGCAATATGATTCAAGGGAAACTAAGTGAGGTTTAGAAGTTGGTTCATAGTAGGCATGTTTTGATTATTGTTAGGAAACAAGTTCATCACTAACATGTGGGGGTTAACATTTAGCACTGAATAAGCCATTTGTCCTTGGGGTTGTATTTGATCATTAATAGTTACTACTCTAAATAAGCCCTTACTAGTGTAGTTATGGCTGGTATAGATCTCTTTAAGAACATCGAGGTCATAGGGTCCACTGCATCCTTGTAGATCTCTAAATTTAGAATCTCATTTGGCTTGTACAGATCTATGGTTCTCCTAAACATCTTCTGAAACCTAGCATTAAAGGACCTGAGAGGTTCATTGACATCTCTTCTAATAGTTATAAATTAATGATAAATGATGTAAGGACTGATGATTTTTCCAAACTGATCTATGAACACATTATTAAAATCTTCCCAACTAGTAATGTAGTTATTAGGCAAGCTCAAAAACCAATCATAGGCAACATCCTTAAAAGTGAAAGGGAACAACCTAAATGATACATATTCATGTACAACATTGAGTAATCTTAAGGTAGCCTTGAAAGACTTTATATTTTTTAGTGTAGTTACTATACTTATGGGACTAAATGCAAGGAAATATTTCTCTAGATTACATGGGAGATCATGGACCACCCCAATCACATTGATGGAAGAATCACATAACCAAGCCATTATCGTATGAGGGTCAAAAGCTAATGTACCTTGAATAGGTGATGTTGGGAGGGATTTATATTTTCTACATCTACCCTTGTCTCATCTTTCTCTCTTGTGTTCTTAAAGTTCAATCAAAGGTTCTCAAGTTTATAAATGTGATCTTGTCCTAATCCTATGCAACTCCAGCATGAGATTTGAAGATCCTATTTAAGATATAATATACCACATTAAATTTCCATGAGAAGGGGGTTTAAGTTTGGATGTAAGCTAACCTTTTCAAAGAATACAAATATTTGGTTAGGTCCTACCATAGACACACTTAATTTCATGAATATGTCCTATCTTAATCCATCCCTACTTAAAGAACATCAATTCACAACCTATAGTAGCCTTAAATGCTTTGCATAAGGCAAAGATATGTGACCTTTCCAATTTTGAGTCAAATTTACCATAGATCAAGAATATAGATTAGGCCCTCCTTCTAGTTCCAATGGAGCCCTCTTGTTGACACCTAAAAATGAACCACAAGTGATTTCTAGTGTTTAAAGAACACTTCTCATTTTAGAATCTAAAGATTCAAAACATGAGTTATAGGTATTTGGAAATTGAGATGCTTGTGGTGGAAATAACTACAAAGCAACATGAATTGTTCCATAATATTTATAAATTTTGATGATAGGGGGCCATCTAAGTACCTTTCTTGAAAAGTTTGGATAAACTGACCCAAATCTAGAGTATTGAGTAGACTAAAATGGTTATGAACAATGTACTTAAGATAATATTATTTGTTTAAAAAGAAGAAAAAGGGAAGGTAGGGTAAGAAAGAAATAGTGATTTCTGATCTGTATTATGAACATATTAACAATACTTCAATATTTTCCAAGCATGATCTTAACCAAAATGTAGTGTAATGCAGTCTAAGCTCAAATTTCACCGCAAACTAGGCTTAATTCAAAAGGAGTAATGATAATATAAGTAAAATTGAATTTAATTTAAGGTTTTACACTACACTTAGGTAGCTAAAGCACATCTCTATTGCAGATTAAATGAAAGGAGTAAATTTAATTCTTTCAACTAACCTAGAATACACAAGTTAGCAACCTTGTAATTAATAATCTTGCTCATTATTTATTGATATCATTCATATTCAAAATAAAAAAAGGAATTGAGAAACTTATTAATTCAAACATGCCAAAACTAGACAATTCTTGTAGAATTCTTTGATCTCTTGTATTAATTATTCAAAATTGTACAATATCTCAAAGTCTCTCCTTTTTACAATTGGTAATAATTATCCTTTTATAGGAATCTAGGTAGTATACCAGTCAATTTTACACCTAAAAGTCCATAAAAGATAGTTGTCTTTGTTACAAATATAATACAAGTATCTTTTACAATCCTACTGACCTAGAGGTAATCACACTAATAGACTAGCATGTGCCTTTACAAAATGAATGGGTTACCTTGCTGGTAAGCCATAATTAAGATGTTGAAGGTGGGTACCTTCACAGATGTATGATTCTTATGGCCTTTGTATGTTGTTCATCCCTAGGCCTAAATCCATGGCTAGCCTAGTGATGCACTCCTCTTCTTGGTTTGCCATCTCATCAAAATATTTATCATTCCTAGGCAAGGCTTCCTTGATGCTACTAGCTTCATTGATTCTCTCCCCTATATTGAAGATCATGTTTAAAAATCTAACTTTATCCCTTCCTAATTGTCCTTGACCTTTACCTTTAATTTCTTTAGTCTCCAAGATGGCTCTGTGATGGAATTCTTCATTAGTTATAATCCCCAAGGTAGTAGTCTATGCAAGATCCTCGAGCATAGTGCCTAAGAGATTTTCAATTCTACCAATGAGCTCTTTTTATTATTTTATGAGATACTCAACTTTGACATGCCAATAATTCAAACCCTAAAGTTTTTCTCTAGCAATCCCTAATATGGCACTTAAATGCCCCATACTGATAGCATTAAAGTTTGGGATTTGCTTCTTAATCTAGATATTAAAGAGCTGAGAAATTTTATCTTCAGAGACTTACCATTGAGTAGCTAGTTCCATAGATAAGACAAATTGATATTGAAGGGACCTTTACCTTGACTTCATGTAATTCAATGCCCTAAACATGTCATAAAAGGACCCATCTAGCATATTGATCCTAAAGTCTGGAACTAAGAGAACATCTTGAGTCTACAAATTCTCCTTTTCTTCTTTCAAGTTCTTAATTCTTTGCACTAATATTTGGACACCAGCTCTAGCCTATTGAGATTGATCCTCAATAAACTTACCACATCCTCCTCATGGATGGGAGCTTCACCAAGTTGCTATCTTCCAATAGGGGGTAACCCTATGAATGGCTTCACCTTCTTAAATGTGAACTCTTCCTGGTCCACCATGGCTATCCTCATTGTGGTCCTCTCCAAGGCTAATGTGTTTAGGTTAAATTACACCTTAACCTCTAGTTCCTTGAATTTTAGAGGCTCAATCACCTCCACACTTATATTCCCAGATTCTCTTGAGGTGCCAATTCTATTTCTCTTGAATATGTTAAATTTGAATTCTTCTTTCTTCCTTTTTTTTGCACTATATCTTTGATCCATGGCTTGATGTTGTCATATTAAATCAAGCCAATCCATGTCAAGGCCTAGGAAGGGGAGAGGGATGGGATATTTTACAGCTTTTCATAGACAAACTAGTCAGGGATGACTGGTCCATGAATTGGATTTTCATCACTAAAAAGATTGACTTCACTAGTGGGCTAAGTGATGATTAACCCAGGCCTTTTTATTGGAGCCACATATACCAAGGATAATTATGGCTTCCTCTTCTCCCCATCTAGTGGGATCAATTCTTTACTTACTTCACTAGAGGGATCCTCCTCCCTATTAGAACTATATGCAGCTTTTATGTTAATAAGGACACCTTCACATGTTTATCCTTCTTCAAGGGAAACCATGCCAATGAATTCCACTAGGGATAAGGTATTTATGGGAGTGTTAAAGGTGCTGAGCCTTATTTAAGTCTCTCTTCTATCTTTGGTTTTTCAGCCATAGCTTTGCCTTTTCCTTTGATATCCCATGGCTGCTCAACTTGGGCTTATCCTATTGGTTCTGCTTGTTGAGGCTCAGATGACTGTCCTTCAGTAGGTGAATTTTGATGAGTGGTCTCAGATGGACTAGGCAAAAAGTGAGAATGTAAAGGGTGTATTTTCCATCTTTCTTCTAAGGGCTTGTTGTCCTTGACCAACTTATGCTCCAATTGGATGTTGTGACCTCCAATTTTAGAAAGTACTTCAAAATTCTTGGATTTGATGTAGATGTCATCACCTACACTTAGATGATGTCCATATTCAATCTTTGGGACCTTTCTATCCTAGATGTGGTTGATTAACCTATTCTTAGGGTCCCATATTTTGAGGTCATCCAACTAAAAATCAAAGGAATTCCTATGAACCACCATGACCTTTACTTGCTTCCAATATTTGATTATGACTTTGCCAATGTATAATGGGAAGGGATGGACTTGAGACTTCTTATTTTCCTTACATGCCCTATCCACAAATTAAATAATCTGAGAGGTAATATCATATTCTACAAGCTTGTTAGGGACATGAATTGGTAATCTGTAGGGCTAAGTCAAGATTCCCTCTATCCTTATAATAGTACAATCTGGGTAGTACCACACATCCCCCATGGTTTCCATTTGTTTCTTGATAGATGATGTAGTATTGGCATAGGGATGCCTATGATTTAATCATAAATGGCTGGGAAAACACCATCATAAATAAATTGCATGTCGTTCTTGTACTTAAATATATGTAATTTAGATTAATGGTGGGAGTTTGTGGTCCTACCATGAGGGGACTAGTTTCTTATGCCAAGGAAGGTTATAGAGGCTAGGAGGGAATATAAGAGGTAGGAAATCATATAAAATTTCTTGGAGGTCCTTATTTGAATAGCCATGAATTGCTTGGCTAGGAAAAAGCTTACCATGTCTCCCACAGGAGGGGGAAATTTATCTCCTAAAATAAAGTAGACATAAGATACCTAGACTTTATTCACATAAGTAGTGGAAGGGGAACAAAGGGATTTATTTAGAAAGGTCATGGATATCATAATGGCCTCTTTAGATTGGATGATAGTAATTTTTCCATCAGGGCACCTAAAAACATGGGATCCTTAGATTAACTAGGGTGTGAGGATTGAATCGAGGTCATGGGTGTTAGTCCAATCTCTCATAAATGGGAGCTTGAGATGGGGAAATAAAAGCTTATAATAGGTTTCAAATGCCATGGGGGTGATACATGAAACCATTTTTGTGCTTCCATCTTAAATAATCCACTTCCCATCTATTCTACAATACACAAAAATAGGAGCAAGGACATCGATATAATGCATTACCTCTAGTTTTGATATTGCATGGTGAAGGCTTGCCATCTAAATCATAAATATATCATTGTATCTTTGATGTGTAGTAGTTTTTATCCTCTCCTCTTCAGAGATGGGCTATAAATATTTCACAAGGAAGAATAATTCTAACTAGTTCCTAACTCCATGGACATTTAGGGATGCCAAGTCTAGCTTTGTATCCTTGAAAACTCTTTCTTCATTATCAAATGTTAGATAGAGCTCAACTTACATATTTAATTGTTGTTTACCTACTACCATTGATGATAAAAAAATGTCCTCATAGTATTTCCAAGGATTTCTCTAAGGCACTTGTTTCTCAAAGCTTAATTATGCTATCTTGACCAAGTGAAGTTAATTGAGTCAACTTGAATCCTCTTTATAGAGGGTTTAGGGTTTTGAGATTTAATGGTAGATTTATTCAAGTCTTAAATTCATACATGAATTATATTTTATGGGACCTTTTCTTCACAGCCTTTATGTTTTTGAGCTCAGAAGATCTTTGATTTTTCCTTTTTATGCTTACATAGAATCCATGTGGCAACATTCTAGACTTTCATGACAATTTTCATAATTTCCCTTCAGATACTAGTCATTGGATTTTACAAGCCTCTTTTATTTCACTTTATCAAATCAATATCTTGGGTTTAACATGATCCATTGATACAAATATGAGTTCCTTCATTCTTATTAGCTCATCAATTTTTAGGCTCATGGTTATGACATTTGGCACTCTCATAGATCTTTTTATGCTATGTATATGTTTTAGTTTCCATCTTGGTCACACTTTGGCCACATGTCAAGATTTAAAATATTTTAAGTCATCACAATACTTGTGCCATCGGATCAAATCCAGTGAGTGAGTGATCATTGTCGACTTTTATGGGGCCCCTTTGTTGAGTAGAGGTCTTCTCATACCATTGGATCAAATCCAGTGGGTAAGCAATCACCATTGATTTTCATGATGAACCCAATCATTAATTTAACACATTTATTAAGTGGGTCCCTTTAATATTATTATTTTTAGTATCAAGTCACCATGTGTCTACCTCTTGAGGCTTTATATAGCTTTTGACTTTTCTCCCTATGTCTATTGTCATTAGATCAAATCCAGTGAGTGAGTGATCACTGTTGATCCTTTTATGATGTATGTTAATTAAGAGAGATATTTTTGGTTAATACACTCCATTTAATCAAATATGGTGAGTGATCAATCACTATTGGATCCTATAAAGGACATGAGGAATAACCGTTAGGCCCAAGGACATAAATACTTAGGATAGATTATTAAGACTAAGGTCAAGATTAAATATTGGGGCCTTAATATTAATAACCTAGTCTAAGTTATGTGACATTTTAAAAAATGACTACATAAAGAACATTAATTTAGACCCAAGGTAAAATAAAGGGGAAAGGAATGGATAAAGGCTCAGGTCATGTTAAAAAACATGATAAACCCTTTTGTTAACCAATTTACTCAATTGTTCCTACCGATTTGGCTCCTGCCAATATTTGAAAGTAAACTGAAGGCTACCTAGGGTTTGTGAACACCAAAACATAGACATTATAAGGAACCTTCAACAACTTAAGCAACTCTATTAGCTAGATTAGCTCAGAATAAGAGGTTTGTAAAATACATAAATATATTTCATTCATGAGTAGATGATCTTCAAATTCTTTCAAAAGGGACGTCAATGTTCAAATATTTCAAACTTGGATACATAGGTCTCTCAAGGGTCCCCAATTTTTTAAATGAGTGGGGTATGTTGGTCCCAACACAAGCCATAAAAACTTAGGAATATTTTTAGATTGAAACATTTTTCTAGTCATTTCTATGATGGTGCAGTTTTTCCTTTCAACAATACCATTTTGCTGAGGAGAATATGATTTATTAGCTACCTTTAAATATAATAATTAATGAAAAAAAATCAAATTATTTACTGATATATTCATCACCATTATCAGTTTTTAATAACTTAATAGAAAAATTAGATGCATTTTCAACACTAACTTTAAATTCTTTAAATTTAGACAATACATTAAATTTAACTATAATGAAAATGATCATATCATTCTAGTTTAATCATTAATAAAAGTAATAGAATACAAATAAATATTAAGATATATAACTTCAAAATATCTTACAACATCACTAAGAATTAATTCTAAAAAATGTGAAGAATTTGCATCATGATTCTTGTGAAAAGGGTTAGTATGTTACTTACCACATAAGCAACCCTCACAAATTTCATGATGAGAGAGGATAAAAGGAAGTCCAAAAACAAGATTATTTAAATGAATATTATGTAAACTTATAAAATTAACATGTCCTAATCTTTCATGGCATAATTGAGATTTATTCTTACTATGAGATGAAAGAAAACATGTAGAAGGAGAGAAGATATATAAACTATTATTTTAAACACCTTTAAAAATCAAGGAACCAAATTAATTTATAATTGATCAAATATTTTTAATCAATGTTATAATGAAATTATCATTTCTATGTTTAGAATAAGATAACAAATTCTTTTGAAGCTTAGGTAAATAGAAAACATCATTGATAACAACATTTGAAAACTAGTTGCATCTAAAAATGAATTATCTCTTAAATAAATTATTTCATAGATATCTCTAGAATCACACATAATATTATATAATCAAGTCATATATGCAATGTACCACTATCTAAAATCTACTAATTTTAATTTGAAACAAATAAAGCAACATATAAAGTAATAATATTCTGATCCTGATTGTTAGTCTGATTACAGTTTTGATTAGATTTATTTTCTTAGTTATTTTTAGAAGATTGATTGTTAATTTTATCATTATTTTTATAACAAGTTTATCTTTTATGATCAAATTTATCACATAAATTATAATTTACATTAAACTTAGGTTTATAATTCTTATTACTAGATTTTTTATTCCCATTTTTGCCTTTAGTAGAATTAGGGTTAGATTTTTGATTTTTATTATTATCAGAAACATTATTTAAGGTGAGAAGTGCTTGAAGGACATTCTCTTTAGAATCAAAATTGGTCATAACTTGCTCTTCTTGAATCATGAGAATAGATAAAGTGGTGAGTTCAGGGATATCTTGTTCAGTTTGATACTTAAAATTCAAAATTAAATTAAAATTTATAATTTTTTCATAAATATTAAATTGAATGATAAAATAAATCAATTGATCCTAAATCAAATTACAATTACATCCATCTAACTGAGCTTTAATATTTTTTATTTTAGCAACAAAATTCACAAATTTCTCATCACCTTTCATAAGTGTAATTAGTAATTCAAGGATTAACTTAATAATATTTGAGAGATGAGTGCCCTCATACATGGATTTAAGGAGTTTTCAAGCATAACTATAAGACTCCTGATTACTGATGTAGAGAAAGAATTCATCCTCACACTCTACAATATAATGGACATAGCTTCTTGTGATCTCTATTGAAATGCATTGGTAAATTTAGGGGTCACATGTCATCTAGAAGGGGTGTTTTTAGTCCCAATGACAATATTCTACAACTTTTAATCCATAAATTCAATTTTAACATCAATTTTATATATGTTATATAAGCATTTGAAATTTATCTAAAAAAAAATGAGGTGAAGCCATAGCTTCCCTTTAAATAAGATAGTAAAAAAATACTTAAAATGAAACCTTTTAGTGTGAATTTTAACTTAATTTGATAGTAAAACAAATTTTAAAGTGCAAACACACAATAATTGTTCAATTTAGTGATAAAAATTTATGAAATATTGTGATAAAAAGGTGTCACAAGTGTCATAAAAATACACTAATATAAGAACTATTTAAAAAATCAATCTTTTTGAAAAGTCTTTCCACTTTTTTCCAAAATTAAGTGATTCATACATGTAAACATACTTAATTACACAATTTAGATGCCAAATAATGTAAAAATTTGATTTAAAATTGCAGTAAATTAGGTGTCAAAAGAGTCATACTCAGAACAACCACCTAGACACTATTACTAAAAAAATTATAAAAACTTTAATAATATGTTTCAAAATAAAAATTGGGCCATGTAGATGTATCTATAAGGTGCTAAAACCTAGGGATTGACTGGTTACATGACCATGTTTGAAAAAATGTTTACTAGTCTGAATGTCGAAACAAGTTTGACAGGTCAACCAGGGTTTTTAATGTGTGAGAAGTTGGCACACAAACTCAAAAATAGAATTCAAATTAAATTAAATTTGATCAAATTCAAAATTAAAAAAAAAATATTTTAGGGTTTTTGAACACTAGACCTCCCAAACTACAAGCTTTTAGCAAAATTATTACTACCAACCCTTCTAAAATATTTTTATTAAACTTTTGCATGCATTAGATAATATTTAAATCATTTTTTTAAAAATTCAATATATAAAAATATATATATTTATATGTATATATGTATTTATATTAAATGCATGTTAGATTTTATATGTGTGTGTGTATACACACACACATATAAAATCTAATGTGCATGTAATACACACACACACACACACACACACACACACACACACACACACACACACACACACACACACACACACACACACACAAAAAAAAAAAATCTAACGTGCATGCAATAATTTAAAAAAAATAAAAAAAATAGTTATTTACCTCGTTAGTAAAAAATAATTAAATAATGGTAGGGTCTAAGTTTGCATAAAAATTTGAGAATTAAAAAATAAATCATTTTTAACTAAATATCCAAACTATATAAAAAAATACCTTTATCTACAAATGGAAGAATGGTGCTTAGGTAGAGTTTTGGGTGTCCAAAAAATTTTGTACAGGCCCCCAAACAATATAAAAATTTACCTTTCCTCTTGAAAATAATAGAGGATGCCAACCACATCTTCAAATTTTGATTTTTGACACAAAAATCATATATTTAAAACACCCATATTGAATTATGGCACCCCAAGTGAAGGAGAGAAGCTCACAAAAAATTGAATAAGGCTTTAGAGACCTCTAAAATTTACCAATCCTCTTGATTTTTCTTACTGAAGATGAAAGAAACTTAAAAATTGAATTTTGGTTGAGAAATGAATTTTACAAGCTTTCAAGGTGCATAAAGGTGTCCCACGTAGATAAAACATTCCAGGTGCTTGAGAAAGGCTTCTCAGGCTCTAGAGATGCTTTTAAGAGGTTTATCACATATGATATGACTTTTTAAATCTAAAAAATAACCTAAACGAAAAGATTTTTTTCTAATTTATTTTATCCCTCTAGACTTTACTTTGTCATACAAGCTTGAAATAAATTAAATTTACTTGAATAAATATAATTACACCTTACTTGTTAATCATATTCATCCACTAGGTTCTGAAACCATTAAGAGATTCATGTACCAATGAAAATACACAAAAAATATATAATGAATAATAATAATCAAAGTATGTACATAGGTCAATTGAACACACCATAAAGATTTAGGTGGGAAAACCTCCAATGGAGGTAAAAAATCCATAGTGATTATTCAATGTAGAAATAATTCTTCAATACATAAAATCTTCTCAATCTCAGAAAAGTATTTGCCACACACAAATACAATATTCTTCACAAAATCTCATGAAAAATAAAAATCATTGTGTTTAAGATATGAATTTACAATAGGGGTAAACCCTATTTATAATATTCATGAGGGGAGGTAACCATTATAACCAATGGTCTCATATTTTTTTCAATAAACATTTAATTACATTGATAATTATTAAACAAATATAATTTAATTATTTATTTTCATGAGATTTTTGCCTCATGTAAATAAATAATAAATTATTATTATTTATTTAACTTTCAAGGTAATCTAAGGGTGAATAAAACACCACTTAGTCATTTATTGCTCTAACTTTTCAATACAACATAAAATCTCTCCTCATCCATAATCACTAGTGTTAGCATATAGAATATAATTTTCTATTAGAAGAGAATATAGAGATGGTAAAAATTGTACTTTATCCTTTAACCTTTGAACTGCTTGGGTTAATCCATATATCTAGACACATTTCTTATAAATCTTGTAAAATAACTTTATCATTTACTAAATCTTCATAAAACTGTTAATATAATTGAGCATGCCTAAGAATGTTTGAAATTATTTTTAATATAATATATCAAGAAATTAGAATACCTTTTATTTGATATGTGACTAGAATTCAATCTAACTATTTTTCCCCACTATTTCCAAGAAGTTATAATCTTGCTGACATAGCTATAATTTGGTGCTTGATAGAACTAAATTGATTCTTTGGTAATTTGATAGAACATTTGGAAGTGTTGTAGATGATGTTCAAGAGATTTAATATATATCAAAATATCATCTATGTAGATACAAAGAAAATCAGAGGTATTTTTAAATATGGAATCCATATGAACTTGGAAGTAAGATTGAACATTCATTAATCCAAAAGACATAACATTCAATTGAAATGTCCAAATGGGTAACTAAATGATGTCTTTAGTTTATTAGTTTTGACCCTTATCTGATATAATCTTGATTTGTAGTCAAATTGAGAAAGATATTTACATTTTGTAAATGTATATAAGATATAAGTCTTATCTAGAATATGATAAGGGTATGGCTATGTAACAACATTTAATGATATGTAATTAATGACCATTACCCCCCTCTTTTCTACTCTAAATGTTTATTGACCATGAATGCATAACAATAAAAGGAAGATGGTGATTCAATAAATTTATGGTCAAGGAGATCTTTGGTTGCCTTTTTCATGTCATTGTAATAAGCTACTAGGATAGGAATATATTTTCCAATCTTCATCATTTTGTTTATCTTGATTTTGATTTTGATTTTTTCATCTTCTTTTGCTAGAATGTTTGAGGTATCTAAACATATTTATTCTTTGATTAATTATCTTATTTTATTGATTTATTCTAAAATGGTGTTGGGAAATAAAAGGCTCATGGTTGTAGGAAATTATTTTGTGGCATATTGTAATCAAGGAGTTTTTACCCTTTCTTCATTTAGAGTGAAAAATACATGCTTAGGAGTACTACCATATGGGGAGTAAAAGTCTATAAAAGATCCTCCTATCTTAATATCAACATGCATATGATTATAGTGGAATAAATCATAGACAAATTCTTTTCCTTGGATCCTCAAAGATTCTTGATGCTTATAATATCTATATTTGAAAGAGTTTCCTTGAAAATCAAGGGATTCATATACTTGATCATTTTTTAATGTTTCCTAGTTATCTATAATAATTTATTTTTCAAAAGAGTGAGATGTTCTTGTATCAACTTGAGGATAAAAAAATATACCCTTGATTTATATATTAATTAAATGGGCATACCTTCCATTTAAAATTTGATTTATATGCACAACCTTAGGTTATTTAACAACATGGACTATAGTGAAAACAAGTATTTGACATGTCAGATCTTGTAAAGAAACATTAAAGAATTATTCAATAGCTTCATCTAGTTCTAGAAATCATTCAATATTAATTTCTTCTTCTGGTTATTTTATGTTGTAGTTGTTTCTATTATATTCTTCTTCAAAATAATCTTCTTCAAAAAATTCCTCATTATCATATGGATCATGAGATTTATTTAAAAATTCACAAGGAAAAGTAAGTCTAAGAGAATGTTTGGGCATTTTTTTTGGTATAAGACATTGAAACTTATTAATAATCCATGCATCACTTGTCTTGAAGGAATGGTCAAGGTGGATGGTTTGTATCTAACATTTTGGAATTGTGGTAGGAATATATTGAATTTAGGCTAAATACTTTTTCCATAATTTTTTTTGACAAATATTGTTCATGTGTTTTTTTCTTGGGTTGTTTAGAGTTTCCTTCATCATATTGATTTCTTGGATATTGCATGAGAGTGGTTTCTTCTAGATCATTAGCAAAACTAAAAATATCTTTACTGTCTTCTTTTGAGGAAGGGTATTCTTATAAAATTGGTTCAAAAATATTCATGTACCATGGGTTTATGGGTATATAGGATCTTATCATCATAGTTAATGATGAAAAAGATGGATTAGACTTGATTGGTTTGGATTTGAGTCTAGATTCTTTTTCAGAATCATTCAGTCTATAATTGGTTCTAAAATCAATAGATATAGTTCTGGAGTAAATTAGTTCTTGATTTAAGCTGGGCTTGGAGTTTTTCTTGTTCATTTTTAATATGATTATCTTTTTATATGGTTTATATCCATGACAAACTATTTTCTAGTAGAGATATTTTATCATCAAAATGATCTATTTTATCTCTAATTGAGTGAAGCATATTAAGAGAAGAATATGTGTTTTTATTGATGACACCAATAGATTAATAGATTTGTAGTATATAGACAATAGATTTATAAATATCTTGGATATAGGTGTATATTATACCAATATTGTTATTATATTGAGAAATATATTTGTTGACTAACTATACTTGTCCTAGGACAAAAATAAGATTACTTAATGTTTCACTTACAATATTATTGATATATTGAGTATGAATAAGCAATTGCTTAAGGTTTTGGACATCTTTTCATAGATCAACAAAATTATTTTGGAAATAGGCATTATATATAGGAATATAATTTTAGTGCTTATATTCTCCTGATGTCTCACTTTCAGAGGAATTAGAGGGTTAAAAAGCATATGAAAAATAATAAACTTTCCCTTTTGTTTACTTATGCCATCCTTTATGTGGTGGCCATCTTCCTCCTTTATAAAAGGTTATACCATTTTATTGATATAATTCTAAAGTGTTTTATTTATGTAGAGATGACATAGTTAAAGCTAATGTGATGTTCATACCTTGTAGTTTCCTTCTTGAAATAATATTTCGCTTGTTGGTTTTTGCCTTGACAGATATGTCACATACTGAGTGAATGTCTGCTCTTTTCTAAAATTTGCCATTGTTTTTTTCACAAAGTATTGCAGTAGACATGTATGTTGATGGTGTTTACTATGTGAGATCCAAATAATAACCAATGTTTGTAAAGATAAAAAATGTCATAAAAAAGGTGCTCAATCCCTAGGGGGAGTTTAATAGACAATAATAATCAAGTTAATCATGGTGAATACTAACTTTGGTAGATTGAAAAGAAATTTACAAATGTTTAAAATTATATGACATATAATTTCCACCACATTTTTTTAAGAATATGGATTTGATACCACTAATCACTAACTAGGATATGCATGATAACTTGTGCAAGGAGGTGTGTGCATGTAAAAGTTGTCATGTTCTATCAAATTTACTTAAAGCCCCACATGGCTGTTGTAGAATTAATTATCTTATTTCACTATACCATAGAAGATGCATAAATTATATGCATTCCACTTACAAATGTGGATGGGAAAATTGGCATTGGTAAATGGTCTCTTGGAAAGTAATGGCTACAAGGTGATGGTTTTGAATGTCAATCCAACCATTTGAAAATATTTTGAATTTTGAAGGAAAAACCATGGATAAAGAACAAAATGGATTGGATAAATTATGTATTAGTTTTAATTTGATAGTTTGGTAATTTTAGTGGATAATATTATTGATGAATCAAAGTTGTGAGGTGTTGTATAAGGTTAAAGTGTATATAGAGCTTGAAATATGACTATACAAGGGTAATAAATTGTTAAGGTGATATTATTTTCAAAGATTTTTATATATTGTTGGATTCAGGATCAAGGTAGATCTAGTGAGGAAAGTATCCACAAAGATATTATGTGGTTTCTATGCATTTCGTTGATGACTTCATTGTTTAACATGAATATTATAAATTTTCATTACATTTTTGGAATTTAAGAGGAATTTAAAAAAAATGTATTCATTTATAATTATAAAATGAGTCCCTTCGATGGCTCTAGGATTTTTTCTAATTAAGTTTTGATGTGTAGTTCCATTACTGTCAGTACTTATTTTTAAACTTTGAATCAATGTTTTTCTATGAGATTATAATTCATTTATTTTATGCACAACATATTCAAACCATTTTGATTAGGTCCAATGGTTGGTTTATGCACACTACTTTGTTTGTTTTACCCTGTTGGTCCTAATATTTTGTTATTTAAGGAAGCATTACTCAAAATACTTATGGGTTGAAATACCTAGTTTGTTGATTCCCTTATAGGATTTTTTGGATGAAAAACACATGGGAAGGTTTATTTGTTAACCACATAACCATTTTTTCTTGGCCTAAATACACAAACAAGTGTATTGAGGTGGATTTGACTAAATATTTGAAAGTAACCCTATATCATAGTTTAACTACTCACTGAATACTCACCATTTTTATCCCAAGGGAATTTTCACCACTTGAATAAATGAATTTACTTGGGGTGAGTTTTAACATATAACTCGTGGTGAGTACTTGGTGAATTTGAGCATATAACTCACCATATGTGGTTTGACATAGTAAAAATGTTACATTCAATTCTTTTTATGTCCACACACCTACCCATTTTCATCACACAATATTTGAGCATCCTTTAAGTGAATTGGAGGGAGTTTATAGTGGATTTATAGATCATATTTGAGAAATTTTGATTTCTAGACTAGTTTTTTCCCCTAAGCATATAAATTATTTATAAAATGATAATATCAGTTTTTTAAACATAATTAATAAATTTGCATGCATTTCACTCAATTCCCATAATTTTTATTCATGATTTATGCTAGTTTTTCATATTTATGGGTTAAATTATTTATTTTTTCCATGTAAATAGACTTTAAGATTAAGAAATTTGTTTAAATTTTATTTTTTGGTATTTAAACATGCTATAGTTTATCCTAAAATGGCATCCATTTTTGCATCAAGCTAAAAATTAGCAAGTGGAAGTCATCTCGCTAGAAGTTATTCTATCACTTTAAAGTATGCTTTAGTTAAACTATACCAGAGGAGTGTGATTTTCAAATTCTAATCAAAGAAGGTTTTTGAGGAATCAATCACCTCAAATATAATATCAGATTAATTAATTTCTATGACATCATGTCATGTCCAAAGTCCATGAAAGAGGCAAAATGAGAGATGCATACAACATTTGCATTGTTGGGTGAGATGAAACTAAAGAGAGAAAAGGTTCAATAAACCATAGTAGTAATTATTATCAACCAAATTTTCACCCTAATGATGGATTCTATAGCCTCATTAAATTTATAATAACATTGAAACACCTCATATGTTGTGGGTAACACTTCTTACAGGCGAGTCTTTAGATTATGGGCTAGCTCCCATAAAAAACATCTATAACTAAACACTAACCTACTTGATTTGAAGTAAAAATGATATAATGGTATTAAAAATAATATAAAATAGGTGATGCATCGATATAAACTCCACAATCCTATTTGAACCTGATCTATGGAAGACAACTTAAAAACTGATCTAAAAACTCAAGGTTCTCCTAAAAAAATTGTTTCAATATGAAGGTAGAATATAATGTATCTCTTAAGGTGGATGACTAATAGATATGATATTAGAAAAAAATAACCCTCTTATACACTTTAAAGCACATCATGAGACCTATTAGAAAATAGATCACTTGCACAAAGCATGGAAGAGTGAGATGAATGCAAGGAAAAATAATTATCACTTGTCATCCAATAAGAAAATAATTGACACACTTATGAAATAATTTGAGAATATAAACCATATTTAAATATTTATTCCAAAGGAAAAATAATTATTCAACTCGGTAGGGCTTCTCCATACCAAATGTGGATGTCATACAATGCCTAAAAGAAGCAGCTTATATATAGAAATGAAGAAGAAAGAGAGAGGAGCATGGAAGAGGGAGATTTACAAGTGTCTCTCAAGAGATATAAAAAAAAGGAGTTATAAAATGTTTTAAAAAGTATCTAAATACACGTGTTCCTCATATGAAGATGATTCATCATCCAAATGGCATAGGAGTTTAATTGCTTGCTTGACACCTTGGTCATCTTCTTCAAAACTGCTCTTCTTTGCATATGAGGAGTGAAAAATGGTCTTATTCATAATTATCTCACAATTAATACATTAAAACCTTATATTTTACATCTATCCTACATTTTTAAACTCCCTTTCTTTTATATTTTATGGTTAATCATCACATAACTCCTTAGGGGTCAAAAAACTCCATCTTCTATACCTAGCCTTGTCCAAATAGCTCAAAACTTGACTTCTACTTCATCAAGACAATATATTTTCATGAAAGGAATTAAAATACATTATAATACTTGAATAAATACATTTTATTTCATGGAACAACCCCTAAGAATCCATCTTGCACCTTATGCTCTTATTTCACCTCAATTTCTTATAGCCCTAAAATCATATAAACCTCCTTGTGTAGGATAGTGTACAGATGGTAATGATAAAAAAAGTATATATTTTAGGACTTATTATATATTTACAAATCCAAGATAAGTTTTAGGTCATGAGAGTGAGTGGAAGTATCTTTTTTCTATTGTTTTCTTCTTTTAATTAGACCTCAATTAGGCCTCCTTACCTAAAAGGTTGAGTTTATACTATAGACTTATTAAATACATGTGAAACCACCAAAAATAATGTGATTTAATTTATCCATACATCACCAACAACCATGCAAAATTTGAGGTCTTGAGACCCTATGGAAGTGTGATAACCATGAAATGGTCTAAAAAACTAGCCCTTTTTAAGTCTATTTCAGACTTCCTTGAAAACCTAGACCTATAGGATCACTTCCATGGTGTCTTGTACATATTATTTGGCTTAGATAGGTATAATAAATCCCAAATCACCTCTTCAAATAGTTTTCAAGTGTTTAATTATTCAAAACCTTGCATTTCACATTAAATCCTTGTAAAACATAACATTAATTACAATCTATACAATTATAAGTACCAAAAAATTCATGATGAAAACCTAATTGGAGTGATCAATGATTTTTAGGAGGTTTCAAAAGCAATTCAAATCATCTCATGTACTTTGGAGGACATTCTCTCATATCAGGTCCTTACTAGGGTTTTAAGAGGGTCAAATGACTTAGATTATTAACAATTGTTCATAAACCCTGCGACCTTAATCCCTAAACCAATACCACAATTTTCAAGTGTATTATCCCACTCAACTTTCCATAGGAGTGAAATATTCCATGCATCATCTTAGTATAGATCCACGTGCAAGAAGTTGCCTCTCAAGTTGAAAATAGGCCATTAAAGAGTGGTTTGAGTTCTTAGCCTTTGTTCATAGATGTCATAGACCTAAACCAACAAATGATGCTAGGATATTAAAGTATGAAAACCTATTTATCATCCATGAAATTCATTTTATTCCATGCATAGGATCATGGTCTTACTTATATGCAATAAAAAATGCATCAGATCCACAAATCAATCCTAGCTTGGAGAAGATAGATCCTACTTACACTTTTGATTGGGGATACATTAGATAATTAATAGCATGAACAATATGTGGATCCACTATACCTAATGAGGGGATATATTATCACAATAATATCACTAGGGAAGGTTCCAAAGTTTCCAATCAAGCAAAATCATGCAATAACCCTAACTAAGTCTTGGCCAAAGGTGTTTTTCAAGAGGTTGTTATGGTTTTTAAGGATAACTAAGAAAGGCCAAAGCATCCAAAAATTCTCCACAAGACTAGATTATTCTCAAAATATAAATCTTAAGCTAAGACTGTTCAAGTAGAATAGTGGAAAAGTAGATTGTAAAAAAGCACAAATGAATAATAACTCTTGATGTCTCTCTAATAATGAAAAAATGGATGTGTTTATATAGGAAGATATAAAAATAAACCCTTACAAAAGTTTCAACTGACAGGATCAACCCAGTAGACCTATTATTATTATCAAAAACTCACTAGGTCATGGACTAGGTCAGCCAAGATCTGACTTAGACCCTGAATGAGTTTCACCAATAAGAGTATAAGGTCAACCCAGATGACCTAGTCATGTCAATTTTTGAAAGGGGGTTTAGGTTAGGAAAATAGGTATGAAAGGTGGTAAATTACTAGAGGAGTGTGCAAAAGAGGAGTAATAGATTAGGTTAATGTTTTTAAAAGCTGGTTGGATTGGTAACAAGTAAAAATAAGGGTCAATAATCTTGTAAAGCACCGATAGTTTTCCCACCCCAGTCTCAATACACCCCTTAGGGTGTGAACTTAGAGAGATTGAGAATTTATGGGTTTTTGTAAGATAGAAAGCATCAGTAATTGATAAAAGTTAAAAATATTATGCACATACATATGCCCTAATTGAATCTCATCATTTGCCACTCAGGTGTAACATGGGATGGTGCTACAAGAAATAACATAGTAACACACAACATTGAGGCTAAACAAGTTGCAGTATTTTAAAGCAAATATAATTAAAAATAAGACAAAAAAATATATAACTAAAAAGTAAAATGTATGTGTACCTTGACTTACCTTTATTGCTACATGGTTGTTTGATATGTTTGTAATTTTGATTATGGAGGGTACAAAGACTGATTTCAACAAACCCAAGAATACAAAACTAAAGATAAAAAAAAAAAAAATGCAGGAAAGCCAACATAATTTGTGATATGTGTATGGGACATAGTTGGAAATTTGGCAAGTAGGGTGATAAGTGATATGTTAGACCAAATGACTAAGGCAAAATTTAGAGTAAATTGGGTAACCAAATAGCCAAGGCTAATAAAGACTAAAAAACTCAAATAAGTAAACCTTAAGTAAGAAAGGAAAAACCAACAAGTTAAACCAAGGATACATGTCAAAAATATGGTAATAAAACATCAATATGAAAGTATTAACAATCCTTACTTAAATAAGTATGGGCAAGTAAAAATGATAAAACAACATTGATGAGGGAGCAGTAACAATCCTTACTCAATCATCAATGCTAAAAGGTGCATAAAAGGGAAAACAACATTGGTGAGTGAGAATTGAAAAACTAACCTCACTCAATAATGGAAAAAGTACAATAAAATAGAAATAGACTCATTTGTCTTAAAAAAGGATGGTATAAAAATGATAAATGGTAAAAGAAAAACAAAGTATGTCTAGAAATCTAGAGCCATGGTGTAAAGAAAGTGATCTATAGTTACTCAAATAGATTGTTCTGTTCTAAGGATAAATAAACTAAAATAGAGTAATGCTAGCATGTTTTTTAAGATGTGAAGAAGAAGGAAGTATAGAAGAAGGAAAACATATTTAGAATCACACATGTTTGTCAAGGGGGGAAATTAAATGGGTGGAGGGGAGAATGAAAGAAAAACCAAGGTAGAGGAATTATTTATCGAAGTCAAAACACTCATATTAGGTTTATTAAAATAATATAAATTTTGACCTTAAGGACTCTAAAGAACTTCTCTTAGCCACACAAGTCTTAACTCAACAAATTAAGTATGTAGATCATCCCATGAATACTGTATGCATGAAAATTAAAATAGACCTACCTTTCCACAATGTGTTCCTCATTTCTTAAGACCCCTTATAGAGCCATTGATCTACTGCAAAGATTGGATACTTGTATGAAAAAGTAGGCATCACTATAGAGTTTATTGAATTATCCAATTCCAATCTACTAGACTACCACACCCCAATGGACCTTGGTTCTATTGTGAGGCCAAATGTGGAGTTTGAGCTTTGAATGGAGATAGGAGATGTGCTTGTAATCATGTCTTTTAGTGTGAATTTAAATTTTTGAAAATTGTATGTTGCATTTTGTATATCATTGCCTTTTGTTTCAAATGATTTGGATTTTAACTTTCTTGATGGATTTTTGTATTCCTCCTCCATATGGATTTGGAAAACCAAACATGGATGATAAATATGACTTTAATTTAAATACTTGAGACTTGGTTGCTAAGAGAGAGAACTTAGAGAGCATGGTGTCAAATAGTCTCATAAATCCATGTGAAATAAAAGTGTTATCTTGAATTTGACCTTGTTTTATCCAATGTGGAGTGAAAGGAAAGGAAATTAAGAGGAATGAAACATGAAAAAATTTGAATTACTTCAAATCACAAAAAAATGGGACAAAGAGCGAAAGAGAAAAGGATACATTGACAGTAAAATGTGATTCCTTATCATAATAATGATGGAAATAGAGGAAAACATGTTAACATAGGTTGTTATGCAAATTCCATCTATCAAAAGAAGCAAAGGCTAAAGCTTGAGAATAATGATCAATAACTTGTAATCATTCTCAAACATATTCTAGAAAAGGAATGATAAGATGGGGATTTTATGAGGAAGTTCAGGTCCTATCCATGGTCTTACACTAAAACTCATAAAATAAAAACCCAAGGGTGTGTATAAATCATGTGAAAAAAATAAATGAGATAAGAAAAAGATGGTATTTCTGAAGAAGACTATGTCCTATCCATGGTATTACACTATAACTCACAAAAGAGAAAATCTAAGGGGTACTAAAAAGTGTAAAAAGGTATGAAAAAAAAAGAGGATAAAAGGGTATCATGAGGAAGACTGAGTTCTATCTACAGTTTTACAATGTAACTCATGAGAAAAAGGGAAACCAAAAGATAAAAAAGGAAGGACTAAGGTTATGAAAAGAGAGGACTACTACAAAGGGTGAGACCCATGCAAGTAACATGAAGGAGATCAACATCATGGAGGTGATCTTCACATAATTCTTCATTGGGTATGATAGTATGAAGAGAGATACAAAGAGGGAAGCTTAAATTCTAATGGAAGGACTCACTCAAAACCATAGACTAGAGAGAATGGCATTGCCCTAGTGGCAATATGTATGTTTATGCAATAGGCCCAAAGAGTAGGATGGGGTTGAAGGTGCCAATTCATGTGGGTGTCATGAATTATCTTTAGGATAATTTTATTGGTGGCCTTAGCTTGGAAATTACATTATGGATGATAGGGTGTGGAAAATTTATGTTTGATTTTAAATTTGGCACAGATTTCTTTGACATCTTTATTTTTGAAAATATCACCATTATCTGAAATGACAGTATGAGGGACACCAAAGTAGAAAATGATTTGATTAAGGATAAATATGGAGATGGTGGTAATAGTGATATTAATAAGGGGCACATCTTCAAACTACTTGGTAAAATATTTTGTGGCTATGATTATAAAGACATGCCCATTTTGAGATTGAGGTAATTTTCCTATGAGATCTAATCCCCACATGAGAAATGGCTAGGGAGATTTGATAGTTTGAAAATAAAATGAAGGTAAATGAATTAGATCATCATGAAGTTGACAAGGAGTACAATTTTTAGCAAATTAAAATGACATCCTTTTCAAGATTAGGCCAAAAGTATCCCATACATAGGCATTTTCAAACTATAGCATGTCCGCTACAATTGCCACCGTAAATGTCCCCATGTGCTGTTAAGGTGTGGAGCTAAAAGCTTCACCAAATGAATGAGTTTGATAGTTGCAGGTTTACACAGTCACCGGTGTTGGTCAGGAGCGACCAACGTCAGTCAGAAGCAGACCAGGAGATGCCGGCATCGGTCATGTATCGGCCGATGTCGGTCATAGGCAAACAGGCAGGAACTGACGTCGGTTACATGTGCATCCAAAAAGCTATTTCCATGGACAGAATAGATTGTTTGCATGTTAGAATTAAGTGATAGTCTTAAGTCTGCATCTCTATTATTAGTAAGACTATTTTAGAGCCCTTGTTTAAGAGGCATAACTATTGGTTGTAAATGCATGCTCATGTTTCCTAATTATTATATAATAGGATAGATCTTCTTAGCTTATTATATGATTAGTGTTGAACAGTATAGAATTGTATATGTGAATCATTCTAGGTTGTTGGAGTTGATTGTACTTGAGAGAGAGAGATCTTGAGAGAAAGAGATCTAGAGAGAGATTTGTACATCTAAGAGAGGTGTGGAAGAAAAGAAGTTTCTTCAATTGTATTCCTTCTGTGAAGAGTTTAATACAAGTTTTTAGGGTGGTTTCTTGTATCTCTTCTTCTTGCTATATTTTTGATTCTAGTTACTTATCTTTCTAGTTTAATTCAGCATTTATTGCTTTCATAGTGTAATCAACATTGTTGGTTGATCCCCAACAAGTGGTATCAGAGCTCAAGTTCACTAACAGGTGGTTCAGATTTGTGTAGTGTGTATTAATTATAGGTTACTCACAGAGGTTTTTGTAGGGATTTCTGTTTGAGTGGGAGAAGCAATGGCAGAAGAAAGTAAACTGAGAATGGAGAAGTTTAATGGCAAGAATTATCAACATTGGAGAATGCAGATAGAGGATTATCTGTATCAGAAAGATCTATACTTACCGTTAGGTGGGGTTGTAAAGAATCCCAAAGACATGGATGATGAAGAATGGGAAGTTCTTGATAGAAAGGCTCTGGGGTCTATAAGACTGAGTCTGGCATCTACTGTGATATCTAATTTATCACAGGCAAAGACAATGGTAGAGTTGATGACTACTTTAGCAAATTTGTATGAAAAACCATCAGCTTCTAATAAGGTATATCTTATGAAGTAGTTATTTAATTTGCGTATGCAGAAAGGTGGATTTGTATCTAATCATCTAAATGATTTCCATGGAATTGTAAATCAATTAAGTTCAGTCAATATTGTGTTTGATGATGAAATTAAAGCTCTTTTAATATTATTTTCTTTGCCTGAAAGCTGGCATAGCTTGGTAATGGTAGTTAGTAATACTGCATCTGCTTCAAATATTTTAAAAGTAGAGGATGTTGTTAGTGTAATCTTGAATGAAGAAATTCGTAGGAAAAGCACAGAGGAAACATCAAGGAACGCTTTGAGTTTTGAGAGTAGGGGAAGGTAAAAAGAGAAGAGCAAGAGGAAATCAAGGTCTAAGTCAAAGGTGAGAGGTAGATCCAAATCTAGAAATGGTAGGAGGCCACAATGCTGGAATTGTGGAAAGATAGGGCACATAAGCAAAGAGTGCTGGTCAAAGCCTAAGGAGGACAATCAACATGAAGGTAAAGAAGAAGCAAAAGTTGCAGGTATTGCATAAGATGCTCTTATATTTTCTTTGCATAATAATATAGAATCTTGGGTTTTAGATTCTGGTGCATCTTTCCATGCAACCCCTAATAGAGAATATTTTAGTGACTATGTCCATGGAGATTTTGGAATAGTATATTTAGGGGATGATGAGCCTTGTAAAATTATTGGAAAAGGAAAAGTGTAGCTAAAAATGCAGAATGGCAACACATGGGTGTTGAGAGATGTTATGCATGTTCCCAGCTTGAACAGGAATTTGATTTCTACAAAAAAGTTAGGGGATGAGGGTTGTACAATAACTCTCACAGCTGAATCTTGGAAGGTGACCAAGGGTGCACTTGTAATGGCCAGAGGTAAGAGAGTAGGTACTCTCTATTTATGTAATTGTGTTACTAATAATTCTCCTTTTGTATTATCTACTTCAGATGTGGATGCAAAATTGTGGCACTCTAGGCTCGGCCACATGAGTGAGAAGGGAATGTCCATTCTTAAGTCAAAAGGTAAGCTTTCAGATTTGAAAATCATAGACTTGGATTTTTGTGAGCATTGTGTGTTTGGAAAATAGAAGAGAGTGAGTTTTCTTAAGACTGGGTCAACAAAGAAGAAGCATAAGTTGCAGCTTGTTCACACAGACGTGTGGGGACCAGCTCAGGTTGCTTCTATTAGAGGATCACAGTACTATGTTTCGTTCATATATGATGCTACAAGAAAGGTATGGGTCTATTGTATTAAGAAGAAATCTGATGTATTTGAGACTTTTAAGATTTGGAAAGCTATGGTTGAGAATGAAACAGGTAGAAGATTGAAGTGCCTGAGATCTGACAATGGTGGTGAGTTTTGCAGCTATAAGTTCAACTGGTATTGTTATATGCATGGAATACATAGGCAAAGGATGGTTCCAAAGACACCTTAACAAAATGGATTTGTTGAAAGGATGAACAAAATAATCATGGAGCATGAAAGGTGTATGAGATTGCATGCTGGTTTGCCCTTAGAGTTTTGGGCAGAAGCTGTTGATACTATAGTGTACCTGATTAATAGAGGACCCTCTATAGCTCTGGATGGTGGAATTCCAGAAGAGGCATGGATAGGTAAAAAGGTATATCTCTCATTTCTCAAAGTTTTTAGTTGTGAAGCCTTTGTGCATGTTGATAAGGAAAATAGAAAGAAGCTAGATGCTAAGTCTATGAGGTGCACATTTATTGGCTATGGCTTTGATGATTTCAGATTCAGGTTTTGGAATCTAGGAACTAACAAAATAATTAGGAGCTGTGATGTTGTTTTCAATGAAAAAGTGATGTATAGTGATCAGCTAAAGAAGCTGAATCAATTTGGGTAGAGCAATGGAGAATTGGACGAGGTGACAGTCTAAAATGAGCTCACGGGAAAAATTAATCACAGACAAGAAAACACAGAGACCGACATTGGTCAGGCAGGAACTGACATCGGCAATACAGGAACTGATGTTGGTCATACAGTGACCAACATTAGCTAGGAAGGAATCGACGTCGGTCAGGGAGAACCGACGTCGGCCAGTAACAGGCCTAGAAGTGATCGAGGTCGATCACTATCAGAGAATTTGGGTGGATAGCGTGTTGTGAATGAGTCTCAGATGCCTATCAGGAGGTCAGAAAGGGTAAGTAAACCTCCAATTTGATATTCCCCTTCATTATTCTATTTATTGTTAACTGATGGTGGAGAACCAGAGAGTTTTGATGAAGCAATATAGGTGGAATCTAAGAATCAGTGGGAGCTAGGCATGAATGAGGAGATTGATTCCTTGAGAGAGAACCAAACATGGGATTTGGTTGAGTTGCCAGTAGGAAAGAAGACATTGAAGAACAGATGGATCTATAGATTGAAGGAAGGTGAGAATGGACATATGAGATATAAGGCCAGGTTGGTAGTGAAAGGATTTGCACAAAAACCAGGTATTGATTTTGGTGATATTTTTTCTCCTGTTGTTAAAATGACTTCTATACGGACTGTACTATCTTTAGTTGCTATTGAGGATTTGTATCTTGAGTAGATTGATGTTAAGACATCATTTTTTCATAGAGATTTGGATGAAGAAATATATATGGATCAGCCGAAAGGATTTGAGGTCAAAGGTAAGGAGAAGCTAGTGTGCAAATTGAAAAAAAGCTTGTATGGCCTCAAGCAAGCTCCTAGACAGTGGTATTTGAGATTTGACAAGTTTATGACTGAGCATGGCTACAGTAGGTGTCAATATAACCATTGTGTTTATTTTAAGAGATTAGATAATGGTAGATATATTATTCTATTTTTGTATGTAGATGATATGCTGGTTACAGGATCACACATGCAGGATATCTCTGAGCTTAAGGTGAAATTATCTCACACATTTGCCATGAAGGATTTAGGAGCAGCAAAGAAAATCCTTGGCATGAGCATTAAGAGAGACAGGAAAAATCACAGGTTGATTTTGCCTCAAGAGGATTATGTGAACAAGATGTTGAAACGGTTCAATATACAGGATGCAAAACCGGTAAGCACACCTTTGGCTAGACATTTTAAGTTAAGTAAAGAACAATGTCCTAATTCACATGATGAGGTAGAGTACATGAGTAGAGTTCCATATTCTTCTGTAGTAGGGAGTTTAATGTATGAAATGGTTTGTACTAGACCAGATATTGCCCAAGCAGTGGGAGTTGTAAGTAAGTATATGGCCAATCCAGGAAAAGAGCACTGGAAAGCAGTTCAATGGATCTTTAGATATCTGAGAGGGACCAGTAGTAGGCATTTGTGCTATGGAGGTTCAAATGATTCTCTACATGGTTATGTAGATTCAGATATGGCAGGTGATTTGGATGGTAGGAGGAGCACTACAGGATATGTTTTCACTATTGGTGGAACGACAATTAGCTAGATATCAAAGTTGCAGAAGGTTGTTGCCTTGTCAACTACAGAAGTAGAGTATATTGCAGTCATAGAGGCTAGCAAAGAGATGATATGGATGACACGGTTCATGGAAGAGCTTGGAAAGGAGCAAGAGAGTTGTAGATTATACAGTGATAGTCAGAGTGCAATTCATTTGGCTAAGAATTCAACCTTTCACTCAAGAACAAAGCATATACATCTTAAGTACCACTTCATAAGACAGGTATTGGAGGATGGTGAGTTGAAGCTAGAGAAGATCCATACAGATAAGAATCCTGTGGATATGTTAACCAAGCCGGTTACAAAGGAGAAGTTGAATCTTCATTCAAATTTTGTTGGTCTTCATGATTGAGTTGAAGATGGAGGAGCTAGAAGATGTTGCTGTACAGGTACTGGTGCAGCTGTTTATCTCCAAGTGGGAGATTGTTAAGGTGTGGAGCTAAAAGCTTCACCAAATGAGTGAGTTTGATAGTTTTAGGTTTACATAGTCACCAGCATCGGTCAGGAGTGACCGACGTCGGTCAAAAGCAGACCAGGAGATGCCGGCGTCGGTCATGTATCGACCGACGTCGATCATAGGCAAACAGGCAGGAACCGATGTCGGTTACCTGTGCATTTAGAAAGCTATTTCCGTGGATAGAATAGATTGTTTGCATGTTAGGATTAAGTGATAGTCTTAAGTCCGCATCTCTATTATTAGTAAGACTGTTTTAGAGCTCTTGTTTAAGAGGCATAACTATTGGTTGTAAATGCATGCTCATGTTTCCTAATTATTATATAATAGGATAGATCTTCTTAGCTTATTGTATGATTAGTGTTGAACAGTATAGAATTGTATATGTGAATCATTCCAGGTTGTTGGAGTTGATTGTACTTGAGAGAGAGAGAGAGCTCTTAAGGGAAAGAGATCTAGAGAGAGATCTGTACATCTAAGAGAGGTGTGGAAGAAAAGAAGTTTTTTCAATTGTATTCCTTTTGTAAAGAGTTTAATACAAGTTTTTAGGGTGGTTTCTTGTATCTCTTCTTCTTGCTATATTTGTGATTCTAGTTACTTATCTTTTTGGTTTAATTCCACATTTATTGCTTTCATAGTGTAATTAACATTGTTGGTTGATCCCCAACATGTGCTTGTTCAAGAAGAGGAGGAACCTCATATTTAATAAAAAATGGAGTAAGGTAAATTCAACATTATGATAATAAATGATGTTATATCTAAATACATACTTAAAATCTTATTTTCAAATGTGAGTGTTTTCACAGGAGTTGATGTTGGGAGGATAAGTTTGATGTTCCAAACATTGAATGATATCTTTGTACCATGGGCGTTGTTGAATGGTGATAGGATAAAAGTGGTAAATAAGTGAATCCTGTGGTTGAATAGATGACAAAGATTTATTTATTTGGATAAGAAAAGTGGGATCATAAAAAACTTGGTGTGGATGAAAAAGAGAGGTTGAAAAAGCAAGGGAATCAGTAATAGGATTTTGATCTCAAGGGATATGATCGATAGTGAAAGAAATGAAATATTTGGTGAGAGTGGTTAAAATTTGATGATAAGAGATGACATTATCACTTTTACATTGGTAATCACCATTGACTTGGTGATAAATGAGCTAGGAATCACTTAAGGCATGCAGGTATTGGATATTTAAATAAATAACAACTCTCATGCCTAAGATTAAAGCTTCATACTCTATCGTTTTGTTAATGACATAAAATTTTGAGCATAAAGACAAAGGGATGATTTTTATAAGAAGACTCATAAAAATACAACATTCTATAGCTTATTGAAGGCATTTAGTACCATCAAAGTGAAGGGTGTAAGTATCTTCATGTAAATCAACATTAATTTCAAAAAGTTCTTTGATAACTACTTTTGGTTTAGTAGTATCAGGGAGGATAGAGGATTTGTTAAGATTAATTTCTTCAAGATTAGTAGTAAAGTTATGGAAGTAATATTTAAGAAATGTGGCTTGGTTGAGACCTTCAATATAGAGAATATTATCATTGACAAGACTAATGACATGCACAAGAGCTATGACAAGTTGATTAGCTATGATTTGTCCTTTGATAGCTATTTGAGTAACAATTAAAAGATAAAATTTCATAAGGAAGACCATCTATGTACCAATTCTATCCCTAAAGAGAAAGGCTTTAGAGAAGAAGTGATGAAGGGGATCAAAATGAATGATAATGTAAGTGGTCTAATAAATCATGTAATGTCAAAGTTTTTTAGCTATAAAATAGATGGTGAGATAATCACATTCAAATTTTGTGTAACATTTCTCATAATCAATGTGGCTTCAACTGATATAATATATGGCATATTCTCTTTTGGTATCATCTTATTGGTAAGGATTCCCCCAAATGATATGGGTGTGGAATAAGTGTATAAGATTTAAAGGTCAATCATTTGAAAGAGGATGAAGTTTAAGTGTGTGAATTAATGATTCTTTAATATTATCAAATGCATTTTGAAAAGGGTTCATCCATTCTAAATCACTACCTTTATTAAGAATAAAATTGATGAAATGAATATAATAAGCCATTTCGGGGATGAATCATCTAATTACCCCCAGTTTATCAAGATAAGTGCAAATGTTTGGAATGGATCCAAAAATGGGCATGTTGATGATAACACTAATTTTAATAGGGTCAACATCGATGTCATGGAAAGAGATTAAGAATCCTAACAATTTTCTAGATGTAACATGAAAAACACATTTGTAAGGATTTAGTCAAACTTTGTATTTAATAAGATGGTTGAAGATGATGGAAAGATCAGAAAGATGAGTCTTGCAACTTTTAGATTTAGAAATGAGTTCATCCATATAAATTTATACAATTTTATTAATGAGATTATGAAAGATATGAGTCATTTCTCATTGATAAGTGAATTTAGCATTTTTGAGGCTGAAGGGAATTTTAACATAGGGTTCCCCATTCCATGGTGAAGGTGGTCTTATGTTGGTCCTAAAGGGCAATGTGAATTTGGTTATAACCCAAGAAACCATCCATAAGAGACAACATTTCATAACCAATTATGGAATCGACAATGGCATCTGTTGAAGGTAAAAGGAAATTATCCTTGGGACAAGCGAGATTAAGATTATAGAAATCAATATAGATGCAAATGACCATGGTAAATTTTTTTTGGATGGGGACTATATTAGAAACCCATTACAAATATTCAACTAGTTCAATAAACTTAACATCGAGAAGTTTGATAATTTCTTTGTGATAAAAGGTGGAAAATTTGGGTGGAAATTTATGTTGCTTTTGATGCATAGGTTTGGCATTGGGATAAGTCATGATATTATGAACCAAAATGCTAGGGTCAATACCAGGCATGTTTTTGTAGGACCAGGTGAATATATCATGATATTTATAAAAAAATAAACTAAATTTATCATGTTTATTATATCGAAGAAACTACTCACATTGAATATGGTACTCCATCATTTCCTCGACCAATTATAATTTATCATGAAATCTCATCTAAAATTACCATCTTGGAAGTGGTATGGTGCATTAGGTAATGAATAAATTTTATTCACTTTAGGATCAATGATATTGATGAATTTGTTGAAACAAATGTCTTTATTTTTGAAATTCTCAAGTTTGTGATGTTACTAAGGAAGTTGGGGTTCTCAAGCATGAAGTAATTCAAGAATAGCTTCATTGTTAGGAAAAGTGGGAAGAGGACCATAATAATCAACATCTAATTCAAGATTGAGAATTTGATTACCATGGTGATCATATTTAGAATGTATCTAATGGATGTCTGTGGCCTTGGCATCTAATGTAATCTTGGGAGTAGGAAGAGTATATGGATTAGGTGGGATTGGTATGTCATTAGTTTCTTTGATGGGGAAAGAATTAGATGTAATGATGGGATATGTATGTGGTAGAGAAGATGTTGGATACCTTTGAGGTTCAAAAGGTATTATTTATTCTACCACCCAATAAGTATCAAGAATTGGAGAATTAACAAGAGGTACATAACCTCTGGGATCTAATGCATGATTCATGAAAATGGTATGAACATCTTAGTTAAAAGCATGTATTTGAGCTAAGGTTTTTTGATAGTGTTGAACATATAAGTCTCAAGATTGAGCTTGGGCCATTATGTAGTTATCATCATAGGTTGGATAAATGGTACATGCTTGAGATTCAAGGGGAGTTTTAGAAGGTGAAATCCCAATAATACTGAATTTATGTGGAGACATGATTAGAGGGTTTTGAAATAATTTGGCCACTCTGTAGTCATTTCATGTAAAAGAATCTTATAGTAAAGAAGTTTCTTGAGCATTACATGGAGGGGGAAATTAGTGATCTCATCAATGAGAGGGATAGTGTAATCAAAAGGTAATAAATAAGGAGGAAGACACTCTAATATATAGGGAGGTAGCTTGGTAGTGTTACATGTATGTTTCAAGTCATTAGGCTCATCATCATCCAAATCAACAAGAGTGACTTGTAAGTTTAGGTTGATGTTGATGAACTCAGGTAAGGGATCACCATTGATGGTAGGAATGGTAGGAATATCATATTGATATTTTGGAATAGAAAGTTGAATACTCCAAGGGTTGGGATCAACCTCATTCTTATACTATATTCCATTATGTAAAATTTTTATGCATTAGCTATTAGAAGAGATGATGGCCCTCATTCTATGAGTCCAAGGGTGACCAAGGAGAATGTTATAATATAAAGGAAAATCAAGGACCATAGGTTTAGTTTGAATGGTCTTAGGTCCAATTTTTAGAGGAAGCCAAATATAACCAAGTGGATTTTTATTAGTTTTATCAAATCCATGATAGGTAAGGTGGTTTGATTGAGATGATCCTTATTATAGCCAAGATGTTGGATGAGCCACAAAGATGTCACATTAATACTAGAACCTTCATCAATTAAAACTTTATGAATAAGGATAGTATTAATGGATATTTTAATGAATAGTGGGGATCATAAACACAAAAAATGATCTCATAATTAATCATGTATTCTTCAAAAAATTCAATATATGGTTTGGAAGAAGGACATACAATTTCAATGGTGTGTATGTTGGTAGGTTGAGGATAAATATAAGGTGGTTCTTCATCTATAGGAGATGGATATTTGATTTTTTGTAATTTTTGCATAAGGAACTTGTGATGATAAGGGGAAGTATGAACTAAATCCATAAGTGGAATCTTGCAAGACATGGAGTTAAGTTCTTCCAAAAAGTTCCAATGGGATTTAGAAGACAATGTGAGTTTTGGAAGGTAAAGTATATTTTGAAGGAATGGAAGTTGTTAGGGGTTTAGAAGGAGGAGGTAGTTCCTCATGGGATTCTAAAGCTAAATTAGTGGTTGTAGTATCTTTGAGAATTTGTTCTTCTAAATATGGTTTTTTAGGTTTTTTGATAGGATCTTTGTGAGCTGGTTTGAGATGATAATTGACCTTAGTTGTGTTAACATATTGAGATTTATTATAATATTGGTCATAGTCAGAATCAATAGCACAAACATCCTTGATAGTTTGTTTATTGATTATTAGCTATGGAAAAATATTTTTGGTTATTAAAAGAAGAAACTTTATAAACCTATCATTTCTGGGAAGTAGTGTTTTACTCTTGACGATGAAGGTTGATCATTGCTTCATGATTAAAAAAATCACCAAGAATGTAGGAGACATCTAATTTAGTAATCCCTCTACAAGATTTATGGAAATAACCAATGTTGGTGTGGAACCAACAAAATTTATTAGGGTCATACCACTTAGGAAGATTATTAAGATAAGTAAAGGGTTTAGAGGGTGGTAAGAATTATTTCATTTATTTCATAGTGAGTGGTATGTGAGAAGATGAGGGAGTGTTAGCTTTGGAAATTCTTGGTTTGGTTTGAGGAGTATTATTGATGATAACATTGGTAGAAGTTTGAAAATATCCTTTAAGGAATTTAGGATTATATCTGAGTTGCTTCACGAGAAAGTCTTGACATTTAGCTTGGTCAAGAGCTTCATTAAGTGTTTAGGGAGTAAAATTTTGAACCTTATATTGAAGAGGAGTTAAGGCAGTTATAAATATTTTAAACAAATTGTCATAAGTCAGGTTATGGTTGGTTTTATGGGCTAGAGATTTCTATCTTTTAATAAAATCATGAGCTGATTTGGTGGGAGATTGTTTAGCATTAATGAAATGATTAAGATAATTTTTGGGAAGATCATTATGTTGAAACTCTTTTAATAAAGGATTGACTAAATATTCAAGTTTCCAAATGGAATGTTGGACAAGTTGGTTGTACCATTCCAATACATTGCTAGTGAAGGTTTTAACTATAATTTTAGTTGTGGTGAAAGTATTAGTTTGGATCCACTCTTTTTAAATATTTTCAAAGGCTTTGAGAAAGGATATAAGGTATTTATTCCCATCATACTTGATATTTGGAGATATATTACCAATATCAATAGACATAATGAAAGGAGCTAAAGGCTCATTTTGAATGTTTTGAAGTATTTTGTTATTCATAACAAGTTGAGGAATAACATTTTTTTAGGCATCTGTAAGATGTGGAGGAATAAAATTTGGGTTGGATTTAGGATTGATATCCAAAGGTTTATTAGACATATTAATCAAATAATGTTGTAATTACATCACTTGAGAGGTATTAGAAGTTTGCATTATGTTTATTTGTTGTATGACTTGTGCCAAAAGTTGAATCATATCAATTGGTGGGTTGATGTTTGTAGGAGAACTTCCTAAATTGGTATGAGGGGGAGGGTTATTGGAAGGTGGATTATTAGTGGGATTATTAGATAGACTCATGTCAATTGATCCCAAATTATGTTGAAAATATTGAACATGAGAATTGTCTTTATAGGTACAAAAAGGGTCAGATCCACCTACTTCATCTTGAGGTGTGATTTGAACCATGTTACGATCCATAGATGAAGGAGGGGAAGAGGTACTCCAAAAGAGAGGGTTATCTTGGGAGGAAAAGAGAGGGAGAAATGAATATCCCATATAGTTTCTAAATAGATTTAGGTTATCCAAAAATATTCTAATAAGGAACTTTATGATGATTTGAGAAGAATGAATAAGATGCTACAGAAGGAGAAATAAAGAACTGAGTCAGATAGACATGATAATAGTAAGAGTATAGGTTTGACTGGGCCAAGCTAGTACTAAAAACTAGGAAAAACATAGCTTGATAAGGGTATATGGTTAGATAGGTTGACTTAGTATTGTAATCTGATTGGTAAAAGAGATACATGATTGACTAGGTCGAATGGGTTGACTTAGTACTATAGGCAAGAATAAAAATAGTTTGTAAGAGACTGTGTTGAATAGATTGATAGTGTACTAAAAATAGGGAAATAATTTTTAATATACTTTAAATAAATAAATGAAATCACACACAAAATCAATTAGGTCAATGAGAATGATCTAATTATGGCACACAACACAAAACCTTGCACCAAAATTGACCAATGCAAGTTTTTGCAATACAACATATAATGACCAAAGATCAAACAATCAACTAAAAATAAAATTTTAACTACATGTTTATCCTCAATGTTTTTAGATTATTATAAAAGTGTTATTTTAAGTCTGATAGGGAAGTTGGCTAAAATTAGGGAACTAGAAAGTAATCTATGGATAGTTTTAGGATGTTTAGGATGAAAGGAATTTATGTTGACAATGGTAATTGCTTGGTATTGGGGCCTACCCCTCCACTTCATAATCTCAAAGTGATAAGAGTGTTGGGTGATTTACTAATATATAACATCAACCACATATTTATACTTGGAAATAAAACCAAGTCAGCTTCCCCCTTGGTGATGAAATTAAATTAGGTAGGCCTTAGGTAGACAAATGTTTAGATGCATTTTGAAATTATGTGATTTGGTATTGTGTGTAAAAAAGAGAAAAAATAGTGAAACTAAATGGTATATTGAAAAACCACTTAATTAGACTATGTGATCTATTCTAAGCATGCAAACAATTTAAAGTGAAAGTGTGAAGTAATTACAAGCATATAGTTATTAATTCCCAATTTTAAACATAATACAAAGCCAGTTCAAATGACAGTGTATGAAAACACTACAAAATAGAGTTGATAGTGTTGTTATTGTAATGCAGAAGCAAGAGTTCTTAAGAACTAATTCAACTAGGTCAACTTAGTCTTTTAGATAAAATATAGAACTAAATCAACTAGGTCAACCTTATTTATTATATGATTACAATTTTAAAGATTGCAAACTTTGTAAAATAGAATTGTAAGTAAGAAATGAATTGAAAGAAACAAAAAAAAGGAATCTTGGTGGGTTAGAAGATGCTAAGGATTGTGAGATTTTTTTTGAAGTGAATTGAATGCTACTTGAAAGTTCTACCAATTATGTCAATTAGGTTAACCTAGTTCTATAATTCCCTATTTATTGAAGCTAGTTAAGATGACTATACTAGCCTAGTCAACCTAGTTTGTTATCTGGAAGTTGTTTGGAATACTAAGTTGACCTGTTCATCCTAGTTTATTATTTTGGAGATGAATAAGATTAATGTGTCAACTTGTTTGATCTAATAACCTATATCTGATGAAGACCTAAATGGAAAGAACATAGTTGTTTCGATGTGACTATGTGTTAAACCCACACACAAAATTTAGAAACTATGTTGGCCTTATTGACCTAATATTACAAATATAGAAAAATAATAGAAATGAAAACCATGAAAGAAAACCTGTAAAGGTTACATTCAAATCAATTTCACTAGAATGTATGTAAACAAAAATGCATCAGATCCACAAATCAATCCTATCTCAGAGAAGATAGATCCTACTTACACTTTCAATTGGGGAAACATTAGATAATAGAGAACATGATTAATATGTGGATCTGCTAGACGTAATTAGGGGATCTCTTATCACATTAATATCATTAGATAGAGTTCCAAATCCTCCAATCAAGAAAAATCATGAAATAACCCTAAGTCCTATGTTTTCATATTCATTATACTAGTAATAAGTAAATCAAAAAAATATAATCTAGTGCTCACCAAAGCTTGTGGTACAAAGTGGGGGTTAGTAAACAAACAAAAGTAAACATGCATAGGAGAATCCTAATTAAGATATGTATAGGTAGAACCTAATGCATGGTGAGGAAGAACAATATTATTCAAAATCCATTATTTATGATACTTCTATCTATTAAAGAGAGAATCAAATTTATAGAAACTTATTTGGAAGATGAACCCATCAATACTCGATCTTTCTCTTGGCCAAATGTGCTTTGAAAGAGGTTTTTTGGTTTATAAGGATCACTAAGAAAGGCCAAATCATCCAAGACTTCTCCACAAGACTAGATTCTTCTCCAAGTCAAAACCCTAGGCTAAGACTCCTCAAGTAGAATGGTGGAAGAGTAAATTGTAAAGAAGCACAAATGAATAAGAACTCTTGATGTCTCTCTAATAATGGAAAAATGGATGTGTTCATATAGGTGGATCTAAACCTAAACCCTTATGAAATTTTTGATCGATAGGGTCAACCCAGTTGACCTAGTATTGTTATTGTCAAAAACTCACTAGGTCATGGGTTAGGTCAGCCAAGAGCCAATCTAGACCCTAAATGATTTTCACCAATATGAGTATAGCATTGACCCGATTGACCTAGTCATGTAAACTATTGAAAGGGGTTTTATGTTAGAAAAAGGGGTATAAAAGGTGGTAAACTACTAGAGGAGTGTGTATAAGAGGAGTAATAGCTTAGGGTAATGTTTTTATGAGCTAGTTGGATTGGTAACAAGTGGAAATAAGGTACAACAATCCTACAAAGTACCAATATTATACCCACCCCTTTCTAGATGCACCCCTTAGGGTGTGCACTTAGAGATATTGATACTCAATGGGTTCATTTAATATATAAAGCATTATTATTTGATAAAATTTGAAAATATATGTGTATACATATACCAGGTAAGATAAAGTTTAGTTCTGGATTGCAGTCATGCACTTAGAGAGATTGAGGTGACCTTATAGGCCTAAATGCCACTTTATTTTCCTTATAATATCCATAGATGAATATTTAGAATCTATGGAAATATTTTATACTTACCAATTTCCTTATGTTCTTTTGTTATCCTTATCAATCCAACCTTCTCATGGATGTGCATGTAGGTCTGCTTGTGTGGTCTTAGGATCTAAAAACTAAACATAACTTATCAACATTTATATACTTTGTTAAATTTTAAAGTATTATAGAGGTCACTAATGCATCAGATAATTGTTTCAATTTGACTTCCTTATTTCAGTAGACCCTTCATATTCAACATAAGTAGGCCTTTTGCACTTGACTAGGTAGACTTGAAGGTGTCAGTTGATTGTGTATGCAGGGTTCAAATAAGTTGATTTGATCATCTTTATCTAAAAATTATAAATGTTTGCTTTGGACTCAACTAACTCCTACCACTTTTCTATGATCTCACCCAAAATCCCATTTCACTATGTAGGTGGCATTCTCTTCTCAAGTTTAGAAATGGCTTATCTTGCTTAGACTAACCTATAGGTGTCATTAGGATAGTCTGAATGCATTTTTGGGTTTTAATAATTCAATTAAAAATAATTAAACATATCAATGAATTTTTTTGTATTATTGAGAGTCTAAAACCTTATCAAATTTCCCAAAACCATACACTTTCATAAACACACACTTATTCCTTGTACTTTCTCAAAGTATGGTTGTATGTGGTCATTAGAGAAGAGCTTGAACATGAGATTTGGAAATTGATCTTATAAACTATATCATTGACACCTTGAAATTAGTCAAGATTCATTAGAAGTTCCATATCACTACTCTACAAGTTTTATTGACCTTTTTATAGTATTCTACAAACCTTTCTTTTTATCTTCATACACAAGCTTGTATATGAGTACCTAGGTTAATGGACTCAAACCTCTTAAAATTTATTTAACTATCCAATATCTGAGGTATATTTATTGATATATGTATTATCTCATACTTTCATTGAGTCATGTTTCAACACATATTTTTCTTTTCATGATAATTATCCTTTTGTCCAAATGAGGACCTCTAGGTCTATAACATGTATGTCTACCACTTTTTGCTTATATAGACTACTGAAGACAACTTATTGAGTCCTATAACTTGAAAATTGAATCAAATATTGTCCTTTTATCATGAATCTACCTCAATAGTCTATATAATTCAACTAAACACTATGAAAGATTAATTTTTTTCATTTGTATGTACATGTCTATAGAAAGCTCATGTACAAGGCTTATGCATAGAATTTAGAGTTTATTAATTCATTAATTCTCTTTTGATGATGATATTGGAGTCTATCAATATAATATGGAAATTTAGGAGCCTACACCTTATATTTCCTTTGTTTGAACACCTCTAACATTAGAACTGTTGGCCAAAATTGGCATGCATAAGAAACTTACCTAGATCTAGAGTAAGAAGTTGAACATAATCCTAATTGAAAAATGATCCTATCACTGGTCACTTTAATTTTTTTTTGAAACACTTTAAACAAGCTTAAAGTGTGAACTTGGTAATTTTAAGAAACTAGACCATTGTGGCACATCATGTAAGAATGAACAAATCAGTCTGGTTACACATTTGATAAATGCACTTGAAAAGTTAACTAGGGTCAAAGAGTTGTATTGGACATGATATTTTTTATCCCATAAACATCTTATAAAAATTTAGTGTCTTGATGAGTTTTCTATCTCAAGATATAAGCCCTCAAATTTGAACTAGCAGAGTGGAATGTGCATGGAGATGTTGAATTTAAGCCACAAGAATTAGCCATTTGGATTAAAATATTATTGAGGCTAAACACGGGGCTGATAAGTGTCAAGATCATAGAATATTGAATTATATCTAATGGTTCACAAGTGAGGACAGAGTCAGTGGGTCTAGATGAATCAATAAAGTACATTTAATTATATAAGTGTAGATCAATGATGTGAATCAAAGTCAAAGAGTCAACAAGCTTAAGACGAATGTGAGGTCACCATGTGGTGCAAGTATATAACTTGAATATTTTTGATTTTAGGACCTATAAAAATAATGGAAAGATGACAAGTGTCATGATCAAGGAACCCAAATCAAGATCAACAGTCGATATTAAAAATCAAAGCTAGGAGACTTCAAATGGAAAACAAATATGACCTAGGTCAAACTAGAGCAAATATTTCAAAGGGGATATGTTGCCATTAGAAATAAATCAAGCACCATTAAACATGAGCCATAGTTATACAATTAGGATTATCAATGATAAAGTTCAATCACCATTAGAACTTAGTTAGGACCTCTGGTCAAAGATTTAGAACATGTTAACCCCATTTTCCAAATTATAGGATTATTTCATGGTTGTGTTCATTACTCTTTTAGAAAGGAGATCCTCATGTGTAGGGAATTCTTGGTTTACATAAGGTTTAGAGTCAGAATAGGTTTATTTAAACCTAATATAGTTCAAGAACAAGACTATATAGCCTACAGGTTTTCATTGACATGATAACTATGAGAAAACCAATAAATGAGATTGGATTTCAATCTATAGTAAGACATATGCTTAGATTTTGAAGAGGGGGTAAATATGTGATTATGGATAAATGTCTCATATATCAACATAGTCATAGCTTTGACAATCAGGTACTTATGATCACTCAAATCAGACATGGTTATGGCTCTGTTAGGTTTAAATATATGAGGATTTTGTCTTCATAAGCAAGTCAAGTGGAAGATGGTGGAGAGTCCCAAGATGAAAATATGGTGGTTAGAGAAATTAGTTTGACCATTTAATATATTTTTAGGGTTTGGAATATTTTCTTCACAACAAGATTATGACTCATCATCTTTGGAAAACTCTTGTCTTTTAGTATGTTTTCTCATCCAATGAGAAGATTTAGGGCTATTGGGATAAATGAAAGTTAATTTGTCTATGATGGATTAGTATTGATTGGATAAAAGTGTGGTTAAACATTAATTAAATATTGGTGGTATTTAATTAATGATTTTTTGATGGTGTGTTCCTTTTTTCTCCTCCCCTTTCTTCTATATCTCTTATTTTCTTCCACATTGTATCTCTCTCTCTCTCTCTCTCTCAAATTTTAGATAGATTCTTTGATTTTGGAAAGAAGAGAAAGATAATATCATTTTATAAGGCTAGACCCTATCAAAAACTTTAATAACTACCTCTTGATGTAATAAAAAGACTTTCTTTACCTATATCTTGCTTTAGATTGGTGTCTAGTAAGCTTGTGCATGATGGCCTTGTGAAGGAGATTTTTCCATATCCATTATCCTTCTTGCTTACCTCTTTCAAGGTAGTTTTAAGATATTAAAGGTTTGGAATCATTTTATTTCTACCATTAATGTAAGATCTATGTGAGTCTTATAAATCCTCTTTGTTTCCATTCATTGCTTCCTGAACCTAGTTTATGAAATACAATTAGCTAGATTGTGAGATTGTGTGAGCTAGTATTTACTTATATTGATCTAGTATGGGTTCAAGCATATGTAAGTCTCATTATAATTTGGTGCATCACCTTTTTAGATTTATTAGGATCCCTATTTACCCCTTTTTAACCCTTTTCTTAGTAGAATCATTAGTGTAGGTGATCTATTAAGAGGAAGCTAACCTTCTCTATAGGTTTAACCTCACCATAGGATACCCATAGCCTAAGGTTGTTTACATTGTGTATATAAATTTGAGAGGGATTGAATAACATTATACAAGGGTGTAAATTGATGCTACAACAATTTCTAGCACACCTAGTGGGACCACTTTTATTTTGTACTGAGTGAAGAGTTTTGGTGTTCTCTTCATCCAATCAGCCTTTGGAGGCATATGTGCAAACATCAATGGTGACTCCAAGTATTTATTAGGTGTTATAAGTATCCCAAGTGCCTAATCATCAATTATTTGGTATGTATTATAAACCATATTTTGATCAAAATTCATGTTCTCTGCTTCCTTATCTTGCATATCATATTTATAATGTTCATGGCTTCACCCCAAGTGGCTCTTAAGATTCAGTGTATCAGCCTTATCAATCTTAAAATATCCTTAGTTACTCAGACCAATCTATTTCAAGTTTTAAGCAAGTGATATTAGGATATACAAAGTATATGATAAACCTTAATACATAAAGGGGATATGGTCAAGATATCCCTAATCATATCATTCATGGCATGAGAGATGCATTACAACTAATAAAAAAGGAATGGGAACTTTTTGAGAGGGAAAATTGGAAATAATTCTTAGGGGAGATGATGGATGTAAGTGTATACACATAATATTTTCAAAATTTTATCACTTACTGACACTTTATATCTTACAGGAACCCATTGAGTCTCAATCTCTCTAAGTGTACACCTTAAGGGGTGTACTGAAAAAGGGGTGGTTAGACCATTGGTACTTTGTAAGATTATTGTCCCTTTTACCACCTATGATCTACACACTTGTCTCTTAAAACCATTTACCCTAATCTTATTCTTCTCAGTTTTACCCATTCCAAACATTTGCCATATCTTTATCCTCTCATTCCTTACCTTATCCCCCTTTTGGTAGTTAGTTGTACTAGGTTGACTGTGTTGACCCTGTATAATTTTCAACCTCTAATTATTGTTTGGGGTCAACTAGGTCAACCTTATATTATTTTTGGGTATTTTCACTTTAGAGCTTGGTATCCCTTTGGCCAACATAGATTGAGACCTAATGAATTATCTCCTCAAAACATACATGGTCAACTGGGTCAACTTTGTATAGTAGATATATTCAAAACGATTTAGGGTAAGATCTACCTATATATACAAGTTCATTTCCAACCATTTGAGAATAGAGAAGTGAAGAAGAATAAGTGCGAATGAATATCTGATTATTGACCATTCTACTTGAGAAGTAAAGCTTAGGGTTCCATACTTTCTTTGGCGATATGGATCTTGTCTTGTGTATAAGTCTTTTGGATGCATAGATACATTGTGTAGCCTAGATATGATTTGTATTTGTTATCCTTACATACCATAATAATCTCTTGCAAAGCACCTTGGCCAAGTGAGAGATTAAGGCTTGGTGGGTTCATCTTCAAAGGTAAGTATTCCTAACTTAATTTCTCCTTTGTAAGAGTAGATAGATAATACAATTGTGCTTCTCTTCCATGCAATAGAATTCCATATACATTGATGTGAGTATGTGTCTTCTATGCATGTTTATTTTATTTTTTTTTGTTTCTAACCCCCACTTTGTGCCACAAGCTTTGGTGAACACTAGATTAGATTTAATTTCTTATTATTAGAATAAGTGAAATATCAAAACCTAAAACCCCCTTAGGGTTATTATGTGATTATATTATTCTCAAGGATTTGGAACCCTCTTTATCATAGTGTATTGTGATAAATGATCCCCTAATCAGGTCTAATGGATCCCCATCTCGGTCATGATCTCGCTTAACAAATGTATTCCTAATCAAAAGTGTATGTATGCTCTATCTTTTTTGAGCCAAGATTGATTTTGTAAACATGATGCATTTATGATTTCATACATTTTGGTGAAATTGACATAAACTAACCCTTGTAGGATTTTTTTACTTATTTCATTATTTTTATCATTATTTGCCATACTGGGTCAACTGAATCGACCCAACTCTAATTTCTATGTGTAGGTTTTTAGGTACAGGCTACTAGATTAACCCAATCAAACCAGTACAAGTTTCTAGCTTTTCAAACTTATAGTCTAGACTAATAGATCAACATAGTCAAAATAGTATAATTTATAGACTTTCAAATATCTTTTTCAGCATACTAGGTCAACCCAGTTGACCCTATATAGTATAGGCACTCAACAATAGATTCCTACAGAGCTTGATTGTCCTGGTTAACCCAATTAGTAGGTTTTTTAAACATTTCACAAGGTTATTTGATATAAATATTCCTTCTCTACATCTTTGATCCACAAAGGTTCCTTTTTATCCTTCTATCTCTTTCTTTACAATCTTTCCTTTCATAGTTTGCACTCCTCAAAACTACCCTTGTACAATCAACTGGATCGACCCTATCTGCCCAATTTTGTATTTTATGTGCTATCTAGATGACTAGGTCAAATATACCAACCCTATTAATTTTCAAACCTTATTTTCACATTATAGTATTGACCCTATTGACCCTGTTCTATATTCTGTGCATACACTATCAATTGCATCGACACTATACCTTATTTTAAAGTTAGAATTAACCTTTATATGCTAGTAATTAGCTCAAAATTTCACTTCTTATTGCTTTCATGCTTAAAATATCTCACACATTCTAATTAGGTGTGTTTTAAATTAACCATTTAGTTTTAATATTTTCTATTTTATGCATACATGACCAAATCACAAAATTTAAACAAGCATTTTAACATTTGACCACCCAAGTCCAACCTATCTGGATTTCGTCACCAAAGGGGAAGGTAAATTGATGTTCTGGTCAAGTATAAAGCATGAATAATGGTATATTTTGTCTAAGCACCCAACACCCTTATCATTTTGGTGTGTGAAGTGAGGGGGTAGGCCCCAATACCAAGCTTGTATCATTACCACTACAGATACCTTTCAACCCAAGCTACCTAAAACTATCCTTAGATTATTTTCTAGTTCCTTACTTATATCCAAATTCACATCAAATTTAAAAACATATCCTAATAATCTTATAAATATTTAGGTTAACCATTTATCTATTTATTTACTTTCCATGTTGATTGCTTGCTCTTTGCTCAATTGTATTTTATATTGTAAAAACTTGCATTAAACAGTGTTGGTACAAGGTTTTGTGTTATGTGCCTCAATTGGATTGGCCAATGTTAATCCAATTTATTTTTTTCCCTTCAATTCTTACTTTTCAAATTACTTGAAAAAATTATTTCATTTCAATTCACAATCTATTATAGGCTTTCTAATTTTCCATGTCTATTGCACTAGGTCAACCTGGTCAACCCTGTATATTTTTCCAACCTCTGTTCACTATATTAGATCAACCTAGTCAAACCTGTACTATTTTTAGACCTGTTCACTCTTTTACCAACCTCTATTCATAGTATTAGATTGACCTAGTTGACTTTGTACTATTTATAGACCCTAGTTTCATGTTATATCGATACAGTCAACCCTGTATTATTTCTATCATTTCCTATTTCCTCATTTTCTCATCTCTCTTTCTTTCCTTTCATCATGGAATTTCTTCTTGATCACAACATTTCATTGTAGTCATTTGACATGATGAATTCTACCAATCCTCATAGGGTCTCCCATAGATAGAGTGGGGATCCTCTCTTGGATGCTAGTAATGTTCACATTACCACTCGCATAATGAACTATGAGACTCCTCCTAATACCTCTTCATAGTGTAATCCCCTCTTCTCATTAGAAGACCAACCCAAATTAGAGTATACCCTCAAAATTCTCTTATTTGTCTCTAAAGTTCCTCAACATCAAGGAAAATATGCTTCTACCATTTACAATCTTACGATTAGTGGTCAATCCAAAGAGCATCATTCACCTACTCCTACATTCTCAACTAGATTTAGGGGTACCATTTTCTTTTATTCTTAGCCTCTTTCTTCAATTATGACCCCTTCTCACATCATGACCTCTTATTCTCTAACTTCTTCCACCTCCATACCTAGTATATCCACTAACATGGTAGGTTTTTACATCTAGTGGGCCTCTCATAAGACTACTATCCTTAATCCTTCCACTAGTGCTTCATTTGTTACCCAAGGTAATCATGATTCTAGTGCTTCTTCCTCTCAATCATTCACTAGCCCATATTTTGATACACAAGCAAATTTTTCCACTAGTGCCTCACACTCTCATAATTCCTCTCAAGCCCCTATCAACACCAAGTATTACCCAAGCCACTAATACCAACACAAATACTAACTCTAATGCTTCTAACTATGCTAGTCAAACACATGAATTATTATTATAAACACTTAATCAAATGAATACCTTTAAATCTCATAACATAAATTAAATGATGAGAATGCAAAACCACCTTATTCATCTTTAATATTATCCTCAACTAATGGCTTGGGGCATATATAACAAAAATGTTCCCTCCTCCTCTTTGATATTCTCAAGGAAATCTCATCCCTCAACCTCCTTTGATCAATAAAACCATTAAGCATCTTCAGAATGAGCCTCTTACTACTCAAATTATTAACATTGATATAGGAGGTATTACACCTACAATTTCGTATGATGGATCAATAGATCCTACCCTTCATCTTAAAGCATTTATAAATATCTATAAGGATTGGGTCAAATTGAAAATTTTTTACCATTACCAAACTATTGGTCAAAACCCTCACAGGTGATGCCTTGGATTGGTATGAACAACTTAGAACTCATTCTATTGCTAGTTTGGAATATTTAGTGAATGCTTTAGTTCAATAATTCAAAACTAATGATCTTCCTAAAAACACTTTGGCCCACTTCATAAATTGTAAACAAATTGAAAATGAAACTACTTAGGCCTTTGTTAAAAGGTAGAAAACTTTGTCAAACAAGTGTGAACATAACATGGCTGATGAAAATATTTTCCATCTCTTTACTAATGCCCTCTTTCCTAAATTACAATATTGGGTCTGCACCCTCTCTCCAAGTACTTTGGAGGAGGATATTGATCAAGATAAATGTCAATATTTCTTTATGCATCAATTCAATCCACCCTAACCTTCTGCAGGTCCTCGTATCTTACTTAAGAATAAAAATCACAATGTTACCAATGATGGTGTTACAGATTCTTATGACATCATTCATAATGTTCAAGTTGTCATTTCCAACCAATTTTTAGAACCAACTCGCCCTTCTCAAAAATATACTAATTCTCACTTATCATCACCTAACAACATTAACATTCACAAACCTCTATCTTCAGCTAAATTGCTTAAGCATCTACCTAGGCCTATTCTAAGAGAATTTGACCCTACCCATCCTATGAAATCTTGGTATGATCCTAACAATTTTTGTTGGTTTCATGCTAGTTGGGGTCATTCTGATGAGACTTGTATATAACTTCCTAATTTAGCTATGGATTTTATTTTTGGTCCTAATTTTGATCATGATTCTATCATCTGAAAGCATCAATACGCCTATGAAATTATTTTTAAGGATTATAAAACACATGATAAATATCAAGCCTTAAATCAAGTTAATGCTCATTTATCTATCTATAAATACCCTCTTCCTAATCATCAGCCTATTCAAGATAACCAAGATAAGCCCACCCCTTCCACCATTAATATCGAAAGTCTTATTGACCCCACTTCTGAAGAGAATATGGTTAGCATGACTAATATGTGAAAGGTGATGGCTTTAATTGATTCAAAATCTATCTACACTCCTCCTTCATCTCAAATGTATCGTGTTATCCAAGATTCTTCCCCAAATCATTTAAATGAGTTGGGGCAAGATGACCTTATAACTTTTGATGATCATATTTATGATTTTCCCTTGGATAAAACCTCCCATTATATTTCAACCACCTTTCCTTCATCTTACAACATTGATGACAATCAAGCTTCTACTAAAATTTATTTTACCATTTCTCAAAATCAACATGCACCAACTAATTCATCTTCAAAACATCATTTATAACCTTTTTCTAAGACTTCTACTTCTTATCAATAAAAATTCCAATTTACTTCAACTCCTCCTTTTGAGGACCTTCTTAACCACTATGTGCCTATTTATAACAACCTTATTATGGGTTATGATGAATGGGATCCCATTGTGGATCTCACTAATCTCCTATCCCAAATTCCATTCTTTGATCTTATGAGGACTTCTCCATGTCATAAAAACTATCTTATGAAACTATTATTTGAGATGAATATCCCTCATCCTCCCCTATCAGGATACGAGGTAGCCTTATCTAGATCTGAGGATGGTATATTAAAATAATGTGAAGAGATGTATATCAAAGTTGATGAAACTATGGACACTTCTCTCTCCTTAATATTTCCTATAACCTCTATGATTCTTGACAATATTCTGCTTCATGTGGATTATCCTCCCTTATTCACTAGTGTTCAAATAGGTAATATCCAAGTTAAGTGTGCATTGATTGATGAAGATTATACTACTTGTGTTGCCTCTCTTGACTTTATCAACACCCTTAGATATTTGGAATGCAATCTCAAGTCTACACACAACACCTACCAAGGATATGATAGAAGGCAAATTCCTCCTCTAGGTTGTGTGTGGCTTCCCATTACCATCCCACTTATCACAATTTTCATGAAGGCGATGATATTTAAATTTCCCCTTTCTTATAACATCTTGCTTGATAGGCCATGGATTCATCGTATAAGATCCATTGATTATTCCACCTAAAAATGCATTAAATTTCCTCATAATGGAGCCATTTATAGGATTTAGGGTGATACTAACCTTTAGAATTTTGAAAAATTCCAAGACCGTGGTGTCTTCAAAATTCCTAATCTTAAACCTTTTCATAGCATTCCATTCTATGAGTATCAACCTCTTAACTTTCCCATTAACTCAACTAGAGGTTACAACAATCATCCTAAACTCATTGAGAACATTCCTCCTAACCGCTTAGATTCTGATGATAATGAGCCTAATGAGATTAGCCTAAAAATTAAAACTTCCAATCTCTCACCTCACCTTATCTCACAACTTCCTACTTCCTTGTAGCCTCATTATCACAAACCTCCTTATGATGACATTCCCATAGTCTTGACCAAGACTCAACATTCTATTCACCACACTTTCTTGGATGACAAGGTCATCCTTACTTACATCATTGACCTTCACACCCTAGATTATGATGATGGTTATTCCTTAGATGATCTATTTTTAAGTGGTCTTGTTTAGGCCTATGATGCTGAGATTTCCTATTATTGTTCTTTTTTACTTGAGTATTTTCATGTATCTTCTTGTTTTCCTTTATTTATATTTCTTAATTTTAGTATTTTTCATCTTTATCATAGGGTAAATATGGAACCAACACCTTTAGTTTTTGAGGAGCCTCATAAGAGTATGCCCATGAATCATGCTATGACTAGGCCTCACCACTTTGCTAGGTACCCTAACCACCATAGTTAGTTAACCCCTAAGAATAGTGAGACTCTCCTTAGACCTTATATATATCCCACCCCTCCCTCAATGAAACCCAAAATTGAAACACATTACTATTCCTACTATATTTGAACCTATTTTTATTTCCACTGTTGATAAGTCTACCCTTGCCTCTCATCTCATTGCTCCTTCTGTTGAACCTAGTTCTATTCCCCCTCCATTGCCACCTTCCCTTGGTGATGGTTTTATTCATTTTCCTAAGACGGCTTTGTTTCCCACCAAATGGACTGAAGAGTCTTCTTTGGCTTCTTACACTCCTATTATATCCCATTTTATGAGTGTTTCTCCTAAGACCACTCACAAGTGTATCTATTACTTTCATGGAACAAATAATCATTATTCTACCCATTATCATAATCTAAAATATTATATTGATACTTTGAATCCTTCTTCTCTATCCTTAGATAAATCCATGCCTCCACCAAAGGTTCTACCTAAATATATACCTAAGTATGGTAATGTATATTATCTATGGAACCAATGTGGCACTCATCATATTGACCATTACTATATCTACCAACAATATCTCAAGGATCATCTTCTAGATATTCTTGGACCTTCTTATGTTCTTCCCATAGGTCATTCCCATAAGAAGGATCCTCCTTCTACCATAGCTCCACCTCCTATGGTTTCATCATCTCCCATGGTCCCTTCATCATCTTCTGTGCCTCTACCCATGACTCCTTCACCTGTGGAATCTTCCCCACCAGTGATTCCTGCAACTACCATAGAAACCATTCCCATTTATCATCCTAAGCATCCCTTGCCTGATTTCCCTCTCAGCATGATCCATCTAGTATTTATATTTTTTTTATGGAGGAGATTAGAAGAGAAATATTTTCCTAGTTTTCATTAAAGATTAATGAGACATTAGTAGTAGTTCATATCCATCTCCATAGAAATCTATTTGATGTTTTGGATAATGTGTGTGGGTATATTTATTAGTATTTATGAGCATATACATGGTGATTTTACATTTACACTTGGATTGGACATGTGATCTAATATTATATTTTATCTATCTGTTATATCATTTGACATTGTGTCAACTTCATATTTTTCTTATAGTGATTTTACCTTTTGTATTATATCTTGCTTATATTGTCATTTATATTTGCATATGATTGTCTTTTTTATAATTGGTTTCTCTTTCTTTCTTGAGTTTTTCTAAAAACTCGCTTCTTTTGTCTTCATGATTGTTTGCTCTCTTATCTCTATTTTTCATAGATAATTGTCACTGTGACTTGGTTATACCAACCTTGTTCCCTTTCATCATGTTTTCTATTACCATGTGATTAGTTATGTAACAATGTATCTAATTATACTTTCTTTATAGTGGTCCACTTTGTGTTTTCTTATTTCCCTTTATTTATTTTCTACAAACTAAACATATACATGATTGAGACTTGAGATCACATGTTGGTTCATTATTAAGCCTTAATGTCCTAGTCTATCTTTGTATTTGGTTATTTAGCTTCCTTTAGCCTTAGTTTAAAGCTCATTTCATGTGTATCACTACATCTCACATGATTGGTCATTTAAAATTTATATGGAGTAGAAATCTTCAAAATCCATAAAAAGTTAAAAGCCAAATCATTTTAAACAAGAAGGTAATGATATAAAATTCAAAAATATTCTTAAAAGTTAAATCACACTAAATGATGTGATTCAAAACACATCTCTTTCTTCTATTCAAAACTCAAATTCCATAGTTGGCCTCATGATACAGCTAAGGTCCTTTAGGATATGATAGGCTAGTAGATTAGAAAAGGAGAATAATAAAATATTTTAGTGCTACTTACTTTCTCATGCAAGTACCCAATCTTCATAGTAGACAGATGGATTTGTAACAGGTCTTGAAGAATGGAAAACATGTCATGAGAAGGTAGGTCCATTTTAATTTTCCTTATCCTAATATACCTTCATGAGTTAATCTTAGTAGCACACTTATTTACCTACAAAGCTTTGTGTCTATAGAGAACATGTTTCTTTTGTACATTGATGGTCACTAGTCACTTAGTGTCTTCTCATGTCCTTAGTATACCTCTTGCCTCCTAAGGTATTCTCATAAGATGCTTAAGTCTTGATTTTTACATTCCATTTTTATTCCCTATATCCCTCATATATCCTCTTGAGAGATATTGATTTATCTACTGATCACTCCCCTTGGGATCTCATTTGTGAGTTGCTTTATAAGACTATGGATAGGATCTAACATTCTTAACAAATTACCATCATAGCACCTTCCTATTACCTAGATTATTTGTTACCCGATTATCCCAATTATTCCACCCCAGTGGTGTCCCCTTTGTGGAGTTGTAGTGTAAGACCATGGATAAGACCTAGCCCTCCTCACAAAGTTTTGTAATAATACAAGTCACAAATAAAAATTATATGTGTCAAACATGAGATAAGATGTGATTGATTATGAAGTTACACATCATTGACATGCTTCTCAAGTTGATTTAGTATGTTTTAAGCTTACTTCATTTTTATTTTTCTTTTATCTTCTTATTTTCCAAGTTCATGTAAGAATCCAACCATTTCTTGAATTTTTCATACTTCCCAACTTGAATTAGTATGACAAATTCCAGACCAAACCTTTTTCCAATTTTGTTTTCTCTTATACTTCCCAATGTGATATAGTATGATCGATTGACTTAATTGATTTATTTTTATACCATATATTATCTTTTACATACCTTCCATTTTATTAAATTATTTTCACATTTCCTAACATGATTTAGTGTGATTTTACTTATTTTAATTTGGTGAAAAAATATTTCACTTTGTTTAAAAACAAATTCCTTTTTACCATTCTTTTGGTTCTTTATATTTAATCATTTCTTGTTATTACATATTTCTCGACTTGAAATAGTGTGTAGTACATTTTTTTTTATTGATTATATTTTACCAAATCCTTTTTGCCTATTTCTTTTTAACCATGCATGTTTTCTACATAATGATAGAAAATAAACCACATCTCATATATTTCCTATAGCATATACAACAAATAAAAAATACATGCGCTAGAAATAAATATATCCAAACCATCCACAACCATAACTATGATAACAACAACATACATAATCAACATCAATATGCCAAAATGATCCATCACACACACACACACACACACACACACACCCACACACACACACACACACACACACACACAAACACACACACACACACACACACACACACACACATCATGAGTTTTTATATAACAAGTACAACCATATACAATTCTCTAGCTCTATGGCTGGGCCCTATCCCATCTATCTCATGACCTAGCCATGTTGCCTATTAATGCCTTAGTCTAACCCCTCTACACAAAACACTGTAAGGAGGTTGTCCAAGATATAAATACATCTACCTATCCTTCTATATGCATCACTCATACCTATACCTATGCCAAATAAGATAAGGTCACCATGTGTGTTACTCTCTCTTGCTCCTACACCTATGTCATATAGATTAGGGTCATTATATGTGCCTATGTCATCTATGTCACTATAGCCAAATGCAAAAATCTCTCCTCTACTAGGGCCTACCTTGCCTATATCTCTCTTGCACCCATCTCTAATAGTGGTTACATCCTCTCTCTATGCTTATATCTACCTTGCTACCTCTCTTGCTAATCTGAACCAGCTCACCTAAGTTGGGATAGATAGTATGCTAGGGTCCTCTAATGTAGTAGGGTCATATGGAATCAACACATCATCTAAGATGTCATCAAATGATATCCTCATAAAGGACCCCCATCTATCCTCCTCATCCTCTACTACACCTACAAAATCATACTAGATAGATATTAGATCATTGTTATATCTCAAAATATTTATCTATCTATCTCTACTCTATTTTCAAAATAATAAAAACTTAATTAATAATTTACCCATCTATGTGACCTTTGAGCATAGTCTCTCTATTTATGCAACCTCCAAGCATATCCTTTATAAGTCACCTCCTAAAAACCAATCTTATCATCATAACTCAAGTTTGCCTTAACCTATGCTTGAGTGGCCTCTCAATCAACCAACTCTCCCTTGGCTCACCTACTAGGTCATCTAAGATGGTGACAGTCTTAGATATCTCTTGCTCTTTTTGCCTCCATCAATACCATGTCCTTGATGGCCATTAATCCTCTTGATGTAGAGATAGTGGTGGTACCTTTGGTGCTACTACCTCCACACCCATCTCATCTTCATTTACTCCTTATCATGCTTGACCAGTCCATGGTCATTCATAACATGGTCTAAGTGTCAACCTCACTACTAGTGGCTCTAGTCTAATCTTCCCCCATATCTCTCTCACATTCCAAGACCAATGCTTGGTCATTAATATCGGTGTTTCTAGATGAGACAAACCCATTTATCCTAGTACTCATGCCACTAGATGTGGCTCCCTCCACCAGGTGTAGTGCCCTATCACCTTTGTCCTTACTATAACTAGTGTAACTATGTCCCAACTAGGCCATGTAGTTTCCATGTGCTCATATGGTTACCATACTATGTTTGTGTATCTCACCATCTACAACGCTAACATATGGGGCATGACCTATGATACTTAGTTCTCTCTCCATCTCTGCACCTGATATGACCTATCATCAACTAGATGGGATAACCTAACTAATCGATACATGGGAAACCTCTTATATATCCATGCTATCAATAATGTGATCAATATTATCAAAATTTTCCCTCTAATCAACACTTCATACATATCATGTATTATTTGGACCCAAATGATAGACCTAAGATCATATAATACTCTCTCTTCTAACATCATCCTACTCAAGGCTACCACAAATAGTGGTACCTTACTATCTGATTTGTGACATAACACTCACTATATCATAATTCCTATCATAGCTTTATAGATATCCAAAACTTATGATGTATATACATTAAACATGTTGACTCTTTGCCCTGTTAGAATCATCTCTAAGCTTGTAGCCCATATGGTTAAGGCTCTCCTCTCCTTAATGTTATTTGGTATCCCTATAGTCATAGGTGCTCCTACTATTGGTAGCCCTATTATGGCAAGGACATCCTCCATAGTGATAGCCACCTCTATCGTGTCCTTTTCTACCTCCCACTTGAAGGTGTTAGTTAGTCATTCCCAACATCCTTAGAATATGACTGACAAATCAACACTTAGGGGAATCCTACACATCTTAGCTATCCCACCTAGGCCTATAGATACTAGTCTAGCCCTATCTCTAATTGACAAATAATCTAATAAATTTGGTAACCATGATGCATCCACCAATCATTAGAACTCTATCATCATTACAATCAAAAAATAACAAAATATGTATTAAATCCTCCATGTCATGTTTAATCAAAATAGATTTTTTTTATGATTTTAATAAAAAATAAGTGTATATTGTTTTAATTTATTCATTTGAACCTATCTTTATCTTACTTAGTCCTTTTTGCCCTTACTTGGTCATTTTGGGCCATTCTAGCCTTCTTTTAGCCATTTGCATGCTTTTTCATACTATTTTGGTTCTTTTTTCAAACTAGTTTGACTAAAATTTCCCTATTTTTTGACCTAGTTGACTTAAAAATCTAAGTCAACCCTCTAATTTCCCCCTCCCTAGTACTGTGTTGCCATTCTAGACTTTTTAGATCAATTGGAAAAACCTGTACTAGGTTGGAAATATACAAAACATATAGGGTCGACACATATCTACTAGGTTGATAGTGTGGATTTTGCACATTTTTATCCTACTAGGTTGATTGGGTCGACCTAGTTGTTTTTGACTATCAACCCCTTGCATTTTCATAAAAAAGTGACTTATGGTGATTTTTTATCTAAATCTTTCAAACCCATTTCCCATCTTGTTTTTTCCTACCTATAGAATCTAATTTGGTTTGATTTTGACATCTATAAATGCTTAAAATTTAAAATTACTAAAAATACACTAAAATCAATGAAATACTCAAGATTCATAGTGACCTACCTATCCTGCACCTGATACCACTCTCAGAGCTCCTCCTTGTCTATCACATCATCTCCTCACCATCCTAGCTCATTTGGTCTTCAGAGCTCTTTTTTTTCTATCCTTCACAAGTCCAAATAACAAATGACTTCTCTTTCTCCCTATCCAAAAACACTTTTCAACAATTCAAAAATTTCAATTATTTTTAGGTAGATTCTTTATTTTGATTATATATTTGTTTCTATTCATCCATTTTTCAAACCATAAAGTGCATTGGAATTATGATGACATAGATAATATTTTCCACTATCATATGCCTATATTTTAAAAAATTCAATTTTTGGCTAGTTTTTTACTAACTTCTATAAGTTCACCTAGTGTTCTTCACATTGAATGCCTTCACTTTTTCTTGTAGTCTACTTCTTTATCTATGACACTAAGGTATGTGTTTTTCAATTTTGTCCTTTCCTTTATATTATTTATTGCTTACTACACTTTACTTAACATCAACATTATGTGTTATCATGTTCTACTCCTAAAGCACCATCCTGAGTTGCACTTACATGACACGTGATGAGCTTCGAGTGGGGCATATGTATACACATAATATTTTAAAACTTTATCACTTAATGAAACTTCATATCTTTCAAGAACTCATCAAGTCTCAATCTCTCTAACTGCACACCTTAAGGGGTGTACTGGGAAAGGGGTGCGTAGACCATTGGTGCTTCATAAGATTGTTGTCTCTTTTTCCACTTGCCATATACACACTTGTCTCCTAAAACCATTTAACCTAAGCTTATTCTTCTCAATTTTACCCATTCCAAACCTTTGTCACATATTTATCTTCCTATTCCTTGCCTTATCCCCCTTTGATAGTTGGTTATACTAGGTCAACTAGATTGACCCTATATAGTTTTCAATCTCTGATTACTATACAAGGTCAACTAGGTTGACCCTATACTATTTTCGGGTATTTATCACTTTGGATCTTGTTATCCCTTTGGCCAACATAATTTGGGACCTAGTGAATTATCTCTTGAAAACATACATGGTCGACTAGGTCGATACCATATAGCTAACATATTCAAAAGGATTTAGGGTAAGATATACCTATATATACAAGTTCATTTCTAACCATTTGAGAAAAGATAAGTAAAGAAGAATAAGTAGGAACAAATTTTTTCTTATTGACCATTCTACTTGATAAATAAAGCTTAGGGTTCCTTACTTTATTTGGATAATATAACTTGTCTTATGGAGAAGTATTTTGGATGCATAGATAGGTTGTGTAGCCTAGAGCTGATTTGTCTTTGTTATCCTTACATACCAAAACAATCTCTTTCAAAGCACCTTAGTCAAGGGAGAGATTGAGGCTCAGTGGATTTGTCTTCAAAGGTACGTATTCCTAATTTTATTTATCATTTGTAAGAGTAGATAAATAATGCAATTGGGCTTCTCTTCCATGCATTATAATTCTGTATACATTAATGTGAGTATATGCCTTATATGCATGTTTAGTTTAGTTTGTTTTGTTTCTAACCCCCACTTTGTGCCATAATATTTGGTGGGCACTAGATTATATTTAATTTCTTGTTATTAGAATAAGTAAAATATCAAAACCTAGGACCCCCTTAGGGTTATTGTATGATTATGTTAGTCTAGATGCTTTGGAACCCTCCTTAACATAGTGTATTGTGATAAGTGATCCCTTAATCAGGTCTATTGGATCCCCATCTTGATCATGATCCTAATTAACAAATTTATTCCCAATCATAAGTGTAGGTATGCTCCATCTTCTCTAAATTAGGATTAATTTATAGACATGATGCATTTTTGATTACATACAGTAAGCGGTTTCATTCAAAGCATTGAGGATGATTGAAGAAACCATGAGGAACAATAGGTCAAACCCCATAAACCTTATGAGAATTCTTATACACCACCTTATCCCTCATATACACTACCCATCCTTCCCAAATAAACCATTCTAAATAACCTTCTGAGTGTTTCGAGTCCTTCATGTGTTCCTCAGACCTTTCCTTCTTAGAATTCAATCCAAGAGAACTTTCAAATAAAAATAAAGAGACTATGATTGAGCAACCTATTATTGAGGTCCAAAATACTAGTTATATTCCTCAATACCACCTTAAGGAGAAGATATTTAAATAGAATATAGATAGGAAAATTAGAGAGTTAGGGCTGAAGATAAGGAATGAGGAAGAGAAGGTGGCTATACCTTACACATTTCCATCATGGAAATCAATCAAAGAAGGCATACAAAAGAAAGAGGGGGTGCCAGTTGAGGTAGTCTAAAAACTAGTTCAAGAGGAGGAGTTAGTGGTTAAAGAGAATAACAAAGAATTGTTATCTTATTTCAATGAGCTTTCCCTACAAGAGTTATAAGACTCTCTCTCTCTCTCTCTCTCTTTTCCTTAAGATTCATTAAAGAGACAACTCAAAGTGCCTAATTAGAAGGACACTCTATTAAGCTGCAATCAAGGTGACTTTCTTCACCTTCCCACCATCTCCCTCTTATAGAAAAAATGTATTTTAAAAATTATATAGGAGGAGCTTACAGTCATAGGTGAAATTGAAGAAGACAATACAAGTGTCTATGATGAGGATATCATGATAGGTAGTCCACTTCATCCAAAGGATAATTAATTAGGTTTGGACCAACCTTCTTGGAATGGCTTTGACACTAACAAGCTGGAGCATCAAGAGGGAAATATTTAAGCTAAACATAGGGAAGACTTTGAATGGACTACTAATTATCTATTCTACATAGATGAAAATAAATATCAAGGTCAAAGACCATAGGTTAATTAACCTTAGGATGAGTTGTCAAATGAAGGTAGTTGATATTTCAAAACTAGAGGATCATGAATTAGACCTTGATCAAGAAAAGTGTGATGTTTTAGACTTTATAAGGTCAAATCAAATCTCATTTTCATTTAAATAACAAGATGAAATATTGATTTAGGTTGATGAAGAAGACATCTCAAGTGCTCAAGTGATGCAATTTGATGAGATACCACCTTGTGTGATAGAGGAGGACCTTGAGGGTGAACAAAGCTTCCAATATGAGTATGTGCTTCAAGAAGAAGATCCTAATCAACTCAAAATCAGCTTGCATACACCAAAAAGTGAAAATAAGTTGGAGGACTTGTTTGGGATCTTGGGACTAGACTATATTCCTCTCCAAGGAGACTATGATCTGATTGTGCCTAAGGAACATAATGATGGAACAAAAAAATGCAAGAGTTAGGTAAAATCTGATTGCTCAATGTTTATATTGACAAGAGGATGTTCTATCAGGTACCTAGCTTAGTTGGAAGATGATAAGGAGGATCCATTATAGGCTGTGATTAATTCAGAGCATAAGGTTGGGCATCAAAAAGAACAAGATCAACTTACCTATCCACTTCATGAAACTTGTATGTCTAATCAATTAGATTGGGTAGGTAGGTTTATTTTTGTTCTTACTCTTAGATAAGTGTATCACCAATATGTTAAATATCCACTCCTTCTCCATCTTTAGTTGGTTTCCCTCAAGTATGTAAAGCATATTAAATTAGTAAGAAAGGGGAAGTATTTTGTACAACTAGTCAATGACTTTGTATAAATACCATTTTGATTAGTTAGTTTAGGGTAGGTTAGATGTTTTTTATTTTCCTCAAAGTTCCTTGTGCACATTTATTTTCAGTTGTGTGTTCATTTTCATAAGTGCCTACGTGCACATACCTTTGATGTTTTGTTTCTTTTATCCTTGTTATTTCAAGAAGATGTTTTCATGCAAGGGTAGCCTTGTATCATTTCATGCTAGCTGGAAGATAGAGACTTGTAACTCCATATTCCCAATGGATTAGTCAAATAAAATAGTCTAGGTTATCAAGCATAACAGGCATGCTTCCCAATTGAGTCTCCAAAGATGTTGGCTAAAATTGGCCCACATAAGAAACTTGCCTAGATCTATAGTAAGAAGTTGAATAGAGTCCTAATTGAAGAATGATACTATCACTAGTCATTTAAAAATATTTTAAAACACTTTAAACAATCTTGAAGTGTGAACTTGAAAATTTTAAGAAACCAGACCGTCGTGGCATGTTATGTAGGAATGAATAAATCAGTCTAGTCACACATTTGATAAATGCACTTGAAAACTAAACCAAGGTTAAAGAGTTACATTAGACATGATATTTTTGGTTGCATAAACATCCTCTACAAATTTAGAGTCTTGATGAGTTTTATATATTAATATATAAGCCCTCAAAGTTGAAATAGCAGAGTGGGACATGCACAAAGACATCAAATTTAAGCCATGGGTAGTAGCCATTTGGATTCAAATATTCTTGAGGTTGAACACAAGGATAAAAAGTGTTAAGATCATGGATGCTCAAATTATATCTAATGGCATACAAGCAAGGGCATAGTTAGTGGGTTTAGATGAATTAATGGAGTATGTTTAATCATACAAGTGTGGATCAATGGTGTGAAGCAAAGTCAAAGATTAAACAATCTCAAGATGAACATGAGGTTTCCACATGGCACAAGTGTGAAACTAGACAAAGTCTAACTGTAGGATCCATTAAAATAACTTGGATATGATAGGTGTCACAATCAAAGAACCTAGATCAAGATCAATGATCGATATTAAAAGCTGAAGCTAGAAGACTTCAAATGGAGAGCAAATGTGACATAGGTGAAACCAAAAAAAATATCTCAAAGGGGTTATTCTACCAGTAGATCTCAGTCAAGAACCATTAAACATGAGACATAATTATATAATTAGGATTGTCAATGATAAATTTTCATCACCATTAGAACTTAATCAGGAGCTCTAATCAAAGATTTAGAACCTGTTAACCCCATTTTCCAAAATTATAGGATTATTTCATGGTTGTGTTCATTGATCTTTTATAAGGTAGATCCTTATGTGTAGGGAATTCTTAGTTTCCAAAAATTTTAGAGTCAGAATAGTTTTATTTAAACCTAATATAGTTTAGGAACAAGGCTATATAGCCTGTAGGTTTTCATTGCCATGATAACTATAAGAAAACCAATAAATGAGATTGGTTTTTAATATATAGTAAGCCCTATGCTTAGATTTTAAAGTTGGGGTAGATATGTGATTATGGAGAAACATATAATCTATCGACATAGTCATACATTCGATAAGCAGGTACCTACAACCACTCATAATAGACATGGTTATGGCTCTGTTAGGTTTAAAGATATGAGGATTTTGTCCTCATAAGTAAGTTAAGTAGAAGATGGCATAGAGTCCCAAAATGGAAATCTGGTGGTTTGAGAAAATAATTGGAGCATTTAATAGATTTTTAGGGTTTATAATATTTTCTTCATAGCAAGATCATGACTCATCATCTTTGACAACCTCATCTCTTAATATGTTTTCTCAGCTAATGAGAAGATTTGAGGCTATCAAGACAAATGAAATTTAATTTGTCTATGATGGATTAGTCTTGATTGGATCAAAGTGTGATTGAACATTCATTAAATACTAGTGGAAATTCATTAATGATTTTCTAATGGCATGCTTCTTCTCTCTTTCCTTTCTCCTATATCTTTTATTTTATTCCACATTGTATATATATATATATATATATATATATATATATCTTAGATTTTAGATATATTATTTGATTTTGGAAATAATATAAAGAGAATATCATTTGATAAGGCTAGACCCTACCAAAATTTGTAAGAACTACCTCTTGATGCAATAAAAAGACTTTCTTTACCTATCTCTTGCTTTGGATTGGTGTCTAGTAAGCTTGAGCATGATGGCCTTGTGAAGGAGACTCTTCCATATCCATTGTCCTTATTACCTACCTCTTTCAAGGTGTTTTAAATATATTTTAGGTCTATAATAATTTTTTTTCCCCCATTAATGTAAGCCTAGTGTGAGTCTTATAACTCCTCTTTGTTTCCATTCATTGTTTCATGAACCTAATTTATGAAATACTTATACAATTAGCTAGATTGTGAGATTGTGTGAGCTAGTATTATCTTATGCTAATATAGTGTGGGTTAAAGAATATTTAAGTCTCATTTTAATTTGGTGCATCACCTTGTTATATTTTTTAGGATCCCTATTTCCCCCTTTCTAACCCTTTTCCTAGTGGGATCATTAGTTTATGTGATCCATCAAGAGGAAGCCAACCTTCTTCGGAGGTTCAACCTCACCATAAGATAACCATATCCTATGGTTGTTCCCATTATGTATATAAATTTGAGAGAGACTAAATAACCTTCTCCAAGGGTGAAAATTGATGCTACAATAAGACTTAAGACCCATGAATGCTTACTCACAAGTGTGCAGACCTGTGAGTGATTAAAACACCTTCCAAACCTTGTTTGAGATTACATGTTTGGAATTTTATTATCATTATATTAGAAATAATATGTTTCAATGGTGATATCTCATGATATTATTGATCCTTCATTATCATTTAGGTCAGGTTCAACAATCAGGCCTGTAGAAGATTATTCATGACTATATCATGCTTATAAAGAACAAGAACATGACACATTTTGAAGGGCTTATCTACCAAGAATAATTTTAATAGAGATAAAACATGTATCATATGAGAGTGAAGGATTATTCAATAAATACTAAGGCACTTGGAAACTTTTGAGAGTGAAAATAATTCTAACCAACCAAAACACTTGTAACAGGGGTGATATGTTCTATACACTTGAGATATTTTTCTCCTTATTAAAGACACCTCATGATTTTGAGTTGATTGATGAAACCAACATTAAAAGGAATAATTTTATCTCTGAAAACATATCACAAAAATTATTCTCTTCCATTGAGATCTAGAATGAAGAAACATGAGCAAAACTAGACCCTACTTGAATGAATAAGACATAGTGGCCTCCTTACAGTCTTAATAATTGGTCATAAAGGAGAGGGAATGAATATGAAAACTAATGTAAAAAAATTAAAGATTAATAATATTCCTAAAATTTTATCCTCCAACTTTCTTTCTCTTATCTGTACCATACATTTTGCCTTTATGAGCTTGTGAAAGGAGCGTTGGAGGAGAGAAAGAGTTATTTGCATCTCTGAGACCTAAAACTTGATCCCAAGTGTGAATATAAATTTTTTAAGTTCAAGATACTCATCTAAAATATTTTCACCTATAAATAGATCTTTAAAGTCTGTATAGGTGTCCATAACTGTCCACAAAAGAGTATTTCTCTCAATTTAGGCATTGAACTACAAGTTTAATCAGGATTTGACCATATTTGACCCTTCTTTGACATCAGGGATGTTATAACATTTCTTCAAATATTTGTCCTTGAGAGTGGTATGTACAATTCATCAATTTTGGCCTAGATAGGTGACTAAAAGACTTTGGGATGCATAATAGTCATAGTGAAAGGTTAGTACATGACAATATGACTTTCAAGACACACTAAAAACTTTATTTAATGACTCAACCCCATGTTAAACCTTGAAAACACATGATAACACTGTGAATCATGAATCACTCTTAGGATAATACAAGTACACAAGAGACCCAACCTTGATCAATGCTAAACAAGTATATATTTGACCACTTTAAATACATTATAAGACTAGTACAAGACCATAGAAACTATATACAAGCCTCAATAACCCTATGAAAAAGTTTAAATATATAGGGGTTGACCATTTTAATGTGAAGTAAAAATTATCAATAAATTAGAGATTCATAGGGGTATCATGCTTTCAATTCTAATAGATCAATGGCCTTATCCTACCATTGGGAAATGGATTCACTCTTATGCTAAATATGAAACTAACATGCCTTTTGAATACCTAAAGCCACACCAAAACACATAATAAATAAACACACGATGGAAAAGGCATTAAGGAAAACCACACAATAAAAGACCCACTAAAAAAAACACACCTAACCTATTATGTACAAGACCTCAAAACATGTTTGAGGTGGTGAAATAACTTCTCTTGATTCAACCATGATCAAAAATAATGTTTCTAGAATCACAACTACTCCATGAGAATAAATCATCATATGATGAATGTTTTTCAATGAAAACTTATTTATGAAGGTGATCAAATTACTTACCATTATTGAATCCTCTACTAGCTACAAGTACATCATTTGAGACTCCTTTGAATGATCCTTTCATCTATCCTTAAGGCTTGCTTGGCATTATAACCTGATTGGTCTCTTTTATACTCACTTAGCACTTATCAATCTACTATTTAAGGATCATTAAACTCTTCCCAACTTCACATTAATTTTTAAAATGATGTGGTGAGTTTATAGAGGCATCAATATTTATTTCTTTCTTGCCAAACACATCTATAAGTGACTCAAGATCAACTTGGTGTCTATGTTCTTCTTAACTCTCACAAACTTCTATCTTGACTTGATCACATTCCTCTGAGAATACCTTATAATTGATTGGGATTTAAAAAATTTATTTATTCTCATTATTTACATCATTGAACTAATCATCAAGCTCATGTCTCTTTTTAGGAGTTGTAGTGCCACTTCTTTAAACTCTTGCATTATGGCATGGTACTACTACCTCATATCATCATGTCCTTCTTGAGTGTCATACTCATGAATATTTTATTATTTTATAGGTTTACATGCATCTTTATTTTGACTACCATGAACTAACACACTTAGAACATCATCACCATCTTCTATATGCAAAAAATAATTACCCCACATAGCTTTTTGAAAAGCATCATAAAAAATTACCTCAAGGAGCTCATCACTTTCTTCATGAATGATATATGTTCCCATACCTATCTCTTCAATGAGTTTGTATGGATCAAACCCATAATAATCATCTCCCCACTCATTAAGGTAGAGATCAATTATGTCATCAAGAGGTGTTAAAGATTATTAGTCATTAGTATAATCTCTCTCCTCATTGCTAGTGAATACCATGTTTGATGTGTCAGGTACATAGGGTTCCACATGAAACTTAGCCAAAGGTTTAGAATTGATAGAGACATTAGCACCATACCTAGTCTTAAATGCCATATAGGACCAATCTAAAGTTAAGTACCCCTTAATCTTAATAGTAAATTCCTTTGATAAGTAAAGGTCAAAATGAGGTGGCACATCCACAACCATAACATATTGAGAGATAGAGAATGTAAGACAAGTATAGAGATTTATATGAAATCATTTGATTATGAAAACTATTTTGGAAATCGATCCATGTATCTGTAACACCCCCTTGGAGTGTGATTCATACTTCAAATTTAGTTTGTTAGCTACCTATTTAGGCATGACTAATGTGATTACTCCACTATCAATCAAAAAATTATGGACCAATGAGGCTCCAATAATGATAGAGAGGTAAAATTTAGGAGGTTTATCTATTCTTTTATCTTTGGTTGGATTCCCATCCTTAGTCTTTAATTCATTTGTCAAAACTATCCCTCTTTCACTAGGATGCCTAGGTATTACTTTGAGTTTGGAGAGCTCATTTTGGAGTAGGTCTCTTTGTCCAATAATGGACAATCTATCCCACATTAAGATAATTACAGGAACCTTATTCATATGATCAAAAATATTCATAAGAGAGATACCAACCTTTTCATGTCCTTTGGAAGCTATATCACTACCACTAACTTATGTCCTTGATGCGTAGGAGGAGGCATAGAAGGAAATTTAACATTCTAAAATATCTAATTTACCTAATCCATAAGGGATGAATTTGGCACACCTTCTCCTTGATATGTTTGAGGGTTCATGTTTAGACCACCACTTGTCCCTTGTACCTATTTAACCACTTTATTTTTTGACCTTGATTTGTAGATATATGATTTGATCCTATGTTCAAGTTGCCTTGGTAGTTGATTGCACATGAGTCCTTTTTATAGTAGTTCATTAAGGTAACATTTGATTAATAATCCCATATATTCTTCTCTCTTCCACTAGGCATTTTTTCTTGAGTTATGATAGATATTATTCCCCATTATCCTAAATAGGCTTTATAAATGCTTTATTTGCATAAGTGGAAGAGTCATGAGACTGGTCCCATGAAGGTTTCTCTCCATTGTCTTGTAAAAAACTGTTTTGGATAGGTACAAGTGATTTTTAAGTAAAAGGAGCATTCTGATTTTGTCCATTATGTTACTTCACTTGAGTTAGCTGCCCTTCTCCTTGATAGTGGACTTAAAAAGGCTATCTAGGATCTTGAGAATATTGATAAGGTTGGTAAGAATCTTGAAAAGACCTCAATTTTTTTTGTTATTTTTGCCTCTTGAGGGTTTGCTTCTTTTATCTAGATTATTTAATATGCTTGATCAGATCTTCCTCTCTTGACTTACTTGGCTAATTAGAGGTAGCTTGCTTATGCTTGGGTGTGGGAATGGGAGCAATAATGGACATAAGAATTTGCACATCAGGAAACAAAAGCATGGGGGGTCTAGGATCTATCTTCCTAGCCTATACAAGGTAATTCCCATCCCTTATATAAGTCTCATATGTATTGGTTCATGTATCCCCTCCCATGGATTGAATAATCATATATATGTCACTATTGAAAGCTTTGAGGTAATAGAGAAAATCATGATGTGCATTAGGCCTTGACAAGATGTGGATCCTATCCCAAGTATTTTGAAATATTGTGTTGAATTCTTGTATGGCCTTTTGAGGTGCTCTTTTTATGGTAGTTAGTTACTCGATCAAATACAAGTGATCAGATTTGTCTTCAAATATCCTTCTCTAAGAGTCACCTAATTCATCCCATGTAGTGATGGATTTGGGAGCCAAAGTACCATACCAATCAAGGGCCTTCCTTTTGAAATAAATATACAACACCCCAATGGAAACATTATCTTCAGTGATGTTATGTATGTTTCAAAAGTTGGCTATGTGTCTTATGTGTTCAATGAGAGTTGTGGCATTTTCTCTTATGTATGAAGGCACACTTTTGAGGGCTGACATAGGAATTCCATCATAGTGAACAAGTGATAAATTAATATGGTCATTGAAGGTAACAAAGGGTAGGTTCTTAGGGTATTCTATATTTCCAGTTGGACCCAAGAAGAGTCTTCTAATAGGTATGTGAGCAATAAAATATTACTTTGAATATGGATGGGTGTTATCAAACCTCTTTATTATAAATAAATAGTAGGGAATATATAAAAATTCAAATGGAATGCCTTTATTATATCATGTCCTTACCTTATTCATGAAAATGAATCACTAATCTACAACTAAGGGCCAATGATTGTTAGAGTCATCAGATACTACATGAAGGAATCTTTAAAACTTCAAATTTATTAAGATCAACATCCACCTTTAACAAATTCTTGGACCATGAGGTCCCATCAAGCATGCCAAAAATATTATCAACCAAATTTTCACCCTAAGGAGGGATAATCTAACCTCCTTAAATTTATAATAACATTGAAACACCTCATATGTTGTGGGTAACACTTCTTAGAGGTGAGTCTCTAGATTATGGGCTAGCTCCCATGCACAACACCTACAACTAACCACTAACCTAATTAACTTGAAGGAAAAAGGATAGAATAAAATTAAAAAATAATAAAATAGAGGTGATGTACCAATATAAACTCCACAATCCTACTTTAACTTGCACTATAGAAGATAACTTACAAAACTAATCTCAAAACCCAAGGTTTTCCTAACAAAAGTGTTTTAATATAAAGGTGGAACATGATTTATTTATCAATGTGGATGACTACTAGGTCTAATATTAGACACTGATAACCCTCCTATGCACTTTAAAGCACACAAAAGGAGTAATTAGTTACAAATCATATGACTTTTTATAAGATAAATCATTTACACAAAGCATGGAAGATTGAGATGAGTGCAAGGAAAAATAATTATCACTTGTCATCCAACAAGAAACTACTTGACACACTTATGTAAGAATTTTAGAAACTAAACCATATTTAAATATTTATTCCAAATGTAAAATTAGTATTCAACTCATCAGGGCTTCACCATACCAAATACAAATGTCATACAATGCCAAAAGAGGCAACTTATATATAGAAATGAGGAAGAGAGAGAGAGGGACATGGAAGAAGGAGATTTTCAAGTGTCTATCAAGAGAGATAAAAAAATAATGAGTTATAAGCTATTTAAATATGTCTCTAAAGACATGTGTTCCTCCTTTGAATATGATTTATCATCCAAATATCATAGGAGTTTGATTGCTTGCTTGACACCTTGGTTACCTTCTTCAAAATTACTCTTCTTTGCATGTGAGGAGTGAAAAATGGTCTTATTCATCATAATCTCACCATGAATACCTTCAAACATTATATTTTACACCTAAATTTCATTTTTAAACTCCCTTACTCTCACATATCAAGGGCAATAATCACATAATTCCTTAGGTGTCAAAAAATTCCATCTTCTATGCCTAGCCTTGCCCAAATGGCTCAAAATTTGACTTCTAATTCATCAAGATAATATATTTTCATGAAAGGAATTCACATACCTTATAATACTTAAATAAATTCATTTGGGTTCATGGAATAACCCCCAATACTCCATCTTTCACCTTATGCTCTCATTTGGCCTCAATTCTTTGTAGCCCTAAAATCATATAAACCTCCTTGTGTAGAAAAATGTATGGATGATAATAAAAAAATGAGTATATAATTAAGGTTATAGTATGGTTTTACAAATCCATGACAAGTTTGATGTTCTGAGAGTGAGTGGAAGTATCTTTTTTCTATTGTTCTCTTTCCCTAATTAGGCATCAGTTAGGCCTCCTTGCCTAGAAGGCCAAGTTTATACTCCAAACTTATCCTACATGTGTTGAAACACCAAAAATATGTGATTCACTTTCCTAAAATTATCACCAAAATCCATGCCAAATTTAAGGTCATGAGATCCTGAGGAAGTATGAGAACCATGAAATGGTCTAAGAAACTAATCCTTTTTAAAGCCTATTTTAGACTACCTTGAAAAACCAGACCTATAAGATCACTTCCATGGTGCATTATACATAGTTTTGGGCTTAGATAGGTATAATAAATCCCAAATCACCTCTTATAATAGTTTTCAAGTGTTTAACTATTCAAAACCTTGAATTTAACCTTAAATTATTATAAAATATAGAATTAATTATAGTCCATATAGTTGAAACTACAAAAAAAGTTCATGGTGAGAATATAATTGGAGTGTTCAAAGATGTTCAAAAGGTTTTAGAAGAAATTAAATTCATCTCATGCACTTTATAGGTCATTATCTCACATTAGGTCCTTACTATGGTTTTAAGAGGGTTAGAGTGACTTAGATTCTTAATAATTGTTCATAAACCCTGGGCCCTTAATCCCTAAACCAATGCCACAATTTTCAAGTGCATTATCCCCATAAAATTTACTTAGGATCCCAAGTTCTCATGCATCATGTCCTTATAGCTTCAAGTGCAAGAAGTTAGCTCTCGAGTTGCAAATAAGCCATTAGAGAATGGTCTAGGTTCTTAGCCTTTATTCATACATGTCAGTGACCTAAACCAAAAAATGATTCCAAGATATTTAATTATGATAACCTATTAATAATATATTAAATTCATTTTATCCCATGCATAGGGTCAAGGCCTTACCAAACAAGAGAAATTTTGGTTTTGGACTGCAATCATGTACTTAAAGAGCTTGATGTGACTTTATAGGCCTAAAATCCATTTTCTTTGTCTTCTAATATTAATGGATGCCTATTTAGGGTATTTTAAAATATTTTATACTTACCAATGTCCTTAGGTTATCTTTTTATCATTAGCAAACCAATCTTCTCATGGCTGTGTATGTAGGTCTGCTTGTGTGGTCTTAGGCTCTACAATCCTAAACAAAGCTTATCAACATTTCTATCCTTTATTAACTTTAAAATTATTATGGAGGTCACTAATTCATCATATAATTGTTTTAATCTACCTTAATTCTTTCAATAGGCCCTTCATATTCAACACAAGTAAGCCTTTTCCACTTGACTAGGCAGACTTTAAGGTGCCAGTTGATTGTGCATAAAGGGTTAAAATAAGTTGATTTGATAAAATTTATCTAAAAATTATCCATGTTTACTTTGACCTAAAATTAATCCTAAAAATTATCTATGATCTCACCCAAACTCCCATATCACTGTGTAGGTGGAATTCTCTTCTCAAGTTTATAAATAGTTTGTCTTGCTTATACCAACATGTAGGTGTCATTAAGATAGTCTGAATGCATTTTTGGGTTTAAGGAATTAAATTAAAAATAATTGAACATCTAAATTACTTTTTTTATATTATTTATAGTTCATAACCTTCTCAAATTTCCCAAAACCCTACACTTTCACAAACACACACTTATTCCTTGAACCTTATCAAAGTATGGTTTTAGGTGGTCATTGGAGAAGAGTTTAAACATGAGATTTGGAAATTGATCTTCTCAAATATATCATTTAAAACTTTAAATTATTAAAATTTTATTATAAGTTACCTCTCACTAATCTATAAGTTTCATTGACATTTTCATAGTATTCTACAAACCTTTTTTTTATCTTCATACACAGGCATGTGTATGAGTACTTAGGTTGATGGACTCAAACCTATTATCCTTCCTTTTACTCTCAAATATTTGAGGTATATTACATGTATTATATCATACTTTCATTGAGTCATTTTTCAACACATTTTCTTATTTTCATGACGGTTATCCTTTTATCCAAATAAGGACCTATAGGTCTAAAACCTGTAGGTCTCTCCCTTTTTGATTTTATAGACTATTGAAGGCAACTTATTGAGTTATATAGATTTAAAATTATATAAAATATTATCATTTTATCATGTCATCTACCTCAATAATCTATAGACTTCAAATAGACACTATGCAATCTCACATTTTATCATTTTTATGTGAAGGCATGTAGAAAGTTAGCTCATGTACAAGGCTTATGCATAGAAGTTGGAGTCTATTCATTAATTCATACTATTTTGATGATATAAGTTGATTATATCAAGATATTATGGGTGTTTAGGATGATACACCTTCTCTTTAATTTTTTTGAACACTTATAGCATGAGACCTAAGACCCATGAATGCTCGCTTACAAATCTACAGACTTATGAATGACTAAAACACCTTCCAACCCTTGTTTGAGAGTACATGTTTGGAATTTTGTTTTCATTATATTATAACTATAATGGTTTATTGGTTATATCTCACCCTATTATTTATCATCCATTATCATTTAGTCCAGGTTTAGCAATCAGGTCTATAGAAGATTGTTCATGAATGTATCATGCTTCCAAAGAGCAAGAACATGACACCTCTTAAAGGGCTTATCTACCAAGAAAAAAATTTAGAGAGAAAACAAATGGATAATATAAGAGTGAAGTATTTTTCAATGAGTACTGAGGCACTTTGAAACTTTTGAGAGTGAAAACAATTCAAACCAACCAAAACACTTACAATAGGGGTGATATGTTCTATACACTTATGATAATTTTATCTTTATCAAATACACCTCATGAGGTTGAGTTAATTGATTAAAACAAAATTAAAAGTATTCATTTTATCTCTAAATAAATCTCATAAAAACCATTCTCCTCCATCGAGCTTTGGAATGAATAAACAAGAGTAAAACTAGACCCTACTTGAATGAACAAGACATAATGAACTCCTTGAAATATTAACAATTTTTCCTAAAGGATATGGGATGGATATGAAAACTAATGCCAAAAAATTGAAGATCATTATGACCCCTAACATTTCCCAAAATTTCACCCTCCAACTTTCTTTCTCTTGGACATATCATGTATTTGAATTTTTCCTTTATGAGATTGTGAAGGGAGTGATAGAGGAGAGAGAGAGTTATTTACATATATGAGACTTGAAGCTTGATACCAAGAATGAATATGATTTTTGGAAGTTTAATATACTCATTTTAACCATTTTCACCCATAAATATATCTTTCAAGTCCGTACAAGTGCCCATAACTATAACTGAAGGAGTATTTCTCTTAATTTAGGCATTGAACTGCAAGTTTAAGTAGGTTATGATTATTTTTTACCCTTATTTGACATTAAGGATTTTATAACACTTATTTAAATATTTTTCCTTGAGATTAGTATGTATAATTCATCCTTTTTAGCCTAGAAAGGTGACTAAAAGACTTTGGGATGCATAATAATCATAGTGAAAGGTTAGTACATGATAATATGAATTTCAAGACACATTAAAAACCTTATTTAATGACTCAACCCCATGTTAAACCTTGAACATAGATGATAACACATTGAATCATGAATGCCTCTTAGGACTATACAAGTACACAAGAGACTCAACCTTGATCAATGTTAAACAAGTATGTATTCAACCACCTTAAAGACATTATAAGACCATTACAAGACCATAACAACTATATACAAGCTTGAGTAACCCTATGAAAAAGTTTCAACCTATAAGGGTTGACCATTTTGACTTGGGGTCAAAAAATTGGTCAACAAAAACTATTAATCCTGACTTAATAGTGAAAACAAAGGTATATATGATATATATTATGGCTCTAATCTTGGTTCACACATACAAGGAAAATACACCTCATTCAATTTGATAATAACTCAAACACAATTTTTTTTACTTAAAAATATCCCTAGCGCACAACCTTCACTGTAAATTACATGGTTGAACAAATAGGTACATCAAGAAGTAAATAGGGCATGTGATTTTTTTTGGTATTACAAACACCTTCCCTTCAACATAGAAAAAAGCTTGTAATTGGAGTATTTGGTGACATAATTAACATCATCCTCTCTAAAATAATTAATTATTAGGTTGCTATAGAATGTTTTTGTATATGCAAATTCAATTTTAGAAGAACAAAAAATGTAGTGACAAAGTTTAGCTTCACCATTCTTCCATATGTGTGGATGGATGGAAGGAACCACACTCTCATCAAATTTTTAGTGGATTTAAATGGTCATATGTTTTTATTGAAGTTAATTTATTCATTTGATAAAGTAAATAACATATAAAATTTGAGCCTAACATTGGATTAGGTTGTCTTATAAGTGGGAATCAAGAATGTTGTGCAAGTTGTCATTGATAATGTGACAACATATGTGGTGATTAAGAGACTTCTTATGGAGAGGCATCCATCACTCTTTTTGGACACTTTGGAAAAATATTTGCCTTGATATTATTTTTGAGGATAGAGAAAAAATCAATTGGGTGAGACTGGGTGTAGAAGATGTCAGAAACATTACAAAATATGTTTATAATCATCCATGTGTTCTTATCTTGATGAGAGATCACACAAAGAGGAAAAAGTTTCTATGAGAATGTATCACAAATTTTGTAACTAAATTCATATGTTTCAAAGTATTTTTATTTTTTTGACATCATTGAAGTAGATGATTGTGATTGAAGCATGGTTGGACTCAACCTATTCAAAGAAAGCTGATGAAGAGAGGACCACAAAGATGATTTTTTTTATGATGCCTTTGCAAAGAGAGATGTAGAGATCATCAATGTAACTTCAAACTTCAATTTAAATTTCATAGTTATTTCCTTTATTTTTAATTTTAAAATTATTTACTTTAATTATAAGTTTTTAAATTTAATTTTTTTGTAGGTGTTGGAGCATTTGGTGATGGTTTTGAGCTTAGTGGATGGGGAGAAAAACTGAACAACACAAAATTATGAGGCCATGAATAAGAATAAAGAGGCCATCTAAAACTATTATATGGGGAATAAAGATAAATATGATCTCATTTTGGAGATAATTGATCAAAGGTGGAATAATCAATTCTACCAAACCATTTATGTAGTGGGTATTACCTCAACCCTAACTTTTTCTTCTCTAATGGCTTCATAGATGTTAATGTGGTGGTTATTGAGGGAATATAAACATGATTTAATAGGATGACCCATGAAATTGAGGTAAGGGACCTCATTATTTGAGAGTTGCAGAATTACATGTAGGATAAGGGTAGTGTATTTTCTTCACCACTATGTGAGGGAGAGCTACCCAAACACTAGGTAACAGATTTTATCTTACAATTTAAAAATTTATAGTCATTAATTACTTACAAAATTTTGAATATCTTGTTTACATATTTTTGGTGGGAAAAATCCAAGATGAGAACCTTGAGATTGATATCTATCGTTGCATTTCTGATAGTGGTATTTAAGATATTTATACTAATTTAATTTATTTTTGGGGCTTATCTCTTGAGATTATCAATCCATTCACATATAATGACATCTCAGAGGACATTGAGCTCTGGGGATGTATAATAATTGAGTTAATTAAAGCTAATTGGTTAATATGTGGAAACTTTAATATAGTAATAGACTCCATAAGATAGAGGAATCTCTACAACTACTACATTTAGGCTTATTTCCATCAAGGCCTCGACAAAAATTTGAAATTCATTGATATTTTGTCATTTAGAGTTGAATTTCTATCAATATTTTGTTAAGACACCCTCAATCTAATGGAATTATACAAAATCTCAAATTCAAGGTTTGAATGGAATCTTCATGAAATCCTAATGGAAAATTCATATATGTTTTCTCCTAGACATAATGCTAAATGTAAATTTGTTTAGGGTTTGGGTTGGGGGCCACATAGATATATATATATATATATAAGGTGGAGGCATGTCAAAAGATTATTTTTTACTTATCTAATAAGGTTTCACATTTGGGGCATAAAAAAGAGTTTGTGAAAGCCCCACATATCATAATATTCCATCATTATTTCCAGTCACTTTCTTAAATAATGTTAGTTCATAAATTTTATAGTTGTGGAAAATAACATGCATATAATTTACTAGTTCACTTGTTGATATTTCACATTACTCAACATTTCAAACATAAGGTTACTCCAACACATGTAAACTTATAAACCATTAATCACCATAAAGTTGATGAAGAAATTATTCCAAGCATATTCCTTTAATATATGTTTTCTTATTGGTTAGAGAACTTCCTTATGAGGGAGTTGTCACATATTTCTTATTTCCCTACCATAAAAATGTCAAATTATATGGTCTAACTGATATATAAAGTTAAATTTAATTTAATTTTAATTTTATTTTTGACATGCTACCTGGTTAAGTGGACTCAAATATTCAAATTTTGGTAGTGTAAAAGGTCAGCCCATGGTTAAACTTAAAGTTATATTGTTATGTAATTATAATTAATTATCATTAATAATTAATTAATAGTGGTTTATTTACCAATGTTAGCCCCACCATGTCAAAGCGGTCATATAGAAGTGGCAGGAGTTAATTAATAAGTTATTACTCACTAAAAGGTCAATTGATCAAATTAGATTAATTGCAAATTTATTTTTTTGAATTCCATCTTTTTAAGTGATTTAGCTTATGCATATGACATTTTTAGTTATTTTTTATTATTTTATGAAGATAGGTGTGTGATCAGTTGATTTGTAGGTTTTTGACCATTCTGAGTCTATTGAAATTTTTTATTTTTATTTTTACAGTCTCTTCTTGTGATTTTCTAAAAAATGTATTAAAAACCAAGAAACAAGAATTTTAGAATGTATAAAGGTCCATTTTCCATTGCATCCAACACCCTAGTATTGTTTTGAGTTTGAAAATTGGTAATATTTATGAGAACACCATGAATGTAATATTGTGCTTTCCTACCACCAATGTTATCAACCTTACAAATCACATTTTAGGGTTTATAAATAACTCATGATCGATATGGTTGAAAGACCCTATAGAGACCCATCTTGATTTCATTTCTAACTCAAAGACAAGGAAAGTGTTGTGGTGGAAATTTTGGTTTTGCCAATTTCATTTGATTTTTATGCTTGTTAATAGTTTTTCTCATATATTTTTAAGATTTTACTTGAGGAGAAGACTTGTTATCTAGTGTTTTTTTATTGTATAGACTTCACACCTCTTATCTAATAGGGTAAAGATATTATTTTAATTTTGATTGGTCTTTAGGTGATTGTATAGCATATGAGTGATAAGAGGAATGAGTACTCCTAAGATGATGATCATATTCATGTCACAGAGTGTCATAGGGCTCATGAGGTTAGGTTGTTAATGTAACAAAGGTGTCAACACATGTTGATAAATGCGATATGTATAAAATACAAACTGGCAGGTTACAAAAGGGTTGTTTGGTAACTTCACAGTCATAGTTCTCTAGATCATCTTTTGGTTTATTGGGTCTTGTTATCCAAATGTTATTAGTTTGTTCATGGTTATTTCAGGGAGTGCATCTTATGTGAGATAAATCCCTTTTAGATTACATCATATTTAAGTGTTAGACATTATTAATTTATGTTAATAATGTTAATGAGTTTGGTAGTTATGAAAATAATTTTAAAAAATCTCACCCCTTTTGTTATTTGTTAGTTATGCATGGTGTGAATATGAAAATGTGATATTTGCTTGAAAAGAGAATGTGAAGAGATAAATGGTTGTTATTCATTTATTATATATGCATTTATTATAATTTTCTTAGAAATGGCACTTATATTACGTGGGGAATGATATATGATTGAAATTAATTTGTTGCTGAGGTTACTTTACTATTATTTCCTTTCTTTTATCATAAGGTTAGAATAGATTTATCAATGCCAAAAAGGTGATGGATCTCTGAGGTTTGTTAGGGAATGAATGAAGGGTGTTCTGAATTTCCCTAGTAGAGTGTGAACTAAATTCAAAGCAACCATGAATCTATTAAATGGTATTAAAAAATATGTATGGCATTAATATTTGAGTGTGTATGCTAAAAAAGGTCATAGAAAAAGGATGAGAAGTTGTGTTGGCCTATAAAAATTTAATTGTTGGATAAAAAGAATCCTCAATATCGCATAAGTTTTTAGTGTTACATATTTTTGAGTGATATTAGTTTTTTTATTTTTAAAGGCTAAATAAGGGTTTGGTTAAATAAAATTTGTTAAAAATTATATTTAAATAAAACTATAGTCAATTTGATCAAAGTGTTGCATGTGTAAGAGGCCAAAGGTTAAAATCTCACTTATCTTTTAGTTGTCTATTTTTGCATGAAGTGAAAACATGAGCATGCATGCAAATTTGAGTTATATACACGTCTGAGACATATTATACCCATTTTTTATTTAAAAAAGTTGGTATTTAAATTTCATTGATACTCAGTGTGTAGAAGGTCAAAAGTTCCATTCTCCTAAAGTGTAAAGTTATTTTTATAAAAGTTGTCATTTAAGTTAGCTTATGCCCATGGCATTTTTAGTCATTTTGCATATTTTTGTGAAGGTTTGCATATTTTGCGTACCACTTGATTTTTAGGTTTTCACCCAATTTGAGTCATCCTAAACATTAATTTTTGTTTAGAGTCTCCCCTTATGATTTTACGGAAAATGTGTTAAAATGGAGAAATAAGGAGTGCAAAATGTATAAAGGGTGCATTTTTTTCATTAAAAACCATAATGTTGCTCTAACTTTGAAAAGGATCAATTATTATGAGAACACCATGAATGTAACAATATGCTTTCTCATTATTGGTGTTGTCAGAGACATATAAGTTACATTTTTTAGTTTACAGGTCCCTTGGGATCACCTTGGCTAATAAAGACACACATATATTCACCTCTCTTGAGTTTGCTACTAACTCAAAGATTGAGAAAATGATGTAGTGGAGATTTTTTTTTTCTAGTTTTGTTTTGAGTTTTTTGTTTGTTATTAGTTTTTCTCACCTTTTTTTTTTGCTTTTATAATTAAGAGTAAATATTTTATCTATGATTTTTTTTGTTACATAGACCTCACCTCTCATCTGATAAGGGGAAGATATTGTTTTGGTTTTAATCAGTCTTTAGGTTATTATACAACTGATAAGAGTTATAAGTACGTTTAGTATTTGTAAATTAGTTAGAGTTTTTGGGCATAAGGTAAGATGTACCATTTATGAAGTACAAAATTATCATTGAGACATAGCTAAATGTTGTTGAGTATCCTCATGATGATGCTTATATTGTAATACATGTATAGGTGATCAGAGGGATGAGTACTCCTAAGATGATACTCATCTTCATGTCAAGTATTGTTATAGGGAAAATGGCACATGGCACATGGGGTCAAGATGTAGATGTAGTAGAGGTTTAAACATAAGTTTATAAGGGCCATATGTATAAAGGGCTAGTTGGCAGGTTATGGCAGGGGTTATTGGTTAGTTTCATAGTCATAGTTCTCCAAATCATCTTTTGGTTTGTTGGGTCCTATGATCCAAATGCCTTTGATTCTTTAGTGGTTAGTTCAGGGAATGCATCTTATGTGAGACACACCCTCTTTAGATTATTTTATATTTGATTATGTTGCTAGTGTTAGTGAGTTTGGTAGTTGTACAGGTAAATTGAGTCATAATAGTTGGACTCATAAGGTGTTTGAGTTTCATGTGTAGATGAACTTATATTAGCATGTATGCAATTGAAGATTGTAACTTGAACATATATATTATCCACATTTTATTTTGACAAATAAAATACAATTTTCATATATGAATCTATGTATAGTTTCTAAATAGTGGAATCAAAGCCTTAATGAAATTCAGCTTGTGAGGAAGAGAGATGAAACCATGAATGAGCCACGAAAAAAGTTATTTTGCACGGAGTGAGGTTTTTTTAATATTTCCCTAGATATTTTATTTTAGATCAAATTCGTTGTGATTATATTTATTTCAAATATTTATTGTGAGGAAGTTCTCCTCGAGAGAAAATGTTTCAAGTAGATATTTTTGAGCAAATTACAAAATAGATATATAGAACAAATTTACAAAGCAAAAACATGATGTTTTGTTTATAAGTGTTGGGACATGAAAATGATTTGAAAATGTGACATTTACTTGAAAAGAGAGTGTGAAGAGAAATAGTGTTTCTTAATTTATTATATATATATGTTTGTAATATTTTTTTCAAACAAAGTGATACTGTTTACTTAGGGAGTGATATATGGCTGAAACTTATTTGTTGTTGTTGAAATTAATTTATTGTTATTTATTTATTTTACCAAAAGCATCAAAACTAATTCTATTGATGCATAAAAGGTGTTATAAGTTTGAATAATGCCAAGGAATTAACAAAGGGTGTTCCAAATTTGTGGGGAAGAGTGTAAACGAAATTCAAAGAAAGCTTAAACTTGTTAAATAGCATTTAAAATATATATGGGATTAATATTTGAGTATAGGTTGAAAAATAGTTAGAGCAAAAACATGAGAAGTTGTATGGGCCCAAATTTTTTTGATTATTGGGTATAAAGAATCCCCACTATCCCATAAGTTTTTAGTGCCATATATGGCCATGTGATATTTTTATTTTATTGTTTAAGAATAAATAAGTGTTTGGTTAAATAAATGTAATTAAAAATTATATTCAAATAGATATATAGTTGAGATAATCAAAGCATTGTAAGTGTAATATGTCAAATGTTCAACTCTCACTTATATTTTAGTTGTTTATTTTTGCATGAAGTGCAAACATGAACATACATGTAAATTTGAGTTATATGCAAGTATGAGGCATTATATGCCAAGTGATTGTTTAAAGGACTTGGTATTTGAGTTTCAATCACTCTTAGTGTGTAGGAAGTCAAGAGGTACATTCTCAAAAAGTGAATTTTTATTTGTAAATCATGTCACTATGAGTGACTTAGCTTATGCCTATGATATTTTTAGTCATTTTACATATTTTTGTGAAAGTATATGTGTGACCACTTGATTTGTAGGTTTTTTCCCATGATGGGTCCATAAAAAATGAATAAATAAGGGGTGAATATTATATAAAGAATGTATTTTCAATTGCATTTGACATCCCAATAAGGATTTTGTTCAAAATGGGCAATATTTATGAGAAAACCATGAATGTAACATTGTGATTTCCCTTCATTGGTGATTTTAGAGAGAAGCAAGTTGTATTTTTGGGTTTACAAGTGCATAAAAATTACATTGGGTAAAAAATCCAAATATTCACTACTCTTAATTTTACCTCTAACTCAATGATTAGGAAAGTGACATAGTGGCAATTTTGATCTATCTAGTGTTGTTTGAGTTTTTTACTTAGTAATTTTCCTTAGTTGTTTTTAAAATTTAACGATGAAGAGTAGAATTTTTATCTAGTGAGTTATATATATATATATATAATTCTCACCTTTTGATACATGAGCATCCTAGGTGAATAAGAAATCTATCATCAGCCAAAAATAGAGACAATCAGTCAAGGAATAAATTAATCTTGGTAGTGCGTGGTTGTGTGGTGTAACATTTTGGGATGATATTATAGTCTATGCAAGAGTCTACTCATATGGAATGAATGTGATTGAGTGTTGCAAAAACATTAAAAAATAAAGGGGTTAAAATTTTGAGCTAAGGAAATTAGTGCACATGTGGAACTACAATGCACATAAGGATGCATTAAGGGGTAGGAAGCAAGACACAAAAGAAAATACTTGTGTGGAAAAAGAGAAATATTGAGACTTGTTAAGCATCAAGGAACATGGCATGGAAGGATTTTATCACTAAAGGAGTGTTGAAATAAAATAAGGAATGTTGAAACCAAAGCTAAGTTTATACTTGCAGAGACAAAGTGCTAAACATTGATCTTACCATGGAAGCACATTAGAGCATTTTATAGCTACAACTAAAGGATGCAAATAAGTGAAAAGAGAGTAATAAACCAAATAAGAAGCTCTAAGACATCTATTACATGATATTGATAGTGCATGGAAACATGGAGAGTCCAAGACATAAAAACATTCATAAATCCATGCACAAAACATTTGAAACATAACTTGAGGAAGTTATTAGAATACTAGCTTACTAGCTCATAGTCTAGGAAGTTGTACATGCGCCTAATATTAAATAATTGGTACATTAGTAAATAAGGAAAGCTGTAGGTTATTGTAGACATTTTATAATTTGCTCCACCATGATGTGTTAAGTGTGATGGACTATGGTTCATGAAACTTATAAATTTAACCTTTACATTTGATTAATGTTAATGAGTAAATTGTATATTTATTTGTGGTATCAAAGTGTAAAATCCAAATTGATCAGCAACATTTGAAGGAAGCAGACATTTGAAAGAGAAGAGGAAAAAAAGGTGGATCCCTATGGCACCCCTCTATCCAAGCTTCTTCATTTGAATAATTTTTTTGATCGTGGTAGAATATTATAAAGGAGAGAAGAAAGAGGATCCCACTCACTACCACTCTCTTGATTTAGTATTTATTTGGAGATATTTAAAGAGACAAAAAAGTAGGATTTTTTTTGGAAAATTGTAAAAAATTATTTTCAAAAAATTGTGACTATATTGAAAAAGGGTTTTATCCTCATACAAGTGTTTCATTCAAACATTTATTTCATGGTTAGAAATAGGACTTCAAGAGATTTACAAAAATTGGTCACAATAAGAATTTTTATTAGTATCATGGAGATATTACACTCTGAAGTTGACCCTATGAACCTATTTTTTAATGATTTTTCAATGTTCAACTTGTATGAAAAAAATTAAATATTTTATTTTGGGTAAGAAAATCATGTTGAATACAATATTGTAATGGGTATTTTATTTTCATCTTAAACAATTTTTTTATTTTTTGCATATTTTAAAATTATCAAATTATAAGCATTGTATATTTCTATTATTTGGTAAAATAAAACACATTAAAACAATGCAAAACATCAAAACAAGATTCTTAAATATGATTCACAACATTTGGTATCAATGGCACCTCTGTTTCATGTTTAAGGTTCATTCTATCACACTTGAACTACTGCATCTATAGGTTAATATAGTTACAACAACTATGTCTATGATATTGCCCCCATAAATCATCAAGGAAAAATAAGGTAAAAAAATTTAATTGAACCTTCTTGTTGGGCTGCTAACCCATTAGTAGAGGATTCATGCTAACATGACATCCACCTAAGAACAAGAGGATCATTTTATGAAGTGTTTAGCCTTTGGGATTTTTATAGATAGATACAGGTTGTAGCACTATCTTACACCATCTAGCAGGTGGCTAACCATATTCTAGATTTTTAGGGCATCATCAAAGATTTTAAGAGATGTGGTAGGTACAAGATGAAGTTCATAGAGTCATGGAGCCATCATTTATGATGGTATAATTTTATCTTGACACTTATCATATAAATTACACCCTAGTGAAGATGCTCCTAAAGGCTTATTTAAGGAGCTCAATCTAGAAGGGGTATGAGAGACAAAGAACTATAGCATATATCTAGAAAAATGAATCTACTCTACAAACATCAATTCAGTGGCCATTAAAGATTAAGAATAATATGGAGGCCATTCTAGCTCTAATTATATGTGCCCAAGCTCATATGTGAGCCTTTGGGTCGTTAAAATTATGATATGAATATAAAATCTACTATGGACTGTAAAAAAATGATAATAGTATCACCTTACAATATGTTATGTGTTGGGTTTTCATATCCTGTGGTGTTATTAATGTGATGCAAAGAATTGTGATGTCATACTTAGATTCAATTATGTTACTTAACATTCATATATTTTATTGGCATGTTGCTTTAATGAAGTTTTTACACTTTTCATGATGTCACCATTATTTTGCATAAATAATGAGTATAGATCTTGCACCCATAACCCAATCCTTATTTAAATCACATGTAAAGTATGATTAAATCAAATGAAAGTAGCCTTATGATGCTTCAAGCACCTCTATAAGCCTAATATTAATCCTAAAAAGGCTTGTGCCTATAGATCTACCTTAAGATGAGTTTCTGATGAATTTCTTAAGTTCCCTAATTGAAGCCTTGCACCATGGAAAAACTATCCCAATACGGGCCTCAATTCCTTCTCAATTATGCTTTAGGTTAGTGCATAAGGCCTATTCTTTATGGGATTAATGCCAATGCCATCGAGTGTTAAAATGTTGAGTAGAAAGGGATTTTCCCATACTTGTACTTGGTCATAATAAACTAAGAACTAACTAGATTTTTCACAACATTTTGGTTCTATTACTAGGACCTGTGTTGAATTTTGTTATTATGATAGTGTAATATAATGATGTATCAATAACTGAGGGTGAGGCAATTACTATGGTCTATACCCTATAGAAGTTTAGATAGTACTTATTGGTAACCCCCTTTATTTTCCTCACTGATCACAAGGCACTTAAGTACCTAGTGAACAAACCCATTCTGTATGGGTGTATTTGTTAATGGATTATTTTGTTTCAAGAATTCCAATTCTCTATTGTAGTAAATCCTAAAAAATAAAACTTGAGCCCTGACCATTTATCCTACATCAACTCTAATGATGCAAAAACACCAATTGAAGATGATATGCCTGAAGTGCAACTTTATAGGATCCAATGCATCCCCAAAGACTTGGAAGAAATTTCCACATTTTTGACCTCTAAATCTATACCTTAGACCATGACCACTAAAGAGAAGAAGAAACTTGTGGTTCATGTTTCCCCTTTTTAACTCATTAGAAGAAAATTGTATAAGTTAAGCCATAACAAAATCATGCACCATTGTGTCCTAGAGCAAAATGGGACTCAATACTATAAAAAGTGCATGAGGGGATTTATGGAGGCCATTATGTTGGAGAATGAAAGAGTGTGCTAAGATCTCTAAATATATTTCATGTAATCAATGTTGAATCTTGTGAAGCAGTGTGAGAGCTCCAAAATTCCAAGAGAGGAAAAATATGCATTAACTTGTCTATTGAAAAATGTGAATGAGTCGATTAACCTTCCAAAAAGGAAAATTTGGGTATATATAGAGAAAATTAGGGCAACATGAGGAATCCTCTAATTTTCTTAATTAACTAATTAAAATTAATATAATTAGCCTATGGGCCCTTTATAACTAACCTAAGGAAGCTTAAATAACATAAAATGGACATATGACCATGTAGATAAAACCTAGTGGGAAAAATCACTACACTAACACCCCCCTTAAGCATAGCTTAGGTGAGATGAGAATTGGGTCCTGACATTGAAATCCTGATGAGGTACCCAAGTACATAGTGATGAACCTCCATAGAAATAAGAAGAAGGTAGAGCATCCCTAACCCTAATGAGAGCTCATAGATGAACAAATTTACTCTCTATGAAGGGCTTGGTCAGAATATCTACAATCTACTCTAATGTTGGATAATATTGAATATCAATGACTTGTTCATTGATAAGCTCCCTGATGAAATGCATGTGAATCTCTATGTGTTTCATCCTTTGATGGAGAACTAAATTCTTAAAAATATGGATAGTGTTTTGGTTGTCATAATAGATGATTGTTGGCTTATGAAACTGGACACCAAACTTAGTGAGAATCCCCTAAAGCTAGATTGCTTTAGTGGTGGCATTGATAGCCCCTCTGTATTCTACCTATATGGATGATAAAGCAATTGCATACTACTTATTTCTTGACCAACTTATTAGACCCAAACCAAGTGAGAAACTATAGTCTGAAGTGGACTTTCAACTCTAAATATATTCAACCTAATCTAAATCTTTTTATCCAATAAAATCAACCTTTATTCCTACTCCATAATGTATCCCATAGTTGTGCGAACCCTGAATGTAGTGAAGAATCTACTTTTCTACTTTCCAGTACAACTCATGTGGCTCTTACATAAACTGAGAGAACAAACTAACTGCATAGGATATGTTAGGTCTAGTGTGTGTGAGATAGATAAGACCACCCATGAGTTGTCAATATGGTGTAACATCAACAAGTGGTATAGGACAATCAGCCTCAAGCTTCACACCAAACAAGAAAGGAGTAGGAGATAGCTTACAATCAACCATATTAAACCTCATAAGAAAATCAAGAAAATATTTTGATTATGATAAAGTTATCCTAGAATCTGATTAAATTATTTCAATCCCAAGAAAGTAGTGTAGTAATCCCAGGTCTATCATTGAAAATGTATCTGAGAGTGTAGTTTTCACTATTGAGATTGATGATCATGAACTCCTTTTAATTAGTAAGTCATCCACATAGAGAACTAGGATCAACAGAGATCATCCTACCATAAGATGTAGACATTCAGATCTGAGTGGCATCTAGTAAACTTGACTGTGAGGAGAAAGGAGTCCATCTTGGCATACCATGCATGAGGGGCTTGTTTGAGTTTGTAGATAGATTTCCTAAGTTTATAGACCAAGGAGGTATCTTCCACAAAACCTTGTGGTTGATTCATATATATCTCTTCCTTGAGGTCACCATGTATAAAATCACTCTTTACATTTATTTGGTGAACATCCCATCAATGTGTGGTTGTGATAGCTATAGTGAGTCTTATAGATGTCATCTTGGTTATAGGAGTAAATGTATCAATGTAGTCTATGCCAGGCACTTGAGAAAAACAATTTTCAACCAGATGAGCTTTGTACTTATTGATTGATCCATCTGCATTATACTTGGTCTAATAAACCCATTTACACTAGACCAATATTCTTCTTTTAGGAAGAGGGACCAAGTCCCATGTTTTGTTCCTAATTCGAAAACTCTACTCTTCTTGCATAGAAAAATCCTATTTTGGAATGCCAGATGCTTCATGAAAGGTTTTTGGATCTGAGATAATGGCTAATTAGGCATGTGAAGTCCCCTAAAACTATGATCGTGTCTGCCTTTTATCTGATGGATTTCCAACCCATCCTTTAGCACTTTGAAGTGTCTATCTAGCCCAAATCAAACCCAAATTATGAGGTTGGAGAATCAGGAGGTGAGTCCTTATCATCTATAGCATGAGTTTGAGATAGAGGAGGAGAATCCTCATCACTACTCTCATTACTTGAACTTGAAGAAGAAAAAAATTCATCCTCATCATCAAGAAGATCTTGAGATGGATCTATATCACTTTCTGAAGTGGAATCAATGTCTAGTGAGACTTTTGAAGAGTTTGAAGTGCCAAGATTATGTTTAAGTGGGAGGTCATGAAACTTGATACTTATTTCAATGAAAAACTCATGAGTTTTACGATGGAGAAGCCTATATCCATTAACACCCTCTACATACCCCACAAAAATGAAAGACTGACTTTGAGGGTCCATTACCTTGCATTTCTTCTTAGGAATCTAGGTCATTGCTGGTGATCCAAACACTTTAAAGTGATATACTATGGGCTTGTGACCATCCCAAGCTTCAAAAGGAGTGATTACCTTCAAGGCTTTGTGTGGAAATCAATTTTGAATATAACATGCATAGTTGATTGCTTCGGCCCAATACTGAGAAGTAAGAGACTTTGATTGAAGCATGTAGTTGGCCATTTCCTTTAAGGTATGATTCTTTCATTTGACCAAGTCATTCTACTGAGGATTATATGTAACTGTGTGTTGCATCTGAATCCCCTATGATGTGCAAAACTACTCAAACCTATTATTGACATACTCTACACCATTATTAGTCCTTAAGATTTTGATGGAACATTTTGACTACTTCTCCACAAGTGCCTTGAATTCCTTAAAGTGATCAAAGAGATCAGACTTATTTTAGAGAAAAAATACCCAAGTGTACCTCAAAAAATCATCGATGAATGTGAGCATGTATCTTATCCTATTGAATGAAGTTTTTAGAAATAGACCTGCTAAGTCATTATGGACTATTTCTATCTTCTGCTTTGCCTTTATCATATTTCTCTTCTAGATGCTTACCAAGAATGTAAACCATTACATAGGCCATTCAAGAATATGACTTTAGGCAATCCTGAAACCATGTCTTGATGATTGAGTTGCTCTAGGTAATGATAGTTTAAATGGCCAAATTGTTCATGTAATAGTTTGTTTACTTTATTTGCATGAGTAAGCAATGTAATAGAGGGCTAATCTAGGGGAAAATGTGAGAAGGTATATAGACTATATTGATGATTGACCTTCCCATAAGTGACTACGATGTCACTATGTATCTCTTTGATGATTAATGAATTAGGTGTGAACTAAACTTGCTTCTATGTAACTATGTGAGTGATTTGATATACTGATAGAAGATTGGTGGATAGTGAAAGAACACATATAACATCATTGAGGGTCATATCACTTACTTCTACTGATCCTTTACCATTAAATTCTATTGAAGTGTCATAACCCATGAGAATTGAAGGCATAAAACATGGCTCTATTTTTGAAAATAGATCCTCTAAGGAGGCCATGTGATAGAAAGCACCTGAGTCAATAACCCAAGTTAAAGGCTGAAAAGCTATTGCAACTAGTGCCTTGCCCTTATTTTTACCTTGTTTACTATCTTTACCCTTTTTAGAATCTTATATTGATGTGTTCTGAGATGAAGATTCCATTCAGTGCTATAACTTTCAAATTTGACACCTTCATGAATGTCACGTGGGTTTATGTTTTTTCCTCCAAAAATGGAATCCAAAAAACATTACCTAGATTTTTTTTATAGACTTGTGTTTTTTCATCCAAAAATCCAAAAAAGGAAATAACTTAACTCTATTTCTTCATTACCTTTCACCTCAAATTTAATGCCCTCCTGAACATCACATGGGTTTGTATAATTTCTTGACTTCGGGTTCTTGCAACTGCATTACTTATAAAAAGTAATGAGTAAAATCTCTTTAAAAAATTGAATGGTCTTCTAGTGTAGTTTAGGTTCTTTCAACTACTTGACTTATTACTTATAAATCAAGTAATAAGTAATAAGTAGTTGACCTCCACAAACTTGAATGGGTCTTGCTCAGTGTAAATTGGGTTCTTCAAACAACATTACTTATTACTTATAAAGAAAGTAATGAGTAATAAGTAGTCAACCTCCACAAACTCGAATGGGTCTTTTTTAGTGTAAATTGGGTTCTTGGACCTACACTACTTCAAAATCTTACAACTACATTACTTAAAAAGTAAATGAGTAATAGGTAGTTACCCTTGGAAAACCCGAATGGGTCTTAAAGCAAGTAATGGCTTGCTGAAAACCTGATTTGGTATATGGACTCAATTAATAGTTCACCAAAAACTTGATTTGGTCTATGGACTCAAGTAATAGCTCACCAAAAACCTGATTTGGTCTATATAGATTAAATCAGGGTTTGCAAGCCTGATTACTTCGTTTGTACAACTATATGACCAGATGGAAGAAGTTGATTTTTTGGAAAATATATGAGTTTCTCAAAAACCTAAGAACAACCCATTTTAGATCTCAAAAAACCTAGAAAATATATGTAAACATATTTTTCATCAAAGGCATTTTGACATGAATTTTGAGGTAGATTAATAAAATGCCTCTAAGGTCAAAAATGGCAGCCAAGATAGAAGAAAAACTAGCAAGGTGAATGCATGGAGGATATTACCAAGGAGTCTGATGCATGAGACTATCATGATAGATCTAATACCATGAAAGAGTGTGCCAAGATCTCTAAATAAATTTCATGCAATCAATATTGAATCCTATGAAGTAGTGTGAGAGCTCTAAAATTCCAAGAGAGGAAAAATATGCATTAACCTGTCTATTGTAAAATGTGAATGAGTCGATTAACCTTTCAAAAAGGAAAAGTGGGGTACATATAGAGAAAATTAGGGAAACATGAGGAAGCCTCTAATTTTATTAATTACCTAATTAAAATTAAATATAATTATCATATGGACCCTTTATAACTAACCTAAGGAAGCTTAAATAACATAGAATGGCCATATGACCATGTAGGCAAAACCTAGTGGAAAAAATCACTACACTAACATAGATGCTACAATGTGCAAGGTACTACAATCAAGTTTGTGGTGGCTAAATTTATTTCATGATGCAAAAGAATACACCAAAGCATGTGATGTCTGTCAAGACACTAAAAAACTAAACCATAAGGATGAGATTCCCCTCATCCCCATTCTTGCCCAGTGTTATTTGAAAAATGGGCCATTGATTTTGCTGGGCCTATTACTCCTACTATGAGGCACATAGGCACACAGTACATTTTGGTTGCCATACATTACTTCATCAAGTGGAATAAAGCAACACTAACGAAATATTGTATATCCACCACAATAACATGATTCATCTGGGATAATATTATTAGCTGATATGGATTCCCATTTAGCTTGACTAGCAACTATGGCATGCACTTTAAATAGTTTAGATATTGTTGGTTGAATATATGGTGGTACACCATAAAATGACACCCTACCATCCCAATCTAATAACACCATAGAGATACTAAATAAAATATTGGGGACATGTCTCACAAAAATATGTGATGTTGGCCACAAGGGTTGAGATGATTACGTATCAATAGTGTGATGCACCTATCACACAACATAAAAGTGCTTGAACAATGCTACACCATTTCAACTAGTGTTTATCATAAAGGTTATTTCACCTATGGATTTATTAGTACCTTTATTATTCATCACATGTATTGGTCAATTGGATGACTAAAAGTCTTTAAACACATGCTTAGAAGATTTAGAGAGGCTGAATGAGACACGTGCCCAAGTATGGTGGAGCCAGTAGATATAAAAAGTATACCAAAAGATATGTCATGATAATCACATCAAGCATAAAGTATTTATAGAAGGTGCATTGGTCCTATTATATGATTCTAAGTACCTCTGGCACCCAGGCAAGTTATAGATTAGATGTATGAGACCTTATGTCATCCATAGTATATTAGAAACTGACACATGCAAGCTATATAGGTTAACTAATGAAATGTTCCATGGGCATTTTAACAACAAATTGAAGGCATACCATCACTAGGATGGTGCTTGCACCATCTAACACCAGATTTATAGTCAAAAGTTGGTCACTTTACCTGTGACCATAATATAATTGGTGTAAGCCAAATATTTTCCTTATGTTTTTTTTGTGTTATGTAAATAAATTGGGTGCTTTCAGGCCCATAGGATAACTTTTATGGTACTTACACCTGCATAAATCTAGCCAAGTGAGTTGATCCCAATCATTTTTTAAGTTCTTAAGGCTAGACACCCAAGTCTTTATGCATGTATGAATTTTTCTAGGTTCATAAAACTATAATTATGAGTTGATGAAGGAAGGCACACACAGTGTTCATGTACAAGAGATCAAAAGGAAATAATGAGGTGCTAGAGGATCAGTATAAAGATTCATATGGGGTAGGGAAGGTTGAATAAAGAGACATGAAAGCATAGATAAATTGACCAAGAAAGAGAGGCACACTTGAAAATAAGTATATCATTGAGAAGAGATGGAACTTAAGAGGCTAAATCGCATGCATGTGAAGTGTTGTGCCTAGGTTGCTATAAGAAGGGTGAAGGCCATGCCAAGTTGAATAAAGTGCAAGAGAATAATCATCATGATAGTTGGTACCCACCCAATAGTTTGTGGGAAGTGATTCAAATTATTTGAATCACCTATCACTTCATTAAATAAATTGTTATCAAAGTTAATGTTATAGTGATAGAAGAACAAAAATTTGCAATAAATGAGCAATTGGTGATGGATTTTAGTGGATTTCATAGGTTTATTAGATTTTAGGAATCTAAATGCCTCCATCCATCAATATGGTAGCTGAAAATAGTATGTAAAAAAGTAGATGGTAGACTTCAAAATATTATTGAAATTTTTAAGATTTAAAAATAGAGCCAAAAACCAAGGCTATTAAAACTATAAAATGCTACTAGAGGGAATAAGTTTCCCCCACATCCCCCCATCAAGGATGAAATACCACAAACAAGATTGCATTCTATCTAGAGAAGAAAAGGGGGAAAGTGGAGAGAAGTTGGAGGAGAAATAAAGGAGTAAGACTTTTAACAAAATGACCAAGTCACCATTAATGGGGTAGGAAGATCAATAGCCAAATGTGCAGTCACATTTCTCATGACTGTGAATCACACTGGGTACAATTTCAAGTTTTGATAGAATAAAATAGCTATACTTCAAAAATAGAAAGTTTAAGATCAGTAATAAATAGCTAAGCATAGGTCTACCACAAGTGAAAAAAGATGCAAATAAATCATGAGTGATGAAGTAAGAAACCACCACAAAACTAGAGGCATAGATGGTGGAAGGCATGATCGTTATATAAATAGATCAAGAAGTGAGCAAAAAACTCACCTATAGAGAAATGTAATACCCCTAAAGGTCATGATGGGGGATAATTGGGTGTCTTTTGCATATATATGCAAGTTTAAGGATGAAAACCATAGGATAGGTAGCAACATAAAAGAATTGGATAAGGACTAGATGGTAGACACTAAGAAGAAGACCAAGGTAGGCACTACACTCTTTGATGTCTCCATCAAAGATAAATTACAAACTATGGGTGCCACATAACTATTCAAGCCATCGAGATTTATAAAAATAGAAGACTTGGTGTATTTCCTCCTCTTGTGAGTACATAACAACTAGTTCTACTTTGTTAGATAGTGCATGAAGATCTCAATGAGCCTATTTAGCAGGATCATAGGACTACCTAGTGCAGGAGTAGACCTACATGAGATGATGGAGGATAAGGTGGAGGTATAAAGGGTTACAAAACTCTTGGGCTACTACATGTCAAGGTTTGCATTCCTCATTAAATACATCTAAGACCCCAACATAAGGGAAACAATGAACTTTGTTAGTACCAATCTTTACCCTAGTATTTGATGGCTTGATATTAGTAAGACCTTATTATGCATTACCCACCATATGGTGAAAGGAGTGCAATTCAACATATCCAAGTTTATTTTAGAGGAGATAGTAAAAATGCACAAGAGTGTCATTGTGCACATGAGACCTTTTGATGGGGTTACATGTTGATCCTTATAGTAATGGAGGAGATAGGTGTATTGAATGATGATCATGACCACTTATGGGTGTTCCCACCCAGTCATGAGTCCCTTATGATGAAGTACCAGGACTTAATTTTCCCACCTAGCTTCTTGTAGAAGTATAAGACTAGGGTGTAAGGGTGGTTTGAGATGTACATATAAACCTTTGGAAAGGAGTGTCATATCCCTTAAGAACTTTAATAATTAGCGAGAATGACAACCTTTGCCATGATGCATCACTTTTGTGTGGTCCACATAATGCTCATAGATGAGAATCTATCAAGATGGCTCTAGTTACCTTATGCATTCTCAACCAAGTAATTCATGGTGGTGCTAAGTAGAATCCCAAACATGCAATAACTTGAGATCCTGATCAAAGCTATGGATCACAATAGAAGCATGATGAGGCACCAATTTATGCACCCTAGAGATAATGCTACCAAATATGAGGAAGATAATACTGATAAGATGAACATCCATCCCCTCTAGAGGGTAATAATAAATGGGAGGATATTTAACCTCTACTACGAGATGAATCCATGAAATAAGGGTAGAGATCTTGGAGAGGATGATGATCCCCCTCTTAGTTAGTGATGAAGGGAAGGTTGTGCCAAAGTAACATATGAAGGCAATCCAAAGGAAATGGGGTGAGAGGTTATAAGAGAACATAGAGTCTATTCAATTAAAAATTACCTCTAAAGAACCAATTATACCCCCAACTCTAAGGAAGCACATGACCTTCATGTAAGAGGGTGATTCTTCTAGCAAGAAGCCAAATAAATAGACCAAGGGACCTATAGTGTTTCATATTATAAATCTTGAAAATATGGAGAAAGAAGCAACCCTCGCACCCATAATAGAGGAGGAAAATGAAGAAGACTAAATAGGGACCTATATCCTATAGATAGGTGAAGGAGAAGAGGAGGCCATTATCAAAAATGTGTAGAAGGCCCTACAAAGTGGTATGACCACCATGCTACAAGTAAAAAAAGAAATGGTGAGCCTCACATCCAATACCACCTCACTAATAATCCCTCTAAGAAAACTAGTAAGGAGGCCTCCCTAATGGATCCTCAAATAGTCAAGGAGAAAATAGTGGCTTGGAAGAAGATATGATTGAGTGAGGATGATATCAATAAAGCTTTGGCACTTTAAGATAAGTAGAAGCTTGACCAAGAGAAGAAAAAGGCCAAGTTAGAGAAAAGGGCCCCAAAGGTTCCCACAAGCATAGGACCATTAGTTAAAGTGGTCAGATAAGTGCCAAGTTACCCCACCAAAAAAGCAAAATAAGCTACACAAAAGGCATGCCCAAGTAGTGAAGGGGTGTTTGAATAGAAATAAGGTGATACTGGTGCTTTAGAACAACAAACAGATATAATAGAGGAGCCCCAATAGTAACAAGGTAATACTAGTGCTAAAGGAATTACCTTGGAGGTAAGTATTAAAAAACCCAAAGATGAGTAAATGAATTAGGGGGATAAGTTTGATGAAGCAACCCCGAAGGACCAAACAAGTGAATCCTTAGAGGAGAGTGTCAAAGAGAGTGATGGAACTAATGGAGAAGAGGAAGCAAAAATAGATAAAGTTATCATAAAAAAGAATGACTATGAGTTGAACATAAGGGAAATGACATATAAAAATTGTAAGGATGGGGATCTATATATGTATGAACCTATGCCCCCCAAGCCACCATGACCAAAATGCACAAATAACTCTTGTTTGTGTTAGATCACTATATGGATGAGCCCCAATTTGAGGTACCTAGAGTGGCTACTTAAATCCTAGAAGATCTTGAAGAAGGGTAATACTCCCTCCTTATTATCCCTCATGCCATGAACCCAACTCAATCTGGGAATGTGATAATAAGGATGGCCATAGAAATTGCATGCCAAAGCATCATCATTGATGGCAAGGTAAGGAAATGGAAAAAGATCCTTAAAGAAGCCAAGGATGAGGAATAGGTTAATAGATTCAAGTTATAATAACTTTGTGAGTGCATGGAGGTGGTTGAACCATATCTTTTGGTTAGCATCAACACTTCAGGACTTTAAGAGGTCAACAAAATTTGTGTGCTAGTAGAGTAGATGCTCCCAAGGCTATAACCCAAGCTAGTGTAGGAAGAAGAGGAAGACCCAAACATCATGATATAGAAGGATCTATCTAATAATCTTCAAAAGGTAGAAGACCTCTTCATAAAATTGAAGGAGGGTGAAAATATAATAGATGCCATTTTATTAAGCTTATTCAACTAAGCCTTAGTAATAAATGAACACCTAAATTAGGTGAAGGAAGAGAAGGAGAAGTTATGGCTCAAGTGTACTCGGTAATTAGGGTAGAGTAGACACAAATCATGGGTAGCATGAACATGCTCAGTAACTAGATTAAGGACTAGGATTAGACCTTGGAATCACTCTTCTCCACTCTACAAACTAAGGCTTATGAGTAAGGAGAGATCTTAGACAAAAGTATGGAAAAGGCAAAATCCAATGTCAAGGCCTTCCACAAATATATGGATAAAATAGATATCCTTGTGCTCACTAATGCATCTTCCAAGATAGGTAGCACCATAGAATAAATTAAGATAGTCATTGAGGGATTTGAATATTTCAGTACCAAACTCAAAGAGAATTCACTCGAGTTCTACACTCTCAAGAGTTTGATGGAATAGTCAAAGGGTGGACTAAAGTTTTTGTATGGGTTAATTTTGGGCCCATAACTTGTTAGTATAGGATTCATGCCAACATGACATCCACCTAGGCTTGAAAGGATCATTTTGTCAAGTGGTTAGCCTTTGGGCTTTTTGTATCTAGCTTCAAGTTGTAGCATATATCTTGTGCCAGATGGTAGGCATCTAACTGTATTATATATTTTTAGGGCATCATCAAAGATTTTAAGGGACATGGTAGGTGCAATGCATATTTTTTAGATTCATAGAGTGAGTGGTTATGATGGCATAATTTCAGCTCAACACTCAGCATGCAACTTTTAACCTGGTAAGGATTCTACTGAAGGTTTATTTAAGGAGCTCGATCCAAAAGAAGTAGGAGAGATGAAGAACTTTAGTGGAGCTCTAGTGAAATGAATCTACTCTATAAACATTAATTTAGTGGCCATTAAGGATTAAGAATAGTATGGAATCTATTATAACTCTGATTGTATATGCCCAAGCTCATATGTGATCTTATGAGTTGTTAAAATTGTGATATGAATATAAAATCTATTATAGACTTTGAAAAAATGACATTAGTTTCACCTTAAAATATGATATGTGTTGGTTTTTCATATCACATGGTGTTATTAATATGATGCAAAGAATTATGATGTCATACTTGTATTTAATTATGTTACTTAATGTTCATACATTTTATTGGCTCATTGTTTTAATGGAGTTTATACACTTTTCATGATGTCACCATTATTTTGCATAATGAATGAGTCTAGATACTTCACCCATAACCAAATCCTTGTTTAAATCTCATGTCTAGTATGAGTTTATTGAATGAAATTAGCCTTATGACCCTTCAAGTTCCTATATGACCCCAGGCTTAATCCTAAAAAGGCATGTGCCTATGGATTTGCCTTAAGATGAGTTTTCAATTAATTGATTAAGTTCCCTAATTAAATCCTTGTGTCATGGCACAATTATCCCAATGTGGGCCCATGTTCCTTCTTAGTTGTACTTTGGGTAAATGCATAAGGCATGTGCCTTATGTGGATTGATGTTAGTGTAGTTGAGTGTTAAAATGTTGAGCACAAAGGGAGTTTCCCATGCTTTCACCTGGTCATAGTAAATTAAGAACTAACTAGACTTTTCACAACACTTCCCTCTATTACCCTTTTTCCATGATTATTAGGCATAAATCTTGACATGTAGAATATTTGAGTATATAAGGAAGTTACACCCACATACATATATTTAAACTAAGCAAGTGTCATTGATCAAACAAATTCTTTTCACATATTATCTTTGTGCAACATACCACACTTCTCTCACATATGTTAACATCTCTTTCACATACTAACATATATATAGAAAGGATGAGTTTTTTCCACGTACTAATGATATATAAGAAGGGAAGGTATATCAAGAGGTTTAGTATATTGAACTAACAATATATAGAAAATGGAACCTATTTATAGTGATATGTAACTGATCCATTTCCCTTTATTAGTTTGTTTCTAGACCAAGATTTGTTCTGCTAGACACTCAGTTTCTTTGAGGTGAAAATTATACAACATGGAAGACTAAGCTATAAACACATATGGAATTTGAATAAATATGCCTAGTTGTAGATGGATCATTAACCTAACATGCAAATGATGCTAATAAACTATGAAAATTTAACAAATCCAACTAGAAGAAAAATTTTATAATTATGTTCAGAGTCTCAGATGAGATAAAATATCATATATGAAATGTCACTACAATAAAGGAGGCTTGAGACAAAATCAAAAATATCTACAAGATGAAGAATCAAAACTATATTTTACATCTACAAATCTAACTATATTATCTCAAATTAAAACTAAGAGAAAAAATGGAAGCTTTCTTATGTAGAGTTGTAACTTTGTAGGCCTTGTTTCACGCATTGGGAGAAATAATGAAAATGACTCTTTGGTACCCATTATCCTAAAAATGTTGCCCCTTGCATAACTAATTTTTATAACCACATTGAATTCCATGAAATATAAATATAAGTTTGAAGAGTTGGTGAGCATGTTGCAAGAAGAGGAAGCCATGCAAACTTTAGAGGAAGGAAATGATGAGCATGCCTTTAAATCAAATTATAAGGGGAAGAAGTCCATGAAAGGTTCAAAATAGTTCCATAAGCAAAACAATCAATAAAATCAATAAGGGAAGAAACCCCTTTCCCAAAAAAAAATGTTTGATTTGTGGAAAAATAGGACATGATTTAAAACCTTGTTAGTAAAATACATTCAGATAGGGACCATCTAGTTAGAATTACACTTCACAATATTCACCACAAGAAGAAAAAAAGCAACCATCAAAATGCCAATAGAAATTAAAACCTTCCTAATCCCAAAATCATGAGAATGTTGCAACAGAAAATGATTCTTCAAATGAGGATCATGTATTTTCCACTTAGACACATGAGGAATCCACTTCTCTAAATTTAGTCTGGTATGTGTATTTTAGTGCTAGAAGGCACATGATCAGTAGGAAGGAATGGTTCTCAACATTGAACCAGACATCATCACAAGGTAATACTTATATTAGCAATGATACATATTACATTCTTCAAGGCCATATTGGTATTTATTTACAATTTGGAAAGAAAAAGTGCACAATCTAAGATGTCATGTATGTTTTAGGACTCACTAAAACCCCTTATCTATCAACCAACTATTAGCTCACAACCTCAAGGTTGAGTTTGATCACTAATGTGGTCAAAAGTTTTTCTTAATAAAAAATAAGTTTATTCTATCCATAGTTATTGTGATAGCTTCAAATATTGGTAAAATTTTTAGCTTAATAATGTTAACAATGACCATCAAGAGATTTTAGTAAAACACATAGACACAAAAAATCTATGACATAGAAGACATGGAAACTTGAGTTATGGATATATAATTGCATTAAGCATCTGTAACATGGTTAGAGGTCTTCCCTTAAAAAATATTTTGATGTTTATTCTAGTTGCCTTGTTATAAAATAATGAAGAGTTGATCTACATTACTGGCCTTAGGACCAAGTGTGTAAGGAACAACCAAGTTTGGTTGTGTAAAGTGAATGCATAAAGACATATTCAAATAGAAAAATCAATACACATTCAATGGAGGAAAAGTATTATGCTTTCAATAAATGTAACTTTTATTAAATAAGAAAGAATAGTGAAAAGTGATGTAATGTGTTATAGTGTGTGTGTTATAAAGTCGATACAAAGAACATGTTATATGTATTATAATTGTGTATGGAATCAACCCTTAGTTAGATGTATATATTAAATATTTATACAATAATAATGCATGTTTAATTATAATTACTATTGGTTGCAAAGAATATAGTTATAAGTTATTTCATCTTCCTTACTGGGTGACAATTGAACTTCTAGGTTAGTGGTGACTTACGGTCTAGATAAAAAATTACCAACTAGAAAGTGTCACCTTAAAAGCCATACATTTGAAGTAAGCTTACACATGGATGTGTTCTTATAAAGATAGGTACGGGCACATGAGTTTATGAACATGTGCTAGTGAGGCATGAAGATTTGTGAGCTAAGGAGTGTGTAGACTAAGATATGTGGTGATATAGGTGTGGAATTTTATGAACAAGCATGAGACTTATGCATATAAACATGACAATCTTTATATAGAAGAGTGTGTAATATTGTGCAGGAGGTATGAGATATGCATAGAAAAACAATTAATAAGGATATTCTATGGAATAATAGCTACACACATATCATGCTTCCTTTCTTCAAGAGAAATGGTCTCCATTGCATAGGTGTGAAACTGAGGGGACTACACTTGAAGTTGTTGAAATTTGTACCATAGCTTGGTCAATGTATTATCCAAACTTGACCACTCAAAAAATTAGATGTGTTCCATGGTGGGTGGGTGTTTATCACTTAAATAATTTGGTCATTTATTGTGGGATGCAAGTGTTCAAGATCCAAATCAAAATTATGTTATATCATTGTTGGCTCAAGAAGTGATAGAGTATAATGCTTGAGAAGTTCCACATTGAAGACTGAGTGTATGTCCAAGTATAGAGGTAGATCAATAATGAAGGCGTTCTCACCAGCTACACATATAAAGGTGTACATACCATAGTTTAGAGGATTGATCTTCCTATATGAAGCATTGAAGTGCTCCTTACAAAGATGAAACTATAATTTATTTCCAAATCAAATATATGAGGTGTGTGATGTGTGTCATGGCACTCTTTGTACTTTTATTGTGTGTGATATAGAATCTACTAATGAATAGATTGGATTTGGCATAAAAAATTCTCAGCTTCATTCGCTTCTCATTCTCATATGCTTGACTTAGTGCCTATTAGTGTATGGTAGGAGATGTTTATAGGTGTTAAAACTTGAAACCCAAGACATGTTTGTAATGGACTATGCTCCATAGATCTGTGAACCAATCTATTATAGGCATGTTAAATGTACATAATATTTTTATCCAAAGTGCAAGTATGTACATGATTATACATTCACAAAATATGAATAAGTGTGTAATTAAAAACTTTAGTTTGTCCATCTATATATGGCTGAAATGTTGTCAATCGATCTAAATGCATTCCTATCAAGTCCCACAATGTTTTCCAAAAATGGCTCACAAAGTGTGAATTTAGGTTATAGATGATGTATGTTGGGAGACTAAATTGAAAATAAACATGGTTGAATAAGGCATGTGTAATTCTAGCTATGTCAATAAATTTATTACAAGTAACCATGATAACCATATTTGAAAACCTATCCACTATAATAAACACATCATCATGTTGGTGTTTATTCATACTCAACCCAGTCATAAAATGCATGTTGATATATTCCCATAATCTATATGGATTGATATAGGTTTGTAAAGTCTTAGATTCATGTTTATGGACATGGTGATGTAATAAAGACTGAAAGACTTTATGTAGTTATCTATGTATGTGCATATATGTAGCTAATATAAGTGTGAATATAATATGGCTAGAGTCTTTATCATTATAAAGTGTTTGAGGTCTTGGTGTAGTGAACCTCCAAATGCATTATTGGAGATGTATGTCACTAGGGACATAGAGATGCCTAAGATTATATATAAGTTGGTTAGACAAGTAGAAATTTGTAACTTATTTACCTTACACAAGGTTGGTGTAAGTATTTGTGAAATCATGATCAGTTAAGTAGATAGATACCCAATATACAAAGTTGTGAACATGCATATCCACACTCTGATGAGTGAGTGAATTAGTGATCAACTAAGGTAATTTTATACCTCATTTTCCTTCCCTTTATTTTTCTTGATTATGAAATGAAATTATTTCATGTAAGTCATATATTGCATGTGATGTGAAGCTTGTTCTACATTTTCAAGAACTGAAGTGGCTTATGATCATAATGAAAAATTGTATCCTACCCTAAAATGTAGTGATGTCATTATTTTATTGCTTGAATAATATCATATAATTCTTTCTCATAGGTGGATTACTTTTATAATGTGTCATTAAATGTCTTTGAGTGATAGGTGACTACATGTCCATATTGCATGAGTAATACATTGAGTGAATAATTAGATGCATTGGTGTGAAGCTAAAAATAATGCATAATGTTAGGCATTATTAGAAAATGTGTTTCATAAAGGTGTTGTTTGACTGCCTCAAAAGTGCATTATTGCACATGAGTCCAATTTGGCTGAGAGGCCAAGAGAAATGCACAAAATTAAGGATGAACCTATGATATAAGTTATAGAGCCAAAGAAAACTCCTCAATTCTATGAGATTACATGGAGTAGGTAAATATTAGATTAATTTTATCTTATCTAGATCTACATGAATTCTTATGTGGTCAATGATGTATCTTAAGTATTAGATTTATGCAACACCAAATGTACACTTTGCTAAGTTGACCTGTAACTTGTGTTGATGTAAGGTGTTAAGATGAATTTAATATGTTACATGTGTTCCTCCAAAATATTAATGAATATGAGAATGTAATCCAAGTAGATGATGATAAAGGAGTTGAGAAAGGGTATGAGTATATCATCTATCCACTACATGAATATGGCTAGTGTATTGCTTAGGCTAGAAGGCATAACTAACCATTCATATAATCCTTCATATGTCTTTAAGGAAATCTTATAGATGTATTAAATATGGGCTAGAACCTGTTGGTAACCTGAATTCAAGTTGATCTTGGTGAAGTATTATGTGCCTTATAGCTTGTCTAATAGGTTATCAGTGTTAATAGTGGGTACTAATTCTTCCTTATTATTCTTTTGAGTACATGATAGTCTATGTAGAGACACTAAGACCCATCCTTATTAGGTGGGAGGATTATCAGACTCCCATAAGGAGAATATCTAGGCCCAATCTTGCCCTGATTAAGGAGCTCTTGTATTTAACACTAGACTTCATCATTCTCCCAAACTAATTACAATACCATGGGTTGGGTTTTTTAGAAGAGGGGATACAAGAACTAAATCAAGGCATTAATTTACTTATAGTGTGTTATAAGGCTATTAGGATATGTGAATTTTTTTCTCTACTACTCAAGTAAAATTTTAATCTATTATTGTTGTAACATTATGTGAGTGGTGCATACTACCAAAGTGTGTTTCATTTTCATACAGGTGTATCAAGGTGAACCATTAGTAATTTTTCATGTGTGACACAAGTTTGTGTCACTGATTGGTAGATACCAAGGTGATTCTAGTTATGGGTTTTGACTTAAATAGTTTATATAAGTGATATTGTGCATGAATAGTCCAACACTCTGACTTGGTATGATATTTAGCTTCTCAATCATACAAATACAATCTTCCAAGCAAGATCTCATAGACCTCCAAAGATGTAATATCACAATTGATGTTATCCTCCATAAACTTGAATTTGTATTGGAAAGTGAATTATTACCAGACTTGTATATTCTTCCCCTATTGAAGCCTCCTTAATGAATATGTCTTGGGATGCATAGCAGTGGAAAGACCAAGGCACTGTGCTATGGATTGTATAATTATTTTATTAGACTACCATTGTTGATGATGACATTAAGAGGATACACCTTAACCCATAAATTTGTGTGTAAGATAAACTATGATCCTTATAGATGTAAATTGTAGTGGTGCTAGTGCTTAAATAATAGGCATATGGATCAATGTTATCTAACAGTGAGGCTGATGTAAATTTTGCAAGCAAGGATTATTGCAAATGACAATCAGAGTCATTATGGATGGATGAGTGATGGTTATGTCACCACTTATCACTAGAATTATTATTACCTTTATATAAGGTAGGAGGTGTAGGATCCTTCTTTAGACACTCCTTTTTGGCTACATTTGTGTCTAATTGGATTTCAGACTAGTTTCTACCAAACTTTACACATTAAGCCTAAGAATCACTAATCATCCCAAATTCATATGGAAATTAGAGGAAAATGCACAAAATTATGTCAAAGTATCCCTATTTTGGTTATTTACCTATACTCAATGATAATCTCCCACATAGTCATCCCTAGTCAAGGTGTGGCCTATAAAATTGATATTAATTCTTGAAATGACCAAAAGCATAAACAAAATCAATTAACCAATTAAATAAAATTCAATGATTAGTTAAATAATCCATGTTGAATTAGTGAATTTATAATTTCAAAATATTAAAATTCAACAAATATCAAAGGGAAATGAGGTCATGATGATGTCATCATCCTCAAAGTCAAGAATTACAAAATATCAACATGAATGCCATAGAAAATCATAAATGTTGGGATATGCCTCCATAAATGCATAATTAAAGACATCATTTATTTCATTTATACTCTCAAGTATAACCCAAAGTTAGCCTAAACCTAATCATACCTAGGTTGGGTTAGTTTGAAACCTATAAATACAAGGTCTCACACTCATTTCTAGCAAGCTCTTTTGTTTAAATTTTTATGCAAAATTTATAAGAGAAGATTCATAGACTCATACATTTAAAGGCCAAAACCATAATGGATAAAGTGGAGGTGATACCCACAATGCAATAACATTGATGAATACTCCATTTGGACACAAGTCGACCAAGCTAACTACCATCTTAACAAGTGATTCAGAGCTACAAAGAAGGTGAAAGGTGTTTGTCTCTTGTCCTTTTGGTTATGTTGTGTTTTGTCTTGTTATATATAATATCCCATAGTATTTAGTCTTTATAATTCTTTGTCTTAAGTTTTTTTTGGATTTTTGATTCTACTAACAAGTGACTAAGTGATCTTTATTTTTTTACTTTTGTTCAAAAATTGGGATAACAGGTTGGGAGGAACAATAAGTTTTATTTTATCCAATATAAATTTTCCAAATATGCCCAAAATATATAGCACAAAGGCTAGGTAAATAAGGATAAAAAATATCACCTATACTATGCCCATACAAAAATTATATATAAAAAAATTAATGCAATAATTGAAAACTCTAGAAAGTTGAAATGCTAGGGAAAGTTAGGGTTTCATTCAATTAGAATCAGAAGTTGAGTTCACCATATGTTTAACCCTTTTTGTATATAATTATTAAAATAAGAGATTATATTAATCAATCAAGGAGTAAGATACTCTAAAAATCAAGCCAATTAAATAATTTATATACACAATATGTTCTAATGCAATGTTGAATTATGCAAAAATACTAAATATAATAAGTACAATACCAAATAGAAAATTTCAAGATTAAATAAGAATAGGAGATAATAATTATCTTATTTACTGATGCATAGTAAAATCTAAGAAGTGTAGGTGTGGAAACATTCAAGATGATTCTCAACTATGATTCATCAGATTCTAAAAATTAGTTTTTTGTCAGTATGGAGACTACCATCAAAATAAGGACACTAGCATCGATGATTTTGTCTTGAAATTGACACTTTTGTACATAGTGAAATATGTGTCCTTTTATATAAATTTCACATACACTTGTTAGGTTCGTTTATTTCCTTGTGTATTATCTATTTAGATCATACACACATGTTCTAGATGTTAATTTTTTATCAAAACCTTGATCATCCAACTAGGGAATACCACCTTGTAAGATGGGGGTTAGTGGGCTCAAGTAAAGTTGAGATGACCTCAAAGACCTCTATATCAGTGAGCGCTACCTACATATCTATATGCATTGAACAGGGCCTTAAACCAATGTAGTTTTCCTCCTTATGTGGGCTTGTACATGAATAATTTTGTAATATGTTATATGTGAGTGCATATAGTGATTTATCATGAAACCTAAAAAATACCACTTATGGGATGCTCTTTGAATTATTCATACATGTAAGAATGTTGCACCTATGATTTATTTGGAAATAGGGAAGACTATGGTAGTTTTGAATTCTTGAGAGGTGTTTTTGTTTGGTAAGTGTTAAATGTGTGTTTGAATAGTACTTAATTATAATGAATGGTCTTTGACTTATATTTATACAACACCTTTTGAAAACAATCTCATAGAGAGTTAATTAAGACAAATAGGTTAACCCATACATATCAAAAACATTTTATAAATTTAAGACTTTATAGGGTACAAACACTAACATTGGATCTAGGACACTAGTGTCACTTCTAGTGTCTAGGTTTGAATGGTAGTGTGTTGGAGAATAGAGAAATGTTAAATCTCTACAATTGATAGTGAAGGATATATATATCAATTTTTAGTATATTATGGGCTACATTTTTTCTATGTAATTATAACATTAGGGTTAGACCATAAGTTAACCATTTAGGCACAGTGAAAGGAATATTACAATCCTTTAAATAGTGGGAAAGCCAAGAACTAAAGGGTAGAGCCTTGATTGAAAATTTTCAAGTGTGAAAGAATACTTTAAAATATATAATATATATTTTAGTATCTACAGTTATTTCACAAAGCATCATCCCACATTATTGTAGAGTAAAAATTTACTCTACGTTTCATTCTATTTTGTTCAGTCGCGCATTGCAAAATTTTGTCTTCGCATTCTTTGGTCCAAGATGGCAGAGTTTTGTAACAGAGCACGGGCTCTTTTTTTCCCTCTTTGATTCATTTTTTGTCTTAAGTGTCAGGATCAAGCGGAAGCTAACAAGTGTCATCATCTGAGGCATCTTTTCTCAAGTGATAGCTACCAAGTGTCGTCATCTAAGGCACATTTCATATTTTATATAAGTTGGTCAGAACATGCCACGTATCTCATAGTGACTCAGTGGAATGTGCCAAGTGTCAGCATCCATAGTTTCATATTAGCACCAATGTTTATCTCTTTTTAATAAAAGGTTTCAAAAGCTAAGTATCGAGATCAGGCATAAAGCACCAAGTGGCAATAGCAGAAGGTCTCATTTTTGTTTTTCTAAAAGCAACAGAAGATGCCACATATCCCAACAGAAGAGAGAAAAAGCCACCACGTGTCATGATTAAAATTATCTTCATTTTGCTTCACTGATATAGCAAAGACTATGGTGGTCCCAAGTGTTGTCTCTGAAGCAAGCAAAAGTTGCCAGGTGTCATTGTTCATGTAAATGTGAAATGAGACCCAATTGTTTCTATGGTATAAATAGAGTAAAGTGGAGACTTTCATGTGTCATCTTCTACAAGTTTCTAAAAGGGTAGCTAAAAGTAGTAGAGATCACCACATAACCCTAGATAAGTAAAGTGGAGATTGCCATATGTCCTGTAATAAAAGCAGTGGAGATTGACACTTGTCCTTGTGTCCCTTTCAAAGTTACCTGGGTGAGAAATGATGAGGGTCTTATTTTCTTTTAAGTTGTTGAAGTTTCGAGGAAGCGGATAGCGACAAGTGTCAAAGGTGGAACATTCCCGAGCAAAGACACAAAAGAGTATAAGTTATGCAAAAAGTTCCATGTGTCTTCAATAAGTGCTACGAAACATGCCAAGTGTCATTTTTTGATGTCTCTTAAGTAATAGGAAGATTTTCAAAGAATTGGCTAAGTGTTATCTAGTGTTTAAGAGAAGGGAGCATCCTGCAATCTGTTTCAGCCAATGAACTACCAGAAGACAAAGCATTTTAGAATATCTAAAATATCTTCTATTAGACACTTCCAATTATATTATATTTTAGTTGGGCTATTAGATTGGGAACAAGCAGACAATCTAGAGTGAATCCAAGGCTATAAATAAGGGTGTAGAGATCACCAGAAAAGAGGAGGAATTATCAGAGAGAATTTCTAAGAGAGAATTATTGTAACAATTTTAGACTTTCTAGAGCTGTGACTAAGTAATATCATTTACTTTTGTCTCATTTTCTTGAGTTGGAAGGTTTACATAGATGTACATGTTTCTACGCCTTTTATGTGATTGGAAAATTCAAATAAGAAGATTGAACCCTATGCCTTTGTTGATATTATCTGTGTCATTTGCAAAAGTAGTATGGACTGTAGATTTTATAGAGTTGAGATTAGGAATGTCATTTGCTTTTGTCTCATTTTATTGAGTTGGAAGGTTTACATAAATGTACGTGTTTCTGCACCTCTTATGTGATTGGAAAATTTAAATAAAAAGATTGAACCCTATGCCTTTGTTGAAATTTTTTGTATCTTAGCAAAATAAGTCTATGCTGTGAGCCTATATTTCTATTGTTTCAATCTTTTACATTGGTCATGTACTTGTTTGCTCTTAAATGTAAATGAATTCTACATATAGTCTCACTATGCTCAGGATTAAGGTCAAATTACATCTCAGGCGCATCGCCATAGATTAGATTTTCTTTCTTTAATTGTGTTTTTGATTTAAATTCCTATCCCTTTTCCTAGTATATACTTGATTTAAAGAAGAGCCAGCTTCTCTAAATTTTGGAGGTTGTTTCAAGACGCAAGTCCCATATCTTGAAACTTCCCATTATTTTTGATTAGAATCAAGCTCAATTTTAAATCATCAACAGTTTATGGCATGCTCAATGGGATGAATCTTTCAAGGAGTTAAATAATTTTTGGTGTGTTCTTCAGCCAACCAACATTTGAAGGTTTTTATTTTATCAACACCAATGGTGACTCTGAGTTGAATCAGCTGGTTAAGTAGTCATGGTATCATCAAGAAATCACCATTCGGTATGTATAATTCTATGACTCAGAGCTATGGGTCTTATGCCACTTCATATATTTTTAATCAAGATTAGGTTGCTTGTGGATTCACATCAACCAACAAGGATGCATATGGTTATAATTTTTGCCCTTCATAGGTCTGATATGACTAGCCTTAGCCCTGTCATGTGCCATATCATCTTATGCCCAATCTTCCCAATATGTTACATCTCATACTCAACCTAATCTCATTTCCACCTTCAAACAAGCATTGCTGGGATATAAAAAACATGTATTAGAGCTTGATAATAGAAGGGGATGTGGCCAACAAATTCCTAATAATGCCATCTATCAAGTAAGAAATGCAGTAGATATGATTAAAAGTGAATGGGCTCCCATTGAAAGAGCAAATTGGCAAAGGCTTACATATGAGATGTTGGATGTGTGTGGCTTGATTGCATTTTTAGAAGAGAAGCTAAGTATTCATGAGAGATAACCTTATCAAGTCTATCAACCTGCATATTCACTACCACAAGTTTCATATCAGATATAGATAGCCCCTGCTCATGAGCCAAGTCAAACATGTCAAGGTCCTTTCCCCAATTATGTCGAGTCTATGTTGGCAGCAAGGGAAGTGGAGTCCAAACCCTCACTTTCCCCTCAAGTCCCTCCCACCCTTCCTCAAGAAGATTCTTGTTTTTCATCTCAGCTTTCATGCACTCCCCACTTCTATGATGATTCCTATGAGCTCCAAGAAAGACTCTTTCAAGAAAATCTAGCTAAGCAAATTGAGGAATTAGAGGCAAAGATGAGATTGCTTAGAGAAAGAGAGATAGATCTTTCAGACCTTAGAGAGGAGCCTACACCAAAAAACACCTCTTCTACCAATCCTTAGATCTCTCAACATGATGTCCAAATTCTGAGTTGGAAGAGGGAAAATCATGAACTAGCTAGGGATCTTAAAGAAGATAAAATTGTTGACTCTTTCCAAGAGAAAAGTTATAGAACTAAGGTCATGATTTGGAAACAAAAAATGGAATCATGGGGAAGAAGGGAAGAAGAGAAAATTTTTGCTCAAAACCTTGAAGAAGTCAAGGCTGCTCTTACTCATGGTGATAATCAAGTAGAAGATCCTACATTTGAACACACCCCATCTACACCCCTCCAAGAGAGCTATCAAGCTACATCTGATATAGATGAAGTGATGGACAATGGAAAGAAGAGAATCATTCGATTATAGCTCAAGAATTATCTCCTCTTCCACATATGTATAACCATTAGTCTTCTTCTTTATCCCTTTTCAAAGAGGAATATATTTTGGAAGAAACAAATAAGTATGCAGAGGAGTATGCTCAGTTCATGGCTAGTCAAGAAGATTTCATGAGTGTAGATGAGGAGGAAATCACTATAGGTACACCCTTTGATGAACCAGAGGACAAGTCACAAGCCTTTGCCTCTATCTCTGATGAAAAATAGATAATTTCTAATCATGTTTTGAATGACTTGTTTGAAGTCATTGGGGCAGGTTACACTATTCTTCAAGAAGGCTGTGAGCTGGCTTTAGGTGGAGAAGGCAGCATTGGGACTCAAATAAATACGCAAAATTGCTATAAAATATCAAAAAATATGCCTCAGATTACGGTTTCATATTGGCACTAGCATTTATCTCTTTTCAACAAATGGTTTCAAAAGCTAAGTATCGAGATTAGGTAGAAAGTGCTAAGTGGCAATAGCAGAAGGTCTCATTTTTGTTTTTCTAAAAGTGATGGAAGATGCCACATAACCTAGAAAAAGAGAGTGGAAGCCACCATGTGTCGTGATCTGAATTATCTTCATTTTGCTTCAAAAATATAGCAAAGATTGTGGTGGGTCCCAAGTGTTGTCTCTAAAGCAAGCAAAAGCCGCCAGGTGCCACTGTCCATGTAAATGTAAAGTGGAGACCACCACGTGTCATATTTCACAAGTTTCTAAAAGGGTAGCTAAAAGTAGTGGAGATCACCATGTAACCCCAGATAAGTAAAGCAGAGATTGCCATATGTCCTTTAATAAAAGTAGTGGAGATTGACACCTGTCCCTGTGTCCCTTTCAAAGTTACCTGGGTGAGAAATGCTGAGGGTCTTATTTTCTTTTAAGCTATTAAAGTTTTGGGGAAGCAGATAGCAACAAGTGTCAAAGGTGGAACATTCCCTAACAAAGACATAAAAGAGTATAAGTTATGCGTAAAGTGCCGCGTGTCTTCAATAGGTGCTACAAAACACACCAAGTGTCATTTTCTGGTGTCTCCTAAGTAATAGGAAGATTGTCAAAGAATTGGCTAAGTGTTATCTAGCGTTTAAGAGAAGGGAACATCTTGCAATCTGTTTCAACCAATGAACTGCCAAAAGACAAAGCATTTTAGAATATATAAAATATCTTCTGTTAGACACTTCTAGTTCTATTATATTTTAGTTGGGCTGTTAGATTGGGAACAAGCAGATAATCTAGAGTGAATCCAAGGCTATAAATAAGGGTGTAGAGATCACCAGAAAAGAGGAGGAATTATCAGAGAGAATTTTTAAGAGAGAATTATTGTAACAAGTTTAGACTTTCTAGAGCTATGACTAAGTAATATCATTTGCTTTTATCTCATTTTCTTGAGTTGGAAGGTTTACATAACTGTACGTGTTTTTGCGCCTCTTATGTGATTGGAAAATTCAAATAAGAAGATTGAACCCTATGCCTTTGTTGATATTATCTGTGTCATTTGCAAAAGTAGTCTAGACTGTAGATTTTCTAGAGTTGAGATTAGGAATGTCATTTGCTTTTGTCTCATTTTCTTGAGTTGGAAGGTTTACATAACTATACATGTTTCTGTGCCTCTTATGTGATTGGAAAATTCAAATAAGAAGATTGGACCCTATGCCTTTGTTGACATTTTATGTATCTTAGCAAAATAAGTCTATGTTGTGAGCCTTTATTTCTATTGTTTCAATCTTTTACATTGATCATGCACTTGTTTGCTCTTAAATGTAAATGAATCTTACATATAGTCTCACTGTGCTAAGGATTAAGGTCAAATTACATCTCAAGTGCATTGCCATAGATTAGATTTTCTTTCTTGCATTGTGTTTTTGATTTAAATTCCTATCCCTTTTCCCAGTATATACTTGATTTAAAGAAGATCCAGCTTCTCTAAAATCTGGAGGTTGTTTCAAGACGCAAGTCCCATATCTTTAAACTTCCCATTGTTGTTGATTAGAATCAAGCACAATTTTAAATCATCAACAATTACACTATTTTGACACATGATGAGCTCTGAGTGGGGCATATGTATACACAATATTTTTTACTTTATTATTTACTAATGTTTTCTCTCATAGTGACTTATCGAGCATTGGTCTCCCTAAGTACATGTCTTAATGGGTGCATTAGGAAAGGGGTGGGCAAGATCATGGTGATTTATGAGAGATGTTTATACTATATCATGACTATATCATTCCTACTACCAGTCTAATTTACTCATATTTTCTTAACATTTACCTCCTACTATCTTATTCATATTTATTTATTTTAGTTTCCCTATATACTACAAAATCAACTTGACTAATATCATTTATTTATCACCTTTTCCCTTCATATACTATATTAAATAGTTTGATGTAGTTCTAAGTCTATGTTATAGCATATGCATTGTATCAACTTAGCTAATATTATTGCATATTAGCTGACCCCTTTCAACTATATTAGCTTGGCTAATACAGTTAGTTTAGTTTTTAGGATTGGTTTTTGGTATTGGATCAATATATATAGGGGTCATATTTCATTCTAATCATATCATACACACTATATTCACTCCAAATAAATTTTCACTTCTACCATAAGTCATATTTGGAGGAGTTATTGGTCTAAAACCTTATCTTGAACATGTTTATCTTGTGGTGGTATTTTAATCTCAATAGAAGGAGTTAAACCAAGGAGGTTTCATAGTCTTTGGATTCCCCAACTAAAGATATATAGGTATTATTCTTTCATTTTAAGTCTTCAACCAACAACATCTATTTAAAATATCTACTTGAGCCAAAGGGGAGATTGATGCTCGACAAGTCAACTCTAAGGTAAGTATTTCTAACCTTATACCCTTTGCTTTATTTACTTAGTAGTTATATGTTGCTTATTTCCTAGTGAATGAATGTGTGTGTATATCCTTGTTTAGGTTTTCTTTACACCTAATACTGGTGTGGATATAGAATTTCTTAGACTTTCCATATTCCATTTTAGGTAGCCTAGACCCCCATTTGGTTGACCATGACACCTTAACAATTAATATCATGTTTACACTTCTTCCCTTTAGTTTAGTTTACTTTAATTTCATACTTACATTACTTATTGACACATTTAATTTCATAAGAGGTCTATTGAAGCTACATCCTTATGTCATATACTTAGGATTTTGAACCCTTTCCTATAGACCTTTGCATTGTAGGTTACCCTATGTTATATTTTCTTATTTCATTAATCATTACCTAAACAACTAAGTATCATAGGATATATTTGATAAACCTTATCCGATTGTGAATTTATTGAGATAGGATGGCTATAGGTTAATCATAGCTCATGCATATAATACGTGGTATCCAAGTAGTATATGAAAAGGATTCACTCTATTTATGACACTTACTTAGTGATAAGATATTTTACAAGGTCATAATAACCCTATATAATTAGAGTATTCTTGATTTTAGGATTTATTTCCAATGATAATTTTGAATGGATAACAAAGGGAATGGGAAAATGAAAAATTTACTTATTTCTCATTGGTGGTTTATAGGGAGGATGACTAAAACACTTTTTTTTCACCTATATTAGGCTATAATTATTGTACTTAAATCATGATGACATGACTTTTAAATGCAAACTAGAGGCACTATTGATACTGGATGTTGTGATTTTGTTCTTTATTTACACAATTTAATTATTTTTCAAAAATTTCTTGATTAAAAATAAAATAAAATGATTTTTAGTTTGAAAATGAATTATTTATTATTTTTAAATAAGTTAAAAATAAAAATATATTTATTATTCTCTTATGGGAATATCCTCCATTTAAATTTTATGCTAAATTTTGGAAAGAAAGACCAAAGTTTAAAAAAATAAACTTATCTCAAGATGCTTATTCTTTTTTATGATATTTTGGTGTCATGTGCCATGTAGAAGGTGGATGGTACTTTTTAAGCTACCTTAGAATGCTTCACTTAGCTTATTTATTAGTGAATATAGTCAAACCCACCACATAGCTGATCAAAGCACCTAAGTAGCCAGGTATTGCAAAATCCATGACTCAGTGTAGTAACTCTAAATGCTAAGAAAAATAAATAAATATTATCAAAATGTATCCTTATTAGAGGATCACAGTCTAAACAATGAAAGTGCAAATAAAACACCTTTTTAATAAATTAAAATATTCAAAATAATAGATAAACCATTGCGTAGGTATTCAATAGATATGTAGTCTAAAGCAAGCAAAAATCACTAAGCAAATATCACCATTTTACAAACAATCTAGTGTAGGATGAATAAACTACAAATTTGGATATTACTACACAATCATATAGCTAAATACAACTAAAATGCCTCATTAAATAACCATATCATAGTCCAAAATAGCTTGCATGAGCTTAAATTTTGATTTGGAATGAATTTTGATTAGTTGGAAATGAAAATCATAGTAGGGAGGATGTATGGATGAAGAAAATAATTAATTATGAAGCTTGTGCTCTAATACCATTATCAAGTTAGGAATTATGGATGATAAATAATAGGAGAATTTAGTGAAAACTAAAGTATTGCATTAAATGAATGAAGAGGGATTACATTATTTATAGCCAATAAATGACTACTCTCTTCATCTACCAAGAATATTATTCAACTTCCTATATAGGTTATCCATCTACCACAATGAGATAAAATATATCCCAACAATTACTCCTATGATTAACAATATTATATAAAATAATATTAAAGTTGGATGAAGAATGGTTTTTGGAAGCACAATCACTAAGAAGGGAGGGTGATTCAGTGTCTTAAAACTTTCTTTCAAATCCTCCTTAGCTTTCATGAACCATCACATCAACATATAGATCAAGTAATGCATAAGCAATCACCCATACAAGCATGAAACAAGATTACATAATAAAACACATCATATATGTGGAAAAACCTCAAGGGTAAGAAAACCCACTAATACCTAAAAATGGACTACATTCCTATAAGTTAAAATATCACAATTTAGTGAAGCACCAACTCTACATGAAGCACCAACCCCAATTAGCTAAGCACCAACCCAATTAGGATTTAATAAGCACCAAATTGCAAGGAGGAAACAACATCCTAAATGAATTAAAACCAACTAAATCAACTTATTTATTTGATAAACTTCATACCACCTTGTTTTTTAACCAACTAATGATGACCACCTTTTCAACTCTTCACACTCTTATCCATCTCAAACTGCCTTCTAAGCCTTTTCATTCAATTATGTCATATGACCTTGATATTAATATGAGACACACTATCATATATTAATGACATATCCTATACACTCTTATGATGGTATAAAATACCTCATTTTTCTCAAGAATGTGCTATTTCATTCATATACACCACACACACACCAATAGACCTAAAATTTCCTTGTATATATGCTATTCCTTGTTCATATACCACTTAGTTAGCTACTCACCCTTAACTTCTTAGGTAGGGAATGGAATAGGTCTTATGAAATATCATAAACATTATCAAAATTAATATTGAGTCCCTTTTGGTCTATCATAACTCTATTAGACCTTATTTCTCTTTTAGGTCTCATGGAGACCTAATTCCATTAGGTCTACTTTAGGACACGTTATACTTTGCCTTCCTTGGAACAATTTAACTTCATTGAAGAAAAATATCCTTTCATAAATTGATAAAATAAACCCAAATAAACATACTATAATTTCTATAATAATTTTTAGCACCAACACCTTCATGAACACACCTTGTAGTAGTCTTCACAATTAGGCTTGTGAACTTACATAAAGTTGCCAAACAAAATTGAAGCATGTACATAATTTAGTCACACAACCATGAAAATAAATCACATATATAAAAAATACATGACCTCAGGTTCATAAAAATGTGCTTAATAATTCAAAACTTAGGTCAAAATGACTCAAATACTTCTCTACAAATAGCCCACTCAAAATTACCAAAGTATTCCAAAATCCAGTCATGAACAACTTGATCTTCAAAATGGAAAGAAAACTTCACATGACCATTGATAATTTAAAAATATCCTTTTACATATATATATAATTATTAAATACAATAATTGAAATGTCTAAAGTCAAATATTGGTCTTATGGATCAATCTTTTGACCTCAGTACACACAATCAAACCAGAATCAGATAGGTCATTTTGGTTTCAACATTTCAACCAATTTCAATAAATATAAAACATTATAAAAAGGATGGATAAAACATAAAATTACAAAAAAATAATACCATATACATTATATACTTCAATTTATGGCATAGAGCCTCAAAATCACCTCTACAACTCACTCACTCAGGACTACCAGTTTTCCTCAAAGACTAGTCATGGTGATTTTGAACTCTAATACCTGTGTAGACACATTTCATGAATTATGATGAAAGATAATTATCCTATAATATAATTATTTCATTATTATATATAAATATAATATTTTTAAATGGTAATATTGGTCTTGTAGACCAATCTCATCACCTTATATCTCATTGTCTCATCTGACCCAAAAAGGTCAACTTATGAGCAACCTTTTCACTATAATCATTGACCTAAAAAAATTATAAAAAACTTTAACATGTCTTAAAATTCAATAAAAAAATATCCATGAACTTGGTTTCATCACTCTATCATGATACTACATTCCTAATCAACTTCTCATTGATGCCTAGGTTTTTCACTGTTTCCATCATTAGGCCTGTTAGCGACTGGCTAACTTGGATGACCAATTTATCAAAATTTATGGATATAACCTATAAAAAAAATTAATTGACATGAAAAATGAGTATCAAGCTTCATCCTCCATCTATTTTTAGACTTTAACTTGGTCAACTCTAACTGTTATAATAAATTCTTCATAAATAAGCTTATAATTATGCATTTTCTCTCTCATCTGACTAACCACCACCACCTAAAGGTGCTTGGGAGAGTTTATTACATGTTTAAATAGTTTTTTTAGTAATTTTTTAATATTATAGGATACTTTGAACAATATATTTTACATCAGGTCCTTATTAGGGTTTTAGAGAGGCTTAACATAGGTTTTGGTGTTAACGATTTTTTATAAAGGATTACCCCTTAAATACAAAACCAATGCCTATAGTTATTATCTATGACCCTTACCAATCTCTATTTAATATCTCAATTTCCCATGTATATGTTACACATGCCAACAAACACCTGAAAATCCTTCTTAGGTTTGCATGCCTTCATTTTGTGTACTTGAGAGACCTCAAAACCAATTTTCATGCCTTTTATTAAAACCATGACCTAAAACTTTGTGAACATGATTGAAAAAACATATCATTCCGATATCCATGTTCACATATTAAAACTTATATTGAAAACTAATCTTCATGCCTCATTAGGCTAAAGAGGGTATAAAAGTGGTCTAGTTTTAGATAAGATCTGAAGATCCTACCCCTGCAGGATCACCCTAAGACTCTTATCAGTGATTAAATACCTCAAATAAATTTTTAAAAAACCTCATAAAAATTACCATTCCTTTGTGCATCCATATTACCCATTCACCATACTCATACCTTCTCATAAGGACTTTACATACCATGACCAGTGTCATGTCTAGGCTTCTCAAGAACTTGAAACTTGACAACTAACCTTGAAAAAATTATAAAAGTATTTATAATTTACTTACATGATCGAAAAATTCCAAAAAACCTCTCATATTATCGTGCTTACTTACTTCACCAAACTTCACTATGTACACCTTCTCACAAAATCTAAACCAAACTTCTCAAGACACCTTGTACTCAAGAACTAGTACTCAAACATGATTCAAAACTCACTTGAAAATAATACCTCTCTATGACAACATTTAAAAATTAAATCTTACCTAAAATTTTACATCAACCAATATAAGAGACATTAGGTTGCCTTCAAATTCTCTCTTGTCACATGGCTTCCTTGTCACATCAAGCACACAAGCTCATACATCAAAGACCACTCACCATTAATCTTCACCAAATTCACCTTGACATTAATTACATTATCCTTTAAATCAATTACGTCAACCTTGACATCAATGATAACACTTCTCAATAAAAACTCCCCCTTTGCCTTTGAAGGCAAAACATTCTTCAATCTGATCACTCTCATCTCCCTCAATTTGGTCAATCTCCCTAATTTAAAAGCTATCCCCCTTTGAAATTAATTAAAAATGGTCATAAACACTAAAACTTATGGAACCATTCCTTCTCCCTCTTTGGAAACTATTCTCAGAAACTATAAAAAGAACTCAAAGCTCTTTTATGCTTGTCAACAACTATACTTAGAGCTTACAAACAACCTATATAGCTCCCCCTCAACCCAAGAATCCACCATGATTTTTTTAATTGAAGAGTGTCTCCATAAAACTTAATGTATTCACTCCTTTCCATTGAGCACTAAAACAACACAATCTTATGAGATTCCCAAATCTCCATGCTCTCATAAGACTAAATATCCTTTAGGATCCTTTTAGACTTTATTGACACCTTAGGCTTGACCTCTTCATCAACCATTTTATCAATAATATGAGATGATAATAGACATTCCTGAGTTTTTTTCACATTTGAAGCATGCTCTACCATATAAAATGGTCCACTTGAACTTTTGGACTAATCATGACTCACCTTTACTATCTTTGGTTTCCACACATTCATTTACATTCTTTCTTGTACTCTAGGGGATTCAAACCTCTTATTTTGACTTGATGACCTTTTAATACTATTATTACATAATATTTAAATTTGTCCCATATTATCACAACTATAACAAACTACATCACTCATACTTCTTGACTAATGATTCCTATCATAATTATATGCATATTTATTTTTAGAGGATCTTCTACACTCTCTTATTTTATGACCAAACTGATTACATGCAAAATAGTAACCATTGAATTAATAACCATACCTCATATCATTAAGATATCTAATTGGTATTTTCATGTTGACTTTATTTTATTCATTATCCTTCTCCTTGACTTAAGTTGCCTCCTTTTGGTCTTCTTTGAAACCAAGACTTGTCTTATCACTTACAGATTTATGACTACTCAAGATGTTATCTAGAGCATCATTACTCTTTTCAAACTTAATAAAGGTATTTAACTTGATATATGCTTGATCTAACTTGGCTTTTATGGATTTAATTTTAGTTCCATACCTGGTACATTCTTCCTCTTTAGATTTTAAGCTAGCAGTGACTATCTCCATCTGCATTTCAATCTGATTGATGATATCATCATACTCCTTTGATGTGTTACTCAATATTTCTTTAAACAAATCAATCTTATCTTCATAGTCCTTAACTAATGATATTAGTTTGTGATTATTCCTTATTTATAAATTCAACTCCTCTAAATCACTCACTAATTATGCCTCAAGGTTTACCTCAGTCTCTTCTTCATCTGATTCTTCATCATCCATAAAGTTTTTTTTTAATTTTGAGCAACCCTCATTGTCTATTTATATAGTCATGAATAAGGTTTAATTATTTTCATATTTATGGTTATTAATATTTTCATCACTATCAAACGTATTTGTGTCACTTACATTATATGAGTTATTATCTTCTTTGGTATAGAAAATTCTCTTGTTCTTAAATGCCCCTTTCCTACCTTCATACTTCCTGAAATATTTCTTATTTTTGTCATTCTTATATACCTTATTAACTTTTGAATTATTATTATATTTTAATTCTAGTTCCTTCTTGGGATGTCTTCCTTCATTTGTTCTCATCTCATGGGTAATCAAGATGACATGAAGCCCAACCATTTATAACTTGTCTAAATATTACATATCTTTTACTATAGACACCTTAGAATCAAACTTAGGAGTTAGTGATATCAATACATTTTGAAAAAATTTAGACTCTTTCACTTCTTCTCCTAATACTATAATTAAATTTACCACTTCATCAACACTCAATAGGTAGTATGTAATGGTTTCATCTTCATTCATCTTTAGACTTTTAAACTATCTTTGGTGGGTCTGTAACTTAGCCATCTTCACCTTGGTGTCTCCTTCATAGATAGTATTAATTTTTTCCTATATCTATTTGTATGACACATAGTGCATCAACTTTACAAACTCTACCTCTAATAGGCGACATAAAACAACATTCATTACCTTAGAATTTCTCTCACTCTCCTTCTTGCCTACTACATTAGTTGGTGGTATAGAAGGTGAAGTGTATCCATCCATAACTAATTTCTATATGGAATGGCCCATTGAAATTATATATTTCATCATTATAATGCTCCAAAAATTCATAATTATTTATATTAATTAATGGATCCTTACTGGTAGATAAACCTCCTTGAACTTGACTACTAGCCATCCTTGCTTCTAGGATCTCCTTTAGGCTGTTACGCCTACTACAAAGGACCAAGATCTGATACCAAATGTTGGAATCATAATAAATGAGAAAGGGGTGAATCAGTGTCTTAAAATTTTCTTTTAAATCCTCCTTATAATTCATAAACCATCACATCAACATATAAATCAAGCAATGCATAAGCAATCACCCATACAAGCATGAAATAAGATTACACAAGACAACACATCATATATATGGGAAAACTTCAAGGGGAAGGAAACAAAATAATATTTTCAAATGTAATATAGTCTTATAATTCAAAATATCACAATTTAGTGAAGCACAAACTCCACATGGAGCACCAACCCCAACTAGCTAAGCACTAACCCAGTTAAGCTTTAACAAGCACCAACTTGAAAGGAGGCACTAACCTCATAGATGAATCAACACCAACTTATTCACATAATTGATTTTATAACCTTAAAAAAAAATTGTTTCTCAACCAAATAATTATGACCACCTCTTCATCTCTTCACACTCTTATCCCTCTCAAACTGCCTTATAAGTTTTTTCACTCAATTAGGTCTCTTTCAAGACAAATTAGGTCATATGACCTTGATATTCATATGTATACACACTATCATATATTCATGACATATAATATACACTCATATTATGTTATAAATAAATCCTTATACTCAATAATGTTCTCTTTCATTTGCATACAACCACACACACACCAATAGGCCTAAAACTACCTTGCATATATACTATTTCTTGTTCATATGCCACTTTTCCAGATACTCACCCTTAAATTCTTAGGTTATACATGTAATATGTATTATTAAATATTATAAACATGATATAAATTAATATTGAGTCCCTTTTTGTCTATCATAACTCTATTATGACTTATTTCTCTTTTAGGTCTCATGGAGACCTAATTACATTAGGTCTACTTTAGGACACATTATACTTTGCCTTTCTTAGAGAAATTTACCTTAATTGAAAAAAATATACTTTAATAAATTGATAAAATATACCCAAATAAACATATTATAAGGTCTATAACACTTTTTAGCTCCAACCCCTTCATGAAAACACCTTGTAGCACTATTCATAATTAGGCTTGTGAACCTACATAAAGTCTACCAAACAAAATTGAAGCATATACACAATTTAATCACACAACCATGATAGTAAATCACATATAAATAAAATAAATTACCTTATGGTCATAAATTTTTTATTAATACTTCACAAATTAGGGCAAAAGGACTCAAATACTTCTCTATAAATGGCTCACTCAAAACTGCTAGAATACTCTAAAATCCAGTCATGAACAACTTAACCTTCACAATTAAGAGAAAACTTCCCATGAAAAATTACACATTAAAAATATAATTTAAAATATCTATACCATTATTAAATAAAATAATAATAATTTCTAATGCCAAATATTTGTCTTATAGATTAATCTTTTGACCTCACTACACATAGTCAAACCAGAACCAGACAAACCATTTTGGTTTCAACAATTAAACCACTTTCACTGACTATCAAAACTTTTAAAAAGAATGGATATGAAATAAAAGACACAAAAAATAAAACCATATGAATTATATACTTCAACTCAAGTCATAGAGCCTCAAAAACACCTTTATAACTCACTCACTTAGGACTACCATTTTTCCTCAAAGACTAGTCATGGTGACTTTGAAGTCTAACACCTGTGTAGATGCATTACATGAATTTTGATGTAATATAATTATCCTATGATATCATTAAACCATTATTATATAGAAATATAATATGTTCAAATGGTAATATTGGTCTTGCAGACCAATCTTACAACCTTATATATCACTATCTCATATGAACCAAATAGGTAAACTTGTGAGCAAATTTTTCACTATAATCACTATCTTAAAAAACCTATAAAAAAAATTAAAATGTCTTAAAATTAATTAAAAACATATCCATGTACTTGGTTTCATCACTCTATCATGAGAACACATTCCTAATCAACTTTTCATTACTGCTTGGGTTTTTCACTATTTCCATCATTAGGCTTGTTAGCAACTGGTTAACTTCGATGACCATTTTTTTAAAATAAGGGATATAAATTGTATATAAACCTTCATGGACATGAAAAATTAGTCTCAAGTTTCATCCTCCATCTATTTTCATATTTTGACTTGGTCAACTCTGATTGGTAAAATAAATTCTTCACAAACAAGCCTATAAATATGCATTTTCTCTCTTGTCTAACTAACCCCCACCACTTGATGGTAATTTGGAGAGTTTAATATATTATATAATAATTTTTATAGTAATTTTATACATTATATTCTATTTTAAACAACATATTTCACATCGAGTCCTTGTTAAGGTTTTAGAGAGGCTTAACACAGGTTTTGGTGTTAATGATTATTCATAAAGGATCACCCCTTAAATCCAAAAAAATAAATATATTTATTATATAGGACCATTAACCATATATTATTAATTTATTTTATTCCCATTCATAGGTTACATATGCTAATGAAAACTTTAAAGTCTTTCTCGGGTTTGCATGCCTTTGTTCTGTGTACTCGAGAGACCTTAAAACCACTTTTCATGCCTTTTATTTTAAATAATTACCTTGAATTTTTTTTAAATGATTTAAAAAACATATCATACCTTTATCCATGATCACATATGCAAAATTATCTTGAAAATTGATCTTCATGCCTCATTAGGCCAAATAGGGTCTAGAAGTGGTCTAGTTGTAGATAGGATTTGAAGATCCTACCCTTGTAAGACTATAATGAATGATAAAATACCTCAAATACATGTTCAATAAACCTAATACACATTATCATTCCTCTATGCATTCATATTACCAATTCACCATACTCATACCTTCTCATAAGGACTTTACATGTTATAGCCAGTTCCATGTCTAGGCTTCTCAAGCACTTGAAACTTTACAACTAACCCTGAAAAAATTATGAAAATATATATAATTTAATTACATTATAAAATAATTCCAAAAAACCTCTCACAATCTTGTGCTTACTTACTTCACCAAACTTCACTATGCACACCTTCTCACAAAATCTAGACTAGGCTTTTTAAGACACCTTGTACTCAAGAACTAGTACTCAAACATGATTCAGTGCTCACTTTACCATAATAACTCTTTTTTAAAACATTTAAAACTTTAATTTTACCTAATATTTGACATCAACCAATATAAGAGACATTAGGTTGCCTTTAAATTCTCTCTTACCTTCAAATTCTCTCTTATCACATGGCTTCCTTGTCACATCAAGCACACAAGATCATACCTTAAAAACCACTCACAATGCATATTAATTAAATTTACCTTGAAATTAATTATATAAAATTTGACATCAATGATATCAACCTTGACATCAATGACAACACTTCTCAACAATGGTGGCAAAGCAGTGAAGGAGTGGCAATGGGTGAGAAAGGGAAAATTTAAAATTTGCTTCAAAAAGAGAGAAAGCGATGGTGATGGGGGGTCCAGGGTGTGGGGTAGAAGTGAATAGTCATAATATGGGGATAGGGGTCAAATAAAAGGAATCTTGGAAGGAGGTCCTAGCAAGTCTAACAAAGAGCACAACAAGGAGATGCCATGTAAGATTTATTAGAGCTCTAAATCAAAAAGGACACTAGAGAAGAAAGAAAATATTCCCTTAGAATAGATTTATACCATTAAGTATGGAAATAAATTCAACATTAAAGTCTCATCCTCACTCATAAATCAAGCCTCTTCTAGAATGCAGTAGGCATTGGTGGGTAAATTCATAGGAGCCAGACCAAATATTGATACTTTCAGAGCTTGGGCCAAAGAAAAATGGAATTACAATGGTCATATGGACATCTTGGATATGGTGAATGTATTTTTTATTATTAGACTCAATAACCCATAATATTGTGCTCATATTTTAGTAGGGGGTCCCTAGTTTTTTGGAAAATCAGGTCTATTTTTTTAAAAACTGGCACCCAGATTTTGATCCAAAAATAGAAAACATAAACTTAATGCCCATTTTGGTGCATCTTATTAGACTTTTAGTGGAATTTTGAGAGGAATATATCTTCATTATAATTTATAATACATTTGGATACCTGATTACTTTTAATTCATTAACAAAGTCTAGATCCAGACTAGTTCATACTCATTTCTATGTAAACATCTTTGTAAATCAGGAACTTCCTTGGTGTTTTTGCATACCCCTTTTAAAGTTTGTAATCAGAGAATTGAGTTTGAAAAATTAGTCCTTATTTGTGAGAAATAACATAAGTTGGGACATTCTTAGAAGTTTTGTCCAATAGCTCCTCAACATAAATTAGCTCAGGTCAATCCCTCTTGGCAAAGAAAAGGAGGTGTTTCATTCAAAGAAACTAAAAATCCTTTAGATTTAAAAGTCACAACAGATCTAGAAAACCATAAAGGTAAAGAGGTAATGATAGATGTAGAAATTATATTATAATAAGTAGTTATGAAAGAAAATAAAAAGGTTTATGTTGATATGGAAAAGTATTTAAAGGAAATTGATGCAAAAGAGATAAACCAAATGCACAACCCAGTGAAACAACTATCTATACGCAAGGAGTCAGATTCAATTATTTTTAATATATACAACAGATTGAAGAATAAGAAAAATCAATATCTTCCTAAATCCCAAAATTATTTTTATATTCTATCATAAATAAAATAAGATTAGGATATCTCTTAGGACCTCAATCATACATTTAAGAAGATTTCAAGGGAAATTCTTAATGCATAAATTTTAAACCAGCCAGTTAACTATTCACTAAAAGATACTAAAAAAGGAGAGAAAATTTCACAAGATATTCTAGTAATGCCCAAACATAGCATTAGATCAAATTTTTCCTCTTCTATGACCATTGTAATGGGAAATAAAGGGCCATCTTATAAGATGCCTTCAAAGTAAAAAAATCAACAAGAAAAGAAATTTTCAAAAAATTAATTGAGTTGAAAGTTGCAGATAGAAATCAATCAAATCTCTCGTTCAAGGGAAGTAATCCATCATCCTTTAGTTAATTATGTTGATATTTTCATGGAATATTATAGGAATACATATTTACTCAAATAAAAAAGTGTTTAGAGATTTTAGAAGAATTCACAAACCTTTAATTTTGGCAATTTAAGAATCAAAAATAGAAGAAGTTTATTTTGAAAATCATATAAATGCTTATTGGAAGGAAGCTAGAGTAGTGTGTTCTAGTTCAATGGGAGCTTCAAGGGGATTCATTACTTTATGGGATAACAACATTTTAGTTGACGAGCCAGTATTCAAATCTCTTAATCATTTAGTGGTTCTCTTCACAAATTTAATAAATGATAAGCAATGGATTTTTTCTAATATATATGCACCTAATACCATAGTTTCTCATAGAAATTTATGAGAAGATGTAAGAGTTTTTAGGAATACTTACAAATATTTCCCTTGGATCATGGTTGGAGACTTCAAATCTCCATTACATCTAAGGGATTAAAAAGGTGGAAATCAAGTCATTTCAGATAGTATGGAGGACTTTCCTCTCTAATTTTTTATATTAGTATGATAGGTGTGGAATTAAAAGGTTTTAAATATACTTAGAGTAAAAAGAGGTTGGGTGAAAACCTTATTCAATGTATATTAGACATATTTTTCATCTCTATGGATTGATTGGCATAAAATGATTTTACATTAAAGGCTCTCCCTCAGGTTAGTTTGGATCATAATCCTCTTAATCTAAATATAGTGGAAATTTCTACCCAAAAAAATAGGTATCCATTTAGAATGGAACATATGTGATTTTCTCATCTAGAAATACATGACAAGGTGTTGGAATGTTGGTCACAAAGTGTGAATGGTTTAGCCATGTTTAGGTTGGCTGAAAAAATGAAGAATGTTAAATTAAAAATCAAATAGTGGAATAAACAGGTGTTTGGTAATGTCAATATTCATAACAAAGCTTTAAAATTAGAAATTTATTTGCTTGAATATGAGATAGAAAGAAATGAATATAATTCAGACACTTAGAATAAGGAAAAATAGCTTCTTTGTGAGTACCACATTATAGCTGCAAGGGAAGAGAGTCTATGGAGATAAAAATCAAGAAATATATGGCTCAATAAGGGAGATAAGAATACCCACTTCTTCCATATGTCAACATTGAAACATAGAGATCATAACACCATCAAGGATATTTCAGATAGTGAAGGTCAAATCACTTTTGATAGAGATCTCATTAATCAGTAGAGTGTAAATTTATTCAAAAAATTGTTTAAGAATAAATTCATAAGAAATATCATATTTGAATAAGAATTTCTTCATGTTATTCTCGAAATGGTAACCCTGAGAGATAATGAAGCTCTTACTGTAGCTACATCCAATGAAGACCTCAAAATTCTCATCTCCAAAATGAATCTGGATAAATTTCTTGGTCTTGATGGTTTTCTAATAGCATTTTTCATAAATTTTGGGACATCATTGGTGATGATGTGGTCAATGAATTCATTGATTTCACTCAGATGCTAAAATAATTTAATTATAGTTTCCTTGTTTTAATTCCTAATAAGGAGGGAGTGGTGAAATTTTATGATTTAAGTCTAATCATCTTATGTAACTCCATCTATAAGATTATCACTAAGCTATTTTCTATAAGGTTGTAGCCAATTATGGAAGTGATTATCGACACTCAGCAAGGGGGTTTTATCCCAAGAAGACAAATTCAAGATGGGATTATTGTTGTTATAAATTAATCCACTTCATGGATAAGAGTAATAATGTTGGAATGGTGTTAAAATTAGACATGGTTAAGTCTTATGATAGACTAGATTGGAATTTATTAGATAGATTCATGAACCAATTTGGATTTTAAGACAAATGCAGGAAAATTAGTAGGTCTTGTATCTCCTCTAGTATGTTTTTAATTCTTGTGAATGGAGTTACTCAAGATTTTTTTAGGAGTGGCAAGGGAGTGAGACAAAGGGATCCATTATCCCCCTTATTTTTCATCATGATGGTTGAATATTTGAGTATATTTATTTCAAATGCAATGATAATAGGAAAGATGAAAGGTTTTAATCTAGCTAAGAATGTTGATCTAGTTTATCACCAATAATTTGTTGGTGATACCATTCTTTTGGTAGAGGTGTCCATTTAGGAAGTAATGGTGATAAAATAAATTATAGGTGTGTATGAACAAGCTTCAAATTATAAGGTAAACTTTGAAAAGAGTTTTGTTTATTTTTTTAACATGCCTTTGGCTAGGCAAACTAGAATTACTCAAATATTAGGCTACCAAATCAAGCTTATTCCTTCTTCATATTTGGGCATGCCACTTTTAAGTAATAATCTATCAATTACTACCTAGAATCTATTGGTGGAAATATTTCAAATAAATTTGGTTGGTTAGAAAGGAAAGCTTCTCTCTCAAGTGAGTAAATTATTGATTATCAAGAACATTTTTTAGTCTCTCAGTTTATCTTCTTTCTCTTTTTAGCCTTCCTAAGAGTATTGAAGATAAACTTAACAAAATTCAAAAGAATTTTCTATGGACAAGTTCATAAGAGAAAAATATATTTCATTTGGCGGCCTCCGATAAAGTTTGCATTGAAAAATGTAAGGAGGCCTAGGCATTCATAGATTGAAATGGATGAATAAATCCCTTCTCTCCAAATTTATCTAGAGATTTTTTAAAGGCGATAGTACTTGAGACACTATTTTAAGATTTAAATACTTAGAAGGCAAAAATCTTGTGTATTTTTGAAGATGATAATTTTTTTATTGGTTCTCACTTCTAGAATTTCTTGAATTCTAACAAGTATCTGATTTCCTCAAGCACAAAATAGTAGATTGGAAATGGTATACATATTATTTTTTGGAATGATTCTTGGATTATAGATTAGTCTCTCAATTTATTAGAACATTGGTGACATGTACAAGAGCTCATTAAAAATAAATATGGTAACAAGGTTCATGAATATTGACATATTATTGAAGGTGTTAAAAGTTGGAAAACTTTATGTATTTACAATTTAATTTAAATCATGAAGACAATATCATTGTGTATAATCTATATAATTTATTGAGAACTTATCACTTTCTAGTAACCAATAATGAAGACCAAATGGTTTAGAAAGAATCTTTTGATGGTCAATATCAAGTGAAATTTGGGTATGATTTGATGACTCAAGTTCCAAGAAATGTGGTTAGTGGGGATAGGTTATGGGATAAGTATTTGATACCCAAATTTAACTAATTTCTATGGGTGGTTTTTCAAAACAAAATCTTAACCATGGATAATTTAAGAAAAAGAGTTATCATCTTGATCAATAGATATCCATTATGTGAAAATGATAATGAAATTATTTTTCACTTGTTTGTGGACTATCCCTATGCTCAGGAAGTTTGGAGCTTATTTCTTAATAAATTCAATGTCCTCTAGGTGTTTGTTGGCTATATGTTATACTTGTGGTAGGTCTAGGAGTGTCCTTTTCAAAATGTCCTTCTAAATAAAATCTATAATCTCACATTCCCTCATATCATTTGGGAAATTTAGGGAAAAATAAACAACATAATTTTAAGGAATAAAAAATTCACAAGTGTAATTCTTACCAAAAAGATTTTTGAGGTTTTGAAAAAATCATCATTTTTCCCAATAAAAAAGGAAAAGTATGCTAATGTATGAAAAATAATCATCTCTAAATTGGAAAATTGATCCTAAGTTTTTAGGTAAGTGTGATCCTAGAGATGAAATTAGAATGAGGACCAAATGGAAACCTCTACCTATGGGATGGTTAAATATTAATTTTGATGGAGCATCCAAAGGTAATCTAGGTCCCTCATGAGGAGGAGGTATTTTAAGGGATCATCAAGGAAGGTTTGTGTTTATTTATGTAGGGGATATGAGGATAAAATAAAACCATTGGGAAGAATCCCTTGATGCTTTATGGGGTTTAAAATTGGCTAGACAACTTGGAGTTTAACTTCTCATCATAGAGGGGGATTCTTTGAATATAGTAAATTGTTTATCCAAAAAAAATAGTTAGTTGTAAAATCAAACAAGTGGTGGATGAGACAATTTATATCATAGACTCTAGACAAGAAGTGGTTATCTAACATGTGTATCAAGAAGGCAATGCAATTCTAGATTGGTTTATTAATAGGGTGTTAGCTCATCAAGTTTGTTTAATTGGACTATAAGAGAAAACTTACCTCAAGACATTAATTAGAGCATTAATGAGGAAGTATTTTCTAATAAACAAAATGTTTGATTATGTGGGGTTCTTCCTAGGTTTATTTTGTAAAGTCCTTTTTAACTTTATGACTATGTTTTTTTAGTTTAGTATTTATTTGGTTAAGTTTAATTCCTTTGCCCTCTCTAAGGTTTCTAAGGATAAGTTTTTAGATACATCGAGTAGAAGGTAGAGTCATAGTTATGTTTTTAAATGGATTAAGGGGTTGTCTTATGTATTTTTAGGTGAAATATTTGTTGTATTTTAGAGATTATGAAAATATATTACTTTAGTGTTAAGGGATTTAGTCAGATCAAATTTTTCCACATGGGGCTACCTAATAGGATTGAGCCCAAAATGTTTGAGGAGGTAAAAAATAATGAGGAAATTTAGGATGTTCTTTAGATATGGGTTTTTTTTAGGTTCACGAAAATAATTGAAGGACATGAATCTTGGGACAACAGATCCTTGAATATAAATGGTATTTTTTTAAAGGTGTTTGAAGAGAATATAGCTCATGTCACTGGTTTGGAGATGGAGGTGACAAAGGTTTATAAAATGGGTAGAGACTTCAAGAAGGAGAATGATAGTTTCTTATTGGAAGGTGAAACACTAGAGGTTTTACATAATGGATTAGATCGATAATATTTTCAAAGACCTTTCAAGGACATTACATTTCACCTTATCTAATACATTACTCTTGAAGGTAGGTTTAATGTGGTTCATTAGTCTTTATTTTTTTAAGACTACTTCAGACATGCCATTCCCTTGAGTCTCCCACTTTATATTCTACTTTATTTTGAGTCTTCCATTATTAAATTCAAAAATGGTAAATATTTTGTACCTGGACATGAAGGATTGATATTTATTATTCACAAGTATTTCAAAGGGATGAACCAGATTACACCTAAAATTCCTAATCCCCAAAAAAGTGAAGAAAATTTGGAGAAAATATCCTAGTAACAAATATTTAAAGGAAAAATATCTAAATAATGATAAGGTTAATTTAAAACCTTAATAAATTAGCATTAAGACTCATTTGAAAACTGTGGCCAAGGAGCCACCTACTTCAAGTAAAAAATCAACTATCACTATTAAAATAGGGCAAATAGTTAGATATTCTATTTTAGTTGAGGAAGATATTATTGTAAAAAGAAGACATAAACAATAATAAGGGGTTGGATAAAGATAACAAGGTTGTCTCTACTAACAAATTAGACTCAAGAAAGAGGAAAACAAGGCATAGTCCCAAGGAGAAAGAGAAGGAATTTTCAAGTAGTTAGGCCCATGACTCGAATGAAAATTTAAATGTTTTAGTTGATTCTTTGAAAGGAGAAAAAATTATTGATAATATTGAGGAATAACTCAATTTTTAAAAATTTATTATGACATGGTTCATGAGGGAGATGTCTAACCATAAAGGTAAAATAAATTTTTTATAGCAGGATAATGAAAGACTATCTCAAAAAGATCCTGACAATGATCTCAATCAATAAATTCAATGACTTCAATAGAGGGTTAGTATTATTGAATATGAAAAACTTAAAAATAACATTATATTCCTATTTAACTATAGTAAGGCAACTATACATGAAGGGATCCAGAATGTGGAAAAGTTAAGAGCTCATTTGGGATATTTGTTTGATAACAGGACACATTCTAAAGACAAAGGTAAATAAATTCAATTTAGTGAATGTCATAAAGATGTTAATAAGGAAAATTTTATCATCCAAATTGATTAAAATCTTATATGTATGAAGATATAATGGGAAGATGTAGATATAAACTTGGATATGGAGTAGGTTTCTAGTTCTCTTCTAGCTACTTTTTGCTTCTAGTGTCTCTCTTGGTGAGTTTGGGATGTATTTTGGTAGTTTTGTAGTTGCTTCTATTTTTTCTTATTTTGGTTTTATTAAGGACTTGGTGGGTCCTTTGTTATCATTTTATTTTTAATTCTCCTAGGGTTTGGGGACCCTAGTCAAAAAAATTCCCCCATTTAACCTTAATAAAAAATATTAAAATTGGCTTGTTATATAGAGGCATTACTCTACATGTTTCCAAGGTCTTAGTGTCAACATTAAATTTAATATTATGAAAATATTTAAAATTTTGGGTCAAGTCAAATTTATATCCAAATATCCTTATAATATCATAGTCCTTTAGCATTTCCTGAAACAAAATGGCTTATGTAATGTCCCACCTTAACTATAAAATACACCCACTAATTTTTTCACACCTTGGTTATAAAACACACCCACTAGTTTTTTCAATTTCTTTTATTTCTATGGGAGTGAGGCTCTTATAATTAATTATTTCCTCTATGAAAGTGTGAAAATGCTTAAAATTATACATTGTGATATAATTTTTATCTTCCTCTTCTTCTTCAATAACTCGAGCTTTTCCCATATCTTACTAACTTCCATATGTTGCAAGAAATGTTTTAAATTTCTTGGTACATATATGATCATGTCATAATATAACAAAAAATAAAGATAATTTATGCTTTGATCCTTTGAATTCATTGGTATATATAAAATTTCCATCATCTAGTAGCATTTTATGGTAAACTAAACTAACTTGTGATGGGAGACTAATGAGGTTTCAGGGTCATCAAAGGACATTTATTTATCGAATTTTCTCTTACTATCAGTTTGAAGATTCCCAAGTGTTATCATTTTATAGAAAAAAAATATTGAAAAAGGTTGAATAATTATGCATTTAATTGGATAAAATAGAATTCACAACACTAGTTCCCCTACCCACACAAATGAATCTCCTCTATATTTTTGATAATCTCATAATGTGGTAATAATTCATGTAGGATTAAATATTTATGTTTGTTGCATGGTGTTTAAGGCTACATGGTGGCACCATTAACACCTCGTGCATAATATGATATTTGTTTATATAATTCTATTTTCCTTAGTTTTCCATTTAGTGAATATACAAATAGTTTATCCTTTCAAATCACCTTGATTTGGATCTTCAAGTATATGACATTTATTTATACATCTCTTTAACTAAACTAGAGAATAATAAATTTTGACCTGTATTGATGATTCAAACTTAATGTGCTAATTAATTTAGGTAAACTTGTGAATTAATGAACAATCGATCTTATTGATCCCATTTTATTAGACTAGTGTATGACCAAGTGAATACATAAGAAAACCCTCATCATAAGTCAATGAAAAAACACCTAATTGAATGTTTTCAACACATTTCATCCATGGAAATTCCTAAACAAGTGATCAATGCATCTTTGATTCATTTTTTAATGTTCACTTGTCCCATCTTAGAGGTTTATTTCATTTTTTAGTATACTCAGACAAGTGAATAATACACAATAGTTATTAAAAAAAATTATTTTTTATTTTCTATTTTTTATAAAAGATATTTTCAATGTTTGGAAAAATTTATGAAGGTAAAATAAATGATTTACATAGCTTTATGACACATATATTATAAAACCCCAATAATATCTAAAGTAATAAAAAAATAATAATCTTAAAATTTCATTCTAAAGCATTATTAGATGTCAATATGCTCTATAAGTGTTTGAACTCTTCTAGAATACACTAAACAATAAATGTTAAATAATATTCATATTTTATTAGATTCGTAGATGCCTTCTCTATATGTTTTCATTTATTTCCATATTTATTGATGTCCTAAATTCACTAATTTATCTTTTAAATGTAAATTAAGACCTACTACCATGTTAGCTAATACATAACCAGCCAAAAATCTAATCTAATAGGTCCCAAAACCCCAAGAAATCTAAAAATGGGTGGCAAAGTCCCACCCTAAAAAATGTACAATTTATGTTTATGGTTCATTGTATTTTTGCGAGAAAGTCACCTAAAATAATAGAGGATAGGGGAGGAGATAAGATGAGGAAGGAGAGAGGAAAAGAGGAGGAAACATGGCAACCATTAACACAAGAAAAGAAACCAACAAATATTAATCTAGACCAATAAGAAATAAGTAAACAAGTACACTAAAAGAATATAATATGACTAATGAAAGCCTATAGACCATATTTAGGTGTCTTCAACATTTAAGAATATATAATTTCTTTAACGAAATAAGATATCTTATTTAGAAATCCAAATCACTTCGTAGTTACAATATCATAATGTATGTCATTAGATTATAATTTACACATAATGTGTGTACAACCATTGTTATCTATGATCATATGATGTATTAAAATATAATTCCAATGCAATTCTCATCTCAATCTCACAACATTATGTAGAGAGGTTCAGTCATCTCATGGAATGTAATGGTTGTAGGATTGTCTAAAAGGACCTAAAGGCATTTAATAAAATGTAATTGGCAAGTTCAAAATTAAACCATATAATATTTTTCAACATCCTCCTAGTGTGTGGCCAAATGAAAGTTTTGGAAGAGGGTATAAACATCCATAAAAGCATTATTAAAAGTGGTTTTTTTTAGATTTCATAATTGCTAATGCCATGATAGGCATGTATTAAAAATGTGGATGCATACACAAGGAACATAAAATGTTTAATAAAATATCTCATATAATTTTGGTCTTTTAGATTTAAATGAATGTAGGATGTGCAAAAAATGGTGCTCTTGATGAAAATTTAAATATTTTCAAATAAATTCCACAATGTCATCTCATGGAATGTCATGGTTATAGGATATGCACAAAATACATTTGTTGAAAAGGCATAAGAAGGATTTAAGAAAATGCAAATGATAGATTTAAATCCAAAATCTAAAACCTTTTCTAACATCCTTCCCAACCTATGCCAAAATTGGATATTTATAACATGGAATGGACATCCATCAAATCAATATCTATAACAAATTTATGGAAGGTGTTGTATTTGTCAATTCCCTCATAATAACAAATGGTGATAAAATATAACCAATTTTTTTCAAGTCTACCTACAACTACTTGTCTTACCATATTTTTTATAAAATAAATAAATGTTTAAGTTATTATAGGTGTAAAACTAGAGAATATTAGAATGTTAAAGATATATAGTAATTCAACAATTTTGATTTTGACAAATTGTTAAATATTGAAAATTGATATTTTTTGAAAACACTAAGAATAAATATACTGAGCTTGCACATATATTTATGTTGACTATTCTAGAGGTCCTATAGTGAAAATCATAAAAATAGGTAACTACATTAGTTCAGGATTAGAAACAAAAACATAAATTGTTTCTGGATAGGTCTGTTGTAAGTGAACTATAACGTAGTGTGTTTGAGGGTGTTGACTATGAAATCATCTCAGTTAGTTATAATTAATTATTGATGGTATAAGATAGAGAGAGAATAATTTTTACTATGACATATCATAGGTAGAAGTAGGAATATTCCTAGACACAACCACTATAAGTATACAAACTCGCATTGTGTTAATTTCATTGACAACAAACTTGTCCCAATTGTATATGATAAAAAACTGATCATTGTACTACTTATGCCTATCTAAAATAGATATTTTGACACACTTTTAGATCTTGAATATCACACAAAGTACCTACAATAATAAAACCATAGTTTATTTTCCACAAACTAAATTGATATCAAAATGTTGGGTTGTCTGGTGAAATGGATTGAGATGGGTTGACCTTGGTCAAATACCATTGAGTGACCAAACACTATGCTAAATTTATAACACTCAAAATAGGGATCACACTCAAATGTAATTCTCCCAATTATGTGTATGTGTGAAATGATGAATTCAAGTGTAGATTATCTTTTTCCTATTTTACCCTTGGCATGAGCATGCAAATGAGAACTTATCCTTTGAGAATATTTAATCTAACTTCATAAAATCTTTAATTTAACTTGTCCTTTATAAAATCCTTGTATTTATATTTGTTTCAATTTTGAATTTGGTACCTATTGGTATGCAAAATTTGATCCAAGATAAGATCCAACAAATAAAAATAGGAATTAAATGAATCATGACTCAAAATAAGTTCCAAAAATTACACCTAGATAAGTTTACACTTCATGGAAGGTCCATATAATGGTTATATCTATATACCATTAAATTTTCTAGACAAAAGACCAAAATTAGGGATCCACATGAAAAATTGGAAATATGAAAAACCAATAGATAAACTCATAGACTAGAATAAATAAAGACCTAAGTAAAATACACCAATGCATACCTCATTCATTATCAATAGTATATGCATACAAAGTTGTAATAAAATACAAGTTTGTAACAAATTTGGGTGTCTACATATAGCCCCCTCTCTGTTTAATTCTAATAATTAAATTGATAGAGTAAAGGAAATAATAAAACTTCAGTGTGTATACACACTTTATTTTATGACTCATTATTTTGATTTTCATGAGATACATCTCAGTAGAATCTGTAATAACACATGTTTTAGTTAATTTTCATATATAAAATCTAAAATTATGAATCTTGAAATTATAAAATGTAAAAATAAGGAAATATTACACATGTATGAATGTTGTATTATGTTTCACATGTAAAATTCTTGTGTTATACCCAATGGAGAGAGGATTATTTTGGTCATATTCATTTTCTATCTAGGGAAATGGATAATCCCTCGAGTAGTAAAGGGAGAGGAAAGATGTTGTCAAAGGTCACTATACCCATGACCATGTTTACTAGAGTAAATAAGTTACCTCCGTTCCCATGCCTTGAGATAAGATATTAGAGAAAATGTGACCCCCTTGTTGAATAACTTTGGAGAGATTAATTGATTATGTTGATTTTTTAATGAATTGAAAGTGATCAAGTGTGAATTTTTGAATTTCATCAATCAATCCCATGAGTTGTAAATTTTCCTTACTCTAACTCTCATGAATAGGAAGTAGTACCCAATTTACTAATCCAAAAATTATGAAACCACTATGGGTTTTCTTGAAGTGATGCTAAGGATATTAAGTGTCACTAGACTTGAACGTACATCACCAAAAATAGAAGATGGGACTACATAATGGATTCTCTATAAGTAATTCCAAGGCTATTGAGCATTTTTAAACCTCAATGTACATTACTCACAATAGATCATATCACACCATTATAGACTAATCTAGATTCTATTTTTCATCATCAAAAGATAATGAATAGTATTCATGCCCCAATCATTACCACATATCTCAAAGAATTATATTTAAATGAGGATTTGCTTCTAAACTTTGAAATTTTACCTTTAGAATTATGCATGAACAAACATCATGCCTTTAAACTTTTGAATTTTCTACTTTGATCTTTGAAAAATGTGCATAAAAAAGCATCATGCATTTTAACTTTTGAATTTTCCACTTTGATCTTTGAAAAAATATCATTAATTTGAATTTTTTAATTTTTCAAAAATTATATAGATTGTTATGTATCTATATTCTTAATTTTAACTATATTTACAACCTATAACTTTGATATATATTTTTTTCATATGTCTATGTGTATGCATTTCAGTGTGTATAAATTTATGCTTTTGTTAGTAGAGGTTCCTAGAAATACTCCAAAACATGTTAATTATAGGGATAACTTGCACAATAGAGAGTAAATAGAAACCATAATTGACCTTACAAACTTACAATTCATCCTTTACATATAGAATTACACATATATGTTAGTACTAACACAACTGTAAAAAAGGTATAACGTAAATGACATAACATAATATGTTAACATATTAAAGTAAAATAAAGTATTTACTATGCACTAACTATACATAAAAGGCGATTAGGAAAACCATATCAGAACAATTCTATTAATCTCTATCAACACATCAAAACCATATTATATTATAGAAAAGCTCTATATATAACCTTTTACAATCATTTATCTCTTCTCACTTCATCCTTTAAAGATACAAAAAGAAAGACTCTTTGCATTCTTTTATTACCCAATTAGGCTTATCAGGATAAATACATATATAACTTTATACAAAAGATAAAATTATATACTTTGCACATGTGTCCTTCTATTACACTTTGCAATTATACCATACCCAACACTTTCTCAAACTTAAATGTTTGTCTCATCTTGAGGAAAATTTATAATCTATTCTGAGCTGAATTTAAAATGTGAGCTATAAACAAAAGTCATAGTAATTGTTCCTAGTGTTGTTTACCAATTTTCACCCTTTGCGCACTACTTAGTCACCATTTCAAGTTTTTAACTAAGTAGAATACTAGCTTACCACCCTTTCAAGTTTTCAATAGACTAGCCTAACCAAGTGGTTCCCCTTTATAGGTTTTCAACTAGTCTAACCCTGCTCCTAATGTTTAGTCTAACTTAAAAAAATTTCAAAATTATTGAAGTCATAAAATTAGAATGCACATTACCTACTTATATGGTTATGAAAAACTTTGACTGGGTTGTTATAAAAGTTGTTGTGTTTATTGGGTTGTTTACCTAATGGCTTCTAATGTACTCAATGGTGAAGGTTTTTATTGATATCATGCCTTTGCATCTAACTATTTATTTTGTAGAATTTGGTGGAGCTACTATGGAGGAATGAATTACGGCTCATATATTTTTTGGGTAATATCTATATTGACTTAAGATATATCCTAATTAAGAATTTTCTAATATGTGAGAACTTTGTATACCATGGAAAGCAATATATGTAGAGGCATCTAAATCACCATCATGTTTTTCACTCATCCTCTGTAATGGTGAGTAGTGATTTGGCATTAGATAGCTTGAGCTAGATATGCAATTTGAGCACATCCAATCTATCTATAGTCCTTTAGATTTAATGGCCACAAATGTATTATGCATTATTTTAGTATTCCAAACTTGTAGTTTATATATTGTAACATCCCCTAAAATATTTAAATTGCTTGAGTGCCTTGCCCATTTCCTCTACAATATCCATTTGGTTATCCATTACTTCTTTAGCTTTATCTACGGTGGCAAACTTATGTTTCAAATTAGCTAAGGATTAATTGAGATGTTGTCTCCAATTTAGCATATCATGGGTTACTTGCTTGGCATATTATGTATCTATCTCTAAGACATGATCATATTATTTAATGAGCTCATAGATAATTTATGTTTCATTCTTGATAACATGCCCTTATGTGTGTAATGTGAGTAGTTTATACATGACCACCCTATCCTTTATAATTTGTATCAAAAGAACAGAAATTTGTTTATCTTCAAACATTACTTGATCACCTAGCACCTACATAACTAAGGTGGGATATTGTTATTTATTAACTAGCATGCCTTTACCAACTAATTTTCTACTTTGTCTTTTTCCTTATGTAGTTTTAGAACTTCCTACTCTAAATCTGAAGCTCTTTATATAATCAACTCCTAAAATATAATTATGCCTTTAATATACTTTGATAATAGTAATTGAATCACATACAATTATGTTTCCATTTTAGTTGTAGTAAGTACCATGGATTTAGTTTCTAGTGTTACAGTAGATGGTGTAAGCTAGGCCACTAGAATTAATAAGTGGTTTGTTGAGTTGATGTTTTTGGGACATCCCATAGCCACTAACTAAATCTCTATAGTTTGGGTTGTGATGCCTCTTATGTTGCCTTCATCTTTTTTATGCTCTCTACTTCTACCAGTTATTTGGTCTCCTTATCTTTATTGGCCTAAATTATAGCTCTAATTATAGCCTAAGCATCTACTTCAGCTTATACTTTGGCTTCCTCTATGGCCTTAGCTTTAGAATTAGATTGATCCTTGGATTTAACATCTACCTTACCCTTAAATTTGGATTCATATTCAACCTTAGATTTTTCTTGATTTACTTGTACTTTTGTTGCATGCATGCATTATTCCTCATCATCGTTGGCTTGTGTTTTTTGTTTCACCTAATTTTGTTACACATCTTTCACCTTTTATTTTTATTGGTGGTCTTTATCTTATTCTTTCCTCTTTGCCTATGCTTATTTGAGCATCTTCTTCATAGCCTCTACTTCCTTGGTTTTATTCCTTATAGACTCAACTTATTTGGCCTACTTTTGTACAACCTCTACTTATTTAGCTTTGTTTTGTCTTTCTTTCTCTTCAGCTTGTTGGTTTTATTATTTTTCCTTCATAGATTCTTATTATATTCATTGTGATTCTTGCATAGTCAATTTTTCTACCACTTATTTTGCTCTCTTTTTCTTTCCTCCTTTTTTTGCTTCCTTTCCTCTTCCTTTTTCACCTCCTCATTATCTAGTGCATCCTACATAGTTTCTTTCTCTCTTGTTGGTTTTGATGCAGTTGTCTTGTAGGGTTCCTCAACAAATTTAATGTCTACCAACTTAGCTTCTGATTTAGTATGTTTAGATGATTTTTATTTGACCACCTGACCTTTATGTATGAGATTTTTATTCCTGGATCTGGCTATAGGAGTGAGGTTCTCTTTTTACTTATTCACAACATGAGGTTGGGTCTTTTGTTGTGTTTCTTATGTTTTCTATGTACTACTTACTTTTTTAGCTTCATAAAAATAACCCATCCTTTCTATTATAGTTTATGATGGTTTAATAATGGGGTGTGTATGCATTCATTAAAACAAGGGTTGTGTAGGAGTACCTTATTTTGGTATATCCACCACCTATACAATTGATGATCATGAGGCTTGATTGGTTGGAAATATCTCTACCTTCATCTTAAATTTAATTACTTCTTACCCGATAGTATCCATAATAATAGATGGAGGTGGTTGAGTAATGTCAACCCATAGGTCTTTTTGTACTTGATTTCTCACTTGACAAGTATGCACTAATTTTAAGTAGAAGAATTATTTTTCCACCTCTTTGTTTTAAACCTCCTTCCCAATGTCTTCCAATATAGACTTGAGGACTTCATTATCATTGACTCCCATATCTAGTAGGTCACACTCACCAATTATCTTAGGAACCATAGGATTATCCAACTAGGACTTATTTTACTATCCTTTTCTTTGGTGGTGGTGGTGAAGCACGCCATGCATGTTCCTTCCTTTTTCCTTTATATGGTGGTGGATCTTGTGGTTATTATGGTGGTACTTACTTCATATTTAATTATTATTCCTATGGAATAATAACTTTCATATTTATAACTGACCTTGCAAATAGGCTTTTTTCCTATATACTTCACCCTCTAATTCTATCATAGTAATAAATAATGGCATAAAATTCATAGGTGGTGATGCCAACTCATGGATTTTCATTTAAATGTCATTATGAAACTTGGTGAATAAAGCATGTTGTCCCAAATATTTCATAACATCATGTGGAATTATTGGGTGTGTGTTGATCAAAGTTATGGCTTTCATCCACTGTGTATTAAACCTCCCCAATTAATCATAGTACTACCGTGTTTTTTTCAAAGTGATGTTTGTGAGGATAGTATCAAGACAAAAATATACAATCACATTGATTGGTCTAAGTGTGGATTTACATTATGTGAAGCATAATAACAAAAATAAAAATTGGTACTAAAATCTTTGCATGGTTCTCACAAGTACCAACTCAATGTTGGTTGTGAGATTGAATGCCAAAAACTTAGGACAATTGAATCCCTCCCATAACTGGATCATCTTATATGCAATATCAATTACCCTTCTTATTGCTTATTTTGACTACTTGGTAGTTTACCAAATCCTTTTTTTGATGCATTCATGGTATTCCTTGGCCTACTCATGTGGTACATTTTTATCACACATTTAAATGGATTAGTGGTCCATATATTTATATTTAAGGAGAGATTTACCTTGATTTGGAAGGCTTGTGGCTTATGCCATTATATACATAGTAATCCAAACTATGATATCTTGGGACAAATGGATAGCCCCTTGATTGTAGTGACTCAATAGAGTCATCATGACCTCATCTAGTTGCCCAAATGTAGGAAACCTAAATAACCTTTCTACATCAGAACCTCAAAGTGGATGTTAATGTGTGAGGGATCCTAATTATGAGAATCCTTAAGGATCTTATGCAAAAATAGTAATTTTTTCTATGTCAATGAAAATAATCAGACCTAGGTCATTGTATATAGTTTGGTGAAGACCTAACCCAATCCCCATATCTTATTTTTGCACATTTGTGATTAAGATAAACAATTAACCTCTGTCCATAGCTATATTAGTGATATGTGATGAATGATTTTTGTGCTTGATCATGATTTGGTTAAAAATCCATTCACAAGAAATTATTATGAAATTATATTATAGAATTCTCTTGTTAGACAACATTTGTAATGTTTTTTCATTGTCCATACCTTGCTTTGATATAGTTTTTGGTGCTCAATTTTGCCTCACCAAATAATTTAAAGGTATTGATTGTTTACGCATGAGTGTTCCTATTCCAATTAATATATATTGATATAATCTACCTTGACAATGACATTTTGTGCTTAAAATCTTTGATTTACCCCTTTGATATTTATTTGATGTGGTTGGCTATCTTTTCATCTATCCAATTGGTTTTATGACTCCACCTATCTATTTATTGCTTAATCTACCTTAGAAATGATGAAATATTTTGAAATGTCACATAATTAATAGTCATGCATGACTATTGGCCTTCATTTATCCATAACTATCTTGTCACTACCTTTTCAGACTTAATTGATATCCTCAATATAGTTGTGACCAGCTATCTCCTGTGAGTTGCCTTTAGAATAAAATCATACCTTATGATTATAATTGCTTTATAATTGTTGTGATGTTTTGCATTGTAATGAACATATTGTATAAAAATTATAACCTAAAAAAAATCAAATATAAACAAATAGAATTAAATAAAATCCCAACTACATGGTGTCACTCAGTACCCACTCAATGTTTTAGCAAAATGATAGAGATTAAAGGAGGTAAGGCTTAAGCCTAAAATAGTTTATACATCGTAGTAATATGGTTACCTATAAATATTTTATCACTATATTACCCTATTATTATACTTCATGAATAATATAGGGTCATTTCCATCTAATGCACAACTTTCTTGGGAATGATTTAAATGTGTTATCATAAAATAATACTATTTGTTTTGGGTAAAACTCATTAGATCATAAGTTGTGATCATGCCATGATTTTTAAATATGTTTGTTAATATGTTATATCCATTATTCCCTTTGTATATTTTCTTCCATATTTGTTAATTCCATGAAACATTATTTAATTTAATCTTGATCCCCTAATCTCATAGCCATTACAGTGCATAGACTAGGAATAATATACTCCATAGGTTTTACTACCTACAATCCATATACCAATTGAAAAGGAGTGAACCCCGTATCTCTTTTTTAATGTGTTATATAGACCCATAAAATTACAAGGATGTGAGATTCCCAATCATCCATTTATACATTATAAATCTTTATGAGTATTTTACCCAATACTTTATTGGATGCTTTAGCCTGTCCATTTGCCTATAGGTGATAAGTTGTGCTCTTATGGTGCGATATCATAAAATCCTCAGTGAGAGTTTTGATATTATTATTTAATAAATGTGTTAATTTATCACTGATCAACTTAACTAGACATCCAAAACTTGTAATGATGTTTTCATATAAAAATTTGATCTGGATAGCAATTCGGGTGATGGTTCTACCCCAATTAATGACAAAACTTATGGGAGCCATAAATTTTACACCGTAGCTCCAATCGACTCCCCATTTGAAATTTTGGAAAGATAATAATGAGGATAACTTGGTGAGATGGCACATATCTTTGATGAGTGGTTTTTGACCCCTAAAAATGCAATGGAAGTGCCCCAAATTTTAATTTTAGTAGTGCAGTCTAAAAATAGTAATTCCTTAAATTTTGTATTATTTTAAATCATAGAATTAGAACCAATTTATCTCCCTCAATTTCCAAATCCTCATCCTAATTTAAAAATGTGTATATATTTAAGATGTAACCTGAAATGGAAATTAGGCATCTCTTCCTAGAGATAAGCATATAGTTGTATTGCACTCTTGAGTAATAAAACATCTCTTCTCAGAGAATTCATTGTTACTATGTTATTTTTGTGTTCTTGAAATATCTATCAATCAAAACTTCTAAGTTTTGGATTAAAATTTGGTAGCATCTTTCACACCATAGCTTGGAGTGGAAGTAGGTTTCACCCATGTAGTAAAATAATATGTCATAGTAATAATATATTATGTATGTCTTTATTTTATTGGTGGGCTTATAGGAAAAAAAATTGATTCACCATTGCTCAAAAGGTTGTTCTACAATCATTGACACCAAAGGCATCATGTATCTTTGATTTAGCTTTCCCATTCTTTGGCATACATCATAGTGTTTGGCAACTTTGTGTGCATCTTGAAATATTATAGGCCACTAGATCCCACTTTGTAAGATTTTATTTGTAGTAGATTCAACTAAAAAATGGCCTCCTTAATCCATTATTGTGTTTCCTGTAACATTTGAGGTCATTCATGCTCTAGAGATACTATTCATTATACATCATATCTATCGAGTTTGTATAAAAACCCATTAATGAGGATATAAGATATAGCTCGGGTGACCATTTTATTTTTATCTTGGTCTATATCATGCATAGGGAAGGTGCTCCAATAAATTTTTAATTTCTTCCATATTATTAGGAATCATAGTAGTTCTAAATAGATGTGCATTTGGAGATTCATCTTCAAGTTCTTCTAGTTCTTCCCCATTATGAAGTCTACTAAGGTGATCTAGCCCAACATTTTCATGTCTTCAATTGACATTAATATGAAATTAGAATTATTGAAATATCATAATCCACTTGTATATGCATCTTCCCTATATTGGCTTATTAATCAGGTATCATAATACATGGTGATCTATAAAGAAATCAAATGGTGTAGCCAATAAGTAGTGCTAAAACTTTTGTAGTGAAAAAACCATGGATAAAGCCTCCATTTTAGTAGTAGTATAATTCTTCTCAACTATAAATAGCTTCCTATTATCAAAATATATAGGATGATCTAGTCCACCTTCACTTGTTTGTACTAGGATAACTCCTACTATAGTACCATAAACATCTATGTGCACGTGGATAAGCTTCTTATAGTTAGGAAAGACTAAAATTGGTGTTGTTACGATCCTCTATTTCAACTCAATGAATGTTGTTTGACATTCTACTATCTATTTAAATTTTATATCCTTGCACAATAGTTTTTCCATGGGCATAGATATATATGCGTACCCTTTAATAAACTTCTTGTAATATCTTGTATGACTGAGAAATGTGCACAGTTCAATAAAATTAATAGGAGGTAGCATCCCTATGATGATAGTAATATTATCTAGATCAACTAAAATTCCATTTTTGCATATGACATAGTCCAATAAAACACCAAGAGGTACGAAAAACAAGTAGTTATTTAGATTTAGAGCAATGTACAATGCTCAACACCATTTTATCCTGAGTCACAACTTTGATAGATTATTTAAATAAAGATAAAATAACCCAATCATCCAAATACACTTCTCAAAAATCATGAATGAAATATTTAAACATAATTTTTATGGATCTAGAATATATTTTAAGTGCATTCTTCAATTTAATAGGCATTACCTTATATACAAATGAACCCCATTCAGTTGCAAACATAGTTTTGCCTTGATCTTCTATTATGATTAAAATATGGTGGTACCTACTAAATCCATCTATAAAGGAATACAATTCATGTCTTATGATTGATTTAATTACTTTATCCATGAATGGTATTAGAAAATGATCATTCATGTAGGCATGATTGAGTGTGCGGTAATCCCCACAAACATGTATCTCTATAGTTTTATTTGGTTACACCAATATAGGAGTTACCCAATATACTTTTTCTACCAAATATATGACTCTAGATTTTTGCATTTGATCCAATTCAGCTTTTACCTTTATTTTCATGTTAGGATTTAATCTATATGGTTATTTCTTAATAAGTTGAGTGTACTCTTTCAATTCTATACACATTTCTCCTAAATATGGATATACACCTTTTACCTATGATAATTTGATTGGGAACACATCTTGGTAGTCCTTTAGTAGTTTTAAGACCTTCAAAATATACTCTTATTCCTAACATTCTCCCACCATCATGAGCTTAGGAATTGATTTTATTCCAATGTTCCCTTTAATCTTTTATAATGGCTATTGATATATCTTGCTTGATGCATTAGGTAGAGCATCTTGTAGAATGTGATTACCTTTTCACTGTAGAATGTTTATGTTGTGTAGTATTTATTTTTCCAATTGATTTATGCTTTGAATTGGGTTTGATTTAGTTTCCTATTCTGGTTCAAAGAAATCTTCAAGATTTAGATCTTTGTTACTATCACTAGACTCTATCATGTCATGTTTTACTCTATTACATAGATTGAAAGGAGCTTGTTCTTATTGGCTAGATTTATAATTATGCAATGCCACATTCAAATCTTGTACATCCTCTTATTGTGGTGATTATTGAGTTATAGTTACTAAATATTTTTCATGTCCATGATAGATAAATATTTTGATTTTATATAAGCCGTTATGCACCAATGGGTTATCATCTTAGAATATAAAGGTCTAAATGAAATCATGTTAAACTTGTGCCCAATGCTTGGTTTCTCTTAGATTCTCTTGGTGCATATACCAAGTCATTTTCAAAGGTACTAAAGTGTTGCTAAAGACATGCACCTAATATCTTGGCTCTACTCCCTATGTGATCCATACATCCACACACTAATGAATGTGTAACTCTAGACATTGACCTTCTTGGAAGAAATGCCAATTTGATTTGATAGTATATGGTAGCTTAACCTTGCGTATACAAAATTTCATGCTTCCTCATAATAAGTTTCTATATTTTTATCGATTACCCACCAAGTCACAAAAGTTCCTTTCAATGCATAGTTGAGTGAGCTGACTCATTGATCCAACTCTGGTACATGGTGTTTGATCCTTAATATAAATGGATTGAGATATTCTATCACAAAATATTGAGGTATTTATCATTATAAAGTACATACCATAAATAGAGGTCATAACTTGTGATCCTTGTGATCCCAATTCAACATGTGAGTGTTTGAGTCACCACTTATATATGATGATGATTCCCATGGTAAAACACCATTGAGAGTAGGCTCCATGTAATCCATCATTGTGGTACTTGTATTATATAAGAATCAAATTCAAACTTCATCAGAGAGTGTACTGATAGAGAAACACATTCTTATATATGAACCTACCTAACTAGAGACTTTATTATAATAGGTTTATATATTGGCCACTCTTCTTGTTGTGTAGTATGTAATTTCCTAGCTTGATATTCCATAGGTCACAAAGCATTTTATCTTTCATCTGTACCAATTTTAAACCAACTATAATCCCCATAGGCATAATGGGACTCTATCTCTTTTAGGATAATATATGTTTTTTTATCAGACTTATTTAGGGGTATGACCACTATTTAATCCCATTGATTTGCTTCGAGCTAGTTGTGCATAGTATGATGGTCATTTAGCCATCATAACCCTATTTATTGTTGATTAAATTAGGATAATGAGTCTTTCATGTCTTCATGTTGATGAATTAAAAATATCCTCATAGGTTGAGTTCAAGCACTTTGATTTCAACATCCTCTATCCTTTTGATGGACTCAACCTGACCATAATCTACCAGACTAAGAGTAACTAGACTATAGCTTAAGTTTGGTCAACCAATGGAAATCTAAGTTGATCATGGAATCATATTGATTATGCTCCTAAAATCAAATACTATATTTGAAATCTCATATCTAATGAACTCAATATCCATTCAATAATCAACATCCTAAGGTTTCTTGGTTTTAACATACCAAACTATCTTATCAGTCTATTATTGACCTTGTTGTGTACCCCCCAGAAGATTATGTAGGAGATTAGTGATGTTTTATGAGATATCCTCATTTCATAGTGTATTGATTAACTTTATAAGTCTATTAAAGTAGTCACAACACCCTCCTATCTCATGATCTTGACAATTTATCCATACATTTGGGCATCAATGGTTGTGTTATCACCCTCAAAAACTAGTTTCTATTTGATCTCTTGCAAGACCTACACAAATTGATACATCAAATTATTTTTTGTAATGGGATCAAGACATTTTCTCGATGCACTTTTCTAATTCCTTGATCTTGAGGCATTTATAAAGGTGGTAACCCTTTTTAGTCTCTTTTCTACTAGGTGAATACTTTCACAAACACATTTTCTTTGGGTTGTTCATTGATCATTTTTATGTTATGCATTGTCTTCTCTTTCCTTTATTTTTCCAATACTAGACAATCTTTTATTTGGTGCTAGTCTTGTACTCTATAGTATATGAAATAGACTTATCTCTATAGGTTAGTAGGATAATTCTTGGCATAATGGTTATATGCATTACATAGATAACATTGCATATGTAGTTAGGTTTATCAATTTTCATTATTATGACCACCTTGATATCCTCCATCATATCCACCCCTATATCCCCCTTTATGGCCTCATTTATTCTATTGATATCCCAAACCTTGTTGTTATTATCTAGCATACCCTCCTTATTGGATTGGTTATGCATCATACCCCCCATTTTAGTGTTGAGGAGAAATTGGAACCCAATTTTATTATTATTTATAAAGATTTATGTTGGTCCAAAATTGTGCATACTGACCAAAATATCAGTATGATGGATATTATGTATTATTCTAGCTTGTTAAGAATTGTGGTTGATACTTAAATGATGAAAGTATTTGATATTGAGGTGATGAAGGCATTCATCATGGACTACCTTGAGTTACACCTATCACTCCACTTATGGTCCTCACCTACTTTGTAGTTGGTACTTATTGTGCTACAACTATGAAGACATTCATAGTAATTTCTTCAACTCATGTAATGCTTGGTAATTATTTTCATCATAGTTCATAGATTTACAAAAAAATTAGAACAAGCCCTACAATTTTTGTGTGTAGTGTTGTAACATATGACACTTATAAGTTGCATTCCCTACTATCCTAAATATCTCACATATTTCATGATTAATCTTAGGACAATCATTTCTATGATGTCATTCTCATTTGCACTTTGTGCACCATAGATCTAGTTTAAGCTTGTATTTTTCATGCATCTCTTAATTTATTCTCATGAATTCATTTATCTTTGCTTCAACCTTGGAAATATTTATGAGGGCTGTCCCTATATTCCTTTATTTACTCTACTCACATGATAGTGGACTGAATATTAGCTTTAGTCAGATACTGAGTCTGTGCAATGGCAAATCTAATTGTTGGTCGCAGTCCTTCTATGAACTAAGCACCCTTATCTTTGTCTTATAGAATGAATTCAATTTTTTTTATGATGTTAAAAAATATTTGATCATATTTTGTAATTGATTCTCCTGATCTTTATGGAATCTCCTTTAAATCCTGAAGGTTTGGCTTATGCATCTCTTTAATTTATATTGTGTTATTAGTAGACTTTTAACTTGCATAAGGTCTAGGTGTTTAAATCCATCTTAAAAATTAAATATAGAGCTCATCTTGATAAAACCCTTATGATTTTGCATCTGTTAATGTTATCTATTGTTATTCCTCTTACATTTAATTTCTTGTCATAAGTTATTAGATATTTCTTTAGGTTCATAGACCCATCATAGGGCATTAGAGAACTAAATGATCCTGCAGTCAAAAACATAGGGGGAATAATTATAATTATTATGATAGGTTATTGAATGGTAGCAACTATGACTAAAGGTATTTTTATAGTGGTCACTACAATTTTATGTGATGGTGCATTATTAGTTACACATTGTTGACTATTCACTAGTAACTACAAACTAGACTTTTTAGGTGTTTTAAATAGGAACTATGCTTCTTCTATTTTTATTCCATTTATTATCTACTTTATTTTTTCACTTGAATTTAAAAACTTGTATGTAAATGAATCAAACTAATCCATATATGCCTCTTCACCCACATTTTTTATTTTATCAAGAAATAAATTGGGTTGGGGGGGTGCATACTATTGAATTGAATGATTTATATTTTTGAATTCTGCCAATTTTGAACTTGAACCTACCAAATTTATATATTTTAATCTAAAATATTCCTAAATTTTTTATTTTCCTATTCTAGATATAAACCCTTTCATTAACTATGATCCACCTTTACCATATAACTATTATACTACCAGTCTACATTCCTCATCATGTTATTCTACCTCCATATCTACATAGTTGATACATGCATCCTCCTCTTCATAGGGCCCTTCTCCATGCTCTACACATAATTTGATTCCATCAATCTCCACATCTCTATGATAATCTTCCTACATCATTCCAACTTTATCACCTTCTTATATACTTATAATCTTATTCGCAGTTACTTTTAGGTTTATTTCTTTATTCTACCTTCTTCATTGCCATAGTTCCATTTCTAGTCCCAAAATTTTCTTCTCGATATAAGTATTTTCACCTTCCATTTTTTGGGATTGAGTTCAAGTTTATTTTACTTAGTTACTCATCATTCACTTCATCTTTTACACACCATCATGATGCCCAAAGAAACTATTCCATGTTGGCTTGAGTAGGCACCTTGGCATTTTCCATATCTAATATTTTTATCAATAAAGGTAGTCACTGCAAAAATTTCCCCCTGATTATTTGAATGAACATGTATTTTGAAATCTCAAAATATACATATCCTTGCACTATGAACTTAGTAATATAGCTATCAATTGTAGTCCTCGTCCAATAATCTATTGCTCAAGACCAGTCCATATCTAGGTTGTGCAGTATATGTATTTTTTTATTTTGTCTAAATTATAAGCCATGTCCTCCTTGGGATGAAGCAATAGTATTCCAACCTAGCTAACCATGCGGATAACAATATAAACAAGTCACACCAAAATATTTCATAGATTTCACCATAGATGTGTTTTTGGATAATTTCTTTAGTAGTTTTTCCAATTCTCTTTGCTTCTTATTACATGAAATTATTGTTAGGTTATGGAGCTAAAAGCTTCACCAGGATGCAAACAAGAGGAGTTAGGGAGGTTGCAGAGTGTTTGCTAAGTGTTACAGTCACCGGCATCAGTCAGGACAACCGACATCGACAGGGTACAGACAGAAGGCAACCGACGTCAGTCAGAGATTGGCTAGCATCGGCACCCCCCAGGCAAACAGGGACCAATGTCAGTCACCTATGTGGTTCGAGCTACGTGTATTATGGGCAGTTAGCTAACGAACCAAGTGTTTGCATGTCAAGAGCCAATTTTAGACTAGAAGCTATGGATCTAATTATTGTAATTAGGTGTCTAATTATTGTTTGCATGAGATCTATTTAAGAGACTCATTGGTTGTATTGTAAACTTGTGCTAGAGAGTAAGAGAGAAAAATAAGCTCCTTCAGAGAGTAAGAGAGCAATGGTGTGTTCCTCTTAGTGCCACAGTACCAAGAATGGGTACTGGTTTGGAGAATCAGAGGGGTTCTTTGTGTTTGTATGATCTTAGTCAGCAGGTGTGCGTGGCTTCTTTTGGAGATCTACAATGGTGAGTAAGGTCTAGTGATTTACAGGTAGCAACAGAGAGCAGGAGATCTACTTGGAGTATGGTTGTGTACTTAGTGTACTGGAAGCATTGTTACTGACTGGTTGGAGAGGTGAACATCAATTCTATATTTGAGTTGATTGTTGGGACCGAGAGAGAGAGGGAAGAAGGTCTTGAGGTGTGGTGAGCCTTTGAGGTGGAAGAAGAAGTGACATCTTCTTTATTGTATTTTCTTCTGAGTATTTAATACAATTGTGTATTGTCTCTCAAATCCTGTGTTGTTTCATATTTCTAGTTACTTATTGATTCTGGTATAATTCTGTGTTTAGTTGCTAATACAAGAAGTAATCATATGTGCTCTAATTGAGGAGCAAGATCCTGACAATTATGGATTCTCTCATCCAACCATCTCTCTATATTTCTCTATCTTGGAAGCCATCTCAACATATTTCATCCAAATAGGTTCCACATTCATCACACCATTGTTAGTAGAGGTTTCTATAAATAATCTAAAACATTCTAATTAAATAGATAACTTGTGCAATGGAGAGTAAATAGAAACCATAATTGACCTTAAAAACTTACAATTCATCATTTACATATAGAATTACATATATAGGTTAAGAAGAACACAACTGTAATAAAAGGTGGAACATAAACAACATAACATAATATGAGAATAGATTAAAGCAAAACATAATATTTACTATGCACTAACTATACATAAAAGATGATTAATAAAACCATATCAAAATAATTCTTTTAATCTCTATCAACATATCATAACCATATTCTATTATAACAAAGTGCTATATATAACCTTTTATAATCAGTTATCTCTTCACATTCCAACCTTTAGAAATACAAAAGGAAAGACTCTTTTTATTATTCTATTACCTGTTTAGGCTTGTCAGGTTAAATACATACAAAATTTTATACAAAATACAAAACTATATACCTCACAAGTGTCCTTCTATTACACTTTTTAATTTTACCATGCTTTATTCCATGTATAATGGATTTTTTTTTTTGAAAAGTAAGTGCATATGTGTGTCATATACCCCCTACAATATGTGTCAATATGTTGATATATATTATGTGTTTTATTTCTAAATCACTTTGAATCTTTAAAAATATTGTACTATGTTATAACATCTAGTTTTGCATTATTTGAATTTTTGTATTATGTCTTTGATTTGATTTGAGTTCACATGTATGTCATATGTCCCCAGTATTCATGTTACTATGTATTATGTAGTATATGACCATTTTGATTTTTCATAATGTATTGATATGTATTATATGATAATCCTAATGCATGCCCCACCTTTTAATAAAATTCATGAGAGAATCAATTGTCGTATCAAAATAATAAAGTGTATGTTTTGCAATATGTTTTAGCAAATTAGAATTTATTTGATTAATATTGGTTTTTTTTTTTATAACTTTGATATATATATATATATATATATATCATATTGCTAGAAAATCATTATATTTTTATGAGCATTGTGTGATAAATATTTCCATAGGTAATAATTATAATGGAGTTTGAAGATAATGAAGAATATGTAGAAAACTCTACACAAAAGTGGATAAGCATTGAATTTCCCATTTCTTAAAATGTTTATTGATGTAGTTAAATATTACCATGTGGAATAACACATTATATGTGTTCTAATGAAACTTATAGGGAGTGATTTTGATATGTTTTTCTCAATATATCACATGCGTAAGTTTGGGAGGAACTAGTTATAAAGGTTTTTGAATTTTGACATTCAATGCATATAAATAGGTTGGTTGAAAATTCATTTGTACACTTATCTTTTATGATTTCTAAGATTTGAGTGAGAGATGTTTTATAGGATAGTACTTAGGTTGACATGATATAATCAAGTAGAGCCTAAATTATTGTCTGAGGATGCACCACCCCTATTAAGCTAAGAAAATTAATTTTTGACATATGTAAGTTTTGAAATTTTATTCATTTTTATGTAGTTTGTATAAAATCTTGTGCTTCACCAATCATGTACAACCAACACTCATATTGTCCAAACCTTGGTATAGATGTCTAAGTAAGGCACATACTTGTCTGCAGTCATGTCTGCTTAGTTTTGGACTTGTCCATAGATTTATTTATTTCACATCAGACCTATCCATATGAATAAGTTCATGTCCAAGAAGTATTAATATTTTATTAATTTTTATTATTTAAGTCTTTTGATCAAAAAAATTTATGATATTACTAAGTTGTGTTTTGTGGGCTTATACTTGAAAGAAAATATGTGGCCCAAAATGTTCCAACATAGCCAAATGATGGATATTACACGTGTTCTTCCACTGACTGATGATGATAAGCTACTCTAGATACATGTGTTCTTTATAAATGATCATTGATTCTATGTGAGATGCATATGATGACTACCCAAACTGAGTGGTGGGACTCAAATACTTTTACTTTTTGGATCTTAATAGGGGAGATGACCTTAGTAGAGATATGGAGGATTAAATAGATTTATATTAATGGGAGACATGTGACTTCATGGGGTGTTGGTGGGCCAAGCCATATTACTTAGGTCATTTTTATATGACTAGACACACTCGAGGTGCTCATTATACCCCCAGTGATACTACCATCTTATTGTCAGATATTGTGTTAAAGAATGTTTCATGTTTGTATAAATTCCTTTATGCTCTATTAGATTCATTTATTATATTTAATGGTAGGGGTGTGTCTATTACATACCACATGCACAAATTTTTACATGATATTGAGGATCACAACATGAGATATTATTGGGACCACATAATGTTGGACTACTTGTACAAGGACTTTCATAGGTTTACCTAAGAGGGGTTTTAAGGAGGGTTAGGCTCAACCAATCTTTTACACTATTAGGCATATAATAATATCATAGTGATTACTCCTTTGGGGATGCCTCATGATGGATGGGATCATCCATATATTTATGTGAAGAGGTAGGTGAGTAAAACCCACATTATGAGAGGTGGGATGATGGAGTGTCATCAGATACTAGATCATCTAACTACTAGAGATATTTTATGGTGGCCCTCCAAGGATTATGGATGGTTATTATAGTATAGGTTATAGTTTATGAAAATATGGGTGAGCTATTGGTTTCATGATTAATGGCCTAATATTTATGAGTGCTTCAAGTTTGAGCATGTCATGTAGTAGTTTGGCATCCCACAATATGTGCCCCTATTAACATATGTGTGGATATGATATGTGAGGGATCCACTTCGGGAAGGAGATTTGGGTCATCCTAGTGTTGTATATTTGACTCCCATGCCACTTTTAGATGTAGATTTGGTGATCCAAACACTAGATACAAATGATGTTACTTTCACACTAGCATATACATGATGGTTTTCAGCCCATAGGTAACTTATTTTGAATCTAGTTCTTATGAAGGATCCACCTGAGGTAAAGGATGGAGTGGATGCAAGTGGTACAATAAAAATTAGCCTTGAATATTATCCTATGAGTATGTATATGTGTAGTTAGTTGATGCATAATTTTATTTATTTTGATGACTTTTATATTGAGATCTTGTAATAATTATTTTGCATGGGATGATGAGTATTAGACAATCATCATAGATACATCCTTATAGGTTTTTACATGACACATGCCTCAATCCCTGGTGATTTCTTAGATTATGTTACTAAGATTATGGGTGAGCATGCTAACAAGTATAATCAAACCATCAATTAAAAATGAGATAGTCTATTTCATGTAAAAATCAATAGAGTTGCCTAAGGGGCATCCATTTGATTTATTAATACTTCTACTATCACTAATTATCAATCTAAGATGTGTATTTGGAAATATGTCGACATTATATATGCAACACTAGTCTCTTTTGATGGTTGACGTGCCAAGGTTGCATATAGGCAAATAAACTTGCATAAAATAGAGTAACACACTTGCATGGAAAGTAAATAACATGAAAGTAAATTTGATGCTATTTTAGAAGCTTCCTCACATAGTAATTAATTAAAATTATAGTAATCAAAATGACTAATGTAAAAACTATAAAATCAATGAATTTATGGTTTAATCAAATAATGAAAAAATGCAACACAAAATGCAGACTTGAATCTAAACTAACGGATGAAATATTTAACACAATCCTCTCAAGTGGTCCCTACCTTAGTTGGAGTTGTGTCACAATTTTATCTTGTCATAATTATCTATTTCAAACCACTTATTCTTATACTAATGAACCTATAACAATGATAATATTGCTATGGAGAATTTATAGAGTTCAAAATAGAATTCAATCTCTATATCAATGGTTCTTAATCAATATCCTGTACTCATTAACCTATCTTACTACATACTCTTTAAATAGAGAGGGAAGGTTCTTATTTTAATCATCTAATTACAATATAAATTATAAAATACATTCTAGCTATTAAAAATATCTAAGAGAAATAACCTACACATGTAGTATGACTAATTTATAACCAACAATCAAAGAAAATTAAAAAACATGACATAGGAAGAGAATGATTTGTTTCATGGTTGTAATGGTTTTGGTGGTGTGGTATAATAGATAAGGAGTGATGATGAGGCATTTTTACATTCATTTTCCCTTTTCCTAGATCATGGGAACTACATTTCTCTTTATACTATGGAGGAAATCCACCTCAAACCACTAGTTAATTGAAATAATCATAATTGGGCATTAACAACGAGTGTTATGAGTTAGAATGATCACTAAAACTATTGTTATAGGTTGGAACAATAGTCATAGGTATTGATAGGGGTTGGAATAATTATCATATTTATTTATATGGGTTGGAAAAAAATTAGTTGGAATTATTATTATTACCATTACTACGTGTGAGCCAACTAATTGCTATGAGTTGGATTTCCTAGTTATTACAAGATAGCTACCCAATTGTTATAGGTTGGTATACCTAACTGTTATAGGTTGGCCTATTAAGTTTCTATGGGATATCTATCCCTATTTTTATGGGTTAGCCTGCAAATGATTCAACTATGTTATTCATCTGTTATAGGCACCTACTCTACTTCATAGCTTGTCCTTAAGATTTTTATGCACTAGATTAGTAATAAATGAAAAATATAAATTACAATAAATGATACAATATTATACATAAAATACATAATTTAATCATAAAATTATAAAGATATATACTAAATGTTCATTTATTTTTGTATAGTAGACAGGAGTACAAAAGGAAACTTTGATATGATTATGGTTGATTGAAAAGGTGAAACAAAAGGGGTTTGGGAAGGCCTTTCAGGGTTGATCTCTCATCTCATCACACCCCCCAACTAACTGGTTTCTCATCCTTGGAAACTTAACTCTCATTAAACCCCATAATACATGGAGCACATAATTGATGAAAATCAAAAGGTTCAGATGAACCATTCCTTCCCTTAAGTAGAACCCCTTATTTTTATCAAATTATTCCATTTTTTTTATTTTTATAGGTTCATATATTTTTCCTTCCATGTTCAGTGAGGGATAGGAAAGAAAAATGGTAGAGAGTAAAATATGGTAGCCAACCACTGAATGATATTCCTCCTTACTTATTCAATATACTTATGCACTCTTCTAAGTGATATATATATATATATATATATATATATATATATATATATATATATAAAGGTTCATTTATTCTCAATTATGGGGTTAATTCATCCCATCTTATTTTTCAAGAATCAAGAGTTATTCTACCAATTTGATCCAAATATGTGAGATATTGATTTTGGGCTTGAATTTGTTTTCTTAAAAAATGTAAGATTGGTCTGGTTTTTCCATTAGGGTACCCCAATCATATGTTATCTTGGATGTTCTAGTGTCTTTGCCCCTTATTATTAGCTTGGACTATTTTTCCCTCTCATGATATTTACTTATTTCCTTACCACTTTTATCTTTATGAACCATATATGAATAAAATGACTTCGATATTACATCCCCGACATATAGGTTTGGGTTTTATTATAAATCATAAATAAAAACATAGTCATAAAGATATAATACACACAATTGATTTTAAACTTTAGGGATAATCTTCTCATAGACTTTAAAGGAGTGGGGTTAACTTATTTTTGTAGGTAGATTACAATATAGATGAATGAATTTTAATTTCAACCACTACTCTTTAAGGTATAAGGTATAGACCCTTGAAATTAGTTTACACTCTATAAATTGGACAATTAGTTGGATTAACTCTTCCATTTTTCCTTTCAATTCAACTATTTCTCTCTCTTTGTCTTGAAATTTCAACTTTTCCTCATTCATTTTTTCCTTCATAGTATTATTTTCTTCTATCAGTTAATTATATCAATTGTACCACTCGACCTACAAGGATTGAATCATAACTTCTAATTTCAAAATTATTCCCTCGTAACTTGACCAATCTATTTGAGTGGAAATAAATGCAAAGGTTTTTTCAATGGTAGCTTTAGCTACAAGAAATTTTGTTATTATGAGTTATAGGGCCCTAGTGTTCTATTTCACCAATGGATAAAAACCTTGAGCTGATTGAAGTATAAGTTTATTCTCCATAGCTAATAGTAGTTTAGGTCTCTTATTCTCAAGTATTTTCTTCCTCTATATTTTAACCTTCACTTTAAATGTGGACAAAGGGGGAGGCCATATGGGTTTGTTGTTTTATTTCCCTACTTCTAATTCTCTATGATTTCCTTCTAAGATCACTTAGTGTCAAAACCCTTTTTATTTTCTTGGGTATTGAAGATGAGTTCATAACCTCTATCCTTTCTTATTAATCTGTCTCCTTACCCTTGTCATTTGAATATGAGGAGGAAGGGGCTAATCTTAGCCTCCTTTTTATGTCAATTTTCTCTTATCACATTCTCTTATCATTATTCAACTACCATATTACCTTATTATTCCTTAGATGCTACATCTTATTTAACTAATTTAGCTAACACATATTCCTTTACTACCACATCATCTTCATTTTCCTTAGTTTGCAATTGAAACATTCCCAAGAATTCTTCCCATGTTGAATTAGGCCTTTTATCCCTTAGAAACTTGTGTACTATAATTTGGATAAAGCAATGGTGAGACAAATCCTTTGATCTTCATTTATATTACTATTCATCCATTATTTCAATTATATTTATCAAAAAAAAATTCACATTTACCCTCATATTATGCCTATAGTGATTAAGGAGTTTTAAATGGACTACATAGAGCATGGAGTGTTGTGTTGTCCTAAAAGATGAGGCTCTAATGGAAGAATGAAAAAGGTAAATGATCATCAATAAATGACTTCCCATACCTAATTTATTCAATTGTTATGAGGTAAATAATGACTCTAGCATGATAACATAGTATGGATAGTCCATAACTAGAAATTCACCACTAAGAATTTGAAAATAGTGCACAAAGTGGAGGAGGAGTATCAAGAAGGTGATCCAATCCATTTACATGTTGAAACTTCTTGAGGAGAGTGATTATTAGTAGAAATGTAAGAGGATTTACAAAAATTATACCATGAACATCTAAAGATAACTAAGGTGAACATTAGATCAGAAGATGAACCCAATATCACCACTCTAGGAGATTATTAGTATGATGCATAACTAGTATGCATCACAGATCTGCTCCAAGAGTTTCAAGACCTCTTCCCTAGAAGTTATAAGGAAATTAATGGAGTGCATCCTTCATTATGGAATTTTAAGATCAACATGTTAAAATGTGTAAGAACCATGAATAAGTATCCATATAGGATGAACCCTAACATGTTCATCAAGGTAAAGGTGGAGATTAAAAACATATTATTTGGTGGTGTGATCTATCCAATTGAGGATTTTGAATGGGTGATTGAAATGGTGATTAACATAAATAAATCTGGTGCATCCACATATTTATTGACTATCATCTTCTTAATGTTATCTATGTTAATGAACCTTTTTCCTGCCCCCTTCATTGAATAAATCCTTGGTGGAGTAGTATGTTGATAGGTATACATCTTCATTTATACCTTCTTAGGCTATCACAAGGTGCAGAATGAGGAATAATAAAAACTTAAAACTACCTTAATAACCAAATGGGGATCACTTTATTATAATTTCATGCCTTTTGGACTAAATAATTCACCCATTTTACTCTCGTGCATTATCACATTGGCCTTAAAATACTTTTTCCATATATTTATCTAAGTGTATCTAGATAACAAGATAGTTTTTGGATTGGTGAAGGACCACCATGATAAATTATACCTCATGTTTAAGAGTTTTCATTAACTTCAAATATCACTTAATTTTAATAAATGCATATTTGTGACACCCTTTTACATGTTGATGGTCCATTTCATTTACAAATAAGGCCTCTTTGTTGACCCTATCAAGGTCACCATCATTATTCAGTTAAATACACCCACCACTTAGTGAGAAGTATGCATGTTTTTAAGGCATACTATTTATCACCAAAATTACATTCATAACTATGCCAAGATTGTCACTAATGGAAGAGTTTATGCATGAGAATGGTCCATTCATATGAGGTGAGGCATCAAAAGAGACATTTGAGACACTAAAGAATAATTTGGACAATGTATAAATATTATAATTTCTAAACTAAAGCACTATGTTCCCCATGCACATTAATTCTTTGGGCATAACTATTGGTGACATTCTAGCTCAACTAGGTGATAGTAAAATTTACCATCCTATCAACTTCATTATTATGATGCTCACACCTATCTAGCAAAACTACACCACTACTGAGTGTGAGGCCCTGGTTTATGCACTCCATAAGTTCTAGAAATACTTTTTAGCTACTTATTTTTTGTTCTTAACTGATCTATAGTCATTAAAGTTAACGTTTAATTCTAAAACAATGCACTTAATATGATCCCTTTATACAGACTTAACTCATGCTCAATTTCACTATTCTAAACCATTATTTCTATACTATTTGGATGATCCATATCCTAAAGAAATTATGATACTTTATATTTTTATTCCTCATTCCAAATAGACTAAGATCATCCCTTTGCTAATTCACACTTCAATATTAGTTGTCTTTGCTTCTCAGACAAGGTTGTTCTTTCAAGATAATCCCACTTACTGGTAGTGTATATAGCCCTTGGTGTAATCCTCTCACCAAAAAATTGATAATTTATCAAACTCAAATTTACCTAATGGGTTGTCTCAAATTTTTTTGAAGCCTCATCAAATTAATTTTCAAAAAAACATTATATAATCATATTCTCCATTATTTATTTGCTATTTGGAAAGAGACTTCTATACTGAAAACATCATATTTATTCTAACTACACATTGAGAAGAAAGCATCTATTTTTCCCAATTCTGAGTCCACACAACCCAAGTAGCTCTAAGTTAAGTTTGAATATGCCTCCAAGGTCCCATGTCACTATTGAAGTACATAATTACACCAGGATTGCACCAACATATAGCATCACACCACTATAGTATGGGAGAACTACATATATTTTGATCCCTCTTTTGAGTTTTGGTATGTAGTCAATGTTCAACACAAGGGGTGTTGAATTCAAGCACAACTTTACCCACTAACCCCCTTTTCCCCATCTATTGAATGTGTTCTTCATTTTCAATTGAGTTAGGGTTCCAAGTGAATAACAAAGCACACATCAGCTTTCATAATGAATCGAGTGACCTTTATCACATACACAAGACCTACAAATAAAGGTGCATTGACCCAAATTTACACAGAAGTAAAATCCTTACTAGATGTTGAAACACCCTATAAATGACAACACAAACTAGCTTTATCTAAATAGTTTGGTTGTGTCCTAGATTTGAATGAAGCCTTATTCTTAATTAGTAACACCATCACATAGTCCCATAGTCAATCACATAGTCTATATTGTATTCCATCATATCTGAGTTCCAACTAAGTAATTTGTCTTTAGTATCTCATCTTTTAACGTCATTATCTAAATAGTAAGTTATAAATCAATATTATGTGATTTATTCCATATTTTATACATTATTATTTTACTCAGTATTTTATCATTATTAGAATAACACATTATTTAAATCCCTGATTTTTATATTACAAAATTATGAAATAGTGTCTATGTATTAGGTTTGTATAAACGGTGCCTACATATTCCCACATTTTGGTGAGAGGGATGAAACTGGTGTAAGTAGACCAAACCAAAATAATCGTTGATGTAGCAATGATTATTGGTTAAGTTTGTGATTTTATAACATTTACTAACAATTTTTAGTAGTAATAATAGATCAAATCTTATATTATAATTTATATGGGTTCCCATGAATATGAATAAATTTATATGGAGGAACAAAATGAGATCTATCGACATACCTTAGAAATCATAGAGAGATCAAAACATAAGAAATACAAGAGATTATGTGTTCATCTTCTATATGGAAGAAACCATGTTTTTAAAAAATCTATGGATGACCATATATCATTCATTAAGTGTATTAATCCATGGATTTTGATAGTGTTTAACCTACACTATAGTATTATGGCATATTATAAATTATATATAAGGTTTTTTAAATTCAAAATTACTATTCATTTGATAATTTAAATGTTATAATTTTCAGCTCTGAGTGTCAAAAATGCCACAAAAGAGATTTGTTTCTTGCATCTGATTCTAGGAGGTGGAGGCCTTGATTCAATCATAGGAGGATGTCATATTGGTGAGTACCAAAATATAATCTTCATACTTTTTGAGAATTTTTATTAGGTTAGATTTAATTATTTTTAATTGCATTTTAAGTTTTAATATTTTTAGTGTTGCCCCATCCTTTACAAATAAAGGTAGAATAAGAGTTAGATGTACAAGAATTACCTTTATTAATAAATTTAGAATATCCAAATTTAATATCTATAAAATACATCGATGATGATTTCAATGATAGCTTCGATGATGACATAGATGTAATACACATGAACATTATTGATTATGTATGTGGTTTGAATTTCACACCAATCAACCCAGGTGAATACATAGATGATTCAAAGGCAATAATTAAGGTGAACATAGATATAGGAAAATTAATGATTTTAGATATTGATAAAGGAAAGAACATTTGTTGCAATATAGATACTACACAAAATAATACTTTATCAGGTGTACCATGGATTAACATCTTTGATAAATGTAACATTACTAGAGAATAAGAGGCACAATACATAAAATAATACATTATAAGTATTAACAGGTCATCATTTGTATATTTAGTAAATAATGTGGAGATCATGGATATATAAATAATTTTTATAATAAAAGCTAATAGTACACAAGATACACCACATATTATGTTTCATATGTTACTTGATAGATAATTAATTATTTTTCCAACAGTAAGGCATACATCTACTAGCATAATATCTAATCAAGAAAGAAAACCCTTTTTTATTTTCACATAATAACAGGGCATGTTATTGATACTTGTTCAAAACTACAATAGAAAAATTAGAAATATAATATTTAGCAAATATTTTCTACTCCTTATTACACTAATGGTAATGAGAATGTAGAAGATACAAATAATGCTATAAATAAAATCTTGAATAATAAATTTACTAAATTTGGTGATTTTTGGCATAACTAATTTTTATACACTATGATATTATCACATGAGCATTTTCATGCCTAATGTGGCTAATCCATATTCCTTGGTCTATAGGACAGAAGTTTTACTTCTATTAGAATTGGAAATGACACCTTTATGAGTATCCCTCAAAGGAATCATTACATATGTTCAATATAAATAAAAGTGTTTGCATGAGTTATAAAAATTATACAATAAACACATAAACAAAACAACTTAGAATATATCATAATCACATTCAAAAGGTGTGATGCTAGGAATTTGATGATGGAGGGGAGGTTAGAACAAGTGTTAGTCTCAAATGAAAATGAACACATAACAAAGATTAACACATCCATAAATAGATCATAGGGGATCTTGGTGAATAAACAAAAAATGACAAAGCTCAACTAAAATGTAAAGAAACTTACAAATTTTCCTTACCTTCCTTGAATGCTCCAAATGTTGTGTTTGTTGACTTGCTTGGATGATGCTCAAAAAGTCTACATCAATGGGGTTTGGATATCTCCATCTCCTCTTAGAACCATGTTTGGATTGGTTTTGGATTGATATTGCTTGAAAATGGCTTATCTTAGCTCAATTTTGGCATTATAACACTATGCATTTGCTTCATGCCCTAAATCCTGCATCATAACTTTACTATGTCCAAGCTCTCCAAATGAAGAGCTCTAGGCTTGATTTTATAGGCTTTGAAATGACTTAGAATGAGTTAAATCCTAATCTAAGTTTTCTTAGTTAACCCCAATAGGGTTAAAATGTGTCAAAAGGTCATGATTAGCATGGAATAAACATGGGTGGGATATTTTACATTTTGGACAACTCACAAAAGCTAATGATGAAAACCAAGGATATTGATTTTTGAATATCCTTTTTGATAATTCATTTAATTTCTCATGGATGATCTCATTTAGGATTTGATTGGGATTTTCATGTTAATTAATCCCTTTTAGGCATTTGAAACATTTATGCAAGATTTGAATTAAATGATGTGTGCATTTATCTCATTTAATTGATTTTAAAGATAAATTGATTTATTTGCTTATTATGAAGCCAAATTTGAGACATTTAAAAATTATTAGGCTAGATATTCAATGGCTAGTAAGAATTGTTTTAAATTTGGGTATGGATCCATTGGTGGCCAATTTGAGATGTCTATAGTTTGCCCCTATTTGGGAAGGTGTTACAAGTTGTAATTATAGTAACATATTCTCAAATAATAAAAATGTTTTATGTGCTTATGACTTCAATGGTGATGGATGAACTATAGGGTGCCCCTAGAGGGAGCGATTGGTAAAGGGGTCAGTGAATGGTCCCTTGAAAAAATAAAATGAGTGGGCTAAACAAATGAAAATGATGGGGTGATAACATAATGATTTGTCCAAAGTTGGCCAAAATCACTGAGAATGCAAGTGGGATGGTGTACAATGGTTTTCCCAAAGGTGGTTATAAGCATTGTACCTTGATAGTGGCAAACATGGTATGATAACATAATGATTTTCCCAAAGATTATTATAATCATTAAGAATATGGAGCTACCCCAATTAGGATAGAAAAATAGGATAAAAACATGCCCCAAGTGGGTAGAGGAAAGTGAATGATTTTCCCAAAGGTGGTTATAATCATTAACCCTTAAATTGGTGATAACACAATGATTTATCCAAAGGCATTTAGAATCATTGAGAATACAGGTGGGATGGTGTACAATGGATTTCCCAAAGGTGGTTATAAGTATTGTACCTTGATTATGTCAAAACAAGATTGATGGCTGATGATTGAAAACATGATGATGACATCTTGATATAGAGGATAAAGATGAATTGGGATAACCTACTAGTGGGGAGATACTCATCTGAACTAACAAAGGTTGAAATTATTTCATTGTTTAATTACTCTATTTAGGATATGATTAGGATTGTTTTTAGTGTCAATGCTAAGGAGATATCAATGTTGTATTGATGGTGTAGACTTCATAAAGCTGAGTTTTGTTGTAGCACATGATAGTAGGCATCATGATAGAACATGATGTGGACTTGGCTGAAATATGCATAAGGATAACTCTTGTGATCCAATACTTAAGGGAAAATAATGCACCAATGATAAAAATAGTGATGGCAATGTTGATATATGAATATGGATGGATTCAAAAGTAAATTCATAAAGAATCACTCAATGAACAAACATAGACTGAATCAAGGCAATAATGCTTAAAGCAAACAAATAGGCATACAAATAAAAACACAATAAAGAAACAAAGAAACAAATAATAGTTAGTCTCGATGTTAGTATAAACAACACAACACAAACAAGATGACAAACATTTCCCCTAGAAAATAGGAAACAACTTAACAAACAAACATGATGGGGGACTAGAAGAAAAGGAAGGGGATGGTCGAGTTATTTCCATATGCCCTAGGAAAGTGAATGTTGCCTACATAGTTCCATGGATGTAATATCCACAAAAAACATCAAGCCAAATGTATTTCTCCTAGGGTATGGGATAGAAGAAACATGATGAATGTTATAGAAGAATATGAATGAATTTTTAAAATGGTGAGAGTGTGGGATAAAAGGCCAAAAAGGATGGGGAAACTAAGTGACAAGTGATTTCTTGTGACTTAGTGAGGGTTCCCAGAATCCTTAAGGTACATAAGTGGTCAATGTTTTTGGGTTTTCTAAATTATTTTTAAAATGTGTTTGGAATTTTCATAGTGTCTCAACTCGATCAAGAATGATGAGAGACTAAACGGTCTAAGCTCACAAAATAGTGAGAGCGTTCAAACTAAAATGTTACTCATAAAATAGCAAGAGCATTATGAAAAGGGGGACTAAGCTGACCTCAACAAGAATTTAACATGGCCTACATAGTCCTAAAATAGCCTCAGGTCATATTAGTTCACCTTACAATGAAGGAATATGACTAGTGTAGCATCCAATTCAAACAAAACAAGCATAGTTGTCATAGTGGCAAAATATGGCATAAGAAATGGAAATTTAGTATGTCAAGGCATAATAAACAAATGTTTCCCTAGTTTTCCCATAGGCAATTATAACATGGATATAATAGAATAGATAAATGATACTAATTTTCCCATAGGTGGCTATAATTAGTAGCAAGACCAATAAGGCATTGATTTTCCCCTATAGGTAGATATAATCAGGCTCACATAAACAAACTTGATATAAGAATGGAACAAGAAATGAAGGATACAACTACCAAAATGTTTGTCTTACTCCTCTAAAATATTTCCTCTATCTAGAATTCTTGAAACAACTAAATAAATTGATTTGATTCATCATGCTAAAAGTGTGAAACCAATGGATGAACCAAGGTCAAACAGGATAGGTTGGAAGTGATCAAAACATGTTAGGTCAATAGATAAGGAAATGATAGAATATAAAAGTGATAGGTAAAGTGATAGGATGGTAGACTAATAGGATGATAGGATGGCACAATGGTAAAATGGTATAATACAAAGAATAATGTTAATAAAATGGTATAACTTAAAATGGTCCTCATAGACAATACACCAAGTCACTCAAGTATAGTAATGCTTGAGGTGTATAATGTTTATAGGCTCATCAATTTTATCCCCATCTAGTGTGGTGAGCCTATTTTCTCTTGTGCCATAATATGCAACAATGATGAAAGGAAAAACCCAATTGGGTTTGAACTTGCCTTTATGCTTATTTTTAGTCATGGTATTCTTTTTGTTTTTTTTAGGATAAGATCACCAAGTTCAAATTATCTATGTTTCACATACTGATTTTAGTGTCCATAGAGTCAATTTTGATATGCTTGAAGATTGTTCATTACATCCATATATTTCTCATCCAGTAACTCTAGATCTTGTAGGTGAGCTACTCAATAGTCTTCATCATCTAGGACATGCTTCAAAGAGATGCATAACAAAGGTAACTCAACCTCAATGGGAAGAATGGCTTTAGTGCCCTAAACAAGTGAGTATAGAGTGGCTCCTATTGGGGTGGAGTTATTGGTATGATATGCCCAAAGGTTATGAAATATTTGAAGGTTCCAATCATGGCCTACATCATTAAAAATCTTTTTGAGGATGTTAACAATAGTTTTATTTGATGCTTCGACCTAGCCATTACCTTGAGGGTGATATGCCATGGAAAAGTGTTGCTTGATTTTGTAATAAACACATATCTTTTCAACATCCTTATTCTTGAATGATCTACCATTATCAGATATAATGTCAAAATGGATATTGTAGTGTTAAATGATATAGTTGATTATGAATTTGAAAATTTGCTTTGTAGTCATGTAAGTGAGGGGTATAGATTCAACCCACTTAGTGAAATATTATATGGTGGTAAGGATATGTTTATGTCCATCTGATGAGGTGGGGTTATCTTCCTAATGAGATCAAGGCCCCATGTAGCAAATGGCCATGGTGTCAACATTGGTTTCAAAGTCTTGGCTAGGGCATGCATTAGATTGGAATGTCATTGACATTTATCACATCTTTTGACATATGCAGTTTCATCTGCATCTAGCATTGGCCAATAATAACTATTATGTAAGAGATTTCAAGATAGGATTCCATACTAGTGTGGGTTCCACATACCCCTTCATGAACTTCCCATAATGCTAGTATAGATTCTGTCAAAGGTAAATAATGAAGTAGAGTTTGATCAAAATTTTAATGGTATAGGGTTGGTTTGAGTAAGGTATAACATTGGGCATTATGGATGAAAGTTTTGGTTTGTTTATAGGATAATTTAGGTGGTGAAACATGGTCATGTAAATAGGCATATAGGTCAGAATACCAAGTAGAACTGAGACCGATAATATCACAAATCATTACAACAGTTGATGGTTCATGAATTAACACTAGCAAATTTTTAATTAGAAATTGGTAGTCTTTTTCCATGTTTATATGTTTAATAAGTGGCCCAATGGTATCCATTTCATCTGTTGTTCTATTATTTTCCCTTGGAATATGTTCAAACTAGATGTTGACAATCTGTTGTTTGAGAGTGTTAACCATGGCCGTATATGGAACCAACTTATCATCTTTGGTCTGAAAGTGGTTTGTAACATGATTGATGATTAACTATGAATCACTATAAACCTTTAGATGATGTATGTTCCATTGTACTACCTATCGAATCCCTACCATAAGTGTTTCATATTTGGCCATGTTATTGGTACAAGGAAAGCTTATTCTAAATTAGGGATTAGATCCCCTTATGGATTGATAAATAAAAGGCCTACCCCTGATCCATGTGTTGTGAATGATCCATCAAAATATAACTTCTAGTGGTAATCCTCAATAAGTGTGTCAATGATGGTTATAATGGATTCATTAAGAAATTAGAATGTGAGTGGCTTTATATCTGCAAGGGGTGCTTTAATAATTTGATTTTTAAGAACTTGTCCCTTGATGGCTTTCTAGTACACATATTCTACCTCAAACTCACTAAGAATCATGATCCACTTAGCCATACAGCCTTGAAAAGCTATTTTAGATAGTAGATATTTGAGCAGATTTACTTTTGAAATGACCATGGTCTTATTTTTCAACATGTAATGTCATAATTTTTGAGTTGTGAATACCATGGATAAACAGGGTTTTTTTATATGCATGTAATTATCTTCATATGCTACCATTGTTTGGATTAGAGAGTACACTACATGCTCTTTTCCATTTTCATCATGTTGAGCTAGAAATGCCCCCAGGGCTTTTTCTATCACTGATAAATATAGAAGGAATGTTTTCTATAGCATAGAAGGTAATAAAATTGGTGGATTCACTAGATAATCCTTTAACTATTGAAAATCTTTTTGACAATCATCATCCCAAATAAATGTCACACCCTTCTTTAGTATGTGTAAATGGGTGGCACTTGTCAGCCAATTGAGATATGAAGCATCTAATGGATTGTATCTTGCCCTAAAAACTATGGAGCTAATTTAAATTGGTTAGTGGTGGAATTTCTATTAGGGCTCATACTTTAGCTAGATTAAATTTTATTCCCCTATGAGACATAATGAAGCCAAGCAATTTTCTAGAAGTAATGCCAAAAACACATTTATTAGGGTTGAGCTTGACTTTGTATTCATGCAGTCACTCAAATATCCTCCTCAATGTTGTTGTATGATTGGCCTTGGTCTTTGATTTTTATAGTATGTCATCGACATAGTCTTCAATAATGTCATGCATCATATCATGAAATATGATTGACATGTCTCTTTAATAGGTGGCCCCTACATTTTTAAAACCAAATGGCATAACTTGATAATAGAATGTTCCCCATAGAGTGGTGAATGTTGTCTTGTGTTGGTATTTCAATGCTATTATGATCGGATTGTAGCTTGAAAATCCATCCATTAGTGAAATCATCTCATAACCCACTATGGAGTCGATAATCATGTTAATGTTTGGTAATAGAAAATCATCCTTTGGGAAAGCTTTGTTAATGTCCCTAAAATCAGTATATATTCTAATTCCTTCTAGCTTTTTACTGATTGGCACTACATTTAAAATCTGTTCAAAATAATCAATTAGCCTAATATATCTTTCTTCTAAGATTTTTTCCAACTCTTTCTTGATTAATACAATAATGCAAGGATATATCTTGCGTAACTTTTATTTCACTGATTTGGCATTAGGATGTACCATAAGGTGGTGAATAATCAAGGCAGGGTCCAAACTAGGCATAGACCCATGCAAATATATTCACAAATTCCCTTAATAGGCTTGTAAGGACTTCATGCTCTTCCTCAATGAGGGACATGCCTAATTTAATCCACTTTGGGTCATTCAGAGACACTATGTTTACCTTTATTATGTCTTCCACTATAAGGGTTAAATCATCTTCAAGAATAGTGGGCAAAGATTTGAATTATTTAGCTATGTTAGAGTCCTCTATTAGGACTTGTTATTAAAGTTCTTCTAGACATGATCAATTAGAATACCCCAATGGGAGGGATGACCATTTAATAAATGTTGTTGGAAACTCTTGGATTATGTGATCAAAGGTTCATTATTATTTAAGACTAAAGTCTGAGCCATAGGTAAGTTCATCATCATTGGTATCCTAGATAATTTGATCAAAATCTTGTTCTTATTCAATACTAAACTTAGACCTATAGAAAAGTTCAATAGTGGTGTTCTCTTAGTCTAAATTTGAAGAAGGTTGAACACCCCTGTCTAGTGGCACCTAAAACAAGATTTCATCATTAGACTGGCCTTTTTATTTACTATTTCCCTAGTTTAAAAGTGCCTCAAAGAGGTTTTCACTTGGGGAACTCAATGTTTTATTTATTTATTTTTGGTTAAGAGTGTTCACCCACTCTCCAAAATAGGCTTTAGGATCTAGTTTAATTTAGAATCTTGATTTATGATCTCCCAACAGAACATTGTCTCTAAGGCCTAAAAAATCATAAAAGACCTAATCATTTTGGAACTCATCAACTGAAACATTAAATTCTTGTTGGCCTCAGTCTATCAATTGAGGATAATACAATGGTAATGGATTATGATGAATGATTGTTTGAAGGGTATAAATGGTGTTATTATTAAATCGATTGGTTTGGGCTAAGTCAATGAAATAGATATGATCAGACTCTACTTCACTACCGACATTATCGTCACTAGTCATTGGTGATGGAACTTGAATAAGATATGTGGGGTCACTCTTAGGTGGTTTAAATCCAAGTCCCTACGTTCCTTTGTACTTAGTCATAGAAATTGGCTTAAGTGTTTCCTATTGATTTGGATTGAGACCTCCTCCTTCATAGTATTGGTTATCCATGATCTGATTAAGAATGGCATACTTGGATTTTTTGTAACAATTGGCACATTTGTCATTGTATAGCCATGATTTATCACCTTTGAAAGGGTTTTGTGCTTGGATAAAAGCTGGTATGAAAGTGATAGGTACCAGATTATGTAGTTTGGTTTTTTCCTCTCTTTACCATTCCATACAAAGTGGTTTGGCTTTAGGTCTTCCAAAGTACTTGGGGTTCTATGGAAGTTTTGAAATGTGAAAGGTATCATGGGTTAAATACTCTCTTAGGTCATTATCTGAGATAGTATATTGATTGGAAATTTTAGGAGGTAGCATGTGGGAAAGGAAATCAAGGGTATTAGGGTCAATGTTGTTAGCCTCTAGTAAATCAATAAGTATTATTTTCCTTTTGTCCTTCTTGGTGACCGGATTCATGCCAAAATGGTAATTCTAGCTCTTGAAATCAGCGTCTAGATATTTGCAATGCTTGTATGGATGTAAATCTCCTAGAATACTAACCTCTATCCTTGAATGGGAGAACATGATACACTAGGTAATGTTGATGAGACTGCATGAATCTTGTGTAACCAAGGTCTACCTAAAAACATGTTATATGATAAATCAAGATCTAACACATGGCATAGTGTATCATGGGTCAAGGGCCCAATGATAACTAGAAAGATTATGTTAACTTGTGATTCTCATTCCTCGTTAACATAAGCTTTGATGGTGATTATTTTAACTTGAATATATGCCATTATGTACCCAAGAATCTTGATGAGCTTTAGAGACACTATGTTCAGACCTAATCTATAGTCTATGAGGACCCATTTCACTTTGTGCCACATTATGTAGATTTGAATGTACAATGGATTATTGTACAGTGGGACAAGGTATGAAAAATCACTTTGGTTGAAGGTTACTTGTTGGGATAGAGCTATATGTCCAACCAAATCTTGTATTTTGTCAAGGGATATGTCATTTAGAACTGTGGATTGACTAAGGAACTCTGTCAAGATGTTTTTATGGATACTAGACGTATGAAATAAATCTAAAATAGAGATTTATGTTGGCATATATTATAATTACTCTACACTATCAAATGTTTTTTCTTGGATATAGGTAAATGGCTTGTTTTGAGGTAGAACAACTAGTTGGATGATGGGTGAAGTGGTAGATGGTTTTGAGCCTAATATTTTAATACTTGACTAACAAGTTGTGATTGCACAATCAAGATTAGATACATGGCCATTTTTACTATTAAATGATGGTAGAGGGGGACCAAACATGATAAGTCTTGGTTTTGAATGTACTTATATTTGGTCACAAGATAATGATGAGTTATCAGTATAAGGTCCTAACATGGGAATCCCTACTTGTTGGTTCACCTATGTGTGGTCCTAAGAAAGGTTTACCAGAATGGTTTGGTTGATTTAATATTATTATTAATGGCCCTATTTGATTGGTATTTAGTCTATGATTAATGGAAATGGTGTTAATGTGACCTCCTATAATATGGCCTACAACTTAGTTATAGTCATGTGCAACTGCATGGTAGGTGTGTTGGTTGTTACCATCATTCTAACCTTGGTTTTATCCATTATTTTGACATTGTTGGTTCTGCTATTAGTTATTTTGAGTCTATAGGTTTAGCCTTGGTTGTTTCTATTATTATTTTTGATGTTGCACTAGTTGTTATTGTTGTTGTTGTTGTTGACTAGTATGTTGAGGAAAAGGATTATGACAAATGCCAAAGATCTAATTGGAGGTGAAAGTTCTATGATCTAGTGTGATCTCTCCATTTTCTAATATATTCTAAATTACATGTCTAATTTTCACACAACATTACAAATTATGGCCATTAACTCTATAAAAATCATATAATTATTCTAGCTTTTACCAGTATGGCATGTTAGTGCCCTCACAAACTTGTTCTTTCTGAATAAGCCATCTAATCAAGTTAGTTATTTCAAGTTTGTGAAAGATTAATTTTATGGGCTCTACAAGGTCAGTGAAAGCATGATGAGTAGATACATTTCTCCTTGGATGAGAAAGGTTTTACAAAGGCATAAATTACTACATTTGTTGCATTTATTGTACTAGTTTAGGTTATTGCACTTGATATGACTATTAAAGAGGTTGTTGGTGAGGAGTAAGTTGGAAAGGTAGTGAAGGTTAAGAAAATGGTGTTTGCACTATTTATACATGTTGTGACTCTGTTACTCCATTTCCTACAACATTGTTATTGTCATTGAATTATTTGGATCTATCATTATTATGGCATGTGTCAGTTGTGATGCTTATACTTGGATTAGATGTGGATTTTGGCCACTATTCTAGTTTTGATTCTGGCCATTATTCTAATTTGATGAGGTTAATTTAATGATCCCTTTATTAATAAGGGATCATTTAATCACTAAACCTTTGTCAATGATTTCTTTGAACGTATGCACACACTAAAACTCTAGACAATAAGATATCCCACTTTGTAGATTTTTACTAAACATAGTAGCTAGTTGTTTGTCTATTAGACTATGGGTAAAATAGCTTACAAGGGCTCTCCATCACTACAGATAAATTTCAAAGCTTTCTCTTGGTTTTTATTTTTCTTGTGTCAAGTCTACTTATGAAATATCATGCTTGAGATTGTAAGATAAGTGTTGCACAAACTTATTCTAAAGATCATCAAAATCAAAAACTGAATTCCTTAGTAACTTTAGGAACCATTCCAAGGCTTGTTTAGCTATACTTTTTAGAAACAATAATAACAAGTATATGTCACTATAGGTCACTGGTTAGCATACGATAAAGAATTTTGTTAGATGGGATTTGGGGTCACCTTTCCCCTTGTATTTTTCAAAATTTGGTGGCTCATAACCTAGAGGAAATGGTATCTATAAGTACTCCATGTTGAAAGGGTAAGAACACACATCATCTAACTTAAAACTTTTTGGTCTATTTTCCTGCTTGAATGAGGGTAATTTCATCTTTCATTTGTTGTAGCTCTTGTTCAAGGAAACTTATGGGAACATTAGCTTGAGGTGATGGTTGAGTGGTCACAAGTGGATTACTTTGACCAAGGTATGATGGAAGCATTTTCTAGGGTAGGTTAGATTGGCTAGGAAATAGAGTAGGAATACATATGCATGGTTTAGGGTGTGATTATTGAAATTACACATACTATGATGCAATATGATAGTTAGGATTGGGTATGTAGGCTTGATATTAGGAATATTAAGGTTGGGATAGTGGTATATGACTATATTTTACCTGTTGAGGTTGAATAGGTACATGTTGGTGACTAATCAAGCCTTGTTATTGAGGGGGAACTTGTGAATAAACCCTATCTTTGAACTTGTGGCACATTTTGTATGAAAGGAAATTATTGCCTAATGGGTACTTGAGGATTATTATAACCTCTTAGTTTCATGAATCCCTATTGGGAAGAGGATACATGTTGGATATTTGGTATCTATTGCTAACCAATATTTACACATTATTGGTTAGACATCATTTGGTTTTGGATTGGCATGTTAGTCTATTACTGAAGAGGTATGTTTGCTACTACCTGATGAGGTTGAATATTGGTTGTCCCTATTGAGGTGGTACTATATTTTACCTCTACTACATGGTTTGATTGAATGGTGCCTATTTTTTTGGAATATGACTAGTCACCTATTGAGGATGAGTAAGATTCATCACATTATATTATGGTGTGGCATTGTTCATTGGTTGACTACTTAATCCTTATTGTTGGGTGCTAGAAGAAGTAGTTGGTTAAGGATTAGAGGTAGTTAGTTGGGGTTGAGAAGTATAAAATTATACTCCTTGTGTTTGTTAACCACTCATAGTGTTATTCAAAGGCACATTTGGTTGTTGACTACTTGTTTGTATGATAGCACCACTTTGGTCTAAATTGGATGTTGTTGGTGCATTGTCCACTATGTTTTGCTTACTATTTTGTGTAGAAGCAAGAGACACTTCCTCTATGGTTGGGGTTTTAAACATGTTTTTTGCTTAATTATTTTGTGTAAGTGGGTCTAAACCTTGATTTTTTTAGCCTGTGAACTCAAATAAGACTCTCATTGAAGGGAGTGACTAAATTAGAGGTGTTTTTAACATGACCATATTGTTAAAGTTACACACTAGGTTTTGATATGTCTGGTATGCTATTTTCATTTGAAATAATTGGTCCTCCATGAGGATCCTTTATATGACAAGCATATGCATATCTTGATATGGCATTGGTATTATGACATTAAGGTTGATAGAAAAGGCTTATTCATAGTTATGATTGTAAGACATGTTATAAGGCTCTCTTACTAGACTTATCAAGTTGTTATTACCTACCTCTATTACTCTATTAAGATCATATGTGTTTGAAATATGATTATCATTGATGTCAAAAGGGACATTATGTATGTCTTTGATATCAAAAGGATCAGGCAAGATTGATGGAGAGAAGAGCATGTTTCATAGTTTCACTATGTAAAGTTGTCATGCTTTTATAGAGACCATTTATGGATGTTTAAAATTAAACAGATAGAAGATTTGTTATGGGTTTGTCATGTACATTCTAGAAATATATTTTTTAGGCTTAGAGGAGAAGGAATGAGCTCATAGCTGGTTTATTTAACTCTCAGACTGGATAAGGTTTCTCGGTAAAACATTAGGGTTTATCCATGGCATCAATAGACACTTTCTAGTTTGATGTTGACTAGATATAGCCTAGACTTGATAGCTTAAGTTATAACTTAAGCTTTTATATTCAATGCAAAACTAGCCCCCTCAACCTAACAATCACTCTTTGAGCAATGATCAAAGAACTTTATATTTTCCTAAGTCTAAGATTTAATATTTATCCCAACTTGATCAATGGTCCATGCTTCATTATATACAAATGATCCAATGAATTCAAGCAAAGTTAAATTGTAAAAATGAGCTCCAAGTGATCATGCAAGTGATAAGTGTCGCATTCATAGATCTTATCAGATAGAGACCCAATGAGTGTAATCTTATCAAAGTTAATGATTGATTTAATTGAAATATCAATTGACCCATGTTTAATCAAACATTAAAGATCCAATGAAGCATGATGAATTCAAAGTGTCAAAGGTCCCTCTGAGTGAATACACTAATGCTAAGTGTCATAAGCACATGAGTCTGTTAGATAGAGGACCAATGTGAAGATGACAAATGTCTCAATAGTGAGAACTAATAGCTATGTATAGAATGCTTAATCTAAGTGTCACATTTTCAAGGTTGGACAAATATAAATATCAAGCTTGTCAGAAGATCTGATGATGTGTGGGTGATTATACAAAGTAAATCCAATGGAGCAAATGGACTCAAATTATATAAAGTGATTGATGTTTATCAACATAATGGAAAGTTAAAGATCAAGCAGGTTTGAGAAGATCAATGAAGTGAAAGTGATCCAAAGATGCAAGAAGTAGCAAGATGAGGTCAAAGTGTTGAAGTTTAACAACCAAGTCAAGGTAAAGTTTGTGCAGGTTCAAAGATCCAATGACACATGGAAGCTTGGATGAGAAATATATAATGGAGCAAGTGGATTTAGATGAAATAAAGAGATCAATGTCTAACATCAATAAAGAAGTCAATGTCATGCATTTTTGAAGATCAAATGGCATACAAAAGATCAAATTAGGAATATTGAATGGACATGTTTTAAATTTGAGTCATTTGAGTGTGGACCATCAGATCATGGCACCAAAGGCAAGATGCAAGATTCATGATAGGCATTTAAAGTCATGTCTAGATAAATAGTTAGTTGGAAGAACATGCAAGAACTTGTGTATAAGCTTTATATATTAACACAGATAATGATATTGATTGATCCAACTAATCAAATCTACATTAAAGAACCTATTCATCAAAAGTTGAGTCTAATGGATTCTTTAGATAGTAAATAGATCTATAATTATGGTGTTATGCATGGAATTGAGACACAGGAAACTAACAGTTCATGTCATAATGAACTAGAGTCTAGAATTTGCATGATGTGTTTACAGTCTGAGTATGAACACATAAAAGAAGCAAACCATAGATCATTTTTTATAAATATGATATGTATGACAAAGGAAAATTCTATTGGAACAATTACATTTACTATTGAGCTAAGTTGAATTTAGATAGAGGCAAAAAGCAAAAGGAAATGAAGTGTGTCAAATAAAAAAACATAAAGACATAGAACTAGAGGGGGCATAAAAGAACAGAGAGGAAAAAAGGCACAAAGAGAATGTGTAGAGTATGATTATTTGTAGATTAGACCTGTAACAAGGAGTAGAGATATGTATTCATGTATGAATCTAATTTGTAAATTAGAGTTGTATCTCCATAAAAGAGTTTGATAGTTTGGTTCCATCAGATAAATTGAGTGGGTACTCAGATTAGGGAGTGTGTGCTTCTTTAGAGTTGGTGCTCTTAAAACAGGGGATTAGTGTCTCCTTAGGATTGGTATCCTTAAACATTGTAACTAGTGAGGTTTGCTATTGAGGCTTTGAACTGTGAGGTTGGATTAGAATAGTATATTTTAGCATCTATTCTCACCATGGTTTTTCCCTTTGGGTTTTCCATGTATAAATCTAGTGTCATGAGTATTTTTATGTGTATAATCTTTGCATGCTTGATTTTATTTACATATATATGTTAATCTACATTGAAATTATTCAAATAACTAATTTTAATTGATATACCGATTCACCCCTCCCTCTTAGTATCTAGTTGTGTTCCAACAATTGGTATCAAAGCCCTGGTTCCTTGAAATAAGCTTAATCAACTTAGGTAGATCTTGGAACATTGAACACAATGGCTAGTCAAGAAGGTTCTTCATCAAACAAAACACCTCTCTTTGATGGATCTAACTATGCATTTTGGAGCATAAAAATGGAAAAATATGTCCTCATTTGGGTTTGATGTATGGATGTTTTTGGTAAATGGATATATAGCCCATGCTACAACTCCTATTTATCAGGCTACCAAGAAGGCATATGAGAGCAATGCCAAGGCAAAGAATGCTATTCTTTATAGATTTTCAAACTTAGAGTTTGTCAAAGTTATGCACTATTAGAATGCACAAGACATTTGGAACAAGTTGAATGGCATCTATGAAGGAGATGACAAGGTAAAGTAGGCCAAGCTACAAACTTACAAAGCCAAGTTTGAGAGCCTTAAGATGAATGAAGAGGAGAAGATTGCAAACTAGATCTTCAAGGTAGATGAAATAATAAATGCAATCAGAGACCTTAGAGAAGATATGAAAGAGTCAATCATTATCAAGAAGTTTTAAAGATATTTGCCATCAAAATATGATTCTAAAATCTCTGTAATATAAGAACAAGAGATCTAGATAAACTCACTATTGATGAGTTGCATGGGACCTTCATAGCCTATGAGATGAGAATGGGAGAGATAGACACCTTTAAGAGAGAAGTTGCATTCAAAGTAGCCAAAAAAGTAAAGGAAGAATCATCTACATCTAAATCGAAGGAGACTGATCAAGAATTAGCTAAATTTTTCATAAGACTAAAGAGAGGATTTGAAAAGTACAGAGGTAAGTTACACTTAAAATGCTTTAATTGTGATAAATTAGGACATGTTTCTACTAAATGCCCTCATAATAAAAAGGATAACTATGAGAAATTAGAGAGTAGTAAAAAGGTGAAACCCTACTATCCTAAGAAGAAAAAAATCTTCATGCATAAGAAAGGTCTATACACAAAAGAAGATAATGACTCAATGGAAGACAATGATAGTTTGGATGATGATCATGACTATGCTTTTATAGCTAAGGGAAATGAATCCTTGTTCATGACAGTATAATCAAATTTCATAAATCTAGATCAAGATGAATTTGAAGACTTAGATGAAGAAGAAGGAGAAGTGGATCTAGAATGTGAGCTCATTTATGATCTAGATGAGATTGACAAGATGAGAAAAGAGAACTCAAAACAAAATAATCTTGGACAAAATGAAATTGATAAAATGTCTAAAAGTCTTGAGAAATATGATCAAATAGTAATTAGCCTAAAGATACAAGTTGAAGAGGATAAAATAATAGAACATGTAGTCAAAATGGAACTTCAATATAAATCTGATGAATGTGTGAAGCTTGAGGTAGAAATAATGGCTTTGAGAAAAGAACTTTAAAAATTCAAAGTTCAACTAAATAAAAGTTTGAAGTTGAAAAGAGGATTAGACATTTTTGATGAACTGACCAACTCTCAAAAGCTCTCAAAAGAGAGATTAGGACTTGGTTATGAGAAGGGAAAAAGTTCTTCAACTAGTACATTTGTTAACCAGTATGAAAACTTCAAAGTAGAAGGAGAATCAAAAGCAAAGAAAGAGAAAGCTTGCAAGGACACAAAGACACACTCAAACACAATTGTTGTGAAGAAATCAAAACCTAAAATGAAGTTTGAATAAAAGAAGAAGACAAAGGTATTTGATGTTGATGGATACACCAAGGTGAAAAACTTGAAGAAGCTACAACTTAGAAGAATTTCTCATTTTGCACCAAGAAATGCTATGACTAGGTATTCCTCATCTTTTTATGGTTATTATTATAACTATGATCATTTGGTCATAAGGCTAATAATTATAGAGTTATCACTACAAGGAGGATCATTTTGTAAGTAAAAATTCATTTACACCCTTGGTAGATACAAATGTAATGTGATATAGTTACAATAACTTTGATCACATAGCTAAACATTATAGAACATCAAAAGTTCACAAGTTTATGAAAAGAAGCTAAATAAGAAACCGAAGGATGTGTGGAGAGTGAAAAACCAATCCATGATTTCTTAGACTGCACTCTATTCCAAGGAGCAAAATTTATGGGTGATATACAATAGCTACTCAAAGCATATGACTGGTGACAAGAGAAATTTCACCAAATTGAGAAAATGTAAAGAAGGATCTATCAGCTTGGGAGACAACACAACAGTAAAGATTAAAGGTAAAGGAACCTTAAACATAGATGTTAAACTACCTACACATGATGTCCTCTATGTTTAAGGATTGAAGCATAATCTATTAAGTGTCAGCCAAATGCATAACAATGGATATAAGGTCACATTTGATGCAAAAGGATACAAGCTAGAGAGATCTATAAAAATAGTTGTAGAAGGGAAAAGGACAGATCAATATCTACAATCTTGTTGAATTGAATGGTAATAGTTGCTTAATGGGAAAGATTGATGAGATTTGGTTGTGGCATAGGAGAATGGGTCATGTCAACTTTGATAATCTAGTCAAAGTAGTCTCAAATAAGTGTGTAAGACACATGTCAAAGATAGATAAGAGGATATAAAAGAGAGTGGTACTTCATGTTATTTGTATATGATTACTTAAGAATGACATCGATAACCTTTTTGAAGGAAAAATCTCAAGCCTTTGAGAGATTCAAGATATTTAGATCCATGGTTAAAAATGAGATTAGAAGAAAAATCAAATGCTTAAGATCTGATAAAGGTGGATAATTCACCTCAAATGAATTCATATATTATTGTGAGAAGCATGGGTTCAAAAGGCACTACTCTACATCAAGGACTCCATAGCAAAATGGAGTTGTTGAGAGAAAGAATATAATAGTCAAGGAAATGGCTAGAATAATGATAAAAGAGGCCAAGTTACTTGATGGATATTGGAGAGATGCAGTCTAAATAGTAGTAGACATCTTGGATAGAGTTCACTTAAGGGTAAATAATGACAAAACTCCCTATGAACTATGGTATGGAAAGCTTGCCTCTATTAAGTACTTTAGAGTATTTGGAAGCAAATGCTACATCAAAAAAAAGAGGAAAAATTAGGAAGCTTTGAATCAAAATGTGATGAAGGAATATTTCTTGGTTATTCCATTCAAAGCAAAGCCTATGTATGTTATAATAAGAGGCTACACAAGATGGTGGAGAGCATAAATGTCAAGGTTGAAGAAGGCATAAAATATGTTGAACCTAATAAGGAAATCAGTAATGAAGAGATATATATTGAAGAAGAATCAGATAGCGAAGATGCTAAGGAAAACAATGAAAGTGCACCTCCAATATTTGTTCAAAAGGATGATCCTAAAGAGAAAATAATTGGCAATAAGAATGAAGGAGTTCAGACAAGGAAAAGAGTTGTAATGAACAAGGAGCAAGTAAGTTTTTCTCTAATGTTTGAAATTGAGCCTAAGAGCTAGGTTGAAGCCATCAAGGATGAGAATTGGCTAAAATCCATGGAAGAAAAACTGAGCCAAATAGAAAAGAACAAAACATGGCAATTAGTTCCAAGACCCTCAAACAAGAATGTGATAAGAACAAAATGGGTCTATAGAAACAAGCTCAATGAGGATGGAGTTGTTATAAGAAATAAAGTGAGATTGGTGTGTAAGGTATATGCATAAGTAGAAGGCATAGAGTTTGAGGAAACATTTTTTCCAGTTGCTAGATTGGAAGCTATACGAATGTTTCTATCATTTTTAGTTTACAAGGAGTTTTAAGTCTATCAAATGGATGTAAAGTTTGATTTATTGAATGGGAACCTATAAGAGGAAGTATTTATTGAATATATAGAAGGTTTTTAGTTTTCATATGAAGAATATTATGTGTGCAGACTGAAGAAATCACTGTATGGTCTAAAATAGGCACTTAGAGTATGGTATTCAAGATTGGACCAATACCTACAACAACAAGGTTTTAAAAAAGGATGTGTAGACAATAATCTATACTTCAAATCAAAAGGTGAGCATATGTTTATTTTTGTTGTTTATGTAGATGACATCATCTTTGGTGGTAGCAATAAAAATTTATGCAAAAAAATTGTTACACAAATGCAAAATGAATTTGAGATGTCAATGCTAGGAAAACTTTCCTTCTTCCTTGGTCTACAAATAACACAATCTGATGAAGGGATATTCACATCCCAAACCAAGTATGTAAATGATATGATCAAGAAATTTTAAATGGAAGATAGCAAACCAGTTAATAATCCCATGATAACTAGATGCAAGTTGAGCAAAGAGGATGAGTCCCTTGATGAAAATCAAACTATGTATAGATCAATGATAAGTAGCTTGTTATACCTAACTACATAAAGACTAAATATCATGCAAGCAGGGTGCATGGTGACTAGATTTTAGGTTACTCCTAAGGAGTCACATGTTAATGTAGTGAAAATACTATTTAAATACATAAATATCACAATTGACTATGGCCTATGGTACCCTACAAGTGAAGATTTCACTTTGACAATATATACATATGGTGATTCGGTAGGAAGTGTGGATGATAGAAGAAGCACTAGTGGTGGTGCATGCATTTTTCCTTGGAAACAAACTTGTTTCATGGCTGATAAAAAAACAAGAGTTAGTTACTCTTTCTATAGCAAAAGTAGAGTATGTAGTAGTAGTGGCATGTTGCACTCAAGTCCTATGGATGAAGAAAACACTCAAGGATATCAAGGTTGAGTACAATTCACCTATTTATATTCTTTGTGATAATTCAAGTGTAATAAATATATTAAAGAATCCAATGATGCATTATAGAACCAAGCACATATCAATCAAGTATCACTTTTTAAGAGAGGGGGTTGTAGATCAAGAGGTCATAATGGAATATGTGTCAATAAAGGACTAGATTGCAGACATATTCACTAAACCTCTTCCCAAGGAATAATTTAATATCTGAGATAGAAGTTGGGAGTAGTGGATCCTACACTAAATCACTATTGATAGTGCATGAGTCTAGGGGGAGTCTCATGGAAGCTTAATTGATCCCTAGAAGAAGAGAGAAAAGTTAACTTATGTATGTATACTTCTAAAAATTACTAATGAGTTGAAAGTTGTATATTCTTGGATAAACTCCTTTATCTGATAAAGGGGGAGAGATAGTTGGATAAATAGTTAGCTAGAATCCCTTTGCCATTGATGTCAAAGGGGGATAAAAAGGCAAATGCTCTTTGTAAGAGTTTGGAGAAAAAGTGAAAATGCTCTCTATAAAGTTTATAATAGAAGAAAAAGTATCCAAGATAAGTTTAGGCAAATATGCCATTGCCTAAAGGGGAACAAGTTTTATATGAACATATTTAGTTAATACTTATTAGAAGCAAATGCAAGCAATACCAAAGAAAGAGTTGAATATTAGAAGATGAGAAAATTAAGTTTGAATAAAAGCATTTAGTTTGCCATCAATACCAAAGGGGGAGATTGTAAGAGCATGTTTCAAAATTGTCATGATTTTACAGAGACCATTTATGGATGTTTAAAGTCAAACAGATAGAAGATCCATTATGGGTTTTTCATGTACATTATAGAAATATAGTCTACAGGTTTAGAGGAGAAAGAATGAGATCATAATTGATTTATTTATCTCTTAGACTAAATAGGGTTTCTTAGTAAAACCCTGAGGGTTTATCCATGGAATCAAAAAATGCTTTTTATTTTGATGTTGATTTGATATAGCCTGGATCCAATATCTTAAGTTATAACTTAAGCCTTTATTGTTGTTATGAAATTGCCCCCCTTGACCTAGTAATTATTGACTTTGAGAGCAATGGTCAAAGGAATTTATATTTTTCTAAGTCTAAAACGTAATAATTGTATCAATTTGATCAATTACCCATGCTTCATCATACATAGATGATATAATGAAGCAAATTAAATTTAAATTATCAAAAGGATATCTAAGTGAGCATGTAAGTGATAAGTGTCACATCACAAAACTTATCAAATAGAGACCCAATGAGTGTAAGCTTGTTAGAGTTAATGATCGAGATAATTAGAAGATCAAATGGATTACGCTTAATTAGATATTGAAGATCCAATGGAGCATGATGAATTAAAAGTTTCAAAGGTCCCTCTAAGTGAATGAGCAAATTCCAAGTGTCACAAGCACATGAGTCTATCAGCTAAAAGACCAATGCAAAATGACAAATGGCTTAATAGTGAGAATAGATAATTATGTATAGAAAGTATGTGATTAAGCCAAGTGTCATATTTTTTAGGGTTGAATAGATATAAATATCAATCTTTTCATAAGATCTGATGATACATAGGTGATTGTGCAAAGTAAATCTAGTAGAGTGAATGGACTCAAATTTTATAAAGTGCTTGATGTTTATCAACACAGTGGCAAGTTAAAGATTGAGTAGGTTCAAGAAGATCGATGAAGCAAAAGCAATCCAAAGATGTAGGAAGTAATAAGATAATGTCCAAGTGTCAAAGTTTAACAACTAAGTCAAGGTAAAGTTTATGCAAGTTCAAATATCCAATGACATGTAGAAGTTTGGATGAGAAAGATCTAATAGAATGAGTGGATTCAGATGGAATAAAGAACTTGATGTTTAACATTAAGAAAGAAGTAAATATCATGCATCTTTGAAGATCTAATGGCATGTAGAAGCTAGAATTAAGAAAATCAAATGGACACATTTTAAATTTGAGGCATTTGAGTGTGGACCATCAGATCATGGTGCCAAAGGCAAGATCAATGATAGATATTTAAATGAATGTCTAGACAAATGGTTAGTTCGAGGAACATGTAGGAACTGGTGTATAAGATCTATATCTTGACACAGACAATGATATTGATTGATTCAACTGATCAAATCTACATTAAGAGAGCCTGTGAATCAAAACTTGAGTCTAATATATTTTATAGATAGTAAAGAGATCTACAATTATGACATGATGTATGGAATTGAGATGTGAGAAACTAAAAGTTCATGTCATAATGAACTAGAGTCCAGAATTGGCATGATGTGTTTATAGTCTAAGTGTGAACATAGAAGAAGCAAACCCTAGATCATTTGTTTATAAATATGATCTCTAGGACAAATAAAAATGCTATTGGAATAATTGCATTTTATATTGAGATAATTCAAATTTAGATAGAGGCAAAAAGCAAAAGGCAATGAAGTGTGTCAAATATAAAATAATAAAAACACAGAACCAGAGGGGGTAGAGAAGAACAAAGAGGAAGAAAGGCACAAATAAAATGTGTAGAGTATGATCAGTTGCAAATTATACCTTTAACAAAGAATAGATATCTGGATTCATGTATGAATATAATTTGTAAATTGGAGTTGTAGCTCTATAGAAGAGTCTAATAGGTTGGTGCCATCAAATAATCTGAGAAGGTGCTCAAATTAGGGAGTGGGTACTTCCTTAGAGTTGGTACACTTAAATCAAGGGATTGGTGTCTCCTTAGGATTGGTGTCCTTAAACATTGTAACCAGCGAGGTTTACTAGTGAGGCTTTGAACTATGGGGCTGGATTAGAACAATAAATTCTAGTAACTATTCTCGCCATGGTTTTTCCATTTAGGTTTTCCATGTATAAATCTGGTGTCATGAGTATTTATATGTGTATGATATTTTCATGTTTGATTATATATATATATATATATTAATTTGCATTAAAAAAATTTAAATAACTATTTTTAATTGATATACTAATTCACCCCCCTCTTAGTATCTAGTTATGTTCCAATAATATGTTGGTAGCATTGTGACGTAATAAGGCTATTGTTGAACATTCTCTACACTTGAAGGTATGCTAGACAAATATTGGGATATTTACTCTTGGTCTTGCTCCATGTATGGAGGCATGCTAACCAAATATTTATCCAAGGGATCTTGACTCTATTCCCTTGTTTGAGTGTTGTATACTAGATAGGAATCTGTCTCCCAAACAACGTCATCTCCATAAGGGTCTTGAACAAAGTCCTCTTGTGTACTAATATTTCCATATCTTGGATTATACATGGTTCCACTCTGTGTATAGTGATCCATGATCAAATATATGACAATTTTTTTGTAATAATATGGATTAGAGATTTATAAACTCTAAAAAACTATGTCTAAAAAGACAACGGGTTCAAATTCTATCTAAATTGGTCGAGGGTGGAGCTGAATCTCCAAAAAGTCTATGAAAATACTTGGTAAAAATACTATGACATCAAATTTCAAATGTTAAATGTTTTACATAAATAAGGTCAAGTAAAATGACCTAAAAATAAGATGCCAAACTCTAATGTCCAAACATGTTCCAAATAGGTTTAAACTAAGAAGGGGAAATGTTGCTAGGTATTTTGTCCAAATGTGGAGTCAAAATCTAGGCTCAAATAGGTTGTACTATAAATTTTAGCCAAATATGGAATCAAAATATAGACTTAAAATAAAGGATGATGATTAATCTAACAAACTTGGAACAGTTTGGCAAAGACTAGGCACTTGATTCTAGACATAAACATGATCTAATTCATATAAAACACTAAATAAAAGGCACTTTGAAGATGGATTGATTCTATCAAACAAAGGCACAAACAATAAAGTTTCCAAAATTGAGTAATCAATTAACCTAAGTTACGCAACACAAAAGAGAAAGATATGTGTATTATCCCTTGCATGTTGAGGCCTAAATAGAAATCAATCAATTTTTGTATCTAAACTTGTAAAAGTTAATAAAAGACTCAACTAAGGTAAACTAGGGTTTTGATGACCAACAAGCTAGGTAAATTTTAACAACATGACTATGATAAACAAAGATCTAACAAGGCACAAATGATTGGTTCAATAATGATAATTGGACACAAGACAAGACAAGTCTTTTGAAATAATCTAGGTAGTGTAATAGTGTTAGCATTTCCAAAAGATGTGATAATGGTTTGTTGCTTCAAGACTTCTCAAGGCATGAAACTTGAATTGATTTGGGTAGCATAACTATTTCACTAAAATTTTACTTTATTTTCTTTAGAAAAAAAGTTGTAAAACTTGAAAGAAGGGTGAGGTTAGTAGAACCTAGATGTGTTTTTATGCTTTGTAACCCAGATGGTTATAGATACTCATGTTTTTCTATGGAAGATGACATATAGATTAAAAAAACAACTATAAGAATGGTTGATTAGTTAGGTAGGTGGGTGGATTGCCTAGCAAGCTAGATCCAAAGAAGTACATGACTTCCTTGGAGGTTATCAATCTACCTTTTAGATAAGTTAATGTTTATAAAGTTGTTAATAAGAAAGGTTGCATAACATAAATGAAAGTACTTAATCAAAATGAATAAATACTTTCCAAGAAATAATGTGTTTTAATAAAATAACATTAAAATAAATGCTAAACTATCAATGTATGGTTCAGGTATGGTCAAGTTATTATTCTTAACTTTGTATAGTGACAAGGATGAAGAAATAAGGTATTTGGTTAAGGTTGGAAGGTGTTTAAAGCTTGTTATTTTGGTTAAAATGTTTTACATAGTGACCATCAATGGTCACTGGTAACTACTAGCAGTGAGGCTATGACCGTCAACGATTGATAGATGATCATTAGGGTATGACTGTCATTGATCGATAGATGATCTTTGGCAATCAAGGTTAACCATCAGTGGTCACTATGGGTTTTTAATAGATTGGATTTGGGTGGAGAAGGTGTTCTAGGTAAGTTTTAGAAGGGTTTTATAAGGTCTTTTGAAGTTAGTGGTTGGTCATGAAGATAAAGGTAAGGTCTCAAAGGTATCACAACAGGTATTTGATACTCAGAATGGTTAGGGATGGTCAATAAGTGTTTGGTAGAAATAAGGGTGTTTATAGGTGCATAACTTCAACATGAAAGAAGGTATGGGTAGAAATTATAAATGGGTGCAAGCTTTAAGCTATTTAAACTTAAACTATTGAACTTGTGCAAAATATAAGATACTTATCTTAGTGCTTGATGGCCTAAAGAAGTCTAGAGTTGGTTGTAAGCTATTATGGATATACTTGGGGGTCAGAATCTCTTATACCCTAATTCCTTCTCCTATATCCTCCCTTATAACCTCCTCTTCATATCTTAATATAGGGCCAATGAGTGTTGAAATCAAAGAGTTTAACAAAAGGCTTAATAAATAGTCTAACCAACCATCTATAATGCATTGATCATACAAACTATGATCTAAAATTTAGATAGTTGGTAATCAATGAGTGGGTTTAAATTAACTCCTTTGAGCATGAGTTAAAGTAACCATCAATGGTTGAAATATTTATAGTCAAGGGCTGACCACCAACAGTCAAGGGGACATAGTCAAAATTAGCTAAATTTAGCCAATTTCACTAGTGATTGGTGGTTAAGGCATTAATAAGTGGTATGAGGGTATTTAAAGGGGATAAGGGGTGGTTTAAAGGTTAATGTGACATCTAGATCCATAGTTTATGTTCTTCTAGTGTCTACATTTTCCCCCTTTTTGTTATGCAGTTTGTATCAAAAAATTAAAAAGTTGTAGAAGGTTGGATACCCCAAGTATGGGAGGAGGTGTTCCCCCTCAAACCAGGATTCAATGAGGTGAAATAGAGTTGAGTTTGGGTTTGACAAGTGTATAAGTGGATGATAAAAATGGGTAAGATGTATGAATTGGTAATTAGGTCACTACAAGGAGGGCAAGTGACAAGTGAACTAGGCTACAATGTTAAGCATAGCTGATATGGGTGTACTTATAAACTCAAGTCACCATGCAAAAGGTGGTTATGTTATCAGGGGTCCAAAAATTTGGTGAGCTTAAGAAAATGGAATAGGTCACAAGTTTGATAAGTTGGATAGGTGGGTGACAATGTTGGTTTGGTTGGTTGGGCATTTGAGTATGAACAGGTGCATAAAATGTGACTAAGTTTGATATCATAAATCATGCATAGATTAAGTTTCCATAGTTGAGGTAGGTAGTAAAACAAGGTTGGTACTAGAAGGATAAGTGATAGGGTAGCTAGGCCACAATGTTAGGAATAACTGATATAGGTTACTCCTATAAACTCAAGTCTCCTAAGTAAGGTCGATGTATTCATAGGTATCCAAGGTAGGATGTGATCCTAAGAAAACAAAATGGTTATAGGTGTTAGGACCGCAAAGGGTCATGCTCTAAGGAACCTAAATGGTTGGGTATAAAAGGTAGTGTAAAGTTATCAAGTATGGTAAGGTAGGTATGCGATCAAAATGAATAAGGCAAGGTTTGGTCACAAAAAGTGCAAAAGGTGAGCCAAAATGACCAAGTTAAGTTTAATTGGTTTGGTTGGTTAGTTGGTGGAGAATAAGGTGCTCTCCAATAGGTGCATGTTTGTGGTAATGTTTTTTTTCAAAAAGTTTGGTTAGGTTCTATTCAAAATTAGATGCCCTAATTTGGTGTACCACTTGGTTGGTTGGATGGTGGAGAATAAGGTTCTCTCAAATGGGTGCATGGTTGCAAGGTTGTCAAATATGGTAAGGTAGTTGGTGCAGTCAAAATGACCAAGGCAAGGTTGGTCATAAAAAGTGTGAAAGGTAGGCTAAAATGACCAAGGTTGAGATTATTTAGCTGATTGGTTAATTGGTTGGTGGAGAATAAGGTGCTCTCCAATGGGTGCATGGTTGGTAGGTAATGTTTCTTCTTGAAAATGTTTGGTTGAGTGGTGTTCAAATAGGTTACCCCATTTGGTGTACCACTTATTTTGGGTTAAAGGGGACCCATTTTCTATGTAAAAGGGTACAAATTTGGTTATTAGGGTTTCAATAAATCGAAAGGTGAAGAGATATGCCTTCTCAAATGGTCATGAAAGTAGGAGGAGGCTAAACACTCCCATTATCAAAGACCAAAATGGAAAGATGGGTCAGATTAAAAACATAAACTCCTTTCATGCATTACATTGGTTTTAGTTCATTGGTTAAAAGAAGTAGCTTAATCATGTAGTGTCAAGTAAGCTCAAAATCCCTTGATTTTTAGAGGGTAAAAGGGTGAAGATGAATGGTAGGGTAATATTATTATGGGGATGATTTACCCCTTTTGTAGGTGACCTAAGAACCATTATAGACAAGTCCATGTTCTAAGTTTGATGTAGATTGATTGATGCAGAAAGTCTACAAATGGTGTGTGAAAGTGGATTGAAGCTTTCTTTGGGATTGCTTAGTTTTGACTTTTGACATTAGGTCTTTGGATGTCATTTTATTTGATGGGTTTTAGGAAGTTGACCGATGCGAGAAGATTCCAAGTGATTACTTGACAAAAGTTGACTTAGCCATCCTTCAAGGGAGTGGTCTAAGCTTTGGATTTGTTTATGTTGATAGTTGTCCTTCGAGGGATCAGCCTACATTTTTAAGTAATTTTTTGTAGTTTGGGTTAGTTTGGGTTATTGATAAAATATTAGTCAACGTCAAGGTTTGTTTAAGTTTAAGGCTGGTTTGGTTTTAGGCTAGTTATAGGTTGAGGCATAAGTACCAAGGGTGGGTTTGGTCATTGGTTAATGTTGGTAGGCAAAAGGTTAAGGTTCAGTTTGGTTATTAGTTAATATTTAGGTTATTTCTTGGTCAAATATTTTAGAGGGATAATTACCCTAGATGATCTTTTCATAAATGTTGAGGTGGAAAAATACTCTTAGTTAAAAATATTGGTTAGTAAAGAGGGTTTAGGAAAGATGAATATGGCTTCATTTTCCTCCCAAGGGTTGTTAATTGTTAGTTTTTTGTTAGAGTTCAATTTTTAGGTGGTGGTTCAGGCAGGATTTCCCTGATGGTGCTATGGTGAGGGACACATTATTGGGTCAAATTTGGGTAAGTTTGGGTTCTAGTAATGATGTTTGGAACATCATCTTGAAATAAAGGCCAATTGGATAAGAATGTTTGATTATCCCAATGTAAGAGCTTGGGTATGGTGTGGGTAGCTTGGATGAAAGGGTAGTTAAGATTTAAGAAATCTTGAATGAAGGGTTGATGTTGGTTTAGGTTGATAGATGAGTTAGTTGGGGTTGGGTCAAAATTTGGGTTGACCAGGGTAGTTGATTTGGTTTAGGTGTTGGTTTGATTGGTTGAGGGAGGTAGGATGGGTGGTTGATTTGGTTTATTAGTTTGGTTTTCTTGTTTGTTTGGTGTGATTGGTGAGGTAAGGTGATAATTATTGGGCCTTATTCAAAATGGAATTGAACCAAAGACAATGTCATTAGGTATACAAAAAAGATTAGACTATAGAATAATTAGATGGGTTTGGTTTTAGTTGAGGTTGGGGTTGGGTTGGTTTGAGGTGAGGCAAGGTTGAATTGGTTTTAGGTGAGGTGTTTTGAGTCTAGGTTGGCTCCACTAAAAAGGTAGGTGAAATAGGTAGGTTGGGTTGGGTTGAGGTTTATTCCACTAAAAAAGGAAGGGAAAAGGGTGAGGTAGATTTGATTGGTTCCACAAGAAGGGAAGGTAGAATAGGTATGGTTTTTTGGGGTGATTCCACCTTTTGAGGAAGTGGAAGAGGTAGGTTGGTTTGAGGTTGATCCACTAAAAGGGGAAGTGGAAGAGGTAAGTAGGTTGGAGATTGATCCACTAAAAGGGGAAGTGGAAGAGGTAGGTAGGTTTGAGGTTATTTCACTAAAAGGGGAAGTGGAATTGGTAGGTAGGTTTCCTTAATTGTGGTTTCAAAGGAAAGTTGAGAAGGTTCCACTTGGTCAACAAGTGATTGGGTTAAGGTTGATTCTTCCTTATTAATGATTTCAAAAGGAAGTTAAAAAGGTTATTATTTTAACAATTTTAGTAATATTGGTATATTACTCCTACATTAGTTAAAGGGTCTAGAATAATAAATCAATAAATGATATATAATAAATAAGCTACTAATTTGTGAAGTTTATTCGTAATTAGAGCTTTTCTAAATATAGTAATAAGAGGGAGAAAATAAGACTTATCTTAAACTATGTTGATTAGACTGAGATAGAGTATGATATTCACTATGCAAGCCTAAGACACTGTCACAAATAGGATCTTGACTTTTATTTTCTGATTGGACAAGAGCACCGAAGGTGGATAAGAGTGGCACTAATGTTATAGTCCTTGTTTGGTGATATTATCTTGAGGATCTAAGCTTTATGGGTTTTATTCAATAGGTCTATGTGATCATATTTGTGAACTTAAAAAGACTCGCTATCAATAGTGCTCCCTGTAGAGCTAATTTTCTTTATTTCTATGCCTTCAATGTAATTGAATAAAATTTGGAAAATAGGGAAAAGGGGTTAGTGTGTGTGATATGCATTGGACATGCTTCACACCCTGTGTGTGGGCACACTGCCTACATATCAATACTCTGAAGAGGGATCAAGCCATATGTAGTTCTCCTTTTGAAAGTACTTGGTGCAATTGAGATATGAGAATGCAATAAATGCTAAATAAGATGTGCTTGAGATGGATAGGGACTGGTATAGAGATTTAGTGTGCTTAGGATTGTATTAGATGGTTGAATATAGAGAATAGGGAAGATTGCCTAAGTAGTTTCACTTGTATTCTTGATTGCTTGATAAATATTTTCCAACCCTTTCCAAATGATCTTTGAATGGGATTTTATAGGGATCTATTGGTCATGGGTTGAATGTGCTCACATTAGACTGATAAGGATAAGGATGGGGAACTAGAAGGAATTGATCGTTGTGACTAAAAATGAGCTTAGACAATAGTGCCAAAAGTAGATGGGAGTGGCACTGATGATATAGTCCTAATGTGGTGTTATTGTCCTAAGTAGAGGGGACTTGGGGGGATGTATTGGTCATGAAAAGAGGGTTCTAGCTTAACTGGGGTCAAGTTTGGAAGGCTACGGATGATTGGGAATTAGTGAAAAAAATATTATAAGGGTCATGAGAGTAACCAAGAGGGACCTATGGGTTAAGTGGCATTAACCATGCTCAAGGTACCAATTTTAAAATTTTATATGACTATATTTTCCCCCCTTTTATTCTAGTGAAGCAATAAAGTGAAATACTAAGATGACGGAAAAATAGAAAGTGTACCTGAACTTACCTATAAGGGTGAAGCTCATGAAGTTGTCTGATGTTGGGTGTGCATAGAGAGAGCACACTATGAAGTGTAAATTTGTAAGTGAAAATAAAGAGTAGATCAATCCTTACTAGATACACTATATCTAAAATAAGAATGTACAAAGCTAGGTAAGAGAGAGAGAGGAAGAGAAAATAATGAATACACCTCATCGAGTATGTGAACCAATACAAAACTTGTTATGCTACTAAGTAATTATGGGTGATGTTGAGTGATGTTGAATGTGTGTTGAACCAAGAGTAATATCACGAATGGAGATGAGTGCTCAATTCCCTAGAAGTGGCTCAAGAATGCAAAGGCTGGCCCTTTGGCTTCATCATCACCTATTAAGTGAATATATATGATCCTATGTGTGTTGATAAATATTTGGACTATGTGTCCAATCCCTATAAGTAGGTGGCTTAAGAATATAAAGGCTAGCTAGACCTTTGGGTCCATCATTGTCTTGTGAAGTGAATCTATAAATTGTTACTGATATGGAATGTGTGTCATATGAGATGGATCCTGAAGCCCATGAATGTAATATGACCTAACAATGTTGGTGAGAATAAATTAATATATGTTGGAAACTATGCCACTCTTGTCCACTTTGAAACTAGTGCACTAAGCTTATATGAAAGCAAATCGAGAACTCAGGAACTTGAGAAATCAAAAGTTAGGCTTGTATGAAATCCAAACCAAAATGATGCCAACAACCTGTAAATGGAGTAAGGCATGCAACTGTTTAGAATGTTTGGGTAATGTTCAACTTGGAAAGAAAGAAAACAAATGTGTCATGCACATTGCCCCTAATCACTAGTGTCTAAAACATGGATTCTAATCTATAATTTATACCAACTACCCTATCTAAAATTGGAAGTGAGAGCTATCATGTCATGCATTATGCCCCCTATATTTTGGATTCTCTAAGAAAAACTATATTGAAACCTCTAATTCTAGTTTGAACTATAGTTGAGAAAACTATAACTAGACTTACCTTTCTATCTATTTTTGAAAAATATAGTTTTTTTGTTGTTTGGATAGGAGCACTAGAAATGGATAGTAGTGTTAATGACATTGTAGTCTAGTCATGATGCTATTGTCCTAGGTCAAATTTGATGACTATTCTAGATTCTTCACTGTCTGTTTGGTCTATTCTAACTAGTTTGATGTTTGGTTGTTGTTTTGGGTGTTATAAATGTTATTGTTTCAACCATTTTGAGCTCTGATCTCTAAGACAAAACTGTTATTTTTTTCCCCCTCTTCTAAGGATAGTAATGAATACCCTATAATTACTACCCTCATAAGAAAGAGCCCTATAAGTGTGTTATGTTTTAAAGATACATGATATAACATTGATAATTGACAAGGTATCTCGAGATATAGCATGGTTTATATTGATAAATTATTAGATCAATAGGGGTATGCCTAGATAGATATAACAATGTAACAGCATGTGCAATGTAATGAACTATAACTAGAATTGTTAGTTGTTAGCTACTAGTTTTTAGGTGTTTAGCTGGAGAGAAGGAGCATGATGTCCATCATGGCATCCAAGAAGCAAGATAATGCATGATTTGGATCATGTCATTGTAAAATTAAGAAACAAGCACACAAAATAATAATCAAGAAGAGTACAAGAGTGGCCAAGGGGCCAAGCAAACAAGGGATATGGGAACATCACTCAAATTAGAAAGTAGACATATAGGGCATGTTCAAATGCCACATACACATATAGTTGAAACAATCAAGTTAGTGTGGAAGCCATAATCACATAGAGGAGTATAGGAAAAGGACATTAGAAAATGTCCTAAGGCACACACATGAATAGAAGCAAAGGACATTGGTAAATGTCCTAAGGCACATACAGGAGACAAATAAGAACTAAGAAATATAAATAATCTAGTTATGCTAAGCAAGAAAAGAAATCATATAAGAAACTAGAATTACAAATGCATCTAACTAATCAACATAAGAAGTAAATGTATGTAATACATGTCACTACAAGATTAGGTATATGATAAGAAATACATAAGTGTTATATACTAGTGAGTGTCGATAGAGTAATCTATGTAATCAAGTAAGTAATGTACATCAACATGATAACTAAAGTATGTGGTGTAGGAATGACATAACCTAGATGGTGTAGTCATGTAAAAGATGCCCTTAGTGGGTATGTATATCGGTGTGTGTCTTGATGTAGAAGTGGGATGCCCCATCAATGGGTAGAGTGAAGCAATCAAAGATTTGGATGTCACTGCACACACTCAAATAAGATCAAGTGAAGCATGGTAATGTAGATAAACTGATCAACAATAGAATAGAATAGTAAATGTAAGTCTAGCATAATATTAGAAATTTAAATCATGAATGATGCATACAATCAAAGTGTTTTTGTTATTTTTGACATATTTGAATGTTTTTTTGTATTTCAAAATTTTGTATTGTTTTTGTATTTTTTAAAAAAAATGAGCTATGTAAATTCAAGCAGAAGAAACTATGTACAAGTAAACTAGAAAAGGATGATACTAACTGTTGAGTCTCATGGGATACTCCCTATCATGGTGTCATGTATGAAGGAGTGGAATCATTCATGATCATGAAGCATGATGGAAATGTTGAGACTGTGGCTCTGAATGTTGTATATGTTGTAAATGCTCTAAAATATTTGAAGTATAAACTGAGTGTGGGTTCCCCCTATGACTCTGAGAAGTGAATGAAACTATAGGGATCTTAGGGACCCATCTGGTAGTAGTAAAAACTATTTGAACATGTAGTCTATGAGTAGATGCCTGAGATCTCAATGATACTACCTTGGGTGTGAATATTATAGCTAAAAGTTATCTAGAATCTTGAAACTATGGAGTTGTATGAATTCTCTGTGGTAGTGGTGGATGCCTCAACTGTGTCTGAATCAGAACTGGATGAGGGACTATGATTGGTGGTAAAAATTAAAATGGTGACAAAACTAGAAGTGGGGGCTAAATTGAAACTGGTGATTGTACTATAGAAGATGGCTCTAAATTGGGGAGTGGTAACTCATATGGAACTACACCAACTATAATAACTTGATTAGAATGAATAAATTTTATGCATTTGTGAACTGTAGAAGGTACTGCATGAAGTTTATGACTTCATGATCAACCAAGTAACATTTCAAAAACTCCTGCACTGGGAACTATAGTGAATGGTGTGGGCATGTGTGTTGGACCAATCTATAAAGGAATTACAATCTCACCTAATGAATTATATATATACCCACTAAATCCATTGATAATTGTGTCTATCAGTGTAATATATTGCTTTGAATATCCTAAATGTTGCAATAATGTCATAGTGCACATGTTCACACTAGATCCATTGTCTATGAGAACACTATGAATAGGATGATTATGAATGTGACCTATAATAATGAGTGCATGATAATCCATATCATCCTCAACTATCTCCTACTCTAAGAAGGAGATGGAAGGTCTAGCTGGAACTCTAGCATTTTATATACCAATCATGTTACTCAAAAGATGTAACTCAACTGAAGGTGCCTTTTATGTATTTGGTGGGGGATGTGCATGATATGCATGATGAACCCCTGATGTATCCCCTATCTCTTATTTGGAATTTTTTGGAAAAGGATATAAAAAAAATTCAATGCTTTATCTTATGTTGGCTTGTCCTGAGGAGGCTCAACTAAAGTGCCAAGATCAATATGATTGCCATCTATTAAATCCTATATCTTGTGTCTCAAAATGATACATCTATTTGTTGTATGGCCTAGTGCCCTATGAAACTCATAAAATGCATGTTGATCATTTCCCTATGGAAGAAGCTTTGTTGGGTCAACTTCCCAAATAAGAGGGAAAGATATGATATTACAATCTAATAGCTACTATAAAACTCTAGCTGGAGAAACTGGTAGATTTTTGAAGGTTCACTAAGGAGGTGATGATAAAACCACTCGCTAAGGGGGTTCTAAAGTCACATTAATTATAGGTTGATTCTAACTCTTATTATCATTGACCTTTAATTTATAAGGGACTTTGTTGTTACTCTTGTTTTTTGTGTTTGAGATACTTGTCTACTTGAGTTTGCCCATTGAAATTAACTTGACTTCTCTTTCCTTTAGTGTGTGACACAATTCAGTGAAGGAAGAGAATCTTTTAAACATAATGGATTCATGAAAAGTTGGTAGAAGACTCTATTTAAAGAGATCCTGTAACTCTTGATCGGCCATGGGGTTAGTAATCTTAGCCAAGATAGTCTCATATTGAAGAACATAATCTATGAGATGCTCATTTGACCTTTGTTTCTATTGTGCAACTTGGGCATATGAAACCTTATCACTAATTTTGATGCTAAAGTGAGCTAAGAACATGTTGGCTAAAGGATTGAATACATTAATCGATTGATTTAGTAGACTATAGAACCATTATAAAGCATAATCCTTTAAGCTTTTTGAAAATAACTTGGTAAGTAGCCAGTCATTGGGTACATATTCCAATCATGCTACGCGAAAGCTCTCAAATGTGTCTCTAGATCATCCTTGCCATCATATAGAGTAAGTTTGGGTTGAACAAAACCTTATGGTAAGGGTGTAGAAGCAATGTGGTGTGTCAATGGTGTATGCAAAATTTTAAAAGAATCCAAAGTCTGCATAGGTCTAGAAGCACCTTGCTCAAGATGTAGCACTTTAGATTGAATAGATCTTATCTCTTGCACAAGGGCTGCCACATTAGGAGATAGGGATGTACTAGTTGTAGCTAGTAGAATAGAGGTAGGTTGGGATACTATAGGGGGTTGTTGAGACATAGTTTCCCTTGTAGTGTCAGTTATAATTGATTGCTCTATGGTTTGAGAAGATTGACCATTGTTCATTCTTTGTTGTTATTCTTGTAGTATTTTAAGCATGTCATCTTGCATGTCAAGGTGTTAAGTTAATAGTTTTTAAAGTTCCCTTTTATCAGTTTCATCAAAACTAGTATATTGGGCCATTGGTAAATTAGGAAAACAAGTTGAGATTTGATTGATTTTTTTACAAAAATTTGTAATAGGAAATGTATGATATAAAGGAATTACTAAATATAGGAAATGTAAAATCCTAAAAATAGTTAACTAAAAATTGCATAAAAAGGATACGAAGCTCACGAACATGTAAGGTGATACCTCAAGAAGCAATAGGATCTAGTATATGCAACTAGGGTTTTGATAATGATATTTTTGCAAATTACTATAGACTTTTGAAAATTAAATTGGATTTAGGATTTAAATATGCAACTAAAATTTTTAAAAAATATTGAAAAATGCTTGATTGAATAGGACCTAGTATGTGTAACTAGGGCTTTGAGAAAAATATATATTTTTTAAATTATTATTGAATTTTGAATTTTGAAAGGATTTTCTAATTTTAATATTCTAGAAATTTTTTAAAAAATGAATGGAAAATTACTGTAAAATTACTGGGACCTAGTATGGAAAACTAGGGTTTGAAAGAAAAATATTATAAAATTTACTACTAAATTTTTATAGTTTGACATGAATTTATGATTTAAATATGTAGGTAAAAAATTAATAAATTAATTGAAAAATCAACTAGGAATTGATCCTAGGGTTTCTAGGGTTTTTTTGCATAAATGAAGTCGGGTTCACCAAATGTTTTGAAATTTTTTGGAACATTGGTGTATTATTCCTATATTAGTTAAAGGGTCTATACTGATAAATTATTAAATGATATGTAGTAAATAAGCTACTAATTTGTGAAGTTTATTCATAATTAAAGCTTTTCTAAAAATATTAATAAGAGGGATAAAATAAGACTTAGCTTAAACTATGTTGATCCAACTAAGATAGGGTATGATATTCACTATATAGGCCTGGGACACTATCATAAATAGGATATCAACTTTCATTTTTTGATTAGACAAAAGTGCCAAAATTAGATAAGAGTGGCATCGGCACTATAGTCCTTGTTTGGTGTCATTGTCTTGAGGATCTAAGCTTTTTGGGTTTCACTCAGTAGGTCTATGTGATTGTATTTATGAATTTTTTGTAGACACTAAAATTATGTCACACACATGCATAACTCCTTGTGTTGAAACCCCCCTTGAGCCCTTTTTCAATAATAATGATTATCCTCCCTAACCCATGATTTTAGCCCTCCCACATTTAATTAATTTAAACTATTTAATTAAGTTATTTAAAAACCCCTTTTGCCACCTTACCTAGCCACCTCATCCTAAGACTAATTCTCACCTAATGAGTCACCTCAAGACTTAGTCCCCTTATCTTAACTACCCAAGACTTGTTCTCACCCCAAAAATCAATTCCTAACCAACTACATCCTTATTAACCTCCTATTTCTACCATTTTGTAATGGATACCATACTTGGCATAAGAAATAATATAAAATAGGCTAAAGATAGTATTTTTACCAATTCTAATGCTACTGACATCAGTCAACCCATGGTCGATGTCGATGGGATCGCTGACATCAGCTATATAATCCAAATCTAAACTAATGTTTAGGTTAGCAAAAATTAAGAAAACTCATTCTTATTTACATATAGGCTTTTGGCATTCCACTTTAGATATCTTGGCTTACTATTATCTTACATAAGTCAACCCAGATCAGGAACCAAGCTCTTGAGAACTAGCAACACCTACTTATTTTATCTATTCAAGACATCATTTCAAACTACATGATAGGAGTCATCCATTTGGCACTTATCATTCAACCACCACTACAGCTAAGTACATCACTTATTATGTAAGTATTTAAGTAGTTACTTTGCACCTCGCTTTAAATTTACTATTTATTGCTTTACACATCCCTGACTGAACCCCCATGAAGGAGTTATAAAGCTTACCTTCTTGTTTCCCCTTGTGCCAACACACTAAACCTCTAACCAGATCCATCCAAACAATAATTTCTCTCTCAAAACTCTCCCCTAATCTTCTAGACTCAACCAAAACCCTTTCCTAGACCTAGAAAAGCCTTTTGAAAACTCTTAGGTAATTATTGCCCCTACTGACATTAACAACATAATCAATATCAGTCACATTTCCTCACTGACCTCAGTAGCCTAACTGATATCAGTCACACTTGCTAATTGACCTTGATAGACTAACTGACATTTGAATATGAATTTCCAATAACCCTTCTAAGACCTACCCAAACAACTTCCAAAATACAAATTGAAAATATCACCTACACTTTGTTACTTTTTGTTTCACTCAGGTTGTGAATAACAGTAACATTATCTCTCTTTTACTCTCTCTTTTCCTATCTCTTGGTTATTTATTACTCTTTTGTCTCTCAAAATTGGATTGTCATCTCTAAGGAAGTTTAACACTTCCTAAAACAAGTGCATAGCTTGGCATCCCACTCATATATCTATTACAAAACATTTTGTGGTAGTGTTTTTTTACTTGCAAGTAGTCCTCCCCAACTAAAGAGGAGTGCTCACAACATCTAGATATGGTGCAAAAACTAATCTAGGTTCATTCTAATCGCTTATCCCTATCCTTCTCTATTTTCCTTTAAACTTGAAATAGACAAATTTTAGTGAAACATTTCTGGCATGCCTAGTGGGACCCAAGAGTTTTCCTTGGATTTATTACTTATTTTAAGCATTCATATCGGTGAATTATAGTGAACATTTCATTTCTTTCACTTTTTCCTTCTTTTCTCTCTCAAAACAAAAAATTCAACATTTTGTTTTTTGTTTAAGGGCAATAAACTAAAATTTTCTTCTTCCTTGCCACTCTTCTTTTCTCTTTGCCTCTAAAAGCAATTTATCATTTTTATTACAAGTTAAAAGAATCTCTTCTTTATTTATTTCTTGCATGCACATTAGGATATTGAAGTTCATTCTCTACTCCTATTTCATATATATTTTCTTTTGAATCTAAACATTTTAGATTTGGGTGTACAACTTACTGCACTTCATTTCTTGCTTGTTGCATATTAGCTCACCTAGTTAATTACAAGCATTATGATTGTAGTGCACATATGTTACACAACTAGATCACACTCACAATAAAAACATCTAAACTCACTTGAGAGAAGGCCCATCAGGATTTCATCACCTGGTGGATCACCTTACCCTACCTGGTTATCCTACTTATATTTCACCACCAAGGGAGAACCCAATCCATTCTCTGGTGGAGTATAAACTCTAGATAGAAGTTATATTTTGGCTAAGAATACTGGCTTGGCTTTAGGTCCATGAAGTGTGGGGAGTAAGCTCTTATAACAAGCCATGTACTTGGTCTAACATAGATTTCCTCTTAAGCACTAAAACTAACCTGAAACTAGCTCTATATTGTTTTTTATTACCTTCATTAACGAAATTCTCTTCTCACTATCTGATTAAGGCATAATCCAACATGAGACTAAATTTAATCTCTGAGAGTTAATAATGAGTGGTTGTATGTTATTTTTTTGATTTTCTATTACCTTCTATATTTTGGAGTTGGTAAGGATGTTTTTCTATTGATTCACAAAATCAACACTATTTGTAATACTCAGTTTGTATAACCTATTATATCAAGTTTTTTTAGTTTTCTTCCTTCTTACATATACCTCTTCCATCCTCTATTTTACCTAGATTCTACCTTTGGGTTTCTAAAAATTTATATTTTCCATATCATAATGATTGACATCAGTTAACTACACTAACATCGGTAGAATTTAGCTACTGACATTGGTTAATCCCACTAACATTGGAAAAATTTTACTACCAACATCGATCAAGTGACCAATGTTGATGACTATGTAATTTTAATTTACTCAAAATAGCAAGCTAACACAACCCACTTACCTGCATCCAAACTTGGTTTTTCCTTATTCTATCAATAATATAGAGTATTAAGACTATTTATACTTCTTCTTGCATGGTATTGATGTGATCCCAAGCCAAAATTCTTACTGATTATACAAGCTGGTAACCACTTCCACCTCCTCTTGTTGTTGATTCAATCATGAAGCATAGTTCAGATATAGAGCATACTCCCAGCCCTGACTAAATTCCCATTGTGCCTAAAGGAGATCAATATTTTGATAAATTTCTTGATCATAATGTGGCATCCCTTTAACATTACCTTTTCATGAGCCAAACCCACAATTATTTAGGTGACCCAATCTATGGTATGCCAACCTCTCTAATGGAGACAACTTTAGTTTCAGCTATCTCCACTATTTTTCCCATGGTTACTCAAACCACTACCTCAACAAGTAACCTAACCATAAATAATGTCCAAAGTTTAGCATCACCAACTGCCCAATCCCACTTAAACCCTGGCGTGACTTCCCTACTTTCACAACCACAAGCAGTTTAGTCAAATTTCACCCCATTTAAAAATTTGGTGGTACCTATTCCATCTACTCTTGCACCTATAATTACCTGATTTATGACTCACCCTTCATCTAGTCTAGCCATGCCAATAACCCAACCTATAATAACAACATCCAACCAAAGCATAGTCTCTAACCCAACAGGACAAGCCCCTTTTCTTTCTACCCCCTAGCCTATGACTCATTATCCTTGTGTAGTACCAATACAACCTCATCAAGCTATATCATATGTTCCCTCTACTTCTTATTAGGTCCCTATAACTTAGGGGGTATCTCTTAGACTAATCCCCCTCCAAACCTCATTAAGATGCTGATGGATAAGATGTCTAATCTAGAGACATCCATTTTTGGTTCAAAGAATGTGTTATCTTATGATCAAATATGCAATGAACCCATCTATCCTTTTGTGCCTATTCACCCTTATCCAATCTAATGGGAACTCCCCAAATTTACTTTTTTATAGAGTAAATAGGATCCACAATAGCATTTATGAGCATTTAAACATGCTTATTATTTAATAGGCTAGGATGATGTGTTATTACTTTGCATTTTCCTTATGTCTCTTTCAAGTGCTGCCTTGGATTGGTATAGCTCTATAACTCAACACTCCCTTTTATCATTTACACAAATCATACAAATATTCCTAGACCATTTCTTTATTAACATTTCTAAAAAGGTTTCTATTACAGACCTTTATTCTATTAGATAATTTGATGATGAGTCTATTGCAGATTTTGTCGCTCGTTAGAGAGACTTGATAAATCAACTCTCCTTCTCCTTACCCCAACCTGAGCTTATTGAGCTCTTCTCAAGGGCATGTGCTAAACACATTTCATTGACACTCTGAGTACAAACTTTCTACACATTCATTGAGGCCTTTAAAATGGTGTGGAAACTCAAGATTTGGGCTATAGACAAAGGCAGAGTCAAGTTGCACAGTAAGAACACTAATTCCAAATCAAATGACTCCTCTTCTAAAACTTCTCCTTCTAACCAAAAATATAAAGGCTTCACTAATGTGGTGGTCATTAAATTAGGTTCTTCCACAACCACAAACTAATCTAGTTCCTCGACTTCCCTAAATCTAACCAAGCAATTCCAACAATGATATGAACAAAGACAATACACTCCCATTGGGGAGTCATATACATCCATTTTGGAAAAAACTATTCCAACAAGGTGTCATAACCCTTCCAAAAATCAAACCTCTTATACAGTTTGACTCCTCCAATCCTATTCCAACTTGGTATAAGGAAGATGAGTTTTGTAGCTACCATCGAGTTAAAGGCCACAATTTTAATAACTGTAAGACATTCAAGACATGCTTGATAGGGTGATCTCATCTTGGATAATCCTAATGCACCCACTAATCAAAATATGGATGTGTTCAAATAGCCTTTTCCTAACCATTCACCTAATCAAAATATTATCCAAACCATGACTAACTCATGTGATCATAATATCCATATAGTTAATATGGTCTTTCCTTTACCTCTAGTTCAGCCTCTCCCATAATAAGAGGTACCCATTTTATTGAATCCTCCCCCACAATCAGTGGCATTTTTTACCCATTCTTCCTCCCTAAGTAGAAGAGCCTATTTCACACATTCCACTCCCATGTGAGGAAGAGCCTCCTTTATCACTCCTTTTACCACCAGAGGAGCATATATTGCTAGTTCTTTTTGTACCAATGTTACCTATCTTTTTACCTCTTGAAAACCATGCCTTACCCATCTTGCAGCCACATGTTGAGGGTAACATCGTTTCTATGTTATACCCTCTTAAAGAACCTTCTTCATCTCCCTCTCCTCCATGATAGAGAGTAATACCCCATCCACTTTACCTTTGCACCTAGAAGAGTCAGTGTTATCTACTCCTACATTCGATGAGAGACCTATTGTGTTTACTCCAATTATACCACTCATACCACTTATTTTACCTATGGAAGATCATACTTTACCTATTCCTCACCCACATGTTGAGGGATAAATTATACCTATGCTCTACTCCCTTGAGGAACCCTCTTCACCTACCTCTCCTCCACCCATGAAAGATTATGCCTCCTCTCCTATCTCTATCAAATAAGACCCTGTTGTGGCTCTTTCTCATCTTTGGCTTGAAGTAGTAGAGACCAAAAATTTCCTTGTTTATCAAACACCTTAGCCTTTTAAAGAATCAACCATAAATCCTACTTCAACTTCATCTAAACCCTTCTCACATTTGGTGAAAAGTTTAGAATTTCTTGACTCCATAAAACTAGGTCACATGGTATTTTACGATCGACTAAAAATTCCTTATCCAACATAATGAGTGTCGACCTTTAGTACCAACCCTCTCACTACCCTTTACCCTAAGGTCTTTGACAAAGCCAGAGCTCCTTCACCAAAATCACTAGAAGTTCATCCATCTATGTCAGAACCCTCACCCTCACAGGCAACTATCACATTAAAGAAAATTAGGCCTTTAAGCGTACACCTTATCTCTAATCTAATTCATCCACGGGTGAAATCAGATCTAACTCTCCAACCCTAAGTTGGAATTTCATAGCCTGAACTACAGAAAAATGTTAAGCTTCCTAGATCTCATTGATCCTTCCCTCTTCAACCCTTAACTTTACCATCAATTTTGGGACCACACCCCTCTACTTTAGTTGGAGTATCATTGATCCAAGTGAAACAAAAGGCTAAGTTACCTCCACTAATACCTTTACCACTTGGTAGGCCTTTCACATCTAACACCATGATACATAACACTAAGAAAGTGTCAGAAAAACATGTAACTCCACCACCACCAAACAAGGCACCATCCAAAATCACCCCTGTGACTCCTAAACAAAATAAGGTGTCCACTCCTATTACCACAATAAGTGTGAGCCCACCTATAGGCTCTCAGAGCTTTTTCCTATGTTAGTTGTTACAATCTTCTATGATAACTCTTCCTCTTATTAATCCTTATAGTCTTCTTGGAATGAAGCCATCTTGGTTTAATGATACACAAGTGTGTCTATATCATCATTCACCTAGACATGATACTGAGAGTTGTAAAGCTCTCATATCAATCATTCAACAACACTTTAATGTTGACACTCTCTTTGTTGATACTCCCATCAACCTTCTTGTTATTACACCTCTGGTATCCACAATGCCTCCTACTATTCTACCTAAATTCAAACCCAAATATGTTGTCATACCCCCTTTGTCACTTCCTTCACCTATATTTTAGATCAACATAGTTAATGTGGACACATTAATCACAAAACCAAAAGTATAAAGGTAAGGAAAAAGTCACTACTCCTTGGGCTCATCCCTTTTCTAAAGACACTCCTCTAAATCCCAAGATTTCTATTTTGGGTGCCCCAAAACTAACATCTTTGAATGTTATTCAAAACTCAATGGTGAAATAACTTCACCAAACTCCTATGAAAATGTCCTTGTATGATTTAATCCAAAACTCACCCCAACGCCATCAAGCTTTGATTATTTCCTTGCAAGCAGTTGAGGTACAACCTGATGATCCCCAACCTCTTGCAGCTTTGGTCAGATCTCTTAATTTCATCTCCCTGATTTCCTTTAGTAATTCAGAAATTTCACTTCAACACCCTAAAGATCAGGATTATATCCTTTTTATTACCACATATATTGATCAAACTCATGTCAAGAGAGTCATGATCGATGGGTGAGCTAGTATTAATATTATTTCCACCCATGCCTATACACAGCTAGCTCTTCCCAACAATTGCATGTCTCAAATTGATGTGGTACTCCACTCCTTTAATGATACCATAGCTACTACATTGGGCACTATTGTCTTACATATCCATGTAGGTCTTCACATAATTCTTGAGCTCTTCTATGTTGTAAAATGATATTTTCAATATAACATCCTACTTGGATGACCTTGGATACGTGTTATGGCATGTGTACCCTCAACTTTACACCATTATGTCAAGTTTGAGAATGATGGGAAAATGCATGTTATACCCATTGACCCACCTCTATTTAAAACATGCAGCATGACTTATAGTCCCAATTATGTTCTAATTCAATTAAATACATCATCTTCTCTGCATGATACTTTTGAAGCTTCCACAAGCTCCACTACCCCAGTTACATAGATATCAGCAACATAAATTCTTGATAAGGATCCCATGGAAGAAAATTTTAAACATTTGTCACTCAAAGAATATTGTTTTTTTATTCTCTATATGTTCTATACTCCACAATAGTATGGAAAGCTTCATATACACCCAAATTATGATCCTCATATTGGGATGGTCATCCCTTATGGGCCCCCTAACCTTCAAACTAATTTCACATATGGGGGAATTGATTAGGCTCCCACTGTCAAGAATCCATCCTCTTCGCCATAACCATTTACTTGTGACTTCTCTTTCCTAAGCAATCCTAGTTTCACACACACCTATCTCTGTAGGTATGCCTGGAAAGGATTTGGTTTGGGTCGTTATGAGTAGGGTGTCTATATGCATATTGAATATCCCACTATTAAAACCATTGAAAATGCCAAAAAGAGGCATGGAGTGGGATATGATGAACCAACTAAACTCAACAAAACTTCCCATGTACCAATTATTAAAGAACCAATATCTCCTTCTCCACCTTCTTCTCCATCATCACCTACCGAATTGGAGGTATCTATACCTCCTAATTTTTGTTTCAATAAATGCCATCCATTTGGGGCCCCTCACCTATCTCTAGGGTAATGAAACAAGGTCCCTTCCTCTCATTCATCCTAAAATAATTGATGAAGACTCTCCCACTATTAACACTGTCTAATGTCAAGATGATGATGCTATTCTCACATACATAGGTATAGATGATTCCTATATCAAATGATCGCTCCCATCTGAAACACAAGCTATATTAAATGAATAAACCATTGACATCAATTTTTCCTTACATCCTCAATATTGGTTAATCTTTGGATTCTTCTGAGCAAGCTGATTATGCCACATTTCTTAATAACCATAGAAAATCCTTCACTTGGTCTTATAATGGCATGCTTAGTATTGACCCCTCTATCATCACCCATAACATTGTCACCAATCGAGATTTTAAACCTATTAAGCATAAGCTTCACAAGATGCATCCTCATATTGCTCTCCTTATCAAAGAAGAGCTCTAATGCCTCCTTTCTATTAACTTTATCCAACCCATTGACTACCCATAATGGATTTACAATATTGTTCCTATCATAAAAGTGACCAGTGGAATCTGTATTTGCACCAACTATCATGACTTAAACCTCACTTGTCTAAAATATGACTTTCCATTACCAAGTATCAACTAACTTGTTGATCTAACAGCCAGCCATGAGATGCTATCACTTATGGATGGGTTCTTTAGATATAATCAAATCCTAGTTGCTCTCGAAGATCAACACAAGACAACTTTCATTACCCCATGGGGGCCTTCTGGTTATCGGTTCATGCCTTTTGGTCTGAAGAATGTTGGTACCACCTACCAATGTGCTATGACTTACATCTTCCATGATCTCTTACACAAAATTATGGAAGGTTATGTGGATGATTTACTTGGAAATTCTAAGCTTCAACAAGATCACTTGACGATTCTCAAAATTATATTTACTCATCTCCACCAATATAATGTTTGATTAAACCCAAAGAAATGTGTCTTTGGTGTTCTTTCCGATAAGCTCTTAAGTTTTATCATTTCTCTCTGTGGTATTGAAGTTGACCTGCTAAGGTTAGAGAAATACTAGAGATGCCTCCACCTACTAATGTCAAACAACTCTGTAGCCTTCAAGGCAAACTTTGGTTAATCCACCACTTCATCTCTCAATTATCATATCATTTCCAACCCTTTCACCATCTCCTCAAAAAGGATGTCTCTTTCCATTTGAATATAGATTGTTAGGAAGCTTTTGATGCACTCAAACAATATCTCCTTTCCCCACCAGTTCTTATTCTACCTAAGGAAAATTAGCCTTTGTACATTTACATCTCTACCACAGACCATTCTTTGGGTGTTATGATTGCACATCAAGATGATCACCATCAAGAATAGGCGGTTTACTACATAATCCACACACTTATTGATTATGAGACTTGATATACCCATACTAAAAAACTTTGCCTCACATTAGTCTTTTTAGCCTACAAGCTCTACCATTATCTTCTAAATCACAAAACCTATATGGTCACCCATATTGATCCCCTAAAATACATGCATTCCAAGCCATATCACAACCAATGTGTAGCTTGGTGGCCCATGCTCCTTTCTGAATTTGACTTAGAGTTTATTCAACAATATTTTATCAAAGGGAAAACAATCACTGACCAATTAATTATTGCCCCTTTACCTGACAACCAACCTTCAAACCTTGAATTCCTTGATGAATCCATCACAATGCTCTCCATCAATGACATCTCCTATCAAATGATGATATTCTTTGATGGATCTAAATGTCAATATGGTGGGGGTGTGGGGGTCATTCTTATTCCTCTAGATGTCAAGCCTATGCCTTTGTCATTTAAACTAGATTTTGAATGTACTAGCAATATGGCCAAATATGATGCTTTGATCTTAGGGCTTCAAATGGCTCTCTTCTTGGGTATCAAGTCCATAACCCTTTTTTGTGATTCTCAGCTAGTGGTTAATTAGGTTTATGTTTCCTACCTATGCAAAAATGAAATTCTACAGTGGCATAAAAATTGTGTAGATACATTATTGGGATCATTTGACTTTTATCTCTTACAAACTATTCCTCAATTTATAAAAAGGTTTGCTAACATAATGGCTTCACTTACTTCACATATACCCTCTTCATCCTCCTCCTTGAAAATCTGTCACCATGCATCACTTAACATTAACCTCCTATGTATCAACCAACATCTTCTTTATCATAAATGTAACATCCAACCCACATGACTTATGGTATAAGCAACTCATGGATTATCTTTCCTTTTCTATTACCCCTTCTGATCTCTCTAATAAAGGGAGACGTGCCTTCATAAAATGTGTCATTAATTACACTATGCTAAGGGGCCTTCTCTACAAGTGAGGTTTTGATGGTCTCTTCCTTAGATGCCTCACTAGTATTGAGACTCCCTTCACTATTAAGGAAGTCCATGATAGGATTTGTGGTGGACATTTCAATGGTCACGTAATTGCCAAGTGTATCCTTCAACTTGGCTATTATTGGCCAACACTCTATCAAGACTGTAGTGATTACATTTTGCATTGTGTCAAATGTCAACGACACGCTAACCTCCTTCATGTTCCAAGTCATGCATTACAAGTTACCAAAGACTTTTGGCCCTTCTCCCAATGGGGTTTAGATCTAATCAAGGAGATTAACCCTAATTCATGCCTCTATCATCATTTTATCATTACTACCACTGAATACTTCACCAAGTGGATTGAGTCCATTCCTCTCATCTCCACTAAGGCTAAAAAAATTGTTGATTTTATCAACCATCACATCATCTATCATTTTGGTGTCCCTCATAATATTATAACATATAAAGGTAAATCTTTCAAAAGCAAGACTATCCAAAGTCTTTGTGATACATTTGAAATCAAATTAAGTTTCTCATCACCATCCTATCCACAATAAAATGGGTAGGCAGAAGCTTCTAACAAAACATTGACCAAAATTCTCATGAAGGTAGTCAATGATACGAGCAAGGATTGTCACACACACATTCCCTTTGCTTTATGGTCTTACTACACTAGCATTCAAACCCCTATGGGTGATATGATTTTTTCCTTGGTCTATGGGATGGAGGCTATTTTGCCTCTTGAGGTTCAAATTCCTTCTCTTCACATTTCTCTAAAAGACATACTTACTAATGATGACTTTTGCCAAGAATGTTTGGCTCAACTAAAGTTTTTTGTAGAGCATCATCTTATAGCCCTCAACCACCTCCAAATCTATCAAGAGCTTATCAAAAGCACTTACAATAACAACCTCAAAAAGTGAGATTTCAATATTGGTGATCTCATCTTAAAATAAAATCAACATGTGACAAACATGGAGAAAATAAAATGGGGTAAATTTAATCCTAATTGGATTGGACCCTACATCATAACTTATAAGTATAGCTCAATAACTTATTGCTTGTCTTCTCTCAAAGGAAGGCCAGAACCTGAGCCTATAATATCCTTATACCTATGACCATTATTTTGTTAACCAAGTGTCACTTCACCTCATGTTTCACTTGAGATCATCCCTTGAGCACCCCTATTACATTCATCTTCCTTCCTCTTAACCCTTACTCCTACACACTTAGTTAACTTACGAGGTGTTATATTTTTTACCTAAAAGTGGAAAACTCCTAAGCCTCTATAGACTTGTCCATGACTAAAAGAAAAAAAAAAGTAAAAAAAAAAATGGGATATGTAGACAAGTTATAATCTCTTAGGTCATGATTCTCAATGTAGACTGCTCCCTTGAAGGACAACTACATAACTTCCCTTTGTTACTATTGATAGACTACTCCCTTGAAGGACAAATATTTAAACTCAAAAACAAATTCTTAGACCACTCCCTTGAAGGATGGCTAGGCCAAGCTTTGTTCTCAAAGGGAAAAACAAATAAAAAGCTTCTCATATTGATTAGCATCCCATACAAAATCCCATTATAGGCTTCTCACATCGATTAGCTTAGACACACACACAAAAAAGAGCTTTAAGTCATGGACTTACCTATAATTGCCCTTGAGTCACCCACAGTAGGGGAATATCATCCCCACTTTGAAGGTTACACTACCCAAACACTTTCACTCATTTTACCCTTTTTCCCTCATACTCTTTCAAGGGAATTTGAAATCACTTAACACAAGGTGAACATGATGCTTCTCTAACAAATAAAATGGTCCAATGATGCAAAACATGAATGAGGCTCATATTCTTGGGCCTAGTTATGTTATGATTATGGTCTTTGCCAGTACATGAGCATTTTGCCTCTTTATTTTCCATCGAAATCACATGTCAATCTCTCTACTAAGATGAAAATGTCATACAAATAATATCAAGCCTATTGCATTCATTTTAAGCATACACCATAACAAATATGGAAAAATTCTAAGATGAAGTTAACAAATCAACTATGCATATACCATCACACATATGGGACTAGTCTAACTCAACTAACATGCTTAATATTAGCATAAAATTAACATAACATTAAAATTTTAATAATCATCTACATCAACATCATCATCACAATCACAATAAACACATCTTAAAATCATAATAAATATACATCTCATATATATATATATATATATATATATACACTCAACATACATGTACATCAATACATCATCACAATATCATCTCTCTCAAAATATACATCTCTCCTCTTTAGTTCATAGGCCGATGTGCATATAACATATATAATAATAAACTCTAGCACTCAAAGTAATCAAGGTTCTCCATGTGGTCAAGAAAAAGTAGTGTCATCGCCACTCTCCACCCATCTATGTCTACATGAGCTAGAATCCATGGCATGTGTCACTGATCTCTCCTACTCTTTAAACTTGGAATACCTCTAAATCTATGGGAATTCCTTGATGGCCCTCTCATAATAAGTAGTCTCATCAAGCATAATAGTATACCTCACCAAATATATAGTATGTTGTGGTCACATTACACCTACTAAAGGCTCATCCTATACTAGTCCCTATGGGGAAGAGGAGGAGTAGCCTAACCTACTACTCTCATACTATCCCTCTTTATTGTCAGTGTAGTAACCTAACCCTATAATATCTTGATCTGGCCCTATATTTCCCTGACCTAGCTCTATAATGTCACCACCTATCCCTATAAAACTAATAACTATGTCTGAGCCACATCTCAAGCTTGCATTAATACATCCTATGCCTATATCACCACATCTTGAGCCTATAAAACTGCATCTCTCTCTCACCAAACCCTATAAATCTAGTGGTGGCCTCCTGACCTCAACCATGAGATGTAAACCTATCCCCCAAGCCATATATGCCACTATGCACCTTGGATCTACTACACCAAGCCCTATTGGTAGTTCCTTGAAATCTGGCCCATTTGTCTCCTATGGCAAGGGTAGGGGTGCCTCTATATCATCCCTCCTATATCGAGGGAAGGTAGGTGCTACATTGTGTAATAGGTCAAAATGCCTCCTAACCTGTGCCATGGGTACCATCTCTAGCTCACTGGCTCATCTCCCTCTAACCCATAATGAGCTCTGTAAGCCAACTAACTACTCTACCTATCCTCTAAATTAAGGGTATGTCAAGTAGGGTCTCCACACAATATCTACATGGATCAAGCCCTCTCTCATGCACCTATAATAATCAATATCATGCACTATGTCATCTACTCAGGTTTAGGCCATACCATCTCAAACCAACCTTGAAACTAGTTATAATCATGGTAGGTAACCCCAATGGTCATGTCACCATCATATGCTCATATGCCCAATAGTGGAGTAAATGTTTGACACACAAACTATATCATCATCACAGTCTCAACCCTCATAGTTCTCTATATAACTATGCTAGAAACACTTGTCTACATGTAAATATGATCCACTACTCAACCATCTACACCAGATCACCTATCAATTCAATAAGAAATCTCCCACCATATACATCTAGTAGTGCATACACTATAATCCCTATCATTATCAAGATGCTCAATGAATGATACTCCTCATTAGTAATGTATAATGCCTCGTAGGCAAAGCTCATTGAGTGATAGATAGCCTTGCTAACATGCTCTCCAAATAAAGCCACCATGTGAATATCATGTTCCTCTCTCAAATATGAGAAGATATCTTCACCTTAGAGTATCAATCATAAAATCTTATATACATCCTCATGGGTCACTATCAACTCTCTACTCAGTAGATGGAAGGTTTTGGTGGTGTGATCCCACCTCTCGATCAATGCTATCATCAAACTCACATCTCATGTGACTCTGTAATATCATCACACTCCCCATAAACCTATGACTACCATGTGCTCCCCTCATCTAAAGTGACATCCTTCCTCATCCATGTTGGCAACATTAGTAGGTAATCTCGTAGCATCAACTCTAGCCTTGCCTATATCCATACACACACAACTCAAGTCACATACTTTCTAACATAACCTACAACTTCCTTTGTCCCTTATCTTTGGGAGAACTACATTAGTCTGAAGCCCTCCACCAAGTTATGTAGGTAGCACTCAATCGACATGGGGTCTTCTGAGGTTAACTTGGCCATATACCCACCTTACTATCTAACCTACTCTCCCCCCTCTACCCTAGACTTAATTGTCTCTCTCTCCATCCTAGGCCCAAATGCCTATCACAAATCTAGGCCTCATAGCTTATCTCCCTAACCTTTGACCCTATGACCTATCTTTTAAGCCTTAGGTCCCTTGACTTATTTCAACCTATCCTTTTTTACTCATTTTCCCTAACACACTTTTAACCATCCGTTAGATCTTTTTCTCTAGGCTTTGGGAGAACTACATTGGCTTGAGGCCCTCAACTGAGCTATGTAGGTAGCATTCAGTTGATGGGGGGTCTTCTGAGGCTAGCTTGACCATTAGGCTAGTTGAATACTTCAATTAGGGATCCAAATTGACTTTTTTCCTATTTTTGGGTTCTACACAGTCACTAACGTTGATTTGGTATACTGAAATCAGTGCTTGATGTCAACTGATGTCAGCAAAAACCTACAAACATCAACATCATATTGGCTGATGTTGATGGACCCCATTAACATCGGTGACTAGTTTGGCCCTAGGGTTGAATGACCCATCTCCCCACATTATCTTTTTCCCTAAAAACTTACCACAAATCCCTCCCAAATTCACCTAAACCTACCCCACCCCATTTCCTACCCTCCCTTAATACATTTATTTCTCCCAACCTTTAAAATTAGCCTACAAAAGCACACTAACTAACTTAAATTCAAAATTAACTCATAAAGATTCTTACCTCATCTCTTCATCTCCTCTAGGTTGGAATAGCTGGCTCTTATGGTGGTACACCTCTCATTGGGTCCCCTCATAGCTCTACTATTCTCAGTCACACTCAGAGCTCTTTTTCTCTCCAATCAAATATTATTAATGAGTTATGGTGGGCCACTAAACCCCTTTTGGTCAGGTTTGGTCACTAACCAAAGTCAACATACTAGACCTAATCTACCAACATCAAAAATATTTCCCACTGATGTTGGTAACCTTTCCTTAAGCCACTAACATCAGCACTATTTACTACCAACATCAATAACATCATCGATGTTGACACCCTTGCATTAAAGTTTCCACCAACACCCATAATCCTTTAGACTCTACCCATAATATGGGCTAATTTAGATATCACATATATCTCCCCAACCATGACAACCACCCTTGGAGATCACTTAAATCTCCATCCATAATGAATTTAATTAGAGATCATGAATATCTCCTCACCCATTGACCCTTTTACACCAACCCTAAATCACTTGTCTAGATCACTTATGTTATTCTACTATAGTTGGCTATTATAAACAATCATGTATAATAGGTATTTTGGATGGTGACTAAGATTGTCTTATCCCCTGCAACCTTTTGTGTTTCCCAAGGGCACTTCTTACCTTGGATACCTGGCACACATAGACCACTGGAGCTACAACTTTGATAATTTTGACCTTATTAGCTATCACTTACAAGCTATGATTTGGTTATTTCTATCCAATTACTTCTCAACCTTACCTATTATTTATTTTGTCAACTATAGTTCATAGTAGTATATGCATAACCAGTGATACCCCATTTTCCTCCACTCACCTAATTCACTTCTTGTTAAACTGGTACCTAATTCTAATTTCTCCTCCATTGATTCCCATTTTGAGGGGGGATACCTCATCCAATACCTGGAGCATCTAACTCTTATTTTTGTCTTGCAACTTGTTAGTATAAATTATAATATAAAAAAAGACAAATTTAGACACCAAAATTATGTCATACACATGTGTAACTCCCTATGTCAAAACCCCACTTGAGCCCTTTTTCAATAATAATGATTAGCCTCCCTAACCCATGTTTTTACCCCTCCCACATTTAATTAATTTAAAATATTTAATAAATTTAATTAAAAACCCCTTTTAGCACCTTACCTGGCCACCTTATCCTAAGACTAATTCTAACCTGATGAGTAACCTCAAGACTTAGTCCCCTTATCCTAACTACCCAAGACTTGTTTTCACCCCAAAATTAAAATCCTAACCAACTACATCCTTCTTAACCTCATGTTTCTACCATTTTTTAATAGATACCACACTTGGCATGAGAAATAATAGAAAATAGGCTAAAGATAGTACTTTTACCTATTATAATGTTGTTGACATCAGTCAACCCATGGCTGACATCAATGGGGTCACTGACATCAGTACTTTAAGCCAAACTCCAAAACTAATGTTCAGATCAGTAGAAATTAAGAAAACTCATTCTTATTTGCATACAAGCTTTTGGCATTCCACTTTCAACATCTTATCTTACTATTATCTTGCATAAGTCAACCTGGATCAAGAACCAAGCTCTTGAGAACTAGTAGTACCCACTTGTTTTCTCTATTTAAAACATCAGTTCAGACTACCTAATAGGATCCATCCATCCAACACTTATCATTTAGACACCACTGTAGCTAAGTAAATCAATTATTCTATAAGTATTTAAGCAATTACTTTGTAACTCACTTTATATCTACTATTTATTACTTTATACATCCCTGACCGAACCCCCATGAAGGAGTTATAAAGCTTCCCCACTTGTTTCCCTTTGTGCTAACACGCTAAACCTCCAACTAGATCCATCCAAACAATAATTTCTCTCTCACAACTCTCCCCCAATCTTCCAAACTTGACCAAAACCCTTTCCTAGACCTATAAAAGCCTTTTGCAAACTCTTAGGTAATTATTTCCCCTACCGACATCGGTAGCTTAACTGATATCAGTCATGTTTCCTCATTGACCTTGATAACCTAACTAATATCAGTCACACTTGCTAACCAACCTCAGCAAACTAACTGACATTAGCAACTATGGATTTCTAGTAACCCTTCTAAGACCTACCCAAACAAATTCCAAAATACAAACTAAAAATACTACCTATACTCTGTTACTTTCTATTGCACTCAAGTTTCAAATAATGGTAAAATTATCTCTATTTTGCTCTCTCTTTTCATCTCTTGGTTATTTATTACTCTTTTATCTCTCAAAAGTGGATTGTCATCTCTAAGGAAGTTTAACACTTCTTGGAATAAGCACATAGCTTGGCAGCCCACTCATATATCTACTAACAAACATTTTGTGGTAGTGCTTTCTTACTTGCAGGTAGTCCTCCCTAGCCAAACAGGAGTGCTCATAACATCTAGATATAGTGCGTAAACCAATCCAGGTTCATTCTAATCACTTATCCCTATCCTTCTTTTCTATTTTCCTTTAGACTTGAAATAGACAAATTTTAGTGAAACATTTGTGAAGCCTCACTATAAGTATTGCTCTTTGTAGAGATGATTTTATTCATGTATATGCCTTCAATGTACTTGAACAAACTTTAGAAAATAGGGAAAAAGGGTTAGTGTGTGTAAGATGCACTAGACATGCTTCACACCCCATATGTGGGGACACTGCCTACATACCAATAATCTAAAGAGGGATCACACCATATGTAGTTCTCCCTTTGAAAGTGCTTGGTATAATTATGATATGAGCATGTAATAAATGTTAAACTAGATGTGCTTGAGATAGCAAGGGATTGGTGCGAAGATTTAGATGTGCTTAGGACTATATTGGATGGTTGTATGTAGAGAATAATGAATATTTCCTAAGTGGTTTCACTTATATTCTTGCTTGCTTGATAAATATTTGCCAACCCTTTCCAAATGATTTTTTAATGGGATATTATAGGGATCTATTGGTCATGGGTTGAATGTTCTCGCATTAGGCTGACAAGGATAAAGATGGGGAACCAGAAGGAATTGACTATGGGGGTTAGAAATAAGCTTGGACAATAACATTGAAAGTAGATAAGAGTGGCACCAACATTATAGTCCTAGTGTGGCATTATTATCCTAGGTAGATGGGACCTAGGGGATGGATTGGTCATGAAAATAGGGTCTTATCTCAGCTAGGGTCAAGTTTGGAAGGCTACGGATGACTGGGAATTAGTGAAAACAAGCCTATGAGGGTCATGAAAGCAAACAAGAGGGAATTGTGGATTAGGTGTAATTAGCCATGCTTAAGTTACCAATTTTGCATTTTTATATGACTACAGTTGCACTTGGTCAACAAGTGGATTGGTTGGGGTTTTGATTATGGTTTCCTTAGTTATAGGTTCACTAAGGACCAAATATAAGGCATGAACCTCATTATTTTGATGGTTTTAATTATTGGTTTCCACAATAATGGGTGAAAAAATATGTTTAATGATTGCCTACTTGAAGACATTTAAGGTTAGGTTGGGGGGAATACAAAGAATATCCTTTGGGACCTCCTTTTGATTGATAAGGTTTTAGATGATCATCTTAAAAGACCCACATCTATTTACCACATGTTTATTTATGTGATGATAAGCACAAAACTCATTCTTTATAAACTAAATTGGTTTTGGAAGATAATGATTAATGGGTTTGATTTGAGGAAGTCTAATGATAGAAGCCTCCAAGAGTTTGTCAAGAATTGAGGCAATTCCCCTAGTAGGATATATTACCTAGGAAGAGGGTACACCAATGTCTCTTGAGGTTGTGAGCTAATTGGTTGGTTTGATGAAGTTCATTGATTTGACATGGTTGATGAATTTTATATGTTGAATGGGTTTGAGAAGGTTAGTTGGTAGTTATTGGCTTGATTTGGGGAGATTGGTATGGTTGATAAGGTGGGTAAGGTTGATAAGGTGGATTGACTTGAGAGGTTGGGTAGGTTTGATAAAATTGGTAGGTTTGAAAGGTTTGGTTGGTAGTTTTTGGTTTGATTTGATGAGGTTGGTTGGTTTAAAAAGGTTGATAAGGTTGATAAGGTAGGTTGGTTTGGTAAGGTTGATAAGGTTGGTTGGTTTAAAAATTTTGTTTGATGGTTAAGGGGATGGACTAAGTACTATTTTTGAGATAAAGAGGGAATCCATAGAGAGGATTCAGATAATTGATATACTAGTTGGGGTAGATATTCAAAATTTTGATAAGGTTGAGGTAGTTGATATGATGGTTGAGATAGGTGGCCCAAAGATTGGTGAGGTTGAGATAGTTGAGGTGGAGGTGGGTTATGACAATGGTCAAATAGTTGTTGAGAGGTTGTTGGTTAGTTATGATAATGATCAAATGGTTATTGATAGGTTGTTGGTTGGTTATGATGATGATCAAATGGTTTTTGAGAGGTTGTTAGTTGTTGATATTTGAGATTTGATTGGTTATAGGTGAGGTTGGTTTGGTTATAAGCAAGGTTGGGTGGCCATAGGTAAGGTTGGGTTGATTGTGGGTGAGGTTGGGTTGATTGTAGGTGAGATTGGATTGATTGTGGGTAAGGTTGGGTTGATCATAGGTGAGGTTGTTTTGATCATAAGTGAGGTTGGGTTGGTTATAGATAAGGTTAGGTTGATTGTAAGTAAGGTTGGGTTGGATATAGGTAAGGTTGGGTTGGTTGTAGGTATGGTTAGGATGGTTTTAGGTAAGGTTTGAATCATAAGTGGCTCTTGATGTAAGGTACCACTCTAAGTCAAGAGGGTTATCTTTTAGGAGTTCAACAAAATTAGGATCTCCTAGAGAAAATATAGGGGTGCTCCCTATTGAACAAGGCAATGGAGATGAGGTAGATGAAGGTAAGACGGTGGAAAATTTTTTTGAGGGGGTTAAATTTCTCACAAATCAAACAAAGAGAAGATAATAAAAAGTCAAAAAAAAGATAAAACACACACTAAATCATGTTAAATCCTAATGTTTTTTTGGTCTCTCTTATGGCTTATGCCTTAAGTTTTTAGAAGTGTGACTCAACTTGGTTGTTTGAAATAGGTACTAGATAAGAAATATATGGATGGTTTTAGGTAGTTTAGGCTCTCAAAGGGGTCTATATTGGCATCAATACATGGCTTGATATTTGGGCCTACCCCCTCAATTCACACACCACAACGATAAGGGTATCGGGTGCTTAGCCAATATGTATCAAATGCTAGAGATTATACTCAATCAAAGAACTAAGTTTTAGTTTCTCCCCTTGGTAATGACATCTAAGTGGGATGGCTAATAGGTGAAGGTTTACTGCTAGGATATGAAACCCTAGTTGGGCCTTATGTCAAGTGTTATGATGTTTGATTTGGGTATAAGTGGTTTGGTTTATGCGTGCAAAGAAGTGATTCTATAGTTAATTTAATTGATTAATTAATTTATGTGAGATAATTATGCAAGCAAACAATGTATGAAATTTGAAATTTATACCTAAAATAAATGTTTATTTCATTTAAATGAGCATAAAATAAGAAGAAAAAGCATCTAAATTTCACACGGTCCCAGTGGGCATGCCATATTGTTTCACTAAAAAAATTCTTTATTTTATTTAGAAAGAAAGTTGTAAAACTTGAAAGAAAGGTGAGATTAGTAGAACCTAAATGTGGTTTTATGCTCTATAATCTAGATAGTTGTAGATACTCCTCTTTGTCTAGGGAGGATGACCTGCAGATAACAAAATAAATAGAAGAATGGTTGATTAGTTAGGTGGGTGGGTGGATTGCCTAGCAAGCTAGATCCAAGAAGTACATGACCTCCTTGGAGGTTTTCAATCCAAAATTTAGACAAGTTAATGTTAATAAAAATTTTGATAAGAAAATTTGGATAACATAAATGAATTTACTTAATCAAAATAAATACTTTTCAATAAACAATGTGTTTTAATAAAACAACATTAAAAGAAATGCTAAACTATCAAGGTATGGTTCAGGTGTGGTCAAGTTGTTGCCCTTAACTATGTATAGTGATAGGGATGAAGAAACAAGGTTTTTGGTTGAGGTTAGGTGTTTAAAGCTTGTTGTTTTGGTTAAAATGTTTTACACAATAATCGTAGGTAGTCACTAATAACCAATGGCAGTTAGGGTATGACCATCAGTGATTGACAGATCACCATTAGGATATGACTATTACTAATTGATATATGACTGTTGGTGGTCAAGACTGACCATCGATGGTCATTATGGGTTTTTGATAGATTGGATTTGGGTGGAAAAGGTGTTCTAGGTAAGTTTCATAAGGGTTGTATAAGGTCTTTTAAAGTTAGTGGTTTATTGTGAGGATAAAGCTAAGTTCTTATAGGTATCACAATAGGGATTTGATACTCAAAATGGTTAGGTATGGTCAGTAGGCATTTGGTAGAGAGAAGGGTTTTTGGATATGTATAAATTCAACATCATAGAAGGTATGGGTAGAAATTAGAAATCAGTGTAGGCTTTAAGCTACTGAAACTTAAACTATTGAACTTGTGCAAAATATAAGATACTTAGCTTAGTGCTTGATGGCCTGAAGAAGTCTAGAGTTGGCTGAATGTTGTTGTGAATCCACCTGGGGGTTAGAAGCTCCCACACCATAATTCTTCCTCCTAGATCCTCCCTTCCAAAATCTTATTAATATATTAATATAGGGCCAAGGAGCATCGAAATCAAAGAGTTTAATAAAAGGCTTAACAAATAGTCTATCATGTATTGATCATGTGAACCATTGTCTAAAATTTAAACAGCTAGTAATCAATGAGTGAGTTTTATCTAACTCCTTTGATCATGCATTTAAGTAACCATCAACAATCAAGGATCAACCATCTCCAGTCGAGGGGACATAGTCAAAATTGGCTAAATTTAGCCAATTCCACTAGTGATTGGTAGTTAAGGCATTAGGAATTGGTATGAGGGTATTTAAAAGGTAAAAGGGGTGGTTTAAAGGTTAATGAGACATCTAGATTCATAGTGTATAGTTTTATAGTGTCTATAATAATGTTACCCATTTCAATTAAGTGAGACACACAATGTTTGGACACAAAAGTTTTTTAAGTTACATCAAGGTGTCAAATGGATGACATAATGCCTCCTCAAATGATCAGGTAATATTAGACACAAGACTCATTCATGATTTGGTTTAAACAACACAATTTTTAGATATAACACACCAAACAATACATAATAAATGATAAAAATACAACTAAGTATAATCATCCTAGATCCTATCAAGGTGTGGCAAAGTGGGGTTAACTAAAACTTACAGGTTATGACCATCTAGATTGATTCTATGTGTACAAACTTTCATGTTTGCACACAAGATAATTATCACATCAATTTGACCCATGTCAATTAGCTTGTTATGAAAATGTTTTGTCATTTTCATAACCACTACATCCATCAATTGCTCAGTGTAGTGTAATTTCTTGATTGATCATACATTTTGGGCTAGCTTTCTAATAATGGAGATGGTTTAGCCACTCAAACCACCATCCCAATGGGGTGATCCTAATTTTTATACCCCCCATGGAGAGGGGTTGAAACACTATCGGGACATGAAGCCCTAGGTCAATGCTTCCCTAAAAAACTCATGAGAGGTAATAACATCCCCTTCACAAGCCAAAATGCATGAAAATAAAGACTAGTAGAAAGACTTGAAGGTTGTTTTTAGATTACCAAATACTATGTAAGTCTAGGGAGATCTTAGGCGACTTTATTTCTATGCATTGGAATAGGAATCAAATTCAATGGAAAGGTGATTTTGATCTCATGAGTTCCCTATATGGGATGGGGGGAGAGCATACATTTGCTATCCTTTTTGTAAAACAAATAATAAACAAACAGTTTGCAAAAAATTTAAGTGAAGTTTGATTTTTAAGTACCAAATTGAATGTAACATTGTTCTTTACTAGCACCTTGGCTTAAGTGCAAAAAATTGAAAGAATATTTTCACAAAAGACCAATTTAATCAAGACTGTCTAGTTCATTTTAAGCCCAAAGTCGAAATGTACAAGATGTATCCTAAGTTCATTTTAAAAACACCAATTTGAAATGTTCAATATATAAACATGTGTTTTAGGCTCCAAATTTGAAATTTTTCTAAGACTTATCCATCCTAGATTCATTTTAAACACCAATATTTAAATGTGCGAGATTTAAGATGTTCATTTTAATGCCCAAATTAAAATGTGCAAGATTTAGCTAATTCCTTTTAAAACCCAAAATGAAAGTTTGATTAGCATAAGCATGAAAATTTGGTGTTCAAATAAATCCTTCAATCTACAATTGTTAGATAATGATGACATACTTTGAATCACTTTCTTGATTGCGTAAATGATGTTTAATTTTTACCTCTCAGGTTTTTAATTTATTTCACACAGTGACTGTGGATAGTCATGGATGATCATCACTAGTTTCAAGGCAACTGTGATGGTTGATTAATAGATAACTATCATTGATAAATCAAAATCAATGTCGATCAATAAATACTATCTCCAATAACCTATGAACTCAAAGGCAAAACCACAAAAGGCAAATGCATTAAGTTAGGCTTAGTTAGTACAAAAAATGAGAGAACCTGTAAGGCAAAGTTAAGTTGATGAATTTAAATGCTTTTGAAACCTATAAATTACAAATATAAATGATGAAAAGAATCAAAATGCAAGCTTTATGAATGTTTTTCCCTACAACTTGACCATTGGTAGTCACATAAAATCAGGGTCAGTTGGGCATAACCATGGCTGATTTAGACCAAATTATCATCATTTGTACCTAACTATCATCGTTCTCTGTGTAAAGCTGAGAAATAAACCAAAATCAAATCTGACCAAAATAAGGTTAGAAAATCAATTTTAGATAGTTTTAAGCATCCAAATGAAGATTTAAAATCTGCATATTAATTTCCTTGGTACATGGGATGCATTGGGTCCCACTGAGCATGCCATTTGTAATGTTATGAATTTGATGATGGAGGGGAGGTTAGATCAAGTGTTAGTCTCAAAATGAAATCGGTGAAAAAAAAACAAATGACAAAGCTCAACTAAAATGTAAAGAAACTTAAAAAAATTCCTTACCTTCCTTGAATGCTCCAAATGATGTGTTTGTTGGCTTGATCGGATTGTACTCAAGAAGTCTACATCAATGGGGTTTGGATATCTCCATCTCCTCTTGGCACCATGTTTGGCTTGGATTTAGTTTTATGTTTCTTGAAAATGGTTTGGATTGGCTCAATTTTAGCATTATAACACTATAGATTTGCTTCATGCCTTAAATCCTGCATCATAACTTTACTATGTCCAAGCTCTCTAAACAAAGAGCTTTAGGCTTGATTTTATAGGCTTTGAAATGACTTGGAATGAGTTAAATCCTAACCTATATTTTCTTAATTAACCTTAGTAGGGTTAAAAGGTGTCAAATGGTCATTATTAGCATGGAATAAGCAAGGGTAGCACATTTTGGATTTTGGACAACTGATAAAAGCTAATGATGAAAACCTAGGATATTCATTGATTTTTGAATTTCCTTTTTGATAATTCATTTAATTGTTCATGGATGAATTCAATTAGGATTTTATTGGGATTTGGATGTTAATTAATTCCTTTTAGGCATTTGAAACATTTTTTCAATATTTGAATTAAATGATGTGTGCATTTGTCTCATTGAATTGATTTTTCGGCCAAATTGATTTAATTTCTTATTATGAAGCCAAATTTAAGACATTTAGAAATTGTTAGGCTAGATATTCAATGGTTGGTAAGAATTGTTCTAAAGCTGGGTATGGAGCCATTGGAGGCCAATTTTAGATGTCTACAAAAGGCATACATCAAAATAATTCATAGTAAAGGGTTTGAGGTTACTGACTTGGTTTTAAAGGAAAATATAAGAGACATCAATGCAAAAGAAGAAAATAAAGGCAAGTTCAAGCCTTATTGGTTGGGTTCATATATGATTACATTAAATTTGAGTACAAAATTTTATCATTTGGCTATGCTTGAAGAAAAAATAGTAAATAATCCAATTCACATTATGTATCTTCAGTGGTTCTATACTGAAATTTTTTCAAATGTAATATATATTTAAAAATACAAAAAAATTATAATATTTTAAAAATTCTAAAAATCAAGACCTAGGCATAATATGTGTAATTCATTTACATCAGTTGATTTGTGCTTCAGTATATGTAATACTTATATATATCTAATTTTCTAAAAAAAATGTTTCACAAGTGTACATGAGTGGAATGCATAAAAAATAGGTTGTCACTTTTATATGTAGTTTCAAGTCTTGATATTATTTCAAACCTAGATAATTTAAACAAATAAAATTGTTTTATTCTAAGCATTCATGCATTGCACTCTTATCTAATTCCATAGAGCCTGTCCTAGTGAACGCAAGATCTAATTTATCATATCCAAACCCATCACAAGCCTTATACAGCTTTTTTACATCTCAAAAAGTTCACATGGGGTATATTTTACATAGGTTTATCATTCTATGGCTACTCCTATTATTAGTACTACAATACATTTCATTGTGTAAAACCTATCACTATTTGCTTACTTACTTTCACATTGATGTCTTCCTAAATACCTGAATTTCTAATTATACTAATGTTACAAATTACTTATGTAGGTCAAACTCACTTATCCATACATGTTCATCATGTTTGTTTCTTTGCTTCATGCTTTGTATGTACTCTTTACTCTAGATTGTGGACATTTGAACATGTCCTTATTTATGAATCTAAGCCTTATTATTTGTTTCTATGTGTGAGTGAAATTTGAGCATCCCTTATATGCAGTCCCTTAGCCTTCTTGTGTGTTTTATGTGTTCTTTATGTATGTGTCATGACTATGACTCTTGTTTACTATTATTTTCTCAACTTGTAATGCCATGATAAATATCATGCATCTCACTAGTTTGTTGATGCCATGATCCATATCATGCATCTTCCCTGATTAGTTATATATCAAGTTTCACATTATAAGTATTGTTCATTTATTCATTGCATGCCTAAAATTACTAACATTTATTTAGACATGACAATATGTATGCTTATTTCAACATGTATCATACATTTAATATTTTCCTTAGATTATCAATATGATGCTTTGATATCCAATGTTATCATTATTAATTCATATTTAAATATTTTCTATAACATCATTCACATAAATTTTTGTTTTGAGCTAAGTTATTATGTAGGATTCACAACTCACCTCAAAAGAGGGGGCATACATAGTGGCTTGTCCTATATACTAAGCGAAAACCATTACACAGTCAGTAAAAGATAACATTTACTTAGTCAATCATAGTTCATATTTATTTTCTACCCAAAAAGCACAGTCAAATAAAAACACACCATTTAAATATTAATACAAGACATAGTTGTCCATAGCAACATGATTTCATCCCAAGAATAAAAAATAATGTTTTTTCAAAATTATCATAACTATACTCAGTCTACATAATAGCTTTCATAATTATTCATAGGTTATCCCAAATTTTTGCTTAGATTGGGGGTATCATGCACAGTATGTGTTCTAGAACATTATGCAATTTTATTTAGAAATTTAGTTGGTTTTACTCAATTATCATAAAAAATGTTCTTTGATATCATATTAGGGGCATGTGCATGACACATGATGACTTTCTTACTCAGTGTTTCACCAATTCTATAGTTGGAATGAAAATTCATGTCATTATCTATGTTGTATACACTAGACTCAAATCATGCTATTTTTGCACCATTTTTGCACTAGTTTTGTACCATAAATGAGTCTTATTCCATCTGTAATAGTTGAATCAATTTTTTTCATTAGTTTTACACTAATTTTTACACCAAAATAACCTATTGGAATTCATACATGGATTCCAAGCTACTTTACTAATTTGAATGTGTGATGATGGATTAAAACATATTTTGATTTCTTAAGCACATTATCCTACCAATGAGGATTTGGGCATTCATAGGCCAATCCAATTTTTTCAATGAAAATAAATATTCAAGGGTCCTATACTCTCCAATTACTAGTTTTTTCATCATAAAACATAATAGTTCGCATGCATGAAAAAGTTGTATTTATTCCTTATTATTTAAACTATAAATTAATTGTCTTTACTCTTATATTTTCATCCTAAGGACTCATTTATACATGTTTATTTACAGTTTTGCATGAAGCATATCTCAACATGTGATCTACATCTAAGCCTACTCAGTGCAAGTAATCTCAGGTATAACTCTCTTTATTTTACTTTAGTATTTTCATTTTGATGTGTTACTATAATAAAGAGGGGGGGGGCGGTGGGGGGGCGGCAGGGGGGAGGGGGGGGGGGGCTGGGTGCGTGGGTGGGTGGTTGAGGGAGGGGAGGTAAATGTAGTCACTAAATTACTTGATACCATCCTTTTATACACACTTTACTCATCATCAATTCCATGGTTCTAAAATCCTACTCTTTTACTTATATACAAATGATCCCTATCCTTAAGTAATTTTGATACTTGATATTCATAATCCTCATTATAAACAACCTAAGTTAATCCCTTGATTGATTCACACTTCCAACTTAGTTATATATGCTTATCAAACAATGCCACTCTATTAAGACAATCCCACTTGCCAGTAGCGTCTAAAGCCACCAGTTTCATCTGCTCACCAAACAATGGCTAATTTCTCAAATTTAAATTTATCTAAAAGGTGTTCCACACATTTCATAATTCCCATCCAAGGAAATTCCCAAAATATGACTATATAAGAATATTTTCCATTCATTTATTCAGCAGTTAGAAAGAGGCTTTTATGTTACAAACACCAAATTTATTATAACTGCACATTGAGAGGAAAACACTTATTCTTCCCAATTTTGAGTCCACACTACCCACGTAGCCCTGAACTAAATCTAAATACACCTCCAAGGTCACATGTTATTATTTAAGCACATAATTACACTAGGATTTCACCACCATATAGCATCAAACTAGTATTTCACACACACCACATTATCATGGGATAACTACATGGAGTTTGATCCCTCTTCAAAGTGTTGGTATATAAACAATGCTTAACACAAAGGGTGTTGAGGTCAAGAAAAAATTCATCCAATAATCCCCTTTTCCCCATCTACTAAATTTTTTTCTCATTGTTAGTTAAGTTAGGGTTTCAAGTGAAGAAAAAAGCACACACCATCTTCTGTACTAAATCAAGCAACCCCAATCACACACATAAAACCTATAGTGAAGGTACATTGATCCAAATTTACATAGAGGGGAAAAATACCTACTAGATGCTGACACACCCTATATATGACATTACATGTTGGACTTATCCTAATAGTGCATCCATAACCTAGATTTGAATGAATCCTTGTTCCTAATTCACATCACCATCACATGGTCCCATAGTCGATTACATAGTCTATATTTCACTCCTCAGATATGATGCAAGATAAGTAATTTATGTTTAGTATTTTACAATTTTTAGAATTTTTATGTAAATAGTAAGTTCCAAATTAGTCTTGTATGAATTATTGCATATTTTTTTAATTCTGATTTTACTTAGCATTTTGTCATAATTGGATTAACACATTGTTTAAATCCTCAATTTTGATAAAACATGATCATGAAGGTTTGAATCACTTAGTGAATAATATGTTATCCATGGGTGTATTTTTTGATGGATATTAATTTTTCAAGAGTTCCAATTTTCATTGGTCATGAAATTTGAAAAGTATAATTTAGGCCTAGATCACTTATCCCACCTCAACACTAGAGAGTATACATGCCCAATTGAAGACAATATACTAGCTAATCAATTACATAAATTACAATGCATCCTAGAGGACCTAATCAAGATCATTGCATTCCTCACCCATGACATCACACCTAAAAAATTACTTTGTGAATTAAGATAATTAATTAGATATCTACACTGCCCCTTATCAACTTATTAGTGTTAAACTATACAAGTTAGGGCATGATGAAATACTATGTAGATGTGTTTTAGAGCATGAACGTGATGGTGTGTTACATGAAGGTCATGAAAGCATAGTTGGTGTCTATTTTTATGGTAAATATACCACCCTCAATATATCTCTCTTTGGCCTTTGATATCCTACCTTATTTAAGGATGTAAAATAGCACGTGCAAAAATACAACATGCCAAAAGACCATAAAATTGAGTCATAAAGATGAGATGCCCTTGATTCCATTTCTCACACAAGCACCCATTTTAAAAGTGGGAGATAGACTTTATGGGTCTTATCTCCCTAGTGATGCATAAGACCAACATGTACTACGTTATCTCTAAAAGTAACTACTTCACTAGGTGGGTCAAATCCATGCCAACCAAAAATTTTACTACAACTACAACAGAATGTTTCTTATGGGAGAATATAATTATTCTATATGGATGAAATTAAGCTTGAATAATGATCAAGTCACTCATTTTATAAATAAGATAGTGTACATTTAATTATTTTAATTCATGATTGCACACCACAAGATAATGCCATACCATTTGCAAGTGAATGGGACTGTAAAGGCCTTCAATAATATTTTAGGCAATTTCCTCACCAAAATATACAATGTTGGGTGTAAGTATTGGGATGATCATGTTTTATTTGTCTTTTGGGCCTATCACACCACTTAAAAGCACTTAAATAAGTCCACACCATTTCACCTAGTGTTTGGGGAAAAAATTATGCTACTACTGGAGTTATAGGTTTTATATTTGCACATTTATTGAGTAGGTCACCTAAAAAATAGTGAGTCTTTGGATACATGGCTGAAACACCTCATGATTTAGATGAATTACAAGCCATTACTCAATATATCCATTCTACATAGAAGCCCCATCAAAAGGCTTGGCATGACTAGCATATAAATGAAAATATCTTAGTTGAAGGGTCCCATGTTATTATCTACAATTTAAATTATTTGAATCATCCTAAAAATCTTCAAATGTGATGGCTATGGACCTATAAAATTCATAACATTTCAAAGACTAATGCATGAAATTTATATACGTTAGATGGTGAAATGTTCCATGGGCATTTCAATGGTAGTTGGCTCAAGATGTATCATAGTTTGAATGCTTGAGACATGTTTTAATAAGTATTATGCCATTTAATTTATATAATTTGGGTTTTATAGGTTATATTAGCTTAATTTTATTTTTGTGCACATTAGTTTTGTGTTATCATTATGATAATATGTGCAAAGTGAGTCAAGCGAGTTCTTTTATTTTGGATCCTTGTGATAGACATCTAAGCCTTTATTGAGTGTTGACACACATTTTTTGTAAATATATCTCTCTAAAAGAATGGTAAATTTTAATAATATAAATAACTTTAAGGGTGCACACTTCTAGGAAGCTTAAAGGTTTATTTGTACTTTAATGATCATTGTAATGGTAGATCTCACTATATTTTTGAGTTTTATGTTATCTCTCTCATACTTATGGTTATACAAATGATCACCCCTTAAAAACTAATTGCGCAACTTGACCCAAATAGACTAGTTGTGCTTGAGGACCAGGCACAAGATTTAGTGTGGGGTGGAGTTAGTATAAAGTATTATAAAATGGAATAATAATAGAGTGAAAAATATAGATGACTATGGCTTGTGGTGTGAATAATGAAATTAATAGGTGTGAAATTGAAAGTGACCTAATAAAAAGGAATTTTGGGGCAAGAAAGTGTGTTGAATGGAGAGTTGCACCCAATAACACATGAAGGAACTACAAGACAAGGAAGCATGCAAGAAGAAGAGAAGTGTAATGATTAGGAATGTAGGAGTGAAACTTTCACATGTTGAATATTATGTCACTCTCAAAAATTCAAATTTTAATTTCTTATGGTTAAAGTTTGGCATGCACTAGGAGTTAATGTAAAGACGAAAACATTCAAAGCTACAAGCTTGTGAAGCCAAAAACCCATTACAAGTACAACCAACACATTAAAGGTAATTACTGATAAATGTGCTAAAATGGATAAAAGGATTAAATTATTTAATTTGTATCAATTTTCATTTGAATAATTTAAATCAACCCTAAAATCCCAAGAAAACTAGAGTTGTGAAGATATCTAAGAATTTGAGACTAGAATGACTGCAAAACTCTATTTGAAGAATAGAAACAAGACCTTGGTAAAAATAATTTTTGAATGAATTAATATTTGAGGTATTAAATGTGGAGAAATTATGGATTAAACATGTTTTAATTTTCATAAGTCTCCAATTACCACTGAAACTTTATAAAGCTCAGAGTCGAGTCTAATAATGCCAATTTCAAAATAAATGTCTGCTAGCCAAAATTCAAGGTTTTTTCCAAGTAGGGAAGTTGAAGGTGAATTCAAGGGGTTTTAGGCCCATGAAAATAAGTTAACAAAATTTATAACCAACCATATCACCCCAAAATTTTATAAGTTATATGTGCCTAGTTAAGGAAAGGGAATTGAAGGACAAACCAATTTATATTAGGGAAGAAGTAACAAGCATCGTCCAATTCAAAGGACCATGTAAAATAATAAAATAATAATTAGGAGTGGTATAAGATACATAAAACACATATAAAAGGAAAGGAAAAATGTCTAAGGGTAATGGGAATTAGTTTACTCCAAGTGCACCAAAATTAATAAGCAAACCAAGGCTAGTAAGAATGAGTTTCACTAAGATGTAATACCCTAATAGTACAGTGTGAACCAAAGAATGGGAGTCCAAAGTGTACAAGTGAAAGGTGGAGGATTAAAAAAACCATGCTATATTAAATGATTCCAATGTAAAAAATAATTACATGGTCAAAACTAGAAGGAATACCATCGAGGGGAATCCCATCTATGACAACTCTGTCAGGAAACAACTACAAAGGGTTGGGGTTCTCTGACTCTATGAGCTCCTATTTTGTCAAGATTAAAGAGTTATTACATTTCTTGATTTTTCATGTACACCAAGATATATTATACTTCACAAGAATGAGAATGAAAATCATGCCCACTCAAACCCATAAGGCAACTGGGTTAGTCAGATCAGGCAAAGATATCAAGGAAGTGTTGATCAAATCTAAGGAGGTTGAGTGTGTATCCAGAGAGATAAAATATAATAAAAAAGGATTTAATTCCCCCATTTCCAATATATAAGATTTAACCCCTATAGTTTTAGTGTGTTTGGTCAGTACCAATTTTCATGGATCAAGATGTTAGGGAGAGATAGACAAAAATTATTTATATCTCACACATGAGATGACTAACGAGACACTCTTGAATATATCCAAGTTCTTTATGGACTTGATCATTAAAGGTAGATAGAAGACTCACAAAAATGGATAAAAATAAAATAATGGCACCATTTTCACGACCTAATTTTTAATGAGATTGGCGTACCTAAGGGTACCAAAGAATGTCAATGGATGTATCCCATCCAAAACATGTCTTAGACACTCAAGTATCATATGTATACTTGTCATAAAATAGTTTCCCATAAGTATAATGCTAGGGTGTATAGGTGGATAGTGAGGTTAAAGGATGCCATAGGAGAGGTATGGCATGTGCCTAGGCTTCTACTAGATACAATGGAAGGGTAATCCAAGTTAACCATAATGTAGCATTACTCACTGGCATAGACAAAGTTAAAATATGGCAACATGTTTGGATGGCTAAATTTATCACACAACTTTACAAAATAGTATTTTTTTGATGTGGTGAATGGAATTTACAATATGCTAAAGATAACTATGGATGTGACACAGTTATATGCATATGTCCACTCTCTTCACATAATATACATACACCTCAAGAAGGTTGTGCACTAGGAAAAGGATGAGGAATATACTAGGGGTGTTACATTATCCCAATATTAAAATTTACCATAAAGGGATTTATGAAAAACCTATACTATTATTTAAAACTTAGGAATAATATTATCGACACATGAACATAAGAGAAAGATATTAAATTATCATTTTCCAAAGATTTGAACATATCATGTGCCTCCCCTTCCAAATAAAAGAAGACAATCAAGAAGGAAACTAAAAAGGTGAAGTTCATACCACTCTCTCAGGTGTGAGAAAGCTCAGAAGAAACATAATTAGAAGAGGAACCTCTAAAAAAGAAGAGTAAATTAAATAAGAAGGAGATAATGCCACCTTATCCTATGCCAGAAGAACTTGAAGATATAGAATCATATAAAGAGCCCCTAGAGAAGGAAAACAAATGGTGTGAGTAGTAGACAAGACCTCATTCTCTAAACCCAGAGCAACAACCACATCACTAAGCCAGGCACAAAGTTACAAGGCTAGAATAATGGGTGCAACCCAAACTAAGGAAAAAATCACCAACCCCATCGTCCCCTAGAAAAATAATAATAAGAAAGGGTGCAAGTATAAAGGAAAACCCAAGGTTCCCTGCATGATACCACTCAAGGTCTTGTAGTGGATAAGATAATGAAAGACTTCCCCCACACTTAAGAAAAGGGGAAGGAATTGTAAAATGAAGGGCACATAGGACTAGATCTAAATGCAAAAATAACCCCTAAGTTAGAAGTGATCATCTCAAAAAAACTAGAGACAGTGATGAACAAAGGGGTGGATGCAATAGTGTAACATGTCCAAGATATGGACTCCACAATAGATCCCCAAGTAGAGTAACCCATTGAGTAAAGGCTAAAGTAACAACTGAAGGGTAAGGGTGAAGAAGAGGAGAGACATATGAAAAATAAGGGAAACAAAAATGGGAAGAAGGGAGCCCCTCCTAAGGAAAATAAGATGATGAATATACCATCCAAACTAGAACCTAGAATGGCTTAAAGGTCAAAGAGATATACATGTGACATCAATGAACTCCATCGATGATATAATGAAAACTTGTAGATAGATGTCCTTTTCTTTGGATGCACTATTAGATAATCCATGATCTAAAGTCCCTATGACTACATGGATAAATCCTATAACAGAGGATAACAATGGATGAGAATTGATCTTTGTCAACCCCTTGAACATGACTGATGTACAAACAAGGAATACACAGGTAAAATTAAATGAAGAGTTTGAAAGGATTTTTTTTTAACAATGTGGACTATAAAAACTAAAATCACATGGCAAAGGAAGTATCTTTGGCTCTTGAGACAGAAGAGGAAAATTGTTCCTCATTAGAAAGAGACCTTAAGGAAGAAGAGAAGAAATGGTGTAATGTAGATAACACACTCAAAGAAGAGAAAGAAAAGAACAAGTCAACAAAACAAAAATTAGCTATTATGGAGGTCAAGCCCTAAGGTTCTATGAATAGGTATTGAAAACATAACCAATTATACTCAATGCAATTAACATCACCCAAGCTGAGCCTAGAGAAGATGGAGATAGTTTTTGGTGAATTCCTAAAGATATGAACTAGAACTAATAATTCACAAGAGGAATCCCAACAAGCCCAATTTGATCTCATTGAGTAATTGAAAAAATATGAAGACACACTAAATAAGTTCTTAGAAACTACACAAGTAGTAGAGAAATTATTCTTGAATTTCTCCAAATAAACAACCATAATAAGTGCACACCTCTATAAAAATATCAAGAATAGAAAAATATAGCTACCCTAGTATACACCAAGAATAATAAGGAGTGAAAAAAAATGTTGTAATAGGTGGAAGATCTAGTCCACACAATAAGTGCCAAGAAGAAGGAGCTAGAACAATGTTTTACAAAACTCTGAATGAAGATCCTAGATGAAGGAAGTTTCCTCAAAGATACAATGAAGGAAAATATTAAGAAGATGAATAATATAAATTAGAATTCAAAGCCACTTTTATAATAACCTCCAATTTTGAAAAAGATTGGGTATTGAAGTAGTAGCTATTATGGGGGCCATTCAGAGTGCACTCAAAAGATGGACCAATTTTGAATAAGAGTTGATGAAGGATGCCCAAAAATTATTTTCTTCAATATCCTATAATTGAATTATTTTCATTCTTTGAATTCATCCATTCTTTGATTATTTAATTAGTTAAGGTCAAAAATTATGGCTAAGTATGGGTACACATAGGAGAATTTAGAGTTCAAGAGTAGAGCACATGTCAGAGGCGCATGATGTTACATTTTGATTTCCTCTCTAGACTTCATAACTACTAATTAGTGGATTTTATGGTTATTGATTGGTTAATTAGTGTTTTGATAAGATGGATTTTATATACTGATGAATGGAAAGTTATATATTACTTATTTACATGATCATTAACTTGTTGAGTTAGTTGTATTTTTATGTTATGTACATGATGATCATGACTATTTAGTTCATTACAATAATATATTATGGATTTTATCTTGATTTAAGCTAACTAAATTTATTGTTTTAAGGTGAATGTAGGATAGATTTCATCCCTTAGACTATGATGGAGGGAGAGCATCATTAGAGAGGGTGAAGTAGATGGAGGCATTGGGGGATGATATAATGAAAACTGAGAACCCTACACTCACCACAAATAATAGAATTTGATTTATATTCATTGTTTGATTTGAATGGCATCTAATATGATTTTGGTTGCTATTATGTTTATTGCATTTGATTATGGTTGGCTTACATATGGTTACCATACTATAATCTAGTTACGTGTTTGTGATTATAAGATTAAAATTCTTGTATGTCATCTTACTTAGCTTATTCCATGTAATTATGTTTCCTGAATGAATATAGGTTGTAAGTAGTGTCTTGGCTATATAATACTACTTTGTGTGTTAGATGATTATTATTTTGACTAAGTTATTAAGGTGAGTTTAAAGTTGAATTAATACTAATATCATGCTAAGTAAATGTTAATAATTATACTGTTTAATTAATTATTGTGAAGTCAATGTTAATATTTATAATGTATAAAAGGATTATTATTGTAATAAAGAAGGTTCATAAATTAGGGTTAAGTGGTATTGATTTGTGCTATTTGAGCCACTTTGCTAAAAAAACACTTCATTTTGGTTTTACATGGTAAAAACGTTTAGTCATAACAAAGATTCTGCAGTTGGTTTTTCATGCAAAGACTTTTTCACTGAGATCATAATGAGCACAATGAGTTCTGATAGAGAAATTGGAGTTTAGTTAGCATGAAAATAGAATGCAAGTAGATAAAAGAGGAAAGAATATATGACTGGGGAAGACACAATAGATAAAAATAAGAAGGTGGAGGGTTCGAGTTAGATTGGAGAAGGGCATTACCAGTTTGGCATAGCTATAATTTCACTTATTAGGTAGGTATGTTGGTTAAATTCATAAGTTATAATGTATGAATTAAATCAATGAATCTTCTAATTTTTATGAATAGGGTTTTCTTTTCATTATTATGATTTTTTTTTAAATATAGGGTTATATACTTGGCACTGGGGATGGCTCAGCCATCCACAAAGCTAAATATATGACTCTGTAAACCCTAGTCAAATGGATTTGTTGCCAAAATAATACTATAATTTCTTTGAAAATATTATGAGTTCTTTAACAATATAACACTATGAGTTATTTGCCAATATATCATACTGAGTTTGTTACCAAAATATAGATTACTGAGTTATATTATAAAAAATTCTATGCATTATAAAAAGATTAGCAGAATGGAGCAAATTAGAATGAGCTGGGTAAACATTATCAATTGAGTTTTAGAAAGTTAAAAAACCTACCAAGGATATATAGGGTAAATTTATGAGTAATAAATTCAAAAATTTGAGATTAAATATAAGTATGGTCTTTGGTTTAGGTATAACCTTTAAACAATTATATATTGAATCATTTATTACATTATAAAATATATATTGTGTTGTATTATGTTTAAATTGTGACATGATTTTATAATAAAAACCCTAGTTATGGCATGACTGGTATGTAAGATTAAACTTGGTCTTTAAAACTAACATGGAATTATTTCTTTCTTCACATAAACATATTCCCTTATATTTTTAATAAATTGGGTCAAGTTAAATAAACCCAAACTTAGGGCATGATTGAGTTTATGAAGTTAGTGTGACACATTAGCTTATAAATAATTAGGTAGTTATAAACCTTTAGATAGTTTGAATGATTTCAAATAAATTAACTTAGCTTTGGGATTCTCTTTCTGAGTAGAATAACACAATAGTTATTTTGTTTTATTTATGAAACTTGCATATAAAAATAACTATAATTATATAATATACATGGGTATATTCATATATTCTAAAATCTTTTATTAGATGATTTTTTGATATGAATATATCAATGTGTGTGTGTATAATATTAATACACACATGTTATGTTTAGGTTTACAATTCTTCTATTTACACATATCATTGTTTTTATATTGTGTATGAACCTTAAGTGATGACTGTGTTGAATGGTCATTCACTATACATTTTAACTATGATATTCAATTTGTATAATTATGGTGAAGGATAAAGTTCCTTGTATATATATTATGGCTGGGTGAATTTTCTATATACATTTATGTTTATATCACGAAATGATTTCTTATAAACTGTTGAAGTATAAATGTATATACCCATTCATATTTTTAGATATGTTTATATAAATACATGGCTGTGTAAAGTTATGATTGCATGTTATTCGAGTCATTAACATTTAAGTTGTGGTTTGTCAATTTTAAATAAATGATGCCTAACCGTAACACTAAAGTTTACTTTCGGTAGGATATTGGAGAGAAATTAATATAGATGTATGTTTGAATATGCATATCAATGTATACATGATATTCAATATTATAGGTAGAATATTGTCCTAAATGGAGTATACCGTATACTCATATGCATTATTTGTTGGATGAATAAGTATATTATAAAACCAAGAGGTATAAATGCTTTTGTATACTTAAATTAATAAGGTTGAACTTAGAAGTATTTTCAATAATTCAAAGAACTTCTAATTATGCAGTATTTGAGAATAAATATGAACCATATTATTATTGATTAGTATATGAATAAGCTTAATTGATGCACTTTTGGTATATGGAAATAAAGTGATTTTAGGTAAAGTTAGTAAATGATGTTATATGGATGAATAACATAAAGTAAAGAGTTGCATATAAATACTTTAGTAACTTGAAGTATGATGCTTAGTTTTACTTGAATGGTATGATAGTTTTGAAATTTGTTTATATAAATGATATTATGCTTTAAATGCATTAGATGTTTGGAACTATTATGCTACATTTGACAGACTAAATGCTAGTATTAGAGACTTTCTTGTATTAACACATAATATAGCTACTAGTAAGGAAAAAATCATTTTTGAAATATGTTGGTTTTAATATTATTAAGTATATTAATCAATCTAGTATTAATGACCCTAAATAAGTGAGTGAGATAGATTCCACTTACTTAATTAGTGTCACTAATACATAGAGAAAGTGTAATTTGATTGAGTGGTGCTATGAAATTAACTGATCCATCGAGATCAAATAATTATAATTAAACTTTGGCCAAAGTAGTGTTTATGGTTGAACATCATCATTTCATCTATTTGATTTAGTTTACAAGGTTTGTATGATATCATGTTAGAATGGATTTCTTTATGATATATTGTATGTAATAATTATCTTACAACACACAGATTCTAGTTGTCACTCTTGATTTTTGCACTGTCATTATCTACCCATCCATCAAGGGAGGGTTATTCCCTAGTTGGGATATTTTGTGGGGGATCGATGGCCAATCGTTGGTGTGTAAAAGCACTTAGATGATGCTCCCCCTCCCCTCAACAATACTTCACTAGTGACTACACTCATGATTACTTGTGGATGATTCGAGTTCGATGAGACTCACATGCTCTGTGGAGCATTGTATCATTATAAATTATTATTAAACCATGTATTATGATTAAACTTTACTATTTGTTATATTTAACTATTACAATAGTTGGCTGTAATTTTGTATCAACAGTGGTTGAATTTGTAAATCTACATGTATGATTTGAATACAGTGTTATTTTTATAATCAACATTGTACATGATTATGTGATCATTAGCTAAAAATATTGGCACTAAACCTTGATTATGGTTTTTTTTTATGATGGAATATATATATATATATATATATATATATATATATATATATATATACTGAATTTGTACACATGTTTTAAAACAATTTGTTTTAGTTTATTCTAGTAAAACCTAGTGGGGTTGTTACACATGATGGGATAACGAGATGATCTTAGAGTAGGAGAGGCTAGAGGGAAAGGTAGCATATGATGACACTAAAACTGAGAAATAAACTCATAACCACTCTGATTGAGTAGAGAGAAATTCACAACAAAGGGAGGTATGGGAAAATAAAACATGGACTGATAAAGCTGAAGGAAAAAGGTGTGACAAGGATATAAAATTAAAGCAGTGGAGAATACAGCCGCACAGGAGGAAGGACGAGCATGTTTCCCAAGGATGGACAACCAAGTTAGTATGGGGTGATGTTGACCCAAAAATTTGGGCAAGTACAACCAAGACCAAGAGCGTGTGTGCATGATAGATGAAAATAAAGACTAATGCTAGTGACCAAGAGGAGTAAATAGTGGTGCACAGAGACCTAACCATCCATACACATGCACCCAGTAGAGATTTCCAACAAGGCAGCTGCTAGAGAAAAAATATAGATTTTGTATGCACATATGAAAAAATACTAGGATCAAGACATGTAAAGACCATGTGTATTTAGGTACTGCAATGGAGATTGCAAAGGATAAACGGTATAAGTTATGACTGACAGATTGATTCTAACAAGAAATTAGGAAGTGATGAAAAATAATGAGGTAGCTAGCTTGGAGTAGAGAGTTACATTAATTGTGAGGAGGATGGTGAACATTAACTTCAGGTGAGCTACTAGATGACACACAAGGTTATTTTGAAGCCTATAAAGGAAGGCACCTGAGGAAGATAAGAAGGGAAAGCGAGTGATAATGAAGTGCTACATAATTATTAAGAGAGACCAACTAGATAAAGAAATGTTGTTGAAATGTTATTAAAATTATTAAGAGGGATAAATGAATGTTGAATATCCTCTGATTATGTTAAATGCCCTTGAGCACCAACATTAATGAATAGAGTTTTGATAATATTATCTTCATGTTTATGGCCATAGAGCATTGTCACCATGCTTAAGCTACTGCGATTGCTTCACTTGACAATTATTAGTTTCGTTTACTGCAATATGTGTTTGATAGAGTTACTTGTGTGTATCTAGCTAACACCATTTCGTATGTTGATATGATCATGTTTACTTACATTTTTTGTAAGAATGGATACTTGTTGTGTTATGTTAATTAAATAAGTGTAAAGGAAGTCCTAATTAACCCATGCGTGCAAGGCATGCACATAAGTATGCAAATGGGACCATTGCCAACTAACCCCCACCTAGCCATGTTTCCCTTTATGTGCCTCGAGTGAGTGCTTAAGGAAACTTGCATCATGTGCCATCACAAAAAGTAGTAAAGTTAAGTATTAGAATGCGCAGAAGGACTAATGCACTGGTGACTACTAGACTTGCATAATAACCGATCACCTAATGATTTGATGTGGCATGCAATCGAGGCCAATTGAGCTGCAATTGATATCAAATTATTATATCTAGTGGGTTTGGGCTTGATTGGCCCCAATTGCATACCTTGTTGAACTAATATCCTGATTAGTTTAATGTAATATATAATTTGGGCCAATCGAACCCCAATTGACATTAGATTATCATATTTTGTGGGTTTGGGCTTGATTTCTCCCAACTATGTAGCTTGTTGAGCCAATCACTTGATTAGTTTAATGCAATATGTAATTGGTGCCAATTACGACCCAAATGACATTAGATTATCACATTTGGTGGGTTTGGGTTTGATTGGTCTCATTTACATATCCCATTGAATTAATCAGCCAATTAGATCAATGTGGTATGTAATGGAGGCCAATCAAACCCAAATTGACATTAGATTATCAAATTTGGTGGGATTGGGCTCGATTGGCATTGTTTGTATACCCCATTGAACCAATCACCATATTGATTTAATGTGGTACACAATTGGTGCCTATCAAGTCCCAAACGATATTAGATTATTGTGTTTGGTGGGTTTGGGCTTGATTGGCTTCATCTATGTACTTCATTGAACCAACCACCCAATTGGTTCAATGCAGTAAGTAATTAGGGCTAGTTGAGCCCCAATTGACATTATATTATCGAATTTGGTGGGTTTGGGCCCAATTGATCTCATTTGCATACTCCATTCAATCAATCACCCAATTGGATCAAAGTGGTACACGATTAAAACCAATTGAACCCCAATTGACATTAGATTATCTTCTTTAATCATTGGTAAGTGAACATCCAAATCACCTTCTATAACATATTCATTTGTTCGAGCAATCAATCTCAATGACTCCATTTTCTTAGACTAATATCTGACCAAGAGAACAAATGTAAAGTTGATTCTTAATGTTTCTTTGGGCTTTCCGACTTAATTTGATTTCCTTTACTTGTTGAAGAATGAATATCCAAATAACCCTCCATATATTTCTTTATTACTTTTGGGTTTTCAAACTTAAGAGACCCTCATCGTTACTTAATGAGCCAACACTTTGATTCAATGTTTTCAACAAATTTCTTATTTGTTTGGGAATCAAAAGGAGAATTTCGTCTACGGAAATTCCCAAACAACGGATCAATGCATCTTTGCTTCACTTTTTAATGTTCGCTTGTCTGGTCATAGAGGTTTCTTTCAATGAACAACTGCTCATCAACTGCACCAATGCCAATGCCTTCAACTGCTCATCTCAATCTCACAGCTTTATGTAGAGGGGTTCGGTTACTAAACATTCTGCTTGCTACCTGCATTGCCAAGAATGCGCTCTCTCTCATCACTTACAGGAGATTTGCATTTGCTGCGCACACATTTTTTTCACAATAAGCTTATCAACATGTACATCAAGTACGCTAGTTTGGTGGATGCTCGAAAAGTCTTTAACGACATGAAAGAACGAGACAGCTTCTCATGGAATGCGATCATTGCAGCTTACCAAAGACATGGATATCCTCACGAGGCATTGACACTATTCGCCAAATGCAAACAACAGGTGTCCAACCCGATCACTTTACCTTTGCCAGCATACTTCCAGCCTGTGCCAAAATAAGAGATTTGGAACTGGGTATGAACATTCATCAAAGCATAGTGGAAAGGTCTTTTTTGTCAGATGTCGTAGTTACAAGTGCCCTGGTAGACATGTATGCAAAATGTGGAAGCATACGTAAGGCACGTGAACTGTTTGACAAAATGCCTCAGAGAAATGTCGTCTCATGGACTGCAATGATTGCAGGATATACACAGAATGGTGTTCTTGACGAGGCTTTAAGGCTTTTCGAAAAAATGCCTCAAAGAAATGTGGTCTCATGGAATGCGATAATCGCAGGATATGCACAAAATAGTGTTCTTGACGAGGCTTTAAGGTTTTCCAAAGAAATACCCCAACCAGATGTCATCTCATGGAATTCCATGATTGCAGGATATGCACAAAATGGGCTTGCTGAAAAGGCCTTGGAGGCATTTAAGAAAATGCAATTGGCAGGTTTAAGACCAAACTCCACAACCTTTGTTAGCATCCTTCCAGCCTGTGCCAACATGGGAGCTTTGGAACAGGGTATTTATATACATCAAAGCATTATTGAAAGCCGTTTTTTTGTCGGATGTCATAGTTGTCAATGACCTGATCGACATGTATGCAAAATGTGGACGCATACACAAGGCACATAAACTGTTTGACAAAATGTCTCATAGAAATGTGGTCTCGTGGACTGCAATGATTGCAGGATATGCAAAAAACGGTGTTCTTGACGAGGCTTTAAGGCTTTTCAAAGAAATACCCCGACCAGTGTCATCTCATGGAATGCCTTGGTTGCAGGATATGCGCAAAATGGGTTTGTAGAAAACGCCTGGGAGGGATTTAAGCAAATGCAATTGACAGGTTTAAAGCCAAATTCCACGACGTTTGCCAGCATCCTCCCAGCCTGTGCCAAAATTAGAGCTTTAGAACAGGGAATGGACATCCATCAAATCATTATCAAAAGCGGATTTATGGAAGATGATGTTGTTGTGAATGCCCTGGTAGATATGTATGCAAAATGTAGAAGCTTACACAAGGCACGTGAACTGTTTAACAAAATGCCACAAAAAAATGTGGTCTCATGGAATGTGATGATTGCAGGATATGCACAAAATGGTTTTCTTGACCAGGCTTGGCGGCTTTTAAAAGAAATGCCACAACCAGATGTCATCTCATGGAATGCCATGGTTGCAGGATATGCACAAAACGGGCTTGTTGAAAAGGCCTTGGAGACTCTTAAGCAAATGCAATTGGCAGGTTTAAAGCCAAACTCCACGACCTTTGCCAGAATCCTCCCAGCCTGTGCCAAAACGGGAGCTTTGGAACAGGTTATGGACATCCATCAAACCATAATTGAAAGTGGATTCTTGTCAGATGCTGTAATTGCTAGTGCCCTGCTAGACATGTATGCAAAATGTGGAAGCATACACAAGGCACGTGAACTGTTTGACCAAATGCCTCAGAGAAATGTGATTTCATGGACTGCAATGATAACGGGATATGGACAAAATGGGCTTTTTGAAAAGGTCTTGGAAATGTTTAAGATAATGCAATTGCAAGTGTAAAGCCAAACTCCACAACCTTTGCCAGCATCCTCCCAGCCTGTGCCAAAATGGGAGCTTTGGAACAGGGTATGGACATCCATCAAAGCATAATGGAAAGGGGATTTTTGTCAGATGCCATGGTTGCAAGTGCCCTGGTAGACATGTATGCAAAATGTGGAAGCATACACAAGGCACGTGAACTGTTTGACAAAATGCCTCAACGAGATGTGGTCTCATGGAATTCCATGATTGCAGGATATGCACAAAATGGATTTTCCAAGGATGCTCTGAGACTCTTTGAAGTAATGAAATGCTCTGGAACATACCCTAATCATGTAAGCTTCACGTGTGTTTTATTTGCATGCAGCCATGCAGGTTTAGTGGATGAGGCTTGTGAATGCTTCAATGGCATAAGTGGCTCTTATTGCATTATTCCTACAATTGATCATTATGTGTGCATCGTTGACCTTATTGGTCGTGCTGGCTATCTTGAAGAAACTGTAAACTTTATCATCAAAATGCCAATTAAACCTGTGGTGGTTGTGTGGATGCGTTTGCTTGGTGTCTGTAGATCACAGAAGAATATAGGGTTAGGGGTATTTACAGCAACTCTCCTTTTTGATCTGGATCCTAAAAATGCTGCTACTTACATTCTTCTATCAAACATCTTTGCAGAAGTGGGCAGGTGGGATGGGGTTCAAAAGATAAGGAAATTGATGAAAGACAGAAGACTTAAAAAGACACCTGGATGTAGCTGGATTGAAGTGCATAAAATGGTACATGCTTTTTGTGTAGTAGACAGATCACATCTGCAGACATAGGAGATCAATGCAAAGTTGGAAAAATTGTCTTGGGAGACGAAGGCGGCAGGGTTTTCCAAGACATGTATTGAATGATCTGGAGGAAAAAAAATTATTTCTCTTGCAATGGGGCAGTCCAGATGTACTCAGGTTCTTGATGACTCTAATCTCCAAGATTGTTGCAAGACAAATGAGAGATGTGAACCAGTTCCATCATTTCAAACAAGGACAATATTGTTGCGGAGATTATTTGTGATGATAAGTGAAGCAATCTGTATGCATAGGCCTGCACTATAACAAGGTGCTTTGTGTAATAACTGCAGTGATAAGGGAGCAGGTTTTATTTTTTCTCAAGTGTTTTCTTTTCTGTGTTTAGAGATCTAGACCTTGCTGTTCACTTCAAGATGTATAGTATGCAATTTGCATTACTGCCTATATATACTGTTCAGGTTGTTAAAGCCCTGTTTTGCAGTACGACAGACGTTTCATGAGATTGAACTGTTTTCCAGGAAGCCTGCACATCTGTGTACTCAAATGCTGGAGGAGGAGGTGGAGAATGCGAAAAATGAAATGACGAGGAATGCTTGAAGGAAATGTAAAGATGCTGGAGGCAGAAGGAAATGTGAGAGAAGGGCTTACAATCAATCAATGCTTGTAGATGATGAGGAGAGCATCTCTTGATTGTTCTTTACTCCAATCTGTCTTTTTGTACAGTACTCCTTTTTGGATTAATTGCATAGTTCCATGGAGTTTCTTGACGCGGGACAGGGGGACGCGGGGACGGGGGGCCTAAGTTTGGGGGCGGCGGGGAGAGCGGTGCAAATATATATAGTGTTTGAAAAATTAGTTAAAAAAAGATGTATAAGGAATAAATATATTGGCATTGAACATCAACAATTTAACATTTAAGTTTTAACTTTTAACAATGAAGTTTCAAGTTTGAGCCATTGAACCAATGAACATTGAACATTGAACATTGAACATTGAACATTGAACATTGAACATTGAAAATCAAAATCAAAATATCGAATTCAAAATTTTCAAAATTTCATAATGATGATTCATGATTACAATCAAGTATCAACAATGTTAAAAAACAAATCACTAAATACTAAATACTAATGAGTCAATGGCTAATCATCCCCAAAGTTCTCGCCAAACTCTTCATCACTAGAATTGCTGGACTCCACATGCTCTACATCCCATCTGGCTGCTGGACTCTCCTTGTACGTGAGTGTGTTGCGGTCAATGAGATACAAAACACTATGTACAACCACAAGCTTTTTTGCACTCCTAGAGGTAACCATGTTCCTCTTAACGGAGTGGATGAAGCTATAAGTAAATCAGTTCTTCTCGATCTCACTGTCCCTCTCCTAATGCTCTATCACTCTTGCAAACTTCTCCCTCTTAGCTTGTTGCCTCTACTTTCAGCGCTCTACTTCACTCAATGAAGTTTTTGTGTGATTTGAAATGAGAGGAATTGGGTTTTTTAAAAGCTTTTGGGAGGCCTTGGGGGTAGGGGTGGGACCCATTAGCAATTAGGGTTAGGGTGGAGGGCTCACAAACCAAAATACTTTTTAAATTAAAAAAAAAAAAAATGTTTTTTTGATGTCCCATCGAGTGAGGGACTTGAAAGTTTCCTAAGGGGTTGAGGGACGTCTAGGCATCCCCTGGATGCCCTAGGGACGTCCCAGAGTCCCCTAGACGTCCCCTCTTAAAGGGAAACATCCTGGGGATGGCAGCGGTTCGAGGCGGAGGCGGAGGGACGGAAGGGGGACGTCCCCACGTCCCGGACGTGGAAACATGGGGATTTTGGGGCGGGCGGACACGTTCCTGTGGAACACTGATTAACTGTACTATATCGTGCCTATGTCATGTCCGCCATTTGAGATAAAATTACACATACAAGATTAAATATGCAAATCTATATATGCTCATGTGGATTTTGTCTCATTTATAGTTAGAGATTTCTAATGTTACTTCACATGCGTTTGTTTTCTTGGAGAGCTAATATGTCTATTAACTCATTATCTCTTATATATTTTATGATTAATTTTATTTCAATTTGTTTATTTTTAGTTAGAAATAAATTATTAGAATTGATATATGCAGAAGTAAAATTATAACTTTTTTTTTAAAATTATTATAATTAACATGTACATGTATGATTCCTTAAAAAATTGCATAATGAAGTGTATAGATTGATGTTAGATAGAAGAATAAAATTTGTATACGTGGAAGTAAAATTATAATTTATATTACATTGTCATTTTATGTATGTGGTATTATAAACTTGTACATAATGAAGTTTATAAATTAATATTAGTGAGAGAAGGATCATAAAGGTAATAATGACCCAAGCTCATGGATCTAATCGTGGCATGGAAAACAAAGGGAAACACAAGTTATAGTTAAGTTTGATTGAAATGGTAAAGGAAAGTATTTGCAGGCACTATAAGTTTGAAATATGAGGAACTTGGGAGAATGAGGACTACAATAACTTCTAGGAATAACGTGATGGAAGGCCTCTATAGGGTTGAGGGGGACATTGCAATTATAAATCCAAACATAATAAATTAAACACTTTCTTTGTGTTGCAAACCCAACAAAAGTTAGCAAAAGCTAAACTCCACGTGATAGATATAAATTAGAGATTTTCTTCATGAATTACATAAGTGGAAAACGCTAATGAAGAACAAATTCCTTCTTGTCCAACCAAAGTTTGTTTATAAATCTCAACCTCAACTATATTAAACTTCTTGAATTTGTGTATAGGTTTTAGGGAAATTTTTTATAACAAGATATGCAATTAATAATGATCATAGATTTTTATGAGTCGCTTGGCTAATGCTTTTTGTTTAGTGGATTGGAACAATGTTTGGATGTTATCACAAGTATAATAATAAGAAAATTAGTTTTTATGATGAATCCAAAAGGACAAAACTTTAATTTTTAGTCTCATTTAAATGCATTTAATAACTTTAATATTAATATGATTTTTTTATATTGAATAAATTCATTTTCACAATTCAAAAAGAAAACTTGTTGTGAAGTACCTTCCATTTTTATGGTAGGTAAATCACTTTACAAATAACACTAACAATATCACAAGTAAAAAAGCTATAAATGAATGTTCTCATGTAATGCGATAATAACAAACATTTATAAATACAAATAATTACAAACCATTTACATTTTCTTAAAAATCCAATATGATAGTGGGGACCTTTAAATTATTAGGCATATGTTTTCTATTAAAAAGTAAAATAACAAAATTCTAGGAAAAGAAAGCTCGATAATTAAGTCATAAAAAACACCATCTCAAATATTTATAAAAGTTTGTGAAGCCCTCAAAAAAATTCAAGAAGTATGAACCCCAAAAACATCACAAAGCTTAATCACATGTTGTAGAAGCTCAAAATTTGAATCATGGTATGAATCTCTATATACACTTAATTTTGCTTACTGACATTTTATTTTGGAGGACTCACGACGCCTTAGTCTCCATGAGTATATGTCCTAAGAAGTACAACATGGTTGGGGTATGGTTATGGCGTTTTGTGAGAGATCTTGTTATGTTTATTTATTCTTATTGTATACACATAATATTTTCAAATTTTCTCAATTATTGATGTTTTCTATCTTGTAGGAACCTGTCGAGTTTGAATCTCTTTGAGTGCATGCCTTAAGTCGGGAAAGGGGTTGGTAGACCATTGGTGTTTTGCAAGATTGTTGTCCCCATACTACCACTTGCTACCTACACAACCGACTCCTAAAAACATTCCCCTAAGCTTTGACTCTTCTTTTGCACCCTCCTTCAATGATTTTCCACCTTCATTAGCCCTTCTCTAGCTTAAAATCCTTTTTGACAGTTTATGATACACTGTCGAACCCATCGACCTTGTACCATGTAACCTAATTTGATTTTGTCAATAATGATACAGATTCGATTGGGCCGACCTTGTTGGCTAAACTTTTGGAAAGGACTAGGGTTAGATTCAACTATATAAACACATCCATTTCATCATTTCTTAGAGACAACAAGAGTTAATTATATATTTGCGATTCTTTACAAACTGCTCTTTCGTCATTCTATTTGAGGAGTCTTAGCTTATGATTTCTACTTGGAGAAGAATCTAGTCTTGGATGCTTTGGCCTTTATTAATGATCCTTACAAACCACAACAATCTCTTGTGAATTACCTTTAGCCAAGGGAGAGATTGAGTCTCGACAGGTCCGTCTTCAAGATAAGTATCTTTAACTTTGCTTCTCTCTTTTAGTAGATAGAAATAGCATAAATAATGGCTTTTGAATATATTGCTCTCTCCATGTATTAAGGTTTTATCTATATATAGCTTAATTAGGATTCTCTTATGCATATTTACTTTTATGTTTATTAACCCTCATTTATGCCACAAGCTTTGGTGAGCGCTAGATTAGATTTTAATTTACTTGTTATTAATTTAGTGAATATGAAAACATAGGACCTAGTTAGGGTTGTTGCATAATTTTGTTTGAATGAAGGCTTTGGAACCATCCCTAATGATATTATTTTGGTAAGAGATTCATTGACTAGATCTAACATATCTATCTTGGTCATGACCCCAAATATGTAATATATCGACAATTAGAAGTGTAAGTAGGATTTATCTTCTCTGAGCTAGGATTGATTTATAGATCAATTGTATTTTTCTTTGCATACATTATGGTAAATCCAACGTGAATCTAACCCTCGTAGGTTTTCTTTCACATCATCATTTTTATCATTTTATTATATTTTTTCATATTTACAGTACTATATCGAACTAGTTGATATAATTCTAACTTTTTGTGTGTAGATTTAACACACAATTTCTTCAAAATGACTTTATTTTGTCTTTGCATGTCTTCATCAACTACAAGTTACTGGATCGAACAGTTTGACATAGTATTCTTCTGCAGTTCTAGATTGACATACACTATTGAAAATGTCAACTCTCTCTACTAATTCTTTATGCCAACATACATGTCAATGAACACTATCAAACAGGTCGACCATGTTCCTTATTCTTTTTCATCATATAGGGTTTTGCAAAACTTGGTCGAACCAATCAACCTAGTTTGCAAAATTCAAAAGCATCAACTAAATCACTATAGCATAAAATTTACAATTTAAATCCTCTTCAAGCCCACTAAGGTTCATTTCTTTTTTTCTCTCTATCATTTCAATACTTCATTTCTATTTTTTACAAATTGGCAGTCTTCAAAACTGTAATCCTACAGCTAACTAGGTCAACCTAGTCAATCTAGTTATGTAGTCTATCTTCTGTTTGAGAGACATAGATGACCTGCTCAACTTTGTTCTTAAATACCTTTCTTTTGTAAAACAACCTAGTCGACTATGTTTTGTACTGTATACATGCAATGTCGCCTGAATCGACTCTTTACTATTCTTAATCAAGGAACTAATATTTATTTGCTAGTAATTAATTCTCATTTATTTTTCAGTTATTTACATACTTAGAGTAACTCACATAGTCTAAATATGTGGTTTTTTAAAATTACCGTTCAAGTTATACTATTTTACTCTTATGCACACACTACCAAATCACTTAACATTCAAAATACATTTAAACATTTGTCTTTTCAAGGCCTACCTACTTGAATTTCATCATCAAAGAGGAAGCTGACTTGATTTTTTGGTCAAGTATAAATATGTAGTTAATTATATATATTGGCACAACACCCAACACCTTTATCATTGTGGGATTGTGAAGTGAGGGGGTAGGCCCCAATACCAAGCCAATACTATTGATAATATAGATCCCTTTCAGTCCAAACATCCTGAAACTAACTTTAGACTACTTTCTAGTTCTCTATTTCAACCAACTTTTCTATCACATTAAAATCAAAATTTTCTAATAATCTAATAACACTTAGGGTGGCCAACTAGTTAGCATTTACTTTTTAGTTGATTATTTGCTCTTTGATCATTATGTGTTATCTTTCAAAACTTACATTGGTCAACATTGGTGCAAGGTTTGTCTTGTGTGCCCTAATTGCATCAATCTCATTGATCCAATTATTTGGGTATTTCCTTTCATTCTTACTTCAAATTATCTTGCAAAAAGTTTTTATATTCTAAAACATTGTCATCTTAGTCGATACAGTCTCTTATAGATTGTTCCATCTTCTTGCCAGTAGTACACAGTTGACATGCACTATTGTGTCTTCTTATCTATCTGTTCTATCCCATGTCCAACAATACACAGTCGACCTATATGACTGTGTATACTTTTTGGCCTATATCTCACTAGCACTCTGTCGACCTAGTTGATTATGTATCTATTGGTTGACCCTATTCTTTATTTGGTTGATTTTGTGCTTTGTTTGGCCGACTTTGTTGTCTATCTAGCCAACTCCATCTCTGATTCTCTTTTTTTAAATTCTATTTCTCTCATCAAACATCATGAAATCTCCTATTAGAATCTTTTTGGACAACTTGAATCCATTTAGACACTATATGGAGTGTTATTTTATTCATTTCTTTACCTCCCAAGAGAATCCTCACTCTTGAAGTACTTCTTCCCCTCCCTCATCTTAAGATTGCAATATGGTTCAAATCATGCCTCATGACAATGTAGGTGGATCAAATCCTTTTTGTACCTATCAAGACAATTCTCATCTTCAAGCATCTCATCACAATGTGGGAATAATTGACACAAACCTATCTAGCAACCCCACTGATAATCCACTTCCTTACAACCTCCACCTAATACCAATTGGGGAAGTCTTCCTAAAAACACCAACCCGCTAATTGATACAACCCAAATTATTGCATAGATTGTGCAACAAATGAACATAACACAAACATCAAACACCTCTCAAATGATGCAACTACAACATCATTTGATCAATATGGCTAATCAACCTCATGTTCTCCTCCCTCAAAATAACCAAAATTTTATTCCTTTACCTCTTAGAGCTATCATGGGAAATATCATTCCCCAACCTATCATGAACAATAAGATGTTTCAACACATATAAAATGAACATTTAGTTCCTTTCATTGTTTCCATTGATATTGGTAACATATCTCCAACTATCAAGTATGATGGAAGTAAAGACAATGCATCTTTTCTTATCTTTACAAGGAATGGATCTAAACTATTACTTTTTTCACAACTAAAATTTTGGTTAAAAGCTTCACTAATGATGTATTGGAATGTTACAATCTTCTCTAACATTCCATATGGCAACTAGAGGATTTAGTCAATCCTTTAGTTAAAGAGTTTCAACGCAATGCTCTTCCTGAAAATTGCCTTAGCCATTTCATCGATCCTAAGTAATTTCACACTGACTCAGCACATGATTTTATCAAGCAATGAAAATCTTTGGGCCACAAGGTTGACTATAACATGATTGATGATAATCTATTTAAACTCTTTATAACTGACTTAACACCTCTTCAATATAAGGTTCAAACTTTTGCCCTTCAAACACTTAACAAAGTTTTTGACCAAGCCAAGCATCAAGACTTCTTAATGAAATATTTTGAACCTAATACCAAATTTATCAAAGGGTATTTTCAACTTTACACTAATGCAATCATTGACAATACTTCTCAAGCCAAGCTAGGAGTTGCCAAAGCTGACAATCCCCCATCTTCTCACACACCTTTAACGGTGCAATAAATGAAACAATTTTTAGTGCACTCTAAACCATTTGCTTATCCCAATAATCCTCCTAAATGGTATAACCCTAAACATTTTTTTTGGTTCGACGTCGACATCGGTCATTCCTATTAAACTTGTAGAGGGCTTACCAAATTTGATGTCTCCTATATGCTTGGTGATTCATTCAATCACAAAGCCATGATTTAACTCCATCATCAAGAGTACAACATCGCTTCTCAAAAATGACAAGCTCCAAAATCTTCTTCTTATAATAACCAAAAATATTTTTCCACATCTAACGCTTAACAATCTAACAAGGATATTTGTGCCATTGATGTCGACTATGATCAATATTACAATAATTGTCAATATGTTAATGTGGCTAAGGCCAATTATCATCGAAAACTAGCTCATAAAGATCCTGTCACTAAACCTAAGAAACCATCTTTGGAAGAACAACTCCTCAATTATACTATAACCACTCACTTCATTTTAGAAGCTAATATGGAACCATCTCCTTCTTCTGAACTGCCAACCACTTCTATTCCTCCAAAATCTAGCTTACCTTCTAAACCTCATGCTGGTTTTTCTTCTAAAAGCCATTGGAACTTCCTAGAAGATCTCAAATCCATGTCATGTAAGATTCCTCTTATGGAGTTAGTTCGTACCTCCTCTTATCATCGCAAATTTCTCATACAATAAGTGCAAGAAATAGAAGAATAATCTTCTATAGAAGAAGAACCACCCTCTCATGAGTCTCAACCAATCGACATGCATACCATTGAATCCATTTGTCTTCTTCAAAACCCTCCATAGAATTCCTCAAAGAAGACATGATTAACGATGAGATCCTCTTTCATGCTAATGATCCACCCCTATTCATTAAAATAGCCATCTATGCCACCAACCTCATTTGTAAAGTATTAGTAGACGAAGGGTCTGGTATTAATGTGACATCTTTGTGGCTCATCCAATAACTTGGTTATAATAAAGATAGTATCAAATAAACCCACTTAAAATGTCATGGATTTGACAAAACTAATCAAAAACCACTTGGTTGTATTCGGCTCCCTCTTACAATCAGACTAAGACTGTTCTAACTAAGCTTATGGTCTTTGATTTACCCCTATCTTACAACATACTCCTAAGATGAATATGGACTCATAGAATGAGGGTTGTCACCTAATCTATTAGCCAATATATCAAGTTCCTTCATAATGACAAATGGTATAAACATGAAGTCAATCCCAATCCTTGGAGTATTCAACTTCCAAATCCTAAATCTCAATATCACATTCCCACCATTCCAATGATCAATAGTGCTCCCTTACCCGAATTCGTCAACATGAATCCATATTTACAAGTCACTCTTGCTAATTCAGATGATGATGAACCTAATGACTTGAAAAACATTTGTAACACTACTAAGCTACATCCTTACTTATCAGAGTGGCTTCCTCCTTTATTGCCTCGTGATCACATTATTCCCCTCATTGATGAGATCACTAATTTTCCCCCTCCATGCATTGCTCAAAAAGCCTCTTATATAGAAGATGCTTTCAAATGCAATGATTATGGAGTGACCAAATTGTTTCAATATCCTTTACTCATGTCTCCACTTAAATTCAATGATCTAGGTATTTTCCCTTCTAAAATTCTTCCTAAATACCAAACATGTAAAATTTCTCTAACCTATGACAATAAGTACATCATGGCCCAAGCTCAATCATGAGAATTAGATGTTCAACATTATCAAAAAACTCTAGCTCAAATACATGCTTTTAATCATGATTTTCATACCATTTCTACTAAATTTGAGTTAGCATCTAAAGGTCATGTACCTCTTAATAATTCTCCACTTCTTGACACCCCTTGGGTGGTCGAACAAATCTTACCTTCCAAACCTCCAAAAATTCATGCCTCTTTTATACCACCTACGAAACTAATCATTACATCCAATTCTTCCCCTGTCAATGACATATCAAACTTGATCAATTTTCTCCACATACTCTTGAGATTACATTATATTTTAAGGCCACAATTGTACATCAAATACACTCTAAATATGATTACCATGGTAATAAAATTATTGATCTCGAAGTAGATGTCGATTATCATGGTCCTCTTCCCACCTTGCCTAGTGATGAATCCATTCTTAAATTACTTCATGCTCGATAACCTCAACTACCTCAACAACACCACAAACTCAAGAATTTCAACAAGAAATCCCCTTGTTTCAACAACTTCATCACTAGCATTGATACTAAAACATATCCTGTTTCCTATTTATTTAATGCACCATATCATTTACAATATGAAAATGCTATATTTATTGAGGAAACTACCTGAATCGAATATGGTACCTCATCATGCCCTCAACCAATCACAGTCTCTCACACATGATAACTTCAACTTATTCTTTGATAAATATCATGAGACTTTCACTTGGTCCTACGAGGACATCCCTGATATTGACCCTAACATCGTGGTACACAACGCCATCACCTATTTTGATGCCAAACCCATGCAACAAAAGCAACATAAATTTCCACCATAAGTTTCTAATTTATGCCATAAAAAAATCATTAAACTTCTCAATGCTAAGTTTATCAAGCCTATAGACTATTCAAAATGGGTTTCCAACATTATCCCTATTTGAATGAAATTCACCATGGTTATTCGCATTTGCATTTACTTCTATAATCTTAATCTTTCTTGTCCCAAGGACAATTTCCCTTTACCTTATATGATACCATCATCAAATCCACTGCTGGTTATGAAATGTTGTCCCTTATGGATGGTTTCTTAGGTTATAATCAAATTCACATTTCTTCTGAAGACCAACATAAGACAACTTTCACCATGGAATGGGGTACCTATTGTTATGTTAAAATGCCCTTCAACCTCAAAAATGTTGGGGCTACCTATCAACGGGCAATGACCCACATTTTTCATGATCTCATCCATAAATTTTTTGAAACCTATGTGGATGACCTAATTGCCAAGTCTAAAATCTGCAAGACTCATCTCTTTGATCTTGATATCATCTTCGATTTCCTTATTGAATATAAAGTTAGATTAAATCCATACAAATGTGTTTTTGGTGTCACATCTAGAAAATTGCTAGGATTCTTAGTCTCTCTTCATGGCATTGATGTTGATCCTGCCAAGATCAATGCTATTGTCAACATTCCTATCCCTCGTTCCATCCTATATATTTACACTTACCTTGGAAAACCTAGAGCAACTATACACTTTGCCCTTGAAATGTCTTACCATATCTATTCTTCTACTTCTCTTCTTAATAAAGGTAATGCCCTAGAATGGACAAATCCTTGTCAAAAAACATTTTATAATATGAAATAATCTTTGCTTCATCCACCCACTTTTCATCCACCTTCTAATGTTTGTCCTTTAATCTTATATACTTCTTCCACACCCAAATCAATTGGGGCAATGCTTGCCCAACATGATGATATAAAAAAAAATGTCATCTATTATATCAGTCGATGCCTCATCGACTTTGAAAAATGTTATACAAAAGTAGAACATTATTACCTCACCATATATTTTATTATTGAAAAGCTTTGACATTATATGCTTTATCAAACTACTTATGTTATCATTCATTTTGATCCACTTCATCACTTCTCCAAAGCCTTTCTTTTTAGCTATAGAATTGGCAAGTGGATGGTCCTTCTCATGGAATTTAATCTCTAAATTATTATACAAAAAGTTATCAAAGGATAAATCATTATTGATCAACTTACAACAACTCCCATACCAGCTACCAACCACCTTTAAGATAGTCTTCTCAACAACAATATTCTCTATATTGAAGGTCTTAATCAAGCCATATATCATAAAAATTACTTTTATAATTTCACTGCTGATCTTGAAGCAAGTAATCTTGAAGAGCCCTCTATCTTCCTCGATACTATTGTAGTCATATAAAATGCAAAAAATGGTAACTTGAGCATGGCTAATGATACCCAATCCTTAGGTCCCTCTTACTTGCTCTCATGAGCCTCTTAGGATTACTTTCACTGATTCTCAGTCATCCATGGCCTTTTAGACTTGATCCCAGCTGATCCAGGACCCTCTCTTCATGACTAATCCACCCCCTCAGGCCCCATTAGCTCAGGACAATAGCACCCAACTTGGACACTAACACTAGACCCTATGGTATACATCTTTTGGTGCTATTGTCTAAGTGCATCTTAGGCCCCAACGATCATTTTCTTCTAAATATTTATCTTCAATCATGTTAGTCTAACATGAATTCATTTAACCCATGACTAATAGATCCATATATAAGCCAATTCAAATATCATTTGGAAAGGGTTGGAAAATATCACTCAAGCAAGCAAGAATACAAGTAAGACCACTCAAACAATCTTCCCTATTCTCTGCATATAACCAATTATACACTTTCAAGCTAATTCAAGATCTTACACCAGTCCCTAGTTATCTCAAGCATACTCAGTTTTAGAATTTTTTGCATTTCATTCACTATTGTACCAAACACTCTTAAAGAGAGAACTACATATGGTTTGATCCCTCCTCAGAGTATTGGTATGTAGGCAGTGTGCCCATACATGGGGTGTGAAGCACATCTAGTGCATATTACACACAATAACCTCTTTTTACTATTTGTCAAAGTTCCATTCAATTGCATAGAAGATACAAGTACATAAAGAATCATCTCTATAGGGAACTCTATTGACAATAAGGCTCTAAAATTTGGTACACAGGGGAACAAAACTCAAAAAACTTAAATCCTCAGGATAAAAGCACCAGAGAAGGACTATAACACTAGAGCCTAGGGTGTCTAGTTTTAGCGCTCTTGTCCAATCAAAAAATGAAGTTCAAGATTTTTTTTGTGATAGTGTCTCAGGCTTACACACAAATTTCTAGACCCTGTCTCAGTCGGATTAGCACATAATAAGATAAGTTTAATTTTCTTTCTCACTACTATTTTTAGAAAATCTCTAATTATAAATAAATTTCACAAATTAGTATATTTAATTTGGAATATTATTTACTGATTTTATCCTACTCAGACCCTCTTATTATTTAGGAATTAAACAATTTTTTTTCAAAAATAATAAATCATTTAGTGAACCCGACTTACTTTGAATTATACATAAAGCACCTAGAAACCCTAGGGTAAAATTCCTACTAATTTTTCCAATAAATTTTTGAATTTTCACTTGAATATTTAAATTATAAATTCATTTCAAATTTTAAAATTTAGTAGTAAATTTTAAAATAATTTCTTTTTCAAACCCTAGTTGCATCAACTAGGTCCTAGTATTTTTTTAGTAATTTTTCAATAATTTTCTAAATTTTTTTTGGTATATTTAAATTAGAAAATCCCTTAAAAATTCAATAGTAATTTCAAATAAAAATATTATTCTCCAAACCCTAGTTACACATACTAGGTCCTATTTAATCAAACTTTTTTCACTAATTTTCTAAATTTTTAGTTGCATATTAAAATCATAAAGTCATTTTCAATTTCAAAATATCATAGTATTTTCTAAATAAATCATCTTTCAAACCCTAATTGCATAAACTAGGTCCTATTTCTTTTGAGATAATCACCTTACATTCTAAATTTAGATTTAAAAAATGGATCTCACTTATTTACAATTTTTTTTTACATGTCTTGCAAAAAATAAAGAGACCATCGTTGGTCCTATCATGTACATGAATGATGAAGTTTATCATATGTTAGTACAAAGCTTCATTCTTTACATTTCATGCTTATTTTTCATAGTATGGGATGATGTTAATAAATTTATTATTAAACAACATGCTAAGATATCTTTTGCATCACCTCCCTTGGAGCCTCTATCTTGTGCTAAGTCATGTTGCATGGTCCATTTTACCCTTCCCTAGGTCACTACCTGTCTCTAGAGAGCCTAGTTGACACCCTTTGTCCCTCCACCATCTCAACCTATTGATTATCTCCACTCTCCTCTCGTAGCTACAACTACTCCTATATAGATAGTAGATAATACAGTTAGAGCTATTACTCGACGTGCCACCATGCCTCCTCCACCTACCTAGGAGCTCCGTCACGCTTCTATTCCTACCCGTTCTAGGCCCAACCCACCTACACAAACATCTATACATAAGCTATATGATATTGTTGATCAATTAAGAAATGCTCTAGTTAAGATTTCCATGTTAGAGCTACTTTATAAAGCTAATGTATTCAAGGACATTCTTTATTATGTACTCACTCAAACTTTTATACCCATTAATTTAGAACCTTCTTATTTTGTATCAGTGGCCAATACTCTAAATACTATAGAAGATGTAATTTATTTTGATAGTGAGGACATGCCTTCTCAGATAGTTATTGATGAAAATTTACCACTATTCATTCAAGTTCAAGTCAAAACTAGTGTAATCAAGAGAGTGCTAATTGATAGTGGTTCTGAACTTAATATATGTAATATCACATTCTTATAGACCATGGGTGTAGATATGACATCGATGAAAAAATCATATAAAAACATTAGAGGGTTTGATGATATACCACGACGGACTTTGGACACAATTACTTTGGATATCATGGTAGGACCCAAAATCCTCTTTACATAGTTTTAAATCATGTCAGGTCCTCTCCACTATAATATTTTACTTGGATGCCCTTGGATATATGCTATGGGGGCCATTCCTTCTACTCTCCATTGATGTATTAAGTTTCTCCATGAAGGATATCTATATACATGTCCAACAGACAACCAACCATTTAAATATTATCAAACTCCAGAGTCATCTTTGACTATTTCACCGGATGGGACACCTTATCTCACAATATAACCAGCACTTCATTGCATCTCTCTTGATCAAATACATATATATGAGGTTGGAGATACTATCACTTATCACACTCCTCCACTTACACTCATGCCTTTAGCTCCAGAGATTATACCAGTTATATCAGCTTCAACCATTCCATTTACTCCATCAATCTTAGTTCCTACACCTGTTATAGTTACATACTCATTGACATTAGTTCCAATAGTACCAGTTGATTATACAACTAATATTACTCCATCAGCTATAGACACTCTCATAACACCATTATCTTCTACTACTACAGTTGATGAGACTCTCATATCATAGTTACCCCTTGTGGTAAATTCTAAATTACCATATGTACATGATGTTGATACAAATTTCTAAGTTTCTTCAAATGATGATACGACACCCACACTCACAGATGATTATTTGTGTGGATTGAGCTTTACACCAATTAGCCCCGGAGAGTACCAAGATGATTAGAGCTTTCATTCCACATCCTACATCACTTTTAACATCTTGCACTACACTTTCAAGATATACTCCACACTCATGGCCATAGACAGATCACTTAGCACATACAATTCACATGATTACCTCTATGGATATAAATCTATTCATTCAGATTCAGGTAGGTAGCACACAACATCAACCATATTTTATGTTATAGATATTGCTTGATCATGGATTGATCACATTACCTACAATATGACACAAATATATTAGAAGATTGTCATAGTAGGATGGTCACCTATTTTGTACTTTTCATAGGATTACAGACCATGATACAAAATCATGTACAAATTTACAATAGAGATTGGATAAACTATAGGATCAAGGTATTATTGATATTACAACACTAGCAACACCAACTCCACTACTTCCACTGAAGTCATCTAGTAGCAGGGATAAACATCCCAAAGCAACCTTCAATTTGCCTTTGAAATGATAAAACCATGAACACAACATCTACAACATATGATGACACTTATGATGATGATCTTGATACATTTGATGATGGCCATGACCCTTTCCTCAATTTCCATCCCTAGTGGGCTCCATCCTTGGACCCCTTCCTCCCTCCAGCCTAGTCTTTCATATCATTGTGTACATATTGATTTATTTATATGCTTGCACATATTTCCTTTCAATTCTTATACATAATATCTTATGCTTGATTGTACATAATTCAAAATGACAAAATACAAAAACAATATAACATTTCAAAAATATAAAAAAATTTCAAATATGTCAAAACAACAAAAACATTTCAATTATATGCATCATCTATGCTTTACACTGCTACTAATATGCTAGGACTTACATTTGTTATTTCATACTATTGTATATTGATTTATCTACATTACCATGCTTCACTTGATCTTATTTGAGTGTGTGTAGTGACATACAACTACTTGATTGCTTCCCTCTACCTATTGAGGGGGCATCCTAATTATACATTTGAGATACACATTGATATACATACCCACTAGGGGCATCTACTACATGAATACACCATCCAAGTTATGTCATTACTATACTACACACTCTAGTTATCATGTTAACATATTTACTTACTAGCTTACATAGATTACTTGATCAACATTTCATTAGTATCTAGCAGTTGTGTATTTCTTAGCATATACCTAGTCTTGTACTACTCATGTCTTGCATACATTCATCTCTTGTTTTGATTAGTTATATATGATTTTACTTCCATCCTTTACATTCTTTCTTTTCTTACTTAGCATAGCTTGATGTGCTTGCATTTCTAGTTCATGCTTGTCTCCTGTATGTGCCTTATGACATTTGCCAATGTTCTTCGCTTCTATTCATGTGTGTGCCTTAGGAAATTTGCCAATGTCCTTTGCTTGTATTATTATATGTGCCTATGACCCTTGTGCTAACATTGTTTTCTCCACTTTTATGTGTATGTGGAATTTGAACATGCCTTGTATGCTTGCTTTCCAGTTTAAGTGACATGTGCCCATGTCCCTTATTTGCTTGGCCCCTTGGCCACTCTTCTATACTTATTGCTTCTTGTTTTATGTGCTTGTTTCTTGATTTATTATCGATTTTTTGCAATGCCATGATCCACATTATTCATTTTTCCTATTTTCTTGGATGCCATGATGGACATCACGCTCCATCCCTCTTTGACCAAACTAAGAAACTAACAACTAAAATTTATAGATTTAAATTTTAGTTCAATACATTACACATGCTATTACATTGTTATATCTATCTAGGTATACCCCTGTTGATCTAACAATCTCTTAATTTAAATCATGCTATATCTTGATATATCTTTTTGATTATCATTGCTATATCATGTATATTTCTAGTATAACACACTTGTAGGGCTTCTTCTTTTGAGGGAAGTCATTCTAGGGTACCTATTCTTACCCTCAGAACCCTCAGAAGAGGGGGTAACAAATAGGGGTTTTTACTAAAAATATCAAAGCTCTTATCACTCAAAATATCTAGTTTTAGAACAACTAAAACAACAACCAATCATCAAACCACTCAGAATAAACTAGGTAGATAGTCAAGATTTCAAAATAGTGACTAGTTTTAGCTTAGGACAATAGCATTGAGGTTGGACTACAGTGTCAGTGATGATACTATCCATTTATAGCACTCTTTTCCAAATAGCATAAAAACCAGATTTTTAAGAAATAGACAGAAAGGTAAGATCAATTACAATTTTGCCATCCACAGTCCAAACACTAATCAACACATGTATGACCACCTAGATTCACTTAGTGGGTAATGTGGAGCCAAAGGGACAAATTTTATATTCTTGATCCACCTATTCAGAGGGATTAGAAACATAGTCCAAACATTGATTAACACATTCATGATCATCTAGCTTCACTCAATAGGCGATGATAGAGCCGAAGGGCTAGCCTTTACATTCTTGATCCACTTTCTAGAAAATTGAGTACTCATCTTCATTCATGATGTAAATTTTAGTATGACATCATTCAACACATACCAAGCACACTCAACCTTACTTAACTCACAAACATATTCAAACTTACACAACATGCTCTCTATGCACTATCCAACATTATTCAACATCACACAAACTTCATGGGTTTCACCTTTGCAAGTAAGTTTAGGTATGATTTCTATTTTCCTTTATCCTAGTATTTTGCTTTACTACATCACTAGAATAAAGGGGGGGAAGGAAATGTAGTCATATAAAATGACAAAATTGGTAACTTGAGCATGGTTAATAACACCAAATCCTTAGATCCCTCTTGTTTTCTCTTATGACCCTCTTAGGCTTACTTTCATTGATTCCAAATCATTCATAGCCTTCCAAAATTGATCCTAGCTAAGCCAAGATCCTCTCTTCATGACTAATCCATCCCCCCAAGCCGTATCAGCTCAGTATAATAGTGCCTAACTTAGACACTAGCGCTAGACCCTAGGGTGTCCAACTTTTAGTGCTATTGTCCAAGTGTATCTTAGGCCCCAACAATCATTTCCTTCTGAATCCTTATCTTCAATCATGTTGGCCTAACATAAATTCATTTAAACCATGACCAGTAAATCCATATATAAGCCCATTCAAAGATCATTTGGAAAGGGTTGGAAAATATCACTCAAGCAAGCAAGAATACAAGTAAGACCACTCAAGCAATCTTCCCTATTCTCTACATACAACCAACCTATACACTTTCAAGCTAATTCAAGGTCTTACACTAGTCCCTAGTCATCTCAAGCATACTTAGTTTTTGAATTTCATTCATTATTTCACCAAGCACTCTTAAAGGGAGAAATACATATGGCTTGATCCCTCCTTAGAGTATAGGTATGTAGGTAGTGTGCCCACACACGGGGTATGAATCACATCCAGTGTATCTTAGACACACTAATCCCTTTTCCATATTTTCAAAAGTTCCATTCAATTGCATAAAAGATACAAGTACATAAATAATCAACTCTACATAGATCTTGTTTGACAACAAGACTCTAAAATTTGGTACACAGGCTCACACTGACCAGGCAAACAAAACCCAAAAAGCTTAAATCCTTAGGACAATAGTGCCAAAGAAGGACTATAGCATCAAATCTTAGGGTGTCAAGTTCCAATGCTCCTATCCAATCAAGAAATGAAGTTCATGATTTTGTTTGTGATAGTGTCCTAGGACTGCACACAAATTTTTAGACCTTGTCTTAGTCAGATCAACACAGAATAAGATAAGTTTAATTTTCTCTCTCACTACTATTTCTAGAAAAACTCTAATTATAAATAAATTTCACAAATTAGTAGCTTTAATTTGGAATATTATTTACTAATTTTATCCTACTTAGATCCTTTTATTATTTAGGAATCAAACACTAATTTCCCCAAAAATAATAAATCAACTACCAAATTAAAAGTAGTTATTGAAGAACTTCCTAAAATTATTATCGATTTACATGAAGATACTTGGACCCTTCATTTTGATGGTTCCAAATGCCTTCAAGGAGATAGGATAGGTTGTATCCTCATTATACCTCTTAGTCAAATTATTCATTTGCATTTCACCTTACATTTGATGTCATTAAAAACATGACAGAGTATAAAGTTTTAATCCTAGGCATGAGATCAACCCTTGATTTATACATCGCATATCTGCATGCTTTAGGTGACTCCCAACTCATCTACCACTAGGTTAATGGTGATTATCAATGTAAAATAAAAAATTTCATTGCTTATCATCAAATAACAACTACCTTTTCCAAAGACTTTGCTTCTTTTACCATCGAGCCTATCCCTCGAGATCAAAATTCTATTGTTAATTCACTTGCTTCTTCAACATCTCTTTTTCATCCACACTAAGTTCTTACTAATTCCAATTTTATTATCCAAATAAGAAAGTCTCCATCTTCCATTCTACCACAATATTCACTTATTTGCCACATTAAGGCTATCACCATTCAACAAAGCCCATGGTACAAAGACATCATTTAACTATTTGAACACCAAACCTATCCTCCAAACATTTATTCTCATGAAAATACTCATATTCACAAATAATATTTTAAATATGTCTTTAGATATAACATCATTTATTATTATAATGCTGAAGGTAGCCTGCACTATTATGTTATGAAAGAATAAGTTCCTCCTCTTCTTGAACAAGTGCATGGGGGCATTTGCAGTGGCCACTATAGCAGACATGATACAACCCATAAATGATTACATATGAGATACTTTTGGCCCACTCTTAAAAAGGATACCATCAAATTCACTAAAAAGTGTAAGCCTTGTCAAATTCATGATGATCTAATTCATTCCCCTCTATCCGAGATTCAAATCATGGAGTCTCCCTAGCCATTCTCCATGTGGGGATTAAATCTCACAGGAAAATTACCTAGATATCAAGATGAACAAGTCTTTATTATCACAACCACTGAGTATTTTATCAAATAGGTCAAGGCTATGCCCCTTGTTAATGTCATCAATACCACCATTTATAAATTCATCCTCAATCAAATCATTTTATGCTTTATCCTTCCTAATACTATCATCTCAAAAAATGGTGGTAATTTTAAAAATAAATATGTCAAACAAATCTTTGCTAAATTCAAAATCAATCATAAATTTTCCATGCCTTATCATCCCCAATGCAATGGCCAAGCTGAGGCCACTAACAAAATCCTTAATAAAATTATCCAAAATATAATTCATGAAACCCACAAGGATTGACATATTCATTTATATCCCATTATTTGGACCTATCACACTAGCATACACACTACTATTAGGGCAACACCATTTTTGCTACTCTATGGTTCTGAATCGGTCCTCCCCTTAGAATTTGAGCTTCCCTCTCTTTGTATTTCTCTTCATGGTATCATGCCAAATGAATAATTACATGAATCTCATCTTCATGCTCTTGATCTTCTTGATGAACACCATCTTTCCACTCTACAACACAATCGCTAATACAAGGCCCGAATTGCCAAACAACATAACAAAAGAGTCAAAGCCCACACTTTTAATGTTGGTAATCTTGTCCTTAAACTAGACTAAAATCATGACAAAAAAGGTAAATACGCCCAAAACTGGTGGGTCCCTTATTTAGTCAAAGAAATCCTTGGTCTAAACACATATCACCTTCAAACTAATGAAGGCCATATTTTCAAAGAACCTGCCAATGCATAATTTTTAAAGAAGTATTTTGCCTAAATCCTTCCCTTCTTATCATGTTTTCTATTTTTTATCCTAAAAATAATGTTTTTAGGATACGTACATGGGTCGCAACCTCTACCACAATTCTCTCTTTCCACAAACCTTAGTCCCTCTTTTTGGTCCTTTGGTTTCTCTTTTATCATGAGTTGCATTAGAAAATTGTAGATAAGACCTAGTCTTCTTCATGATTTCCCTTTTTTATTTTCATTATTTCCTTGCTTTCAAATACTTTTGATATACCCTCTTGGGTTTATTTTTTGTGAGTTACAATATAAGACCATGGATAGGACCTAGCCTTCCTCACAAGTACCATCTTTATCCCATTTACTTTTTACATGCTTTATTCCCCCTCTTGGACTTTTATTTTATGAATTGCAGTGTAAGACTGTGGTTACAAATTGGCCTTCCTCATAAAATCACCATCTTTACTTAATTCAATGTTCTTTTTTTAGAATGTGTTTGCAATGGTTATGAGTTTTATATCCTTGTTCTTAATTTTGGCTTTTGATTATTTTTGTAGATAAAATTTGCACAATAATAAAGTGTTCATATGTTTTCCTACACTTCCCTCATTCTGATAATAAAGAATCACCATTTACTATCATTGTATCCTTTTTCACCCTTTGTCACATTTTTTGTGATTCAAATTAATTCAAATTGTTTCATGTTTCATTCATCTTGATTTCCTTTCCTTTTATTCCATTCTGGATACACCAAAGTTGAAGTTAAGATAAAACTTTTATTTCACCTGAATTAATGATACTCTTAGACACCATGCTCTCTAAGATATCTTTATTGGTAACCAAGTCCAAAGTATTCCAATGAAATTCATCTTTAACACTCATGCTTGGTTTTACAAATCCATATGGAGGAGGAATAGAAAATTCCATAAAAAAATTTAAAAGCCAAATCATTTAAAACAAAAGGAAATGATATGCAAAAGGCAACATACAAATTTAAAAATTCAAAGTCACACCAAAAGATGTGACTACAAACACATCTTCTTGGCAAGTGTGTTGTCATTGATGTCAAAGGATGATGTCATGTGTGCATTGATGTCAAAGGTAATGATAAAGTGGCTTGGTAGCCTTACATAATGGCATAGTCTTGGTAGCCTAAAGGGTTGGGTTGGTTGAGGCTACAGTGAAAAAGGTTGGTGTATTTGGAACATGGCATGAGTGTATATGACATGTTTATAATGATTTGAGACTAGTAAAAAAAGGTTTCAAGTGTTTGATATATTCAAGTTTGACTTATAGTCCTAGACTTAGTGTGTACAAAGACCTAGTGAGGTCCAAATGGAGGGTCAAGGTGAGTTGTCAAGGTATCATATCCCATGTAAGCATGGAATGATGTTTGACAAGGTGGGTCAAAGGTGTTGACCAAGATTTAGATTTTGACAATAAAGAGAAATCAAGATAGTACATTAGAAAGTATTTTGCGCATGCAAATTAAAGGTTGAGTTGTCAAGGTGGCAGAGCCCATGTAATCATGGAATGATGTTTGAAAAGGTGGGTAAAATGTGTTGACCAAGATTTATTTTTTGAGAATAAAGAGAAATCAAGATAGTACATTGGAAAGTATTATGTGCATGCAAATTAGAGGTTTCCAAGCTTGAGAAGAAGTTTGTGATGCTCATTGACAAGTGTAATGTTTGCATGGTGACTTGAGAATTTTGGGAGAGGTGACATTTGGACCTAATAAGGGTTTCTAAGTATTTTTTAGTGGATTGAGGGACAAAGCTTTATGAACATTCATTAATAATATAAACTGGTCAAAACCCTCCTAAAAACCCTTATAGTGACCCATTTGGAGAAATATTATTGTATATGGCCTAGAATGGATTAGTTAACCAAGATTTACTATTTTAAGGTGTAGAAGAATACTCCAATAATATCTAAGAGGTAGTGGTGTATCAGTTAAGTGAGTAGAAGGTACAAAAATATGCTTGTTTCTAAAGAATTTAGTGCTACAAGAAGGGTTGACTGAGTCAATACATGTAATCTATTGGAGGTTGAAGGACAAGACTTTTTATTTATGTATATGGAATTGTTTTGGAAAGTTTAATCTTATATGTCAATCATTTTGAGCATACAAGTTAGCTAGTCTCTAAATCTGCAAATAGTGAGGAAAAGCTAGTCAAAGTGAATATGTGTTTAGGGAAGTGTTCTAGGTGAGTAGGGATGGATTAAGTGACTTGGGGTGTTTTTTAATACCTATTCCTTATGTTTCATTTGTTGGTAAGTGTTTATTGTGTCCATAAACTATATATAAGGAGCTCACAAAGTGACTAATCTGTGTGAGATAAGACAATGAAACCCAGGCTAGTGAGAATAGTTTGATGAAGAAAAATTTACATTGGAGAATATGATATTAACATTTTAAGGTGTTATAATAATGTTTTAATATCACCTTTATACATATATATATCATTATTGTGCCCATACTATTGTAGAGGGTCAAAGTTTGTTGACTAGTTATTAGCAGTGTTTGGTGGCTCTGAGTGATCTTCTTGAAAATAATAATTTGTGGTTATAGAGGTTGAATTGAAGACCATAATGAGATTTATAATGAATTTAAGGTCATGAGATATATATACATGTGTTTTTTTATCATAGTGTTTCGACAAAAGTGTGATTTTGGTCTAAACATTCTTGATTGAGTTTTAGAAGCTACTGCAATTTGAGTAGGTAATTTATAGAGGTAAGTGTTGAAAAAAATTGAATTTTAGTCAAATTGGGCAAACCCATACATTTTTAAACTTTTTAATAAGGCTTCCATATGTCCTATAAGGTCTCATGTTGGTCTAAATCTCTTATCTTATCCTTGCTCTAGTCCTTGTTGAAGCCCATCCTCCTTGTACTAGTCAAGTCAACCAAAGTCAACCCTAGTCAAACTTGGTAAAAGGTTAAAATTATGTTATAAATATTCTAATATGGTCATTTAGGTGTCTTAAGGTGTTTATAATTCATAGTTTTGTCCTTCACTATGTCTCACATGTAAAAAGGGTCATTTGGCCATATTTTTAACCCATTTAATGACTTTTATAGAATTTAAAGGGATAATATTTGTCAAAAATGTGATTTTAAATGTGTAAGAAGTTAAGAAATGTTAGGACCTATTATTATTTAGTTCAAGAAGTAGTTATGTGTAGAAATGGGGAGTTTTTCCTTGATTTTATGCCCTTTTGGGCACTTGTATGGACTTGGTGATCTCACTTTAAGATAAAAAAATGTTTAATATGTCTATTCATCTCCATAAACTCCTTATGATTCATGGTTTTCAAGGAATATGTAAAAAATTTCAATTTTTGCTTCTGTTTCATTTTTTTGGCCTTTGCAAGCCAAGGAGAGTCAAATTCAAATGCATGGTATGAGCCGTACAGGTGGAGTTGGGAAGAGTGATATTGATGGTTGAAATTAATATAACTATACTTAAAATACATGGAAATAATTTCTAGTTTTATGGTTCCTCCTTCATGAACCATCACTTAGACTCTAGGCAATTTTTTATACATTCAAATCTAAGAGGGGTCACTGTTTGAACTAGTTTCTAAATAATTTACTTTGATCTGATGGATTTTATTGTACCATATATTTTTTAGGGTCCATAAATAGTTTTTATATGGTTATTATTTGTTTTGGAGTCTCATGAGCTTAATAAAGCTCTTCTAGGATAGTGTATGCTTACAAATTAGTCCAGGTTGCACTTATAGTTGTCTCAGATGACTTTAAAAGTGGAATTCACATTAAAAGGAGAGTATTGAAATTATTTAATATCCTTGATGGTGTGAGTGTGTTTTTAATTTATTTATATAGGTTATAAACCCATTTGGAACCTTGAAACCATGTATCTTGTTTACATTCTCTTTCTCTACCCATTCTTTCACCTACAGGCAGGTGTTTTCAACATGGGGAAAGGTGTTTGATGTTCATTTAAAAATGATCCTGATGTAGGTTATTATTTTTAGGGTTGATAATTTTATTTGATGTGGTTTTAAGGCTTTTACCTTACATATCATTGCTCAATTCTATTTTCTCTACCTATATATAGGAATATATACCTTCAGGTGGCTTAAATAGGGAAATGAGTTTTTGAATGTGGAAATGAGATGAGACATCACTTGGAGCCATTATGAATTTATGGAATCATGATAATTTTATATTATGTGAAGAAGGGTCAAAAAGGTTATGAAAGTCACTCTAAGAGAATGAGGACTATTTTTGGTCTCTCAGACCCAAAATGGACAAAACAGAGAGCTATGAGGTTTTGAGGGAACTTTATGATTTGATTAGAATGACATTTGAAGAAAAAAGATTGTAAACCTTGTTTCAAATACCATGGGAAATACCTTAAATAAATTTTAGGCCAAAATTCTAAGGGGATAAGGGTTGTTTAAGGTCTCAAATTGACCTTTAAATATATTGAACCCATTCAGTGTCACCTACAAATTTGAGCCTTAAAAGGACTCCCTTCACCTTAAGTTGTAAAACCTATTAAAACTAACATGAATATATGTTTTAAGTATGAAGGGAGAGTTTATTTTGACCCAAAATATATCAAGGGACTCACAAAATTGTTCTATACCCTCATGTGTTGACCCTCTGTCCGTACACAAAGCAATCTCCACCTACAACAGGGGTATCAAATAGTGAGGTAGGAAGATGATGTTTTAACCTTATATTGAGTATGAAAGGTGAGTATAAGGTATAAGTGTGTTTTGTGACTATAATACCTTCATAAAGAGTCAAATCATCATCAATCCAATTCCAAACACCACTATGACAACTTATAACAAACTTGAAAAGTTACATCTACAGGTAGGGTTTTGAGAAATGTCTCAGTCCTAATGAAGTCACTATTTGAGTCTTGATAAAATATAGGGTCAATTTAAAATGGAGTATACATGTTTTTATAAATTTATAATATTATCCAAAACCTAATAGGCCCCATGATAGTGAGAAGAACCCTTGATTTCACCTACAGATCATGTATGAGCAGAGCACGCCATTTCAAATAGTGGCATGGAGAGTTATGAAAGATAGTGTTTTGAAGACTCACAAGGAATGGTATTGTTTTAATAGACACAATTTGAGTATATATAGACTCAAAACATATTCTCATACTAAAAACAAGATCCATGTAAGCAAATAGTCCACCTACAGGTCAGGTAAGTAGGGTATATAGGCAGTGAGTTGAGAGTAAAATTTCTTGGTACTAAATGAGACTATGTTGGTGGAGTTTGACTTAGAAAAAGTGGAAAATTACCTCAGGGGACTATAAACATGTTTTAAAACACTATTATAATCTTTTTTTATGGCAATCAACCTTTAGGGGTTAACTAAAGTAGAGTGTCTCAGTCTGAAGTAGGCAGATGGCCTAGTCTTGGGGAAGAAAGTGCATTGGCATGGTAAATGGAGTTAAATGTTAACAAAGCAGTGGATGAATGCCTAAATGGAAACTTTGGTAGTGTCATAGATATTTTAAAAAATGAACAATAGGTCTACACAAGACCTTAATATCCTATACACAAGACTATACTCCAAACATACACAGTCTAACTTCTAAAAACTTTATCTAAGAGATTGGGAAGGTTTGGAGGTCAAATATTGGAGTTGGGTGACCAAAATTGGTATAGAGTACCCTTTGGAGTTAAATAACCTTATAAATTTTTTAAATTGTTAATAATAATAGGGTAACACCTCCCTTTTTTGTCTCAAAGATAGAGTACCCTTTTCCTTGCATAAACCCTGTAAGTGTTGGGAAATGGGTTAAAACATGAACCATAAGGTAGGGATAGATCAAATGAGTTTTTTAGAAGATGAAAAACATGTATTATAATATGGAAAACTAGGATATATTGTTGGAAGATAGGCAACATGGTACAAATAAGGAGGTCTGCAAGTATACCTTGTGAGATAACATGCAACCCTAATCTCAATGAGGAGTTATTTCTAGTATGAGCATTTTCAAAGAGTTCTAATGTTTTTAATCATGACCATGGGGGTGAAAATGATGTGTTAAAGATATTTTAATCAATGGTAAATGTAAATAGGGGTCATTTAGCTCAAAAGTAAAGGAAATACCTACTAAGCAATATTAGGCCTAATACCAAAGAAAGAGGTATTTTCATTTCTAACTCTTGGTGGGATATTATGATGATAGGGAAATGTTATTAGGATATAATAGGACATGTTAAAGATTTTGGATTGTAGAGATAACCACTAGGAAGCCATTTTGTTGGCTTGGAAGCTTCCAAACCTCACAGAATGTAGGGAAAGGGCTTGAATGCCAATTTGGAGTGATTGAAACTTTCAAGAACCTATACATGAGACCTTGAGGTGTTTAAGGATGTTATATAGGGTCCCTAAGAATCCCCAAATGAAATTTTGAGAGAATTTCAACATGCAACCTTTATGAACAAAGGCTAAGAATGAAAGTGACAAAATACCCTCATGAAACCCTCCTAAGGACCTGATTGGGGAAACAGGCAAATTGGAGCATCCAAATGCAATGGAAAAAACTTGGATATGTAGAGGACTCCCTAGAGATCTTAACCATGCCAATTTATTGTACTGAACCTATACAGATGGTATAGAAAAGGTTTTATTTTGAAAAAATTATGTGTTTTATAGGTTTGAAAGAATTTCAAAGGATCCAATCACTTTTGAGAGAAATATTAGGAATTTTTATAATTACTCATGGCCATTTGTTGAACTATCTCAGTTCTTAAGCCTATCTGATACCTCTCTCATTTTAACCAGTCTAGTGGGCAGATAGTGATCACTTAGTGAAAGAGAGTGAAACTCCATTTGGGAAGCCTTTTAAGGCTTATTTCTTGAACTTGATGACTTCGAAACCCTTGAAACATGTCATACCTCCTTGTGCATGGATCAAATTGAATAATTGGGAAGGTTTTGGGTGCTAAGTTTGAGAAGTGCATGGAAAGGAGTCATTTTGGGACTGCCATGAATAATTATGCATGGAAAGAAGGATAGGGATGATCAAGGACCTCTTCAATGCATGTGAGGGATTTTTAGTAACCCCACCCACTTATATCCATCATCAAACCTAACCCTATGTAATGATGAGGTAGTTTTGGAATGAAAATCATGAAGGGTAGTTTTTGATGTAAGGAAAGGAGTTTTTAGGGCACTTTGCAAGAGTTAGATGATTTGAGATGACACTTATAGCTCCTAAAATTACATGGCTCACCCCATATCTCTCTTACATGCATAAATAACTAATATTTTTAGTTGGATAAGTGTCTAATGATTCTTAAGGTTCCTCTCTCTCTCTCTCTCTCTCTCTTCTCACATTTTCTATATAAACTAGCCATTTTGGCATTATATAGGATATCTCCACCTTGGTATGGTGAAGACCTAATAGATTTTTACCTTGAGCTAATAAATATAGTTTATTTTAACTCATTCAAGATTTCACTAATTGTACACAATGGTTTTTGGTCTTGTGAAAGTGTATCTTTATTTACCTTCACATGTTACTCTTCCGAGTACCATGTGTTTTGTAATCTCTCTTTTACAGGTCAACAGGAAGTGTCTATTATTGATATTTTAGGTGTATTGAGTAGTATATTAAATAGTGTGTCTTAGAATGACTATTTTATAAGTCATCCTAGCCTAAGCTATCTCCATGACCCCATGCTTGAAACATTGTTGTGAGAGAGAAGATTGTCATTAGATGAAGTGTATATGCAAACTTCTCTTTGGTTCCAAGTGAAGGTTAAAGGGTGTGAGTAGAGCATATATTTTGTGTATCACCTCCCATAGAGTAGTTTTTTTTTCAAATATTCTTATTCCTTTTCATTCCCCCAAGTGTTATTAGTAGGATTGAGCTATAGTGATACATTGGAGGGAACTAGGCCCTCATTTAGAGATCCACCTCAATTTAGGGACACCCATAACCCTAAGGTGGTTCCATTGTGCCACTTGAATAAGGAGAGACTTTTCATCTCTTCATTGGGTGAAATTTCAAGTGACAATAGTTTTTGGCATGCTCAGTGCGACTCTTATTCCAAGATATTGAGGAGTTTTGGTGTTATCCTCAAGATACCAACCTTTGGAGGTAATTTCACTAAGCACCAATGGTGACTCCAAGTACAAATATACTAGTTAAGTAATCTAGGTATTCTTACTAAAGTTGTTTTATTGTTCTACACACTTCTCACAAGTTTCATGGATTATTTTGATGTTGAGTTTGTCCTAAAACAAGTTGAGGAGATATGTCCTGCTTTGCCTATTCCCTCTAAATATGAAAAAGTCCTTGGCCAATCTTTTCATGATCGCTATCAATCATATGTTGCCTATGACCAGCCCTATCAAGCTTGTGCTTCACCTAGTCCACCTATTTCCTCTCCAAGTCATCCCATTGCAAGTTTCAAAAAGAATCTCATTGGCTACCAAGAATACATGTTAGGACTTGATACTAGATATGGTTGTGGTCAAGTTATCCCTAGTTTTTGTATCAATATTGTAAGGGATGATTTGGAATAAGTCAACAAAGAATGGATGTCTATAGAGATAGAAAATTGGTAAGGTATTTCATATGAGATGATTAATGTTTGTTGCCTAATTTTCCATCTAGAAGAGAGGTTGAGAGCTCATGAACCAACTTAGTCTTGGTAGCCCCAATATACCCCATATAAACCTTTAAGTGTGTTAACCTGGACCAATCAAGATGCTAATCCAAACATGTTTTAAAATGTCCCAAGTCGTTCATGTATTCCCCAAAGTTTCCATTCTTGGAAGTCCATCCAAGAGAGCAGCCAAAGGAAGGAGGACATCATGCTTGATCAAGTTGATGTATTTGGAGAAGATTGTGGGAAAAGAAGTTTGAGTTTTGCGGCTCATCTTGAAATGGAGATTCAATTGGCCAATCAAATTTTAAGGAAATCTATCATGGCAGCAAAAAATTAACTCTATAAGCCTAATTTTACAAGTTGCAATCAAAATGCCAAGCCCAAGGAAACTTCAAGTTTCCTAAACATCTCGTTTTCCCCTTCATTAGCATCTCAACCCCATGAAAACATCTTTGATCCTACCTTCCCAAGATGGAAAGAAGTGTTATAAACTTGTGAAGAAAAGAACAAATCATGTTTAGGTGTAGAAGTTGTAATGGGAGAGTAACTTGAAACCCCTCAACTCCCTCCCACCCCTCCTCAAGAAGCCATTGAACCCATATTTTCACCTCCTCTAAATGATAAATGTTGCCCTTCTAATGTTGAGGATTGCATTGCTACTTGGGAATATTCTTTGGCTAAACTTCCTATTTTTGAGATGTCTAATATTGACATCACTAAGAGGGAGAAAGAGATAGATATTTTAGATTGGCTTAATGATCAAAAAGAGCTAACTCTTTGTGAAGATGATGTTCCTTGTGTTGAAAAAGATGCCTTGGAAGGAGTTCTTTTGGATTATAAAGGAGAAAATAAAGGATCCTCTCTTGTTGTTCCACTTCATAATGTTGATCAAGAGAAGGATGATGACTTGTGGTAGAAATTTAGGGACATATGCAATGAAGTTGAATCCCTCAAGGAGCCTACAAGTCCTTTGGAGCCAACTACAAGCCATGGCAATCAAGATGTTATGTATCAAAAGGAGGACATGTGGTAAACCTATATGCAAATGTTCCAAGAGTATGAAGAATGTGAGAAGACTAAAATCCTAATGAAATAAGCCCAAGATGTTGAAGAGTAGGAATATAGTGAATAACATCATCATCAAGAGAGTATAGCTCATGATGGATCAATCTATGATGATCTTGAGCATTTTAAGGATGATTCAAAAGTTGATCCTAAAACCACCTATGAAGCTAATCCTATCAACATCAAGAGTGTGAGAAAGAAACACTTCCAAATTATCATTATACAACACTTCTTGAAGAATTTGAAGAGGCTGTGATGAATGAGAAGTACAATGGGATCCTTCAAGAAGAGATATGTTTACAACAAGCTATCCCATTCATAGATAAGAAAATATTTCATGAGGAGATAAAAGGAAAATAGTATGAAGCATGTTTCTAGGTTAAAGAGAACTCCATCTACCTTAGAAACTTATGGGAGATGACTCCATTAGATGTCATGCCAAGCCAAAGAGTAAAAAGAAAACATGAGTCATCGAACACCATAGCTAAAAGGAAGAATGCTTAGCATCCCCATTCATCTTGTGAGGAAGGAGATTCAAGGTACATCCCTTTTGATCTAGGAAGGGAGGTATATTTAAGTTGAATGTACATAACTAGTTGCTTTCAGTTGTGTCTTATTTTCCTTAAGTGCTTAATAACACAAGCGTGTCTTTGTTTTATGTTTTGTTATTTCCTTTATGTGTTTTGAAGTAAAACAGATATATTTTTGGCTAATTCAAGGTCTAGTCTTGTTGTTTCCAAGTGCATTTAACCCCCTTTGCCCAATGGATAGGATAAGGCTACTAGTCCTTAACATAGGCAAGCATATTACCCCTAGGAATCGCCAAATTATTGACTAAATTTGAATTTTAGTCAAATTGGGTTAACCCTACATTTTTGAAATTTTGAATAAGGTTTCCACATGTCCTATAAGGTCTCATGTTGGTCTAAATCTCTTATCTTATCCTTATTGAAGACCATCCTCCTTGTACTAGTCAAGTCAACCAAAGTCAACCTTGGTCAAACTTGTTAAAAGGTTTAAATTATGTTATAAATATTATAATATGGTCATTTAGGTGTCATAAGGTGTTTCTAAGTCATATTTTTCTCCTTCACTATGTCTCACATGAAAAAAATGGTCATTTGGCCACATTTTTAGCCCATTTAATGACTTGTATAGACTTTAAAGGGAGAATATTTGTCACAAAGGTGATTTTAAATGTGGAAGAAGTCAAGAGATGTCAATAACTATTATGATTTAGTTAAAGAATTAGTTATGTGAAAAAATGGGGAGTTTTTCCTTGATTTTAGGCCCTTTTGGGCACTTGTATGGACTTGGTGATCTCACCTTTAGATAAAAACATGGGTAAGATGTATATTTAGATCCCTAAACTCCTTAACATGCATGTTTTTTAAGAGATATGTCAAAAATTTCAGTTTTTACTTCTATTTCATCTTTTTTTGCCTTTGCAAGCCAAGGAGGGTCAAATTCAAATGCATGGTATGAGCCATATAGGTGGAGTTGGGAAGAGTGATATTGGGAGTTGAAATTAATTTGAGTCTAATTAAAATTCATGGAAATAAGTTCCATGTTTATTGATCCTCCTTCATGAACCATCACTTAGACTCCAAGTAGTTTTTTATACATTCACATCCAAGAGGGGTCACTATTTAAATTAGTTTATAAATAATTTACTTTGATATAATGGATTTGATTGTACCATATGTTTTTTAGGGTCCATAAATATGTTTTACATGGTTATTCTTGGTTTTGGAGCCTCATGAGCTTAATAAGCCTCTTCTAGGCTAGTGTATGCTTGCAAACTACTCCAGGTTGCACTTACAGTTGTCTCAGATGCCTTCAGAAGTGGAATTCACATTGAAAAGATTTCATTAAACTTGTTTCATATCCTTAATGGTGTGAGGATGTTTTTAAGTTGTTTTGATAGGTTCTAAATCCATTTGGAACCTTGAAACCATGCATCTTGTTTACATTATCCTTCTATGCCCACTCTTTTCACCTATAAGTAGGTGTTTTCAACATGGAGAAAGGTGTTTTGATGTTGATCTCAAAATTATCTTGATTTAGGTTATTATTTTAAGGGTTGATAATTGTATTTTAGGTGGTTTTAAGGATTTTCCCTTACATATCATTGCTTAATTCTATTTTCTTTGCCTATATATAGGAATATATACCTTCAGGTGGCCTAAACAGGGAAATGAGATAAATTTTTGAATGTGTAAGTGAGATGAGACCTCACTTGGAGCCATTATGAATTAAGGGAATCATGATAAGTTCATATGAGGTGAAGAAGGGTCAAAAAGGTTATGAAAGTCACTCTAAGAGAATGAGGACTATTTTTGGTCTCTTAGTCCCAAAATGGACAAAAGAGAGAGCTATGAGGTTTTGAGGGAACTTTATGATTTGATTAGAATGACCTTTGAAGAAAAAATATTGGTAAAACTTATTTCCCCTACCATTTTCAAGACCTTCACCAAATTTTAGGTAAAAATTCTAAGGGGATAAGGGTTGTTTAAGGTCTCAAAGTGACCTCTAAATACATTGAATCCATTCAGTGTCACCTACAATTTTGAGCCTTAAAAGGACTCCTTTCACCCTAAGTTAAAAACCTTGATATAAATAACATGAATATATGTTTTAATTAGTAAGGGGGAGTTTATTTTGACCAAAAATATATCAAGGGACTCACAACCTTGCTCTATACCCTCATGTATTGACCCTCTATCTGTACACAGAGAAATCTCCACCTACAACAGAGGTATCAAACAATGAGGTAGGAGGTTGAAGTTTTGAACTTATCTTGAGTATTAAAGGTGAGTAAAAGGTATCATGGTGTTTTATTACTCTAATAATTTCATAAAGAGTTACAACATCATCAAGCTAGTTCTAAACACCACCATGACAACCTACAACAAACCTAAAAAGTTGCATCTATAGGCAGGGTTTTGAGAAATGTCTCAAAACTAACAAAGTCACTATTTGAGTCTTGATAAAACATAGGGTAAAGTGAAAATTGAGTATACATGTTGGTATAAATTTAGAAGATGATCTAAAACCTAATAGGCCCCATGACAGTGAGAAGAACCCTTGACTTCACCTACAAATTAGGTATGAATAGAGCACCCCATTTCAAATAGTGGCATGGAGAATTATGAAAGATAGTGTTTTAAAGACTCACAAGGAAGGGTATTGTTTTAATAGACATAGTATAAGTATATATATACTAAAAACATCTTCCCATACTACAAACAAGATCCATGTAAGAAAATAGTCCACCTATAGGTCAGGTAAGTAGGGTATATAGATAGTGATTTGAAAGTAAAATTTATTGATACTAAATGAGATTATGTTGGTGGAGTTTGAATTATAAAAAGTGGAAAATGAAATATATGGAATCTCAACATGTTTTTAAACACTATTATTATTATCTTGTTTTGTGGCAATCAACCTCTAGAGGTTAGCTAAAGTAGAGTCTCAGTCCAAAGTAGGCAGATGGCCTAGTCTTAGTGAAGAAGGTGCATTAGCATGGTAAATAGAGTTCAATGTTGACAAATAATTGGATTAATACCTAAATTTACACTTTTTTATATTCATTTATCTTTTCAAAAATGAATAACAAGTCTACATAGGGCCCTAAGACCCTATACACAAGCCTATACACCAAACATACATAGTCTGCCTTCTAAAAAGTTTGTCTAGGAGATTAGGAAGGTTTGGAGGTCAAATATTTGATTTGGGTGAAAAAAATTGGTAAATATTACATTTGGAGTTCAATAATCTCCTCAAATTTTCAAATTTTTAATACTAATAAGGTAACACCTCCTTATTTTATCTTAGAGATAGAGTACCCTTTTCCTTGCATAAACCCTGCAAGTGTTGGGAAAGGGGATAAAACATGAACTAGAAGGAAAGGAGATATAAAATGAGGGTTTTATAAGCTGAAAAAAATATATTATAATAAGGTAAACTAGGATATAAGGCTGGATGATAGGCAAGGTGGTCCATACAAGGAGGTCTGCAGGCAAACCTAGTGAGACAACATGCAATCCTAAGCTCAATGAGGAGTCATTTTTAGTTTGAGCATTTGAAAAGTGTTATAATGTTTTGAATCATGAATATGGGGGTGAAAAAATATGTGTTAAATATATGATAATTCATGGTAAATGTAAATATGGTTCATTTATCTCAAAAGTAAAGGACAAACCTACTAGGCAATATTAGGCCTAATACCAAAGAAAGAGGTATTTTCATTTATAAATATTGGTGAGATATTATGATTATAGGGACATGTTATTATGATATAATATGACATTTTAAATCTTTTGTATTTTAGATAGATCCATTAGGAAGACATTTGATTGTCTAGGAAGCTCTCAAACCTTATAGAATGCAAGGAAAGGGCTTGAATGCCAACTTGGAGTGCTTGAAACTTTCATGAACCCATGCATGGGGCCATGAGGTGTTTAGGGATGGTAGAGAGGGTCCTAAGAATACCCCAATGACATTTTTAGAGAATTTAAATGTGTATCCTTTATGAACAAAGGCTAAGACTGAAAGTGACCAAAAACCCTCATGAAACCCTCTTAAGGACCTGATTGGGGAAATAAGCAAATTAGAGCATCCAAATGCAATGGAAATGACATGAAACCAACTTGGAGATGAAGAGGACTCTACAAAGACCTGAACCATTATAATTTTTTGTACTACACATGTACAAATGGTATAGAAAAGGGCTTATTTTGAAAAAATTATGTATTTTATAGGTTTGAAAGACTTTCAAAGGATCCAATCACTTTTGGGAGATATATTAGGAATTTTTATAAGTCCTCATGGCCATTTGTTGAACTATATTATTTCCTACACCTATTTTATACCTCTCTCATTTTAGCTAGTCAAGTGGGAAGATAGTGATCACTTAGTGAAATAGAGTGAAACTCCATTTGGGAAGCCTTTTAAGGATTTTTTATTGAACCTAATGACTTGGAAACCCTTGAAACTTGTGATCCCTCCTTGTGTATGTATCAGATCAAAGAATTGGGAAGGTTTTGGGTGCCAAGTTTGAGAAGTACATGGAAAGGAGTCATTTTGGGACTATCATGGATGATTATGCATGGATAGAAGGATAGGAATGATTAAGGACCTCTCCAATGCATGTGAGGGATTTTTAGTAACACCTTCCACTTAGATCCATCATCAGACCTGACCCTATGTAGTGATGAGGTAGTTTTAGAAGGTAAATCATGAAGGGAAATTTTCTATGCAAGGAAAGGAGTTTTTAGGCCACTTTGCAAGAGTTGGATGATTTGAGATGACACTTTTAGCTCCTTAAATTGCATGGCTCACTCCATATCTCTCTTACATGCAAAAATAATTGATTTTTTTAGTTGGACAAGTGTCTAATGACTCTTGAGCTTCCCCTCTCTCTCTTCTCACATTTTCTATATAAACTAGCCATTTTGGCATTGTATATGATCTCTCCACCTTGGTATGGAAAATCCCTACTAAATTTTTGCCTTGAGATAATAAAGATAGTATTTTTACCTCATTAAATATTTCACTAAGTGTACACAATGTTGTTGGTCTTGTGGATGTGTATCTTTATTTACCTTCACATGTTACTCTTCCTAGTACCTTGTGTTTTGTCATCTCTCTTTTACAGGTTAGCAAGAAGTGTCTATTATTGATATTGAAGGTGTAATGCATAGTTTATTCAATAGTGTGTCTTATAATTCCTATTTTATAAGTCCTCCTATCCTAATATATCTCCAAGACCCCATGCTTGAAACATTGATGTGAGAGGAAATACTATCATTGGGTGAAGTGTATATGCAAACTTCTCCTTGGTTCCAAGTGCAGGTTAAAGGGTGTGAGTAGAGTATATATTTAGTGTATCACCTCCCATAGAGTATATTTTATTTTACTTATTATTATACCTTTTCATTCCCCCAAGTTTTAGTAGTATGATTGAGCTATACTAATGCATAAATGGGAACTAGCCCCTCATCTAGAGATCTATCTTAATTTAGGGACACTCATAGCCCTGAGGTGGTTCCATTGTGCCACTTGAACGAGGAGAGACTTGTCATCTCCTCATTGGGTTAAAGTTAAATTTAAAATAGTAATTTTAAGGTGTTTTATCAAAATTTTAAGAAACAAATGAGTATGGAGATCTTGTATAAGTCTCAAAGGCTCATAATAATGCATTGGTTGTCATAGTTTGTCTTTGATCAGATGTGAAGAGTCAAAATGCTTTGACTATATTTTGATTGTGTGTGAATGTTCTGAGTGGTCATTTTGAGAGATGTGACTTGAGTCTTTAGAGCCTATACTAGAGTGTCTAATGGATTTTGAGGTGTTGAAGAGGTCCTAAAGAGTCAAAATGATTTGACTATATTTTGACTGTGTGTGACTAATCTGAGTGGTCATTTTGAGAGAGGTGATTTGAGTCTTTAGAGCCTATATTAGAGTGTCTAATGAATTTTTAGGTGTTGAAGATGTCCTAAAGGTTCTACTCATGTGATCTAATCATATGTATATATGAAATATTTGAGTGTTTGCTTTAGAAGTTTGAGACATTATTTTCTATGTATCAAGGCCTAAAGAGTGAGGAGACCTAATTGATAGGTTCAAGGTGTGAGTTAGAGTTACAAGTGTTATGTATCTTTGTGTGAGTAATAAAATATACATTTTAGGAATATTTTATGTGTTTTAATTATTTTTGGAAGTTTAATGTGGTCCAAGAGGTTACAAGTGTAATGTGTGGGTTTGAAGGCCTAATTGTTTTAGGTCTCATTAAGGCCTAATGGAGGATTTGAGTCTTAAGGAATATGGACAACCTATGGAGTGGGGTGTCTCACCTATGTAACATGTGTGGAAACCTATTATAAGTGTAAAACAAGTGTGAAAATCATCTTGGCTGACCAAGATGGGTTAGAGGAAGAGAGTGGTATAAGTACAATGCCTAATTGGTCTATTTGTGCGAGTTGAGCATGTGTGGAGCCAAGAGAAGGAGAGAACCTTTGAAAAAAAAAGTACAGGTCACTAAGGACCATTATAGGGTGAATAATATCAATCATACATATTTTATTAATTATTTAAAGGAGGATGCATAGGTCATTAGACCTACTAAGCCTAGAATAGGCTAGTTGAGTGAGTAATCCCTATAGGCTATTTGAGAGAGATTGAAGGGTGATGAGTGAAAACAAAGGAGGTCATACTCAGTTGAAGAGTAATAATAGGTGTTCAAGGTGATTTGAGTTTCAAGGTAGTTTAGTTGGTTCTTTTTTTCTTAGGGGGTTGGTTCCTCCTTGCAAGGTGAAGCTTACAAAATTTTAGTTGTGTGGGTGATCAACTAGGTAGGGGTTATAACTCCTTATGGGATGGGTGTCTCAATAAATTTAGATCTTGTTATTATAGGACTATATTCCATATTGTATATTTTAGTTTTTTTAATCCCCCATGAAGGTTTACCACATATATTATTTCTTCATGTGTTTTATATTCTTGTTCATGATTTGAATGTATGTGTTTTCATGATGTTGGTGTTAGATCAAGTTTATGTATGCTTCATGGAATGATGTTTGGAATTGAATATGAATTATTGTCTACTGATTCACCCCCCCTCTTAATATCTACTTAAAACACATATCCTATCTCTAATAAAATCTCAAACTCCATAGTTGGCCTCATGATAGAGTCAAGGTCCATTGGGGTGTAATAGGCCAGTAGATTGGAACAGGAGAATTTAACAAGCTCTATGGTGATATCTACTTTATCATACAAGTACCCAATATTCATAGTATATTTTTTGGTCTATAAGAGGTCCTAAGAAATGGGGAACACATTATGGGAAGGTAGGTCCATTTTACTTTTCATGCATATAGCCTTCATGGGATGATCTACATACTTCATTTATTGACCTAAGATTTATGTGGAAAGTTATTCAGAGTCCTTAATGTAAAAAGTCCTCTAGTTTTGACAAACTTAATTTGAGTATCTTGACTTCAATAAAAAACTTCTCTACCTTAGTTTTTAACTCATTTTTTCCTCCACTTGTTTCATTTCCCACCTTGACAAACACGTGTGTTTCTAAATTTATTTTTCCCTTGTCTATACTTCCCTCTTCTTCACATCTTAAAAACATACTAGCACTAATTTATTTCAATTTTATCTATCTTTAAAATAAAAAAATATAATTGAGAAACTTTGGATTATTTTCTTTATACCATGTCTCTACATCTCTAGATGTGCCTTGCTTTCCTTTACCATTTACGACTCTTGTACTACCCTTTTTGTAGACACCTGAGTCTATTTATACTTTCATATACTTTTTCCATTGTTGAGTGAGGTTAGATTGTTACTTCTCATTCACAAATTTTGTTTTCCCTTTTATGCACCTTTTTCCATTGATGATTGAGTATGGATTGTTATTGCTCACTCATCAATGTTATTTTACCATTTTGCTTACCCATCTTTGTTTAAGTAAGGATTGTCACTACTTATACATTGATGTTTGATTACCATCATTTTTTACATGTATCCTTGGTTTGACTTAGTGAGTTTTCCTTTCTTACTTAAGGTTTACATATTTGAGTTTTTTGATCTTTAGTAACCTTAGCTTTTTAATTACTAGATTTACTCTAAATTTTATCTTGGTCATTTGGTCTAACATAGCATTTGTCAACTCAGCTTACCAAATTTTGAAGTACATCTCATCTACATAGCATCAATTATCTTGGATTTCATGCATTTTTTTGTTTTTGATCTTTAATTATGTATCCTTGGGTTTGTTGAAATTAGTCTGTGCACCATCCATGATCAAAACCGTAAACGCAATAGATAACCATCTAATAATAAAGGTAAGTTAAGGTATGGATACATTTAATTTTTCAATTATTTATCTTTTAATCATTTAATTTCAATTATTTTTTATTTAAAATAATGCAATATTTTTAGCTTTAGCATTGTGTGTTGCTATGTTCTTTTCTCAAAGAACCATCCCCTATTGCACTCGAGTGACATGTAATGAGATTTGAGTGAGGAATATGTATACACATAATATTTTCAAACTTTATCAATTACTGATAATTTCTATCTTATAAAAACCTATCGAGTCTCAATCTCTCTGAGTGCATGCCTTAAGGATTGTACCAGGAAAGGGGTGGGAAAACCATTAGTGCTTCTCAAGATTATTGTCCCCATACTACCACTTGCTACCTACACAACAATCTCCTAAAAACATTCTCTTAAGCTTTGAATCTTTTTTTGAATCCTCGTCTAGTCATTTTCCACCTTCATTAGCCGTTCCCTAGCCTAAAATCATTTTAAACATTTTGTGATACACTATCAAACCCATCAACCCTATAATAAAATTGACAAAACTCATTTAGGGTCTAGTTTTTCCAAGACCTTTTTTTTTTTAATAATGATATAGAGTCGATTGGGCTGACTTGTCAGCTAAAATTTTAGAAAGGACTAGGGTTAAATTCAATTATATAAACACATCCATTTCATCATTTATTAGAGACAACAAGAGTTAATTATTCATTTGTGCTTATTTACAATATGCTCTTCCACCATTCTACTTAAGGAGTCTTAGCTTAGGGTTACTACTTGGAGAAGAATCTAGTTTTTTAGAAAAATCTTGGATGCTTTGGTATTTATTAATGATCCTTACAAACCAAAACAATCTCTTATGAATAACCTTTGGCCAAGGAAGAGATTGAGTCTTGATGGGTTTATCTTCAAGGTAAGTATCTCTAACGTTGCTCCTTTATTTTAGTAGATAGAAGTAGCATAAGTAATGGCTTTTAAAAATATTAATCTCTCCATGCATTAAGGTTTTACCTATACATAACATACTTAGGATTCTCTTATACATGTTTTTATTTATGTTTAATAACCCCCATTTGTGCCATAAACTTTGGCGAGCACTAGATTAGATTTTAATTTACTTGTTATTAGTTTAATGAATATGAAAACATAGGACCTAGTTAGGGTTATTGCATAGTTTAGATTGACTAGAGGTTTTGGAACCCTCCCTAGTGATATTATTATGGTAAGATATCCCTTGGCTAGGTCTAGCAGATTTATCTTGGTCATGAACCTGAATATCTAATGTATCAAAAATTATAAGTGTAAGTAGGATTTATCTTCTTTGATCTAGGAATAATTTATAGATAAATTATATTTCCCTCTGAATATACTTACTACCACCTTCATTGTACCATGACATCAAGTTTGTTTATCCTTTGAGGTCCTTACTTTCTATTCTATGATGCAGGAGCATCCATGGGATTGTGCATACCTGTATTACTAAAAAAATGAATATTTAATTTTTATTATTTTTGTTTTGTCTTTGACAAATGGGAGTTTTTAGGAGCTTGTTATCTTAAAAATATAAAATTGTTGTAACTGCCTAACTTTTTCTGTAGTTCCTTTATTAATTTGCATGTTTGTTTTAGGGGCATTTGACTACCATAAAAGGTTGGGGGAATTTTAGTAGTAGTGTATTATCATTATTTATTTTTATAAAGGTAAGAGATAGGATTAAAAAAAGATACAAAGAAAAGAGAGCACAATTCTTTTGGTGAAAAATTATGTGTTATATAGTGTCCCAGTCTGTCCTTGTATTGGAAAACTAGCTTGCTTTGTGATGGCTACTGATTAATATAGGTTAGAGAACTAATAAAGATTGAATTTTTTATGTTTATGTGATCCCTAATTTGCATCAAAGGTGTGTGTTTTTTGCATCAATTTTGGTATCATATCTAAGTTCCTTCTTAGTTGGGAAAAGTGTGAAGAAACTTATGTAGAGAGAAGTGTGTTTGATAGCTTTAGATTATGACAAAGAAGTTTTGAAAGTTGAGAAAGATAATGGGTGAAAATAGACTTCAAATAGGCCAAATTTTTAGAGGGGTTGAAAGAGAAGGAACACCTATAGTTTGTGACTTGACACAAATAATGAGAGAGGTCCAATAAAGACTAGATGTAATGTAGACAACCTAAAGAAGGGGAGTTCATATTGAGGATATAAGTGATGATGAAAGAAAGAGATCCCAAGGAGCTCAAGAACCTGAAGAAGAATTACAGGATGTAGAAGAAGAACAAATTTATCAAAGACATGGTAAATATTGGAAGCAAACCCAAAATGGACACACCTTATTATAGTGGAGGCTTGAATGGTGAAGAGATCATAGACGAGATTATAGAGATGGAAAAGTACTTTGACTATGAATCAATGAAGGAACCAAAGAAAGTAAATTTTTCTTTCTCAAGGTTAAAAGGGGCAAAGAAGAGGGAAAGGGAAAATTAAAACTAGGGATGGAATGGTGTCTAAACTCAAGGAAAAATTCTTACCTTTAGATTATCAGATGAGTTTATTCATAAAGTTAAAAAATTTGAGACAAAAAGAAGTAGGTGTGAAGGAGTACATAAAAGAATTTTAAAAAATCACTATAAGTGATAGACATGTGGAAGATGGCTCAAAAAAGGTAGAAAAGGATGTGAATGGGTTATGCTTTAATATCCAAGATGAAATTAGTTTGTTGAACTTTAGAAGCATAGAATAAGCCTATCAATTTTCATTTAAGGCAGAAGAGAAATAATCATGAAGGCAACAAATGAAATGTAGAGGTAGAGGAAGGTTTTCAAGAGGAAGGGAACAAAACTTTGGTGGAAGAGGAAAACAAATCCATAATGGAGAGGTAAGTATCTCACATTCCAAAAACTTTAATGCAACAAGAAGAGGAAGTTATACACCCAGAGGAAGAGGGTTATATGGTAGAGGAAGAGGATTCATAGGAAAATGATTTAAGTGTAATAGGTATGCTATTAATAGGTTATTTGAGTGCTCAGAATAAACACAAAATAACACTAGAAGGATAGGAGGGACAACACATATAGCCCATGGGGATGAGGAAAGTGTTGAATCTCCAACACACATAGAAGAACAAGAACAAAGATAATCCCTTTTGATGAAAAGAGTAATTTTAAAACCAACAAAGGAGAAAAATGAACCAACACAAAGGAATAACCTCTTCAAGACAATCTAAAAATCCTGAGGTAAATGTTATAGGTTAATAATTGATGGTGGTAGTGTAGATAACCTATTATCTAAATAAATTATATATAAGTTAGGACTAAAAAAGTCAATGCACCCAACTCCTTATAATGTTTCTTGAATGCTCAAGGGACACCAAGTTTTAGTCAATTAAAAATGTATAATAAAATTTCATATTGGAGCCTATAGAGATGAAGTTGTATATGCTGTGATGCCCATGGATGTGTGTCATATACTTTTGGGTAGGATTTGGTAGTTTGATAGGAGAGAAATACATGATGGTAGGGAAAACACATATACTCTTATGAAGGATGGGAAGAGATTCATATTGAGTCCACTGAAAGACAAAGGAGAAGAAGTGGACACCAATCCAAAAGTGAAGTTAGTATCTAGAAAGGAGTTCCTAACATAGACAAAGAAGGAAGAGACATGCTTTAACCTCATTTCCAAACCCATACAAGTGGAGAAAAACACCAAGTTGAGTGACTTACCTACTAAAATTCAGAGTTTATTGGAGGAATATGTTGATGTAGTGTCCAATAATTTTCCTTAAAGATTACCACTAGTTGGAGCATTAGTCATAATATGGACTTAATACAAGGAACAAGTTTGATAAACAAATAAGATTATAGGTTAACACCTCAAGAGAATGAAGAGATAAAGAGACAAATACAAGGGATATTACAAAAAGGGATGATTCATGAAATTTTAAGCCCATGCATAGTTTTATCTATGTTTGTACAAAAGAAAGGAAGATAATGAAGAATGTGTCAGATTCAATGGAAATAAACAAGATAAAAATAAAGTACATGTTCTCATTTCCAAGGATGGATGTTTCAATGGGATGTTTAAATGGAGCAAAATACTTCAACAAGATATATTTAAAGAGTGGGTTTCACCAAATGTAGATAAGATAAGGTGATGAAAGGAAAACAATGTTTAAATCACATGATAGTTGTATGAATGGATGTTCATGCTATTTGGTTTGTCTATGCCACAATTACCTTTATCATAATATTGAATGAGGTGATAAAACCATTCATGGGTAAGTTTTTAATTTCGTATTTGGATGATATTTTAGTTTTTTAGCCATTCTAAGGATGAACATTTGAGACTTGTGTTGAGTAAGTTGAAACAAGTAAAGTTGTTGATGAACTTGAAAAAGTGAAGCTTCATGAAAGAGGAGATCATTTATTTGGGATTAGTGATTTCATGAGATGGATTAAAATGGACCAAGAGAAAGTAAAAACAATAGTGTAATGGCCTTCTCCAAGGACTATGTTTGCAGTAAAAAAGCTTTCACGGGTTGGCTAGTTTTTTAAGGAAATTTATTAAGAATTTTAGTGGTATTTATGCATCCATCATAGAGGAAACAAAAGGAGACAAGAATAAGTTCCAATGGATAGGTACAATAGAATAATTTTTTCACTTATTAAAGATAAAATTTATAGAATAACTAGCTCTAGCATTCCCTAATTTTGAAAAAGTGTTTCAAGTTAATTGTGATGCAAGTGGGTTAGCATTAGGTACAATAATCAATCAAGAAGGTAAGCCTATTACTTATTTTACTAAAAAGTTAAATGATCAAAGAGGAAATATTATGTTTATGAATAAGAGGTTTACATAGTAGTTCAAGTTCTTAAGAAGTGGTGATATTAGTTTTTTCCCAAAGAATTTGTTTTATTCATTGATCATCAGGCACTGCAATACATAAATAACCAATGTAAATTTAATCAAAATAATATTAAATGGGTAGAATTCATTCAAAGTTATAGTTATATTTTAAAACATATAATTTTAAAATTTAACAAAGAGGAATATTCCTTGAGTAGGTAATCTCTTATATTAAATTATCTTCAGGTGGAACTCATTGGGTTTGACTCAATGAAAGAATTGTATGAAGAGGATTCAAACTTTAGGGAAGCATTGGCAACATGTAAGATCCCAAAAAGTATTACCATAACTCCATGGCTGAAATTTATGATCCAATATGATATGATATTCAAGGGGAAGATGTTGTGCACACCTCAAGGTTTAATGTGGGATAATATTTTGAAGGATAAACATAGTGGCAGTCTTGTTGGTCATTTCGGGTATGACAAGACATTGAAACAACTGAGTGGGCATTATTATTGTCCAAAGATGAGTGTGGATGTATAATTTTTTTTGAGATATATATATTATGCTAGAATGTAAAGGGTATATGTTATAATATTGGACTATATCATCCACTACCAATTCCAAAAAATTATGGAATGTGGTATGGACTTTGTGCTTGGTCTACCTTGAACTCAATGAGGCAATGACTATTTTGTTATTGTAGATATATTTTTCAAAATGACACATTTTATATCATGTAAGAAGATAAATTATGCCACCCATATTGATAATTTATATTTCAAATAAGTTTTAAGGTTGGATGAGTTTCCATTTAGTATTGTGTCAGATAGGGGCATTAAATTTGTAGGGAATTTTTAGAGAACATTGTGGAACAAGTTGGGTATGAAATTGAATTTTAACTCAACATATCACTCTCAAATTGATGGGAAAATAAAAGTAGTAATATATATCTAGGAAATTTATTGTGATGCATTATCAATGATAAGCATACATAGTGGGATTTAGCTTTATCACAAGCTAAATTTACCTATAATGACTATGGAAATATAAGTACATATATGATCTCCTTTCATATTGTATATGGAAGAAACCTAAAAGGAATTTATGAGTTAATAATCATAGTTGAGATGAATAGATGAAGTACTAAAGGTGAAGAGTATACCCAAGCCATGAATGATGTACACATGGAGTTAAAGAGAAAGTTGCAAGAAAATGGGTACAAATATAAACAATATGTTGATTAGAAGTGCAAGGAGATTTTTTTTTGAAGTATGGGACTTAGTATCAACACATATACATAAGGAGTGGTTTCCAAAGAGTGATATATCCTACCTAATACTTAACAATATCCATTTTTAAACAAACAACTACGATGGATTAGTTATGTATGGGTAGATGGACTTATTATGTTATATTTGTAATTTAACCTTTTTGGGAATATTGGAGTGTTATTTCTAATTTAGTTAAAGGGTTTGATTAGTAAAATAAATAAATAAATATGCAGTAATTAAGCTACTAATTTGTATAATTTGATTGTAATTTAAACTTTTCTAAAATAGTAATAAGGGGAAGAAAACAAGACTTAGCTAGAAATTGACTGATACAACTGAGAAAGAGGCTAGAATTCACTATGTAAGACTAAGACATTATCACAAATCAAGATATAAAATTCATTTTATGATTGGATAGGAGTGCCAAAAATAGGACACCCTAGGCTCTGGTGTTGTAGTCCACCTCTGCTTCTATTGTCTAAGAGACCTAAACTTTTTGGGTTTTGTTTGTTATGTCGATGAGACCTTGCCTATGAAATTTCAACTATTGGATGTTTATAGAACTCCCTGTAGAGCTGATTTTGTCTTCAAACCAAATAATCAATTATGCTTTCACCAATTTTGAGAAAGAGGGGGGGTTAGTGTGTGTAAGATTCACTGAACATGTATCCATACCCCTTGTGTAGGCATGCTTCCTACATACCAATAATCCAAAGAGGGATCAATCCATATGTAGTTCTCTCTCTTGATGTGAATTGTATAGTAGTGTGTATGAAGATGCAAAATGATAAATTGAGTGTGCTTGAGGTGACTAGGGATTGGTGTAAGGATTTGAATAAAATAAAAATGATATTGGATGGTTGTATGCAGAGAATAGGGAAATATGATTGAGTAGTCTTTCTTGTATTCTTTCTTGCTTTGTGATATTTACCAACCCATTCTAAATGAAATTTTAATGGGATTTTATAGGGATCTATTGGTTAGGGGTTGAATATGATTGCATTAGGATAATAAGGAGAAAGATGGAGAACTAGAAAAAAATAACCATTTAGGCTCAAAATGTGATTAGATAGGAGCACCAAAAATTGGACACCTTAGGTTCTGGTGCTATTGTCCAAGTTGGGTGCTATAGTCCTAAGTTGATGGGACTTGGGGGGATATATTTATCATAAAAAGAGGAGTCTAGCTCAGCTAGGATCAGATCTAGAAGGATACAAATGTTTGGGAATTAGTGAAAAGATGCCTATGAGGGTCATGAAAGTAAGCAGGAGGGACCTATGGAATGGATGTCATAAATCACACTAAAGTCACCAATTTTTGCATTTTATATGATTACATTCCCCCCCCCCCCTTTATTCTAATCATGAAACAAAGTGAAATATTAGGATAAGGAAAACTAGAAAGTGTACTTTAAATTACATGCAAGGGTGAATCTCATGAAGTTGTGTGATTCTAGGTGTGCATAGAGAGAGCACACTATGAAGTGTGAATATGCAAGAGAAAACAAAGAGTAGATTAGTTATTACTAGATACATTATATCTAAAATAATAATGTATAAAGTTGGGTAAGAGAGAGAGGAGGAGAAAGAAATGAATACACCTCACTGGGTATGCAAACTAATACAAAACCTATTGTGATGTTGAGTGATACTAAGTGATGTTGAGTAATCGTGGATGATGTTGTACCAAGAGTAATATCATGAATGGAGTTGAGTGCTCAATTCCCTGAGAGTGACTCAAGAATGCAAAACTTTGGCCCTTTGGCTCCATCATCACCCACTAAGTAAAGATAGGTGGTTATATATGTGTTAATCGATGTTTGGACTGTGTGTCAAATCCCTCTAAATTGGTGGCTCAAGAATACAAAGGCTAGCTAGTCCTTTGGCTCCATCATTGCCCTATGAAGTGAAGCTATAAACTGATACTAATATAAAATATGTGTCATATAAGATAGCTCCTAAAACTTGTGAATGTTTTGTTGATCTAAAATTTTTGGCATGGATAGATGAATGTATGCTATAAATTAGGCCACTCTTGGTCAATTTGAAAGATGGAGATTAGGCTTGCATGAAATCCTCTTTGAAACTAGGCATTAAGCTTATATGGAATCCAATGAAATGTGGAGGTTAGGCTTGTATTAAATCCACTACAAAATGATGCCAACCACCTATAAATGGAATATGTTATGTAACTATTGTTAATACTTGGGTAATACTAAACTTAGAAAGTAAAAAAATTGTGTCATGCACATTGCCCCCAATCACTAATATCTGAAACGTGGATTCTAATTTGGAAGTTATACCAACTATTGTATATAAAACTAAAAGTGAGAGCCATCATGCCGTGCATGATGGCCCCTATATCTAGATTATTTGATCAAAAGTGTACTAAAACTATTGATTTTAAATTGGTCTAAATGTGTAAAATTGTAGCTAAACTAATTTTTTACCTGCTTCTACAAAATCTAGTTTTTCTATTGTTTAGATAGGAGCACTAAAAATAAGACACCCTAGTATCTGACACTATTGTCCTTTGCCAAAATTGAAAACTATTCTAGAATCATCACTATTTTTTTGGTCTATTCTACCTGGTTTAACCTCTGATTTCTATTCTGAGTGTTCTAATATTGGTTTTTCAACTAGAAAGAGCTCTGATCTTTATGTCAAAAACCTTATTTGTTTTTCCCTTTTTTGAGGGTAAGAATGAAGACCCTACAATGACTTCCCTAAAAAAGAGAGCCTTGCAAGTGTGTTATGCTACAAGAATACATGATATAGTAATGATAATTGACAAGATATCTCAAGATATAACATGGTTTGTAATGAGATATTGTAAGGTGCCAAATAAATAAGGGACATGGGTACATGTCACTCAAATTGGAAAGTAAGCATACAAGGCATGTTCAAATGCCTCATACACATATAATTAGAAACAAGTAAAGTTGGCATGAAATCCACAATCACATAGAAGAGTAAAAATAAATAACATTGGCAAATGTCCTAAGGCACACATAAGAATAGAAGCAAAGGACATTGGCAAATGTCCTAAGGCACATATAGAAGACAATATAAGAATTAGGTAATGCAATCACATCTAGCTACACAAAGTAAAAAAAAAGTATATAAATATTGTAAAATAAAATCACATATAACTAATCAAATCAAGAATGTGAAAGTATGTAAGACATATAGTACAAGACTAGGTATATGTTAAAAAATACATAAGTGCTATATACTAGTGAAATGTCGATAGAGTAATTTATGTAAGCTAGTAAATTATATTACATCAACATGATAATGAGAGTGTGTGGTATATGAATAACATATTTTGGATGGTGTAGTCATGTAGAAGATGCCCCTAGTCAGTATGTATATCGATGTGTGTCTCAAATGTAGAATTAGGATGCCCCCTCAATAGGTAGACTAAAGCAATCAAGGATCTAGATGTCACTGCACACACTCAAATAAAATCAAGTGAAGCATGGTAATGTATATAAATAAAAAAACAATAGCAGAGAACAATAAATGTAAGTATATGATGATATTATAAATGTAAAGCATGGATACAATCAAAATATTTTTGGTGTTTTTGAATTATTTGCATGTTTTTGTATTTTGAAATATTTGAATATTTTTTGGTATTTTTGATATAAGCTATGTAAAATAAATCATAGGAAGAATATGTACAATAAATTTGAGAATAAACTATGTAAAATTAAGCAAAAGATACTATGTACAAGAAATTGAGAAATTATGTACAAGTAAACAAAAGAAACTATGTACAAGTAATTTGAAAAGAGACTATGTACAAGAAATTGAGAAATTATGTACAAGTAAGCTAGGAAGGAATGATACTAACTGATGAGTATCATGGGAGACTCCCTATCATGGTGTCCTATACCAAACAAATGAATCATGTGTGATTGTGAAGCATGAGGGAATGGCTGCAAATATGACTTTAAATATTCGAATTCATTATCGATATCTTGGTAATCATAATAACCTGTATTAGTCCACTCATTATTATCATCTTAATTTTGAACCAATGGAATGATAATGTTGACTTTTATTGTATCTGGATCTTTTCCTTTGATAAATTGTGTCTGTGAATGATTTGCCTTACATAAATCCCAAAACTTGGTGACAAATATTATTAATTTCTAGAATAGGAGTAGTGATGCCTTGAGCATGCTTGCCCAACCCTTGACCTTGATAATCAATCTATTGTAGATATTTTTGACCACACCGATACTACTTTGAAAGTTGAGCCTCATTTTGGAGAGGTAGATTTGCATATTTTTCATGATTTAAATGTGATTTTGGTGATGTTTGTTACTCAAATTTTATTTTTTGATCCTTTTTATGTTTTGAGTTATTCTTTGGTAACCACTTTTGTATTGTTTCTAAATTTGACCCTTTGTGAATGTGCTCTTGTGTCAGTATGGATTGCTTGACTGATTTACCTTGTATAGGGTCTTCATTATCAATTATCTATTGTATATGTTGTTTAATGCTAAACATGAATCCGTGTGATGCCCATGCATTCTATGATATTCACAATAATATTTGGATCTTCTCACTGGATGTAGAGGAGGTATTTTGATCAACTTAGATTTTATCATTTATCTTAGTACCTTACTTGAACTCTTATTTGATCTTTGAATTATTTTTGAATCACTAGTTGTAGAGTTACTTTGATATGATTTTTTTATATGTAACATTACTTGCAACCAATTGACTAGGTGAAGGTACATATACATGATTGGCACTAGGGTGCCTTTGAGACTTTTGTATTATAATCTAATTTTCCAATGTTATGATCTTGTCATGTAATAGATGATTCTATGTTTATAAATCTGAAATTAACTTACTCATATTGTTTATTTGATCCCTTAGAGTCTCACAAGTGCAAACCCTAGTTGATTTCAATTGAACATGTAAGCACATATGTTGAAGAGGATTTAAAGAATTTATAAGATGAATATATAAATTATGAACAATAGTATAGGATGCCTCACATTTTGGAGGGGTGATAACATGGACCTAGTTAGAGGGAAAGTAGTTATCACCCTCTTGAGGGAGAGGAGGAGAAAGAAATTCTTTTTTGTGCATAAGATATGGCATTGAAACTTGATAAGAGGTTGTTAGTTTATATGCATCTAGGTATAAGCCATGTATATGTGATGAAATGTATGAAATTGGAGTTATAAGTTATATAGAAATATGTTTATAAAGAGCATTCCACATGAGAGCTAGCAAGTTTGGGATAGAAAGCATGAATTTGTGCAAGAATTCATAAGAAACTTTGACATGTGTTATGATATTTATGATAGTTATCATATGAGAGATAGAAAGCAAGATATAGAACCTTGTATTAAAAACAAGTAAACTTTGATTTGAAGGAGAGGTATATTACTATGTTTAACAATGACTTTCTTAATATCATTCTATATTATGAAAAATAGACATGAAAAGCAAAGAATAAAGCTTTGTATTAGCATATGGTAGACTTCATCATTCATGTACATGATAAGACCAAGTATGGTCTCCTTATTATTTACTAAAAATGCAAGAAATATTTGAAAATGAGAGAGATCCATTTTTGAAATCTAATTTTAGATGTAAGGTGATACCTCAAGAAGCAAATAGGAGCTAGTATATGAAACTAGGGTTTTGAATGAATTTATTTTAAAATTACTAAGAAATTTTAAAATTTGATGCAAATTTTTTATTTAAATATGCAGGTGAAAAATTCCAAAAATTATTAATTTTTTTTTTATTGGAAAGGACCTAGTGTATGCAACTAGGGTTTGGAGAAAAAATAAAATTTTGAAATTACTATGGAATTTGGAATTTTAAATTTCGAAGTGAATTTCTGATTTTGATATGCTAGTAAAAAATTAGAATTATTGGAAAAATACTGAGACCTAGTATGGGCAACTAGGGTCTGAAAGAAAATTAATTTAAAATTACTACAAATTTTTTAAAATTTAATGCTAATTTTTTATTTTATTATGTAGGTAAAAAATTAGAAAAATATAGAAAAAATCAATAGGAAATTTACCCTAGGTTTTCTAGGGTTTTTATGTGTAAATGAAGTAAGTTGGGTTCACCAAATGGTTTAATTTTTTAGAAATATTGGAGTGTTATTCCTAATTTAGTTAAAGGGTCTGAGTAATAAAATCAATAAATAAATATGTAATAGCTAGGCTACTAATTTGTATAATTTTACTACAATTTTAATTTTTCTAAAAATAGTAATAAGGGAAAGAAAACAAGACTTAGCTAGAAATTGACTAATACGATTGAGATAGAGGTTGAAATTCACTATGCTAGACTGAGACATTATCATAAATCAAGATCTGACCTTTGTTTTATGATTGGATAAAATCACCAAAAACATGACACCCTAGGCTTTGGCATTGTATTCTACCTCTACTACTATTGTCTAGGAGACTTGAGCTTTTGGGTTTTGTTCACTATGTCTATAAGACCCTGCCTATGAAATTTTGAATGTTAGATGTTTGTGGAACTTCTTATAGAGATGATTTTATCTTCAAAAATTAGAATTCATTATGATTTGACCAATTTTGAGAAAGGGGGGGGATTAGTGTGTGGAATATTCACTGAACGTGTATCCACACCCCTTTTATGGGCACACTACCTACATACCAATAATTTAAAGAGGGATCAAGCCATATGTAGTTCTCCCACTTGATTTTCTTTATGAAATGGTGTGTATGAAGATGTAAAATGCTAAATTAAGTGTGCTTAATGTGACTAGAGACTGGTGTAAGGATTTGAATAAGATGGAAATGGTATTGGATGGCTATATGCAGAGACTAGGGAAATATGCTTAAGTAGTCTTACTTGTATTCTTGTTTGCTTTGTGATATTTCCAACCCCTTATAAATGAAATTTGAATGAGATTTTATAGGGATCTATTGGCCATGGGTTGAATATGCTCACGTTAGGCTGATAAGGAGAAGGATGGGGAACTGGAGGGAAATGACTATTTGGGCTTGAAATGTGATTGGATAGGAGCACTAAAAATGGGACACCCTAAGATCTGATGCTGTTGTCCAAGTTGGGCACTATAGTCCTCAGCTAATGAGACTTAGGGGGATGGATCTAGCATGAAAAGAGGAATTTGGCTCAATTGGGATCATATTTAGAAGGCTATGGATGTCTAAGAATTAATGAAAAGGTGCCTATGAGGGTCATGAAAGAAAGAGGAGGGACCTATGGGATGGATGTCACAAGTCACACTCAAGTTACCAATTTTTGAATTTTATATGACTACAGTTTGTCTACATAGACTAACAATTTTTTTTTTCAATACTTGCATTTATTAGAAAATATATGAAAATTTTCACTTTACACTTGAACATATTGGAATGATAATGTAATAGTATTCATATCATGTATTGTTAATAATTTTTATAGCTATGTTGATATAAATAGACTAACTACATAATTTTAACTGAGGTGGATACATGACATCTCTCACCTTGACTAAGTAATACAAAGGGAAAACATCATAGGGGAGAGGGAGACATATCATGATTATTGAAATTACATTAGATTTTATTGGGAATCATCCCACACATGCATAGTTGATTTATTATTTTTGATTTATTAGGTTAATATTTAATTTTATTTGGTATCTTAGATATATGTACTTATAATGGGTAATGTTTTCTTAATATTGTGGTGGTCTGGTGGTAGCATGTGTTTGACTTTTTTACTTAGTGAACACTATTTCCTGTACATTTTTAGAGTAAAAAAAGTATAATTTGTATATGTTTGTGTGATCAAGGAATTTGATAAAGAGAGGAGGTTAAATCAAGTGTTAGTCCATAAAATCATGAAATAAAACACTAACATACTAACATCTCTAATCCTAGATCTTAAGGGGATCTTAATGAACAAACAACAATTGAAAACCCAACTAAAATGCAAAGAACAATAATATTTACCTTCTTTGAGAGCTCTAAATGATTTTTTCATTTGACTTGCTTAGCTTATGCATAAAAAGTGTTCATCAATGACATATGGCTAACATCATCTCCTCTATGCACCATTATTGAATGTTTGTCTTGATTGATATGGCTTGACTTAATTTCAACATTATAACATTATGATTTTAGCTTCATGAATCTATTATTGCATTATAACTCTACTTTGATTGAGCTTATTAAATGAAGATCTCTAGGCTTGTGTTTATAGGCTTTCAAATCTCTTGGAATAGGTTAAATTCAACCATGGTTGAGTTTGGCATATTCCTAAAATATTCTTTTAGATATTTTCCAAAAGTAACAATTCACAAAGGTAATGAGTGTATTCTAGAATGTTTTAAGATACTATTGAATTTATTTTTTAGTAATTGATTTATTAGCTCATGGGTAAACTCAATTAGGATTTGAAATTGATTTAATTTGCTAATTGATTTTGATTAAGGTGTGCAAGTTAATTAATTATTTTTAGGCATTTGGTCATTTGATTGATTTTGATTAGTTCAATGTGTGTATTTACCTTGTTTAATTGATTTAATAGGCCAAATTGATTTAATACAAGGTTATAAAGCCAAATTTGAGACTAATAAAAATTCTTTGGCTAGATATTTAATGATTGGAAATAATTGATCTAAAGTTAGATATGAACCCATTGGTATACAATTTTCCATTAATTGGAAAGATGTTATAAGTTTTAAGCATAGTAACATCTTTTCAAAGAATAAAATGGTTCTTTATGCTTAAGACTACAATGGTAATAATTGAATTGTAGTTACCCCCTTGAGGGAGCAGTTGGCAAGTGGGTCAAAAAATGGTCCCTTGAAAAAAAGAAGTGAAATGAGGGGACAAAATAAATGAATATGGAGTGAAAACACAATTATTTACCCAAAGTTGGGCAAAATCACAAAAAAATACAAGTGGGATGGTGTGCAATGGTTTGTCAAAAGGTGGTTATAAGCATTGTACCCCGATAGTGGCAATGTGATATGATAACACAATGATTTTCTCCAATAGGTGATATAATAGTTGAGGATATGGAGCTACCCTAGTTAGGATAGACAAACAAGAAAGGAAAATTGGTGATAACACAATGATTTTCCCTAGTAGGTGATATAATCATTGAGAATACATGTGGGATGGTGTACAATACTAATGCAATATACCCCAATAATGAAAAACATGATTAATGATTGATAAGTTGATATAGAGAATAAAAATGAATTAGGATAACCTACTATTAGGGATATGCTCATCTGAACTAACAAAGGTTGAAATTATTTCATTACTTAATTACTCTGTTTGAGATATGATTGGGTATTGGATTGGGATTGTTGCTGATGTTAGTGTCAAGGAGATGGTGATGCTGAATTGATGTTATAGACCTCTCAAATATAATTTTTTCTATATCATTTGATGGTAGGCCTCATGATAGAACACCTTGGGGGATTGGCCAAAATATGAATAAAGAATGACTCTCGATATTCAATACTTAATGGAAAATAATTGCATTGATGATAAAAACCATGATGACAATGTAAACATTTGAATATGGATCGATTCAAGTATAATGTGTAAGGAATCACCTAATAAACACACACATATTGAATCAAGGCCATAATGATAAAAACAAAAAAATAAGTACACAAAAAAACAAATAAAATAGACAAACAAATAAACAAACAAGTGTTAGTCTCTATGTTAGTATAAATAACATGGAAAATATTACCCCTAGAAACTAGGTGACAACTGAACAAACAAACAAGATAGGGGAATAGACGAAAAGGAAGGGGGTGGCCAAGATGTCTCCATATACACTAGGCAAGTGGACACTACCTATATAGTTTCATGGATATGATGATCCAACAAAACTTTAGGCCAAATGTATTTATCCCAAGAAATGGGAAGAAAATGATGATTGATAGAAGACATGATGGATGTGATAGAAGAATAGGGATGAACTCATAAAAAAAATGATAGTGTAGGATAAAAGGCTAAAAAGGATGAAGAAAGTAAGGAACAAGTGGTTTATTTATGACTTAGTGAGGGTTCCCAGAATCCTTAAGGCAAAGAAGTGGTCAATGTTTTTATTTTTTCTAAATGATTTTTAAATTGTTTTTGGAATTTTTGAAGCATATCAACTCAATAAAGAAGGATAAGACACTAAAATTTCCCAAACTCACAAAATGGTAAGAGTGTTATAACTTGAAATGATGCTTACAAAATAGTGAGAGTGTGAGAACTTGAAATGATGCTCGTAAAATGGTGAGAGTGTGGCTAAAGTTAGTCGTAAAATGGTGAAAGAGGTATAACTTGAAATGATGATCATAAAATGGTGAGATCATGGCTAACTAGGGAATAAGATGACCTCAACCTGAATCAAACATGACCCGCATAATTCCAAAATGGTTTTAGTTTACAATAGTTCACCTCATAGCAGAGGACTCTGACTAGCGTATTAGCTAATTCAAATAAAATAGGTATAGTTGGTATGATGGCATAATACAACATAGGAATGGATAGGTGATATGTCAAGGCACAATAAAAAAATGTTGCCCCTAATTTTTCCATTGGTAGTTATAACTAAGATACAACTAATAGATCAATGATGCCAGTTTGCCCCAACAAGTGATATAATTAGTATCAAGACCAGTGAACACTAATTTTATCTAGTAGGTGATATAATCAGGCTCACATAAACAAACTTGATAAGAATGGAATAATAAATGAAGGATGAAACTACCAAAACTTCTATCATACTACTCCAAAATACTGCCTCTATCTGAAATGCTTGAAATAACTACTAAAACTGATATGATTCTATATGCTGAAAATGTGAAACCAATAGATGAACCAAGGTCAAATGGGCTAGGTTGATAGGATTCAAAACATGTTTGGTCAAATAAGAATAGAATGATAAAATGATATGATAGGATGGCCTTACTTAGGATACTTATGGTTTAATTTATTGGATATAATGGTAGGAGGGTTTCCCCCAAGTGGTAGGGCAAAGAAAATGATTATGTGATAATGAAAAATGGATATGAGATAATACAAATGGATATGGAAAATTGAAATGGTTTGGTACATGTTTTGGCTGATGATGGTCATTGGTTTTTTATGTTTGTGGCCTGGGTATTTGATTTTATTGTTCTTACTGATGTGGAAATGCACATCTTGATCAATAAATGATACAACCAGAATAGTTAATCATGTACATTACTAGCCCACACCTTGTCTGAATAGCTTTTATATCAAGAATTGGATACATATTTGGATGCCAAGAATGTTTTTGTGATCTTCATCAGTCATTGATTTTAATTCCTTTAAGCATCGAGACAAGGTATCTTTGTAATCTTTTCATTGAAAAGTGTGACCATGGATGGTAAATATGGATAAATGTTGGATGGTAAGTTTGATTTGGAAATGTAATGATGGAGGATAATGGAATGAATAATGGATGGGAAATAAAAGAAGATCAAGATTTTTAGGCACACATAATGTTGTTGATTCTAGATTTGACATAACTTTAGATGTGGTGGAGATGAATAATTATTCTCTCAATAGGACCACTAGATTATTTTATTATTTAAGCTTGAGAGTAACTACAATTTGATTAGGTTGTAGATAGGAAGTTAGTTTGATTTGGTTTTTGATAATGTCTTCATCAAGTAGTGAATAATTTTTAATCTTAGATATTGGTACCTCAAAGATGTTTCTACAAATAAAGTTGTTTTCATTATCGCATAACACCTCTGAGAAGGTTTCACAAAGTAACATGGAGTTTTGACTTTGATTTTCCCCTAGTGCCTTTGAAAAGGTTTCACTAGGAAATGCTGAGTTCTGACTTTGATTATCCCCTAGAACCTTAGAAAAGGTTTTACTAGGAAAGTGCTCTTCTTCTGCATGAATGTGGTCTCAGCCTCCTTACTATTTTTCAATTGTTATGTCACCATAGATGTAGTTCAAGAAGGTGTGATTCTGGAAGTCCCAATCGATACTTATGGGAGATGGAATGTCAATAGTATGGCTATGATGGTTGATGGTATTGACATGTGGAATGGTAATGGGATGAGTGAAGGTTGCATAATCCTCATAGAATATACTAAGAGAACTTATGTTGATGTTCAAGTAATCATCCTCAAAAATCATAGAAGGATCACAAATGTATTCAAATTGATTTGTTATGCATGCATAACCAATGTCATAATGATCATGAACATATTATGTATCTGAATCTGATTTTGACTCATGGGAATTTAAATCCAAGGTTGAGATTGATGTTGATTTTGCTTCTAATGATAAATCTGATGTTAGTTCAAGAGTATAACTTGGCTCTAATTTTTATTGTTCATTTGATGGGTACTCTATTACAACGATGTCCATTTGAATGTTTGGCATTAGACAAGTAACAATCTATGATGGCGTAATGGATTTCTTTGAGAGATTGGTTTGTCAAAGTGAGATTCCTCTAGGATGGCAAAAAGGTCAAGAGATAACTCCTAAAAAATTAGCTATTAAAGGGAAGCTCTTGAAAAATAGGCATATGGTCAAGGTCATGATTTTCCCAAAGATAGTTATGATCATTAAGAAGTGGCTCAACAAAGACTGGCTCATTAGAGTGGGACTTTTTGATAACTGGTATAGGATTAATAGGTGATTCATCATAGGTTGACTTATCACAAGTGGTTGGCTCAATAAAATCATCTTGGATTGGTTGGTTTTCTTGGATTTGGTTTACAATGAGTTAGAAAATACAAATTTTGAACATAGCTTAGTCTTTGAATGATTAGATTGGTTGAGGGATTAATTAGACTAGTTGGGGTTTTGGTTGGATTGGTTAAGGTTTAGGCTAAATGATGGGTTGAGGCTGAATGATTAGATGAGGTTTAGGTTGAATGATTGGTTGGGATCGTAATTAGATTGGTTGATATTTGGGTTGGATTGGCCGGGGTTTTCAAAAGTGGGGAATGATAGTCACTAGATGAGAAATGGCTAGTGGTTGGATAATGGTTGGGCACTGTGGAGCTTCATTACTCATACAAGCCAAAGGATGACGTCTTGAAATAGAAATGGTAGGGCATCATGGAGCTTGATTGCTTACATAATCTAAAGCATCCAAGTCTTCCTCATAAACCATATCATCATAGTCAGGATCTTGATTGGATTGTAAATCAATGCTTGTCTTTTATCACTATATTAATTATTATAAGTAGGGTATGAATTTATCTCATAATCATCTTCATCATAGAGGTTTGCACCCAATTATTCCTCACCAACCATATCATTCTAGTTGAGGTCTTGAATTTGATCCCTAATTTTATTTTTGTAAGGTGGATAAAATTTTGTCTCATAGACCATGTTATCATCAAAGGGTTCTTAAATAAATCCATAAAAATCAAATCCATTTTGTGCATCCATTCTATCATAGTTTGGATTGTATGTGACTCCACCATAAGTGTAGATAGACATATCTGCATCAATGAATAAAGCTTAAAAAAAAGGCTTAGATTTCTACACAATCTAAAAAACTGTGTCCAAAAGACAAAGGGTTCAAGCATGATCTACCTTGGTTAAAAGGGTGGAGTTGTATCTCCAAATAATGATTTGAACATGAAACTATATCTCCAAAATAGTTTGTGCTAAGACGTGGCATAAAATAATCTAACATCAAATGTATAATGTCAAATGCCATACACATAAAAGTTCAAATGATGAATAAAAACCAACATGTCAAAGTCTAGGCCAAAGTGTTTCAAACAAAGTATAAAATAGGAAAGGGAAAAGATGAGTTGTTAGGGCCTTTGTCCAAATACAGAGTTAAAATCTAGGCTTAAACAAACATGATCTATTAGGAATTTTATCCAAATGGCATCAAAAACTATACTTTAAAACAAAGGCTAATGTAGTTTAATTTAATCTAACAAGGTTGGAACAACTTTGACATAGACCCAACACACATAATTAAACATAAACATAATTAGTTGGTATAAGCCATAAGGTAAAAGACACCTAAATAAAATACTATGTTTTTCTAAATAAAGGCACAAAAAATGATGAAGATAGATTGAATGAACAAACAAGTGATTGTTTTCAAATTTAGGTAATTGATTAACCTAAGTTATGTAACCCAAAAAATAAATATCTATGTATCGATCCCTATGAAGCAAGGCCTAAACAAAAATCAATCAATGCTTGAATTTGAACTTTGGAAAGGTTGATTGAAAATGCAGTGGTTGAAAACTATGATTGGAGTTAATAAGCTAGAAAAGATTGGACAACGTGATGGTGCATAAACAAGGTCTAAATGGCATACAAGGTCAAACAAGTTTTGAAACAAAATAGAGTAGCCTAACGACATAAGCATGTTTGAATGATGTGATCAATGTTATGTTTTAAAGACTCAAAGGCTCAAACTTGATAATGATGTGGGCAACATAATGGTACCCATCTCAAATAAGTAACACATACATAAACATGTTTAGAAAAAATTGCAAGGTACAAGTATGGTGTAAAATGGCCAACATAATGCCTCTTTGATCGAGGAGTGATGTATAAATAAAATCATTTTTGAAATATTTTATAAATAAACACATTAGTTTTAGTCTCAAAACATCAAGCAAAAAAATGACAAAATACAAGTAAATCATCTAAATTCCTATCAAGGATGTGGCAAAGTGAAGTTGACTATAACTAATTATTTTATGAATATTATAGATAGATCAATTACACAATGAATTTCATGCCAAATAATGCAAAATAAGAATACTTTAATTGAGTGTTTTTGTCACTCAACTTTTTGCAAAAAAGTCTTACTCTTTTTATAACCACTACATCCATCGCTTGCTCAGTGTAGTGTGATGTTCAATGTGCAAATACATCTTGGTGCTTAAAACCAACACTAAAAGGTGGTTTAACCACTCAAATATCTGATTAGTGGGGGTGGTGAAGTTAATGTTGGGTGATAAATCTTAGGTCAAACCTTCCCTACAGAACTCATGAGAGGTAATGAAGTCCCCCTCACAAGCCAAGATGAAATGAAATAAATGACACAATAGAAAGACTTTATGGTAACCTCAAGATCACCTAATACTATTGCAATTTTTCGGAGAAGAATTTAAACAAAATTCTTTCCATGCCTTGGACTAGGTTCAAAGTGTGATGATATGGCACTTTTGATCCCAAAAGTTCCCTAAAGGGGATGGATCGGAGAGCATACATGCAAGTCTCTTTTCGTTAAAATAGATAATCAACAATCGAGTTTGAAAATAATTAAAGTGAAGTTAATTTCATTACACTAAATTGAAAGTTTTTGATTAGATTCTTTACTATCCCCTTGGATTTAAGAATTGTAAATTAAAATAATTGTAAACCACCCAAAAAGAAGTTGACGCTTTTGAACCCAAAAGTTCCCTAAAGGGGATGGATGGGAGAGAATACATGCACAACTCCTTATTTACTTAAAAAATATTAGAATAAACAAATAATAAAAAAAACTTGCAAAAAATTTTAAGTGTATTCAATTTTATAGCACTAAACGAAATTTGTGGTGGTGTTCTTTTAGCCCCTTGGCTTTAAGTTGTGAACTTTAAAAGAAATTATTAAAAACTTAACCAATAAAACACCCTAAAAAGTTTATTTAAACACCAAAATGAAGGATTCCTAATTTGTTTTAGACATAAAAATGAAGTTTGAAAAGACTAATTTATATTGAAATGGTTTTTTCTAAATAGGTCTTGCAAAGAAAAGGTCAAAAGTTTGTTTATCCTTTAAGCTTATTTATCAAATAAGACAAGCAACTTTGAAGGGTAAAATATGTTGACTTGAAGGCAAAACCCCAAAAAATCAAACATGTTAGGTTAAGAAAATGTTAGAAAAAATATAAATAAAAAACTCAAAAAATCTCAAAAAAAAAAAAAAAAAAAACGTATGAAATATGCAAACAACAAGTTAGAAGGTTAAAAATAAGAAAACCGAACACAAAAATCATAAAAGCATACAGTCAGTAATTTAGCCATAACTTTTAAAATATACATCCATTTATCATAAAATTTGTGGAGGTTATTTATAGGTCCAAGGCATACCTTTATGAAAAAAAATTAGGTCAAAAAAATGAATAAAAAAGTTATTATCTCTATACTAACCATTTTTACCATAAAATTAATAAATAAAAAGTGATAGTCATTAAAAGAGTCATAAAATTTAAACTAAACATCATATTTTAATGAAATTTTTAAAGAATTAAGATAAAAATAGTAATAACATCTTATCAAAAATTTATAAAAAAATTAAACATATTAAAAATTAGATTTATTTTAACAGTCATTTTTGTTCAAAGATGTGGGGTGCACAATCATGTCCCACCGGGCATGCCATTTGTGATCAAAAAATTTAAAAAAGAGAGGAGGTTAGATAAAATGTTAGTCTATAAAAATATGAAATAAAAACACTAACATACTAACATATGTAAGCCTAGATCTTAGGGGGAGCTTAATGAACGAACAACAATTGAAAACCCAACTAAAATGCAAAGAACAACAATTTTTACCTTGAGAGTTGCAAATGATTTCTTCATTTGGCTTGATTGGATTATGCATAAGAAGTATTCAAAAATGACATATGGTTAACATCATATTCTCTATGCACCATTTTTAAATGCTTGGCTTGATTGATATGTCTTGGCTCAATTTACACATTATAACATTATGTTTTTAGCTTCATGAATCTATTCTTGCATTATAACGCTACTTTGATTGAGCTCCCTAAATGAAGAGATCTAGGCTTGATTTTATGGGCTTTCAAATCCCTTGTAATGGGTTAAATTTGACCATATTTGATTTTATTAACTTTGGTTGAGTTTGGCATATTCTTAGAATATTCTTTTAGATATTTTTCAAAAGTGACAACTCACAAAGGTAATGAGTGTATTCTAGAATGTTCTAAGATGCTCTTGAATTTCCTTTTTAGTAATTGATTTATTTATTCATGGGTGAACTCAATTAGGATTTAAAATTGATTTAACTTGCTAATTGATTTTGATTAAGGTGTGCAAGTTAATTAATTCTTTTTAGGTATTTGGTCATTTGTTTGATTCTGATTAATTCAATATATGTATTTACCTTGTTTAATTGATTTAATAGGCCATATTGATTTAATGCAAGGTTATACAGCCAAATTAGAGACTAATAGAAATTCTTGGAATAGGTATTCAATGATTGGCAAATATTGGTCTAAAGTTGGATATGAAGCCATTGGTGGCCAAATTTACATATCTATAGTTTGTAGCATTGACATTTGCTTGATTTGCTAACTATTTTGGTAGTTTAGTAATCAATGTATTTGATTGTGTATTTTAAATATCTTTGACATGTTTTATACTTAGTGGCATAGATTAGATGGGTATAACTACACCTTTTCCTTTAGGAACTTGTGAACATAGAATCATGCTTAAAAATAAATAAGTCTTTATAAGGTTTATAAATTCCTAAGGTTCTAAGACATATTTTAATCGCTTTAAGTTTTTATTTTTTTAAAAGGATTTTTATTAAACACAAACCTTTTTAGTGGCACATATGTGGATTAAAATTTTATTTGGAGTTTTAATTAAAAAATGAAAACCACTTTCGGTGGCAACCCCGGTTAGATCCCTTATCATGGGTAAAGAGGCATAGTAAAGAGTTGAGTAAATGTAAAGTGAATGATTAGGTTTTATTTTGATAACTTGTAAATCAATGATACTTCAAGTGTAGTTACATGGTGAAATTATAGAAAACCTTGAATCAATCTACATGACTGCCAATTTTAACTATTGTTTAAACCATTTTAAGGGCATTATGGAGTCTTTCATTAAATATATATGGCATAAATGTTGAAGTGCACAGATAAGTCTGTAATGGGATTATTTAAATGTACAAAGGGAACATGTAGGGAAAAAATAAATATATAACTATGGTGAATCAAAGGGAGAAGGAAGTATTAAAATAGAGCTGGAGGAATGGGTTACCAATAACAACTACATTTGGGAAAGTTTTATTTTTGTAGGTCTAGATCTCACCCTAGATGGAAGTAGAAGTGTTCAGGTCCTAATTCTAAATCTAGCTCAACATGGGATTGACCCCAAGCTATGGGTATCCTATAATGGGGTCAGACCTCTAGGATTTTTAATGAGGCTAGCTCCTCTAATGCATCATCTTAGCTCATTTACACAACTAAAACCTACCAATGACCAAGGAAAATGGAGAGAGAGATAACTTTAAAGGAAAACCTAAGCTAACCAAGGTGATGCACCTAAATGATGGTTTATCCACTTCACTTGAGCTCCTATTAAACACTAATAAGATAAGTAAAAGACTAGATCCAAGACTCTAGGTATTTGTCATGCATAATTATTTCTTGTAGAAGCTCACCAACTAATCAAAAGCTAAGGGAAGTGATGGAAAAGGTCTAATGCAAGACACTAACCAGTCAAAGAATCCACATGTGGGTTCCAATAAAAAGACATAGAACACTAAACATGACTTGCATAACAAGATCAACTAGGAACTAGGTCAGATCAAGACTTGACAAGGGAGACATTTCTACCACATATGTAAATCACACTGACATGTACACACTATAATAGAATAATGAAAATTGAAAATAGTTTTATATTCATCTCAAAAGGTTACAAGCTCAATCTTAGCAGAGTCTAGTCATATCTAAGAGAGGGAATAGAGGGATCAGTTTTTAGGCTCCAAAGCCTCTATATATAGTAGAAAGAGAGAGAGAGAGATGGTAATAATGTGTATGAGAGTGGAGAAAGGGAACCCAATCATGAGGTATCTCATTGATTGCTTTCTACATATGTGTCTTCTTCCAACCAACTATCCTTTTCTTGCTCCAATAACCTTTGAGCTCCTTTCATTGGCCAAGAGATTCCACTAAAATATAAGGGTTTTTTATCATGATGAAAATTTTTGTTCGAGTGGAATCAATGCCATTAATTGCTCCTCTAACTAGCAGTGCACCACCTTAGGACCTTAAGCCCACTTGACATGTTCATGAGGATCAAATCCTTGGATCTTGAAACTGATAGATCCATGTTATAAATGATGATTAGTACCTACTTTATTGATGAAGGACAAGAATCCCCCACTATATCTCATTCATCTTCCCTTGCATGGGAAATTGAACTTGGGTCCACGATAGGTGAAAACCAATCCAAATTATTAGTTTTCCCATAGTTTTAATCAAAAAATGAAGTTCACTAGGTGCATGTTATTGATTTGACAAAAAGATACTACCCCTTGGTCTATATTAGGTCTAAAATACCTATTTTACATCTATAGAGCTCTACTAGAAATTCTTGGTCTTGATGGTTTGAACTGGATCCATCTTGGATCTATTTGATCTTGGCTCTTTTGTATTTACCTCACCCAAGTTAGATAGTGTTTTTTCAACTTCATCAAAATGTCCCAAGCTTAATCCTTTACTTATTGGTTGTTAACAACTAATTTGAATCATTAATCTATTAACCAATCCACATCATTAATCCTAATTTTCATGATAAATGTGGTTCATTCATCTTCTACCTACTTGAACGTGCTCATGCCACTTGTCAACCACACATCCACTCTTAAGATCCATTGAATCTTTGACTTGTTTTCATGTCTTTGATCTACCTGGGCCCATTAACCTATTAGTTGTTTCTTACGATTGGATCTCTTATATGATTGAATTTTGATCATTGATCCTACTTTTTGAACCCAAATGGCTATTTTATGAAACTTAAATTTAATGTCTATGCACCTGTCAATTGATGTCCATGGAAATGTCAATGATGTCTACATGACCATTAATATTTAGACCCCAATAGATGACTAATGATATTTATTTTGACATTTATGTGAATGTCAATAACTTCCACATGCCTGTCACTACATATTTAAATTTTAATGGTTACTTGATGTGGCCTAAATTTGACACTTGTCTGAACGTCCCCATCTACTGGATCATCTTTGTTGAAACAATTTGGCTGATGTAATTATGTCTTAGGGGAAATTTTTGTATAAAAATTTCCTCAAAAGAATTTACTTGTTTGAAACTTTTGCGTTAGATAATTTCCTTGAAATAATTTTTCTTTATACTTTTTTTGTTTCAGGCACTTTGTCTTCGGGCTTTTTGCAAATACATTTCCTTGAGGATTTTTCTTAAGACACTTTCTACATATAAAATGTCTAAAATAAATAGGTCTTTGGGAAAATTTTCCTAGACAATTTTCCCAACATAAATGCACTTAGCTCCTTTATTGCAGACAAAATGTTTGAAATAATTACTCTTCAGGATTTTTGCTCAACCACTTTCCCTGAAAGAATTAACTCTACAACTTTTTTGTTTCAAGCAAAATGTCCAAAACAATTTGTACTTAGCCTTTTGACTTTATGACAATTTCTCTAAAAGACATCCAACACTTATCCAAAAATTTTGGAAATAATTTCCCCAAAGAATTCATTTTTGCCTTAGACAAAATGTGAGAAAGAAACTTGCCTTCAGGAATTTTGTTTCAGACAAAATGTTTGAAATAATGCCCAAAACTTAGTCAAATTAGAAAAGTTTTCAAGAATTTAACTTAGCCAAAATAGAATCCTAAAATAATATGCCAAGTGTAAACTAGGATTTTAAGCTTGCAGGTGCTTACAGACTTGTTCATGAAACTGCTATTGGGTTTTTGAAGGCTCAAATTGAACTCCAGAGACATATGTAAACCTATTACATACTCTCTCACTATATTTACACCATGAATACCTATTATCCAACATATTATTTCAATCTTAACCCCTTTGACCTTTGATCCAATACTTCATTAGGAACTTTGTTCATCCTCTTTGTCTAGGAAAAATCCTGGTAAGTGGGCTAAAATGGCTAACATTTCTGGTAACTTGTAGGAAAACATGCCTGCTATACTTGAGAACCTAGACCATTTACCTTATCTGATCCATTAAGCATGGAGTCAAGTCTCTGATTAGAAATTATGACCCTTTCTATAACTTCCTCTTAAAGCAATAAGGACCAAAAGAAATAAAACAAAACAAAGTGCCCAAGGCACTTTGAAAAAAGAAACAACATAACAAAAAGTAAATGTACACATGACACTTAGAGGAAAACATAAAATATACCTACCCTAAAATAACCAGTCAAAATGGAACCTATAGAAAACCATTGATTAGTTGCACAAAATAACTACCCTTTCTCACTAATCTAATATGTTTTACATGATTGAGGGTAGCCAACCAAAGATGGAGAAGGAGTGGATGTTTAACATATTAAAAATACACCTCTCCAAGAAAAATAATAAAAATAAACTTACCCACTCAATCTGATTGATTGGACATACAAACATCTTGGAGTGGATAGACAAGTTGATCTTGCTCTTTTTGATGCTCAAATTTATGCTTTGAATTAAACACAACTTGTGATGGCTCCTCCTTGTCATATTCCAACTGAGCTAGGTACTTGATAGGACATCCTTTTGTGAATATAAACATTGATAAATCATATTTTACCTCACTCCCACACTTTATTGCTCCATCATCATGCTCTTTAGGTACAATTAGATCGTAGCCTTCTTGAAGCACAAGCTCATATTGAATTCTTTTTTCACCCTCAAGGTTCTCCTCCATCACACAAAGTGGTGGTTCATCAAGCTGCATTACCTAAGCACTCAATATGTCTTCCTCATGAACCTTACTCAAGATCTCATCTTGTTCCTCAACTATAAATGAGGGTTTAATTGAACATCCAAGGTTTAAAAAGATAACTTTGTCTTGCTCAAGGTATAATTTCCCTTCCTCCAGCTCCCATCCATTAGGGCTATCTTCTTTTGACAACTCACCCTGAAGTGAACTATACTTTGGTTCTCGATTCTGACCCTCTTCTTGATCTATGTAGAATTGAATTTTAGTAGTCCATTCAAGGTCTACTCCATTTTCAACTTGAGGATTGTCCTCATCAAGATTCAATTCATTAGCATTAAAGAATGCCAAAAAGGTTGGTTCAAACATTACTCTTCCCCTTCTAAATGAAGTGGGATGCCTATTATGATCTCTTCATCATAGACACTTGCATTTTATTATTTAGGTTCATATATGATTACAAGCTCCTCTAAAACTTCCTGTTGGACTACCTCAATTAGCACCTCATCTTTCTAAAAGCATTTTTGAATTGACTTCCATGAGGGAAAAGTGTAGGAAGTAGTCTCTTTTTCTTGAACTAGGTCTTGGACCTTCATGACTAATACCTCTTTTCTTTTCTACATGCATTCCTTGACTAATTTCCATGAGGAGAATGTGTAAGAAACAACTGCCTTTTCTTGATTTTGACTCTCTTCCTCTTTCCTCATTTTTATCTCTAATTCATTGATTTGTTTATTTATATTCTTTATTGTTCCCAAAATCTGTCACTCATTTTTGGGGACAACATATCAATTATTTTGGTTCTACAGGCCAAAATTCTCTCTTCCCTTCTCAAAAAAATGTTCTAAGTGCTCAAGTTCTTCAATTATTCAAGCATTTTCAGTCAAGGGACTCGCAGGTTCAACGGGTTCAACAACTTCAACAGACGAACTCTCACAAAGGAACAAGTTCCAAACACTTCAGCAATTTCAAGGTTGGTTTAACCAAAAGTTCATTGGTAGGCTTCAAACAAATGGAATGAACCATTGAACCATTAAACCCCACCTCTAAAGGTTTAAAGGTTTAACAGATTCAAAGGTTCAACGACATCGGCAAACTTAAAGAGTTAACCGCTTCGGCAAGTTCAACGGCTTTGAAGGACTTAAAGATAAGAAGACTTCGAAGAAGAAATATTGAACAGTAGAACCATTGAAACTTGAACCAAAAGAGTTAAAAGTTTAAAGGTTCAACAAGTTCAATAAATTTAGACTTAGAATAATAAAGGTTTTGAAGAGCTAAGAAAGAAATGTTGAACCGTTAAACCTTGAACCTCGAAAGGTTTAAAGTTTAAAGGTTCAATGAGTTCAACAGAAAAGAAAAGGATCCGAAAACTTTGAAGGACCAAAGGATCTGAGAAAGAGAATGAACCATTGAACTTTGAACCAAATTGGTTCGAATTTCAAAGGTTCAAAGGTTTAAGGAATTTAAAAGTTTGAAAGGAAGCTTTGAGTGAAGGAAAGAAGTAGAAGATTCTAGAGATAAGTTCAAAGAGATGGTTCAACTAATTGAACCAAGGAACCAATTGAACCAAGGAGCCGATTAAACCAAATGATCCATCCAAACTATTAAACCATTGAACTGATACACTTCAAAGGTTCAAGGTTCAAAGTAGTTCAAGCGACTAAGTGACCATGACATCCCCATGGATGTCAAATTTAGGGTAATGAAATGCCCATTTATTTTTAAATATGGTGTGGAACCTGAAGAATAAACTCAGTAAACAGCTGAAGGTAAGAAGATAGCCTAATAGATCAAATTGCAATAGGAAAGAGGGAAAGCTACAGGAGATACTAAAATATCTATAGAGGAGTTATTCTAGTAGGTGGAACAGTCTACCAAGTAGACATCTAAGTGCACAAACATTCAAAGGTGTGGCCTATATTTATCCCTTTGAAGAAAAGCAAGTGGACAGCCATGTACATATCTGGAAATAGACTAGATGACCCATGCTAAGGAGAAGACATTCGAGATGATTCTATACACCAAAGTCAAGGCCGATGACCTATTCTAGCATGGCCCTCCCACAGATATTGAAGGCATTCAATGCAGCATGGGCCATTTTGTGAAACAAAGCGCTGAGTCTTTCTTGGCTATTAGTTATTATAATATCTCATTTTAGAGAAGGGAGATCTCTGTTATTGGAAGTAAAACTCTGCCCAAATTGAAAGGCATTTCCTAAGACTTTGAGTTTAGATTGTTAATCATATTTCTTTATTTAAATGAGAAAATAAGTGACCTTTCAGACTTTGTGATGGAATAGCTTGTGTTGTTTAGGAATTTTTTCTTATGTCTATTTCCTAGAAGCATTCTTGTCTATTTAATTTAACAAGTAGAACTAGTGAAAGTAATCAAGAAGGTGTCTTAAAGCTGACTGTGGAGAGACTTTGTGCTACCAAAATGGTATTTAGTGTGTTGTTTTTTGTATCTATGTAAAGGATCTTGGGACAACTTTGTGCCCCCATTGTCCTTCATATATTTCACTCTTTGGTAGTTGAGGTGGAGACTTTGTGCTACACCTCATCCTACTATGTCACTACGTCCTTTTACTTATCACTACCAGAAGGAGACTTTGTGCTACACCTCATCCTACTATGTCACTATGTCCTTTTACTTATCACTACTAGAAAGAATTCTTACTATTTGTTGTAGATCACTTCTAAAAGAAGAGAAGTGCCTTCAGTGATTTCACCGAAATTCTCCTATGTTTGTAAACATCATCTCTAAAAAAGAGAGATGGATGGTGTTATCCTACCCTGAGTGTTATTTTTAGCTTATATTTATAGTATATTAATATATCATAGTTATAGGGAACCTCCCCTTGATGAGAGGAGAGATTTGTCCCCTTTTGATGTGTTAGACTTGAACATTTAGCCGATCAATATCCTTATGCTATGGTTGAAACAACCTATTTTTCCCATTAGTTAGCTGGTGAAAAAATATTCACCCAACAGTTTTTGGTGACTCTACTGGGAACACAACTTTGCACAATTTGAAGCCTTAAGCTTCAGATTGAAGCATCACCTATGTCTTATCCATTATTATTATAGCCTTATCCATTTCCATTATATACTCTGAGCTATGAAACTAGAGATGCTAGAAATTGAGTGTTTCATTTCAAAAGTCAATTCTCTAGTAGCTCCATGCCAATTGGAAAGAACACATAGTTCAAAGCCTCAAGATTCAAGCTAAATTAGTGCTAGTTCTTTTCCATTTTTACTTTATAATATGGTAGCTCCATGGTATAAAAGAAGCCAAAGATCTAAAGGTATTGTTGACCCTGTATTCAAGTTGGTACTGCAAAGTGATTTTGATCCTTTTCCTTCACCATCTCATCTTCAACAAACCAAGAGTTTTCCTCCTACAAAAGTTAGGTCTCTATTACCAAGTAAAGCATCCATTTTTGTTGTTAGCAAATCTTTATCAATACATACCCCTCAGACATTTGTTATCCCTCCTTTTAGTAGTCAAATCATGGTAGTTCAAGGCCCCTAGGGTAACTCTTTTGGTCTACTCAACCTAACTCCACATATATATGAACTACCTCGTAGTTACAAAAAGAATTTCTCCAAGTTCTTTGGTGATGGGAGAGTTCATCTTGATGAACATATTCTAGCCTTCAACATAGCCTATGGTGTGATAGGTGTGGAGTATGAGGACGTTGTAGTCAGGCTATTTGTAGAAACATTACAAGGTACTACTGTAGACTGGTTTTATCATCTGTAAGCACAAATAGTGACTGACTAGAACACCCTCAAAGCCAAATTTGAAGCCAGATTCAAGTCTATAAAAGATGCACATGCCCTGTTGGCCCAGCTCACATAGATGAAGAAGGAGCCTCATGAACTAATGAGATATTTCATATCCAAATTCAACAAGCTAAGGAATAAGATTCCTATAATTGCTTAGCCAACAACTGAGAATCTCAAATGCTTCTTCATCAACTCTCAATTGCCCAAAGTGAGTTTTCTACTGAGACATGATAGCCACATAGACCTTGTTATATCTCAAGATTTAGCCACTAAGGTGGAAGATGATCTTATCTTGGTGGGAAAGATAAGAAGAGACCCTAATAGAGGCAAATCTTCTTCATCTTCAAAATATTCATCACAGGCACCACTGATCCTATGGTGCAAAAGCTAGCAAATAAGTTGCCAACTCTCAAAAAGAAAATGGTGTAAGGGATATCTGTTCCTCCTTTGTACTAATATATACCAAGGAGGACATTCCCTAATCAGTCATACCAAGGCAACACTACCATGAATCAAGGGCAACCAAATCACCTTCCTCCCCCACAAGGGAAACTTGCCATTGAAGTAGTACCAACCAACTTAGAAGTTGGATATCTTGAAATAGAATCTAATTTCTCCTTCTAGCCTAAGTTGAACCTAGAAGATGATGCTAATATATTTGTAGAAAACCAAGAAGAATTAGCTGGCGACTCCAACATTGGTTTCTTAAATTACCAGGATGAACCTAAAAGTAAAGGTGAAGCATTTGATGGATCATATGCTATATTCACCCAGTCCCAGAACCAGTCAGCCCAGCAAGATAATAAGGAAAAAATAGAGGAGAGATCTCAACCAACAATTTCAATTGCTAAGAGGGGAACCACTCTTCCTTTTCAATCAAAGGACTTGGTAATTACTAAAAAGGTAAGTACATCCAATTTTCCTTCATCTTTTGCTTCAAATTTGTAGACCAGTATCACCTCTCCTAAAAACTAGAAGAATGAACTACCTTGCCCTATTCCTAATTCATTTCAGACATTTGATAGAATCGACCATGTCAAGAAAACCAAAATTCAAATGTTTGAATTTGAATTCCTGCAATTTAACCCTAAGCAGTTGGATAAGTTGGTTCAATGTGTAAAGAATAAAACTATCCCTACAAGACTAGTTGTTCCAAAGGTGACTCCCACATCCACCCAAAATAACCTTTTCATTAATCCTCCTACTGATCCTGAGAAGACAAAACCATTTTATGTCTCCTTGCTGATAAATGGACACCAGCTGAACAATTACATCATAGACTCAAGTACATCTGACAATGTCATGCCTACCAAAGTGGAAAAATCTCTTAGAATCATGCTAACTATGACCTTTGGGAGATGTTTTTCCATGGAGAATAAACAAGTGCCACTACTGGGACAAATCAAGGATTCCTAATTTGCATTTACGACATTCCCAGATAAAAGGATCAAAATGACAGTCCTGGTAGCTGACGTCCCAGCCTCATATGACATCCTTTTTGGGAAAATTTTTTGTAAGGACATTGGTGGAAAATTAAGCATGGACCTATCTAAGTTGAGAATCTCTGTCAAAGGTGTCATGCAGAGGCTACTCCCTGAGAAGGAGGCAAAATATGTTGCCACTCAAACATCAGCACTTGAAGCTCAAATTTTATTTGAGTCTTTGGGCATGGGTAATTACTTCCTAAATACAGAGGATGTTCCTATCCTAGCTGATGAAACTTATAAAAATGACAATCTAAAAATTGGTTTAGAAAAAATAGTAGAAGACTTAATAGAGCACAGTGCAAACCTAGAGGAATCCTACCTTCCAAATGAAAAAAAATCCAAGAAAAAATTAGTTTCTGATGATGTCTAGATTCTAGAATTTGATGGCAGATGTTCCTCTACCAGTTCTAGAGTTGAGATTGTGTTAATATATCCTCAAAGATATATTTTTACTTATTCATACAAGTTGTATTTTAGCAACACCAACAATACTGCTGAATATGAATCACTACTGCTCAGATTGAAGGCCACTCCAGACAAGGGTGTCAAGCTCTTTCATGCCAAAGGAGATGCTAAGCTAGTGGTTTGTCAGGTGCAGAACCTGTATCAAACCAAGAATGGAAGATTGTGTCATTACCACAATCTAGTTTAGAATCGAATTGAAAGCTTTAATGCTTTCAGTATCTCTATAGTGCCCATAGAATTTAATGATTGAGCTGATGCATTAGCTGTTTCGGTGACTCTCTTGGTTCCTCACCAAGATTTCAAAGGAGACAAATACACCATCAAACTGGTCTTTCGACCAAGTATTCTTGACAATGCCAATCAATAGCAAGTGTTCAATGATGACAACCAAATCATCACCTTTATAAAATAAAAAGATAGCTTTGAATAGCTTCATTTCAAAGGCAATGGACCTCTACCATGAAAATCAGCTCAGCAAACAACTCCAGATGTAGGTGAAGAATTCTTATAGCTTAAAGGAAATAAAATTCCCAAAGGATTGGTTTCCCTTAAGAAACTATTTGACAAGCATGACATGTTTATCAAACAACAACAAATAGATTCAAGCTCCTCCTAGGAGTTTGATCAAATAAATTTGGGTACCAAGGAAAATCCCAAGATGGTGAACATTAGGAAGTGCTACACTCCTGAGGAGAAGCTTAAATTTACTGCCCTACTTTGCCATTACATAGATGTTATAGCATACTCCTATTATGATCTAAAGTCACTTAAACTTGAAGAAATTTGCCATGAAATTCCTCTCAAAATTGATTTGGTGCCTTATAAGTAGAAATCCTGATAGTATAATCTAAAGATATCAGGTACTATTCTATCTAAAATATAGAAAATGCTGAATGCTAGAATAATTTTCCCAATCCATCATTCCACATGGATTGCAAACATAGTTCCTGTGAGAAAAAAGAATGGAAAAATTCACCTCTGCATGGATTTTAGGAATTTGAATCAATCTTCCTTAAAGGATAATTACCCTCTGCCCATCATGGATCAAGTCCTTCAATCAGTGACTGGTTCAGAGATGTTATCAATGTTAGATGGTTTATCAGAGTATAATCAAGTGGAATTTAGTGAAGCAGACCAACATAAGACTGCCTCCACCACACCTTGGGGCACCTTTGCATATCAAAGAATGCCATTTGGCCTGATAAATGCTGGCACCACTTTTTAGAGAACAATGGACCTTGATTTCAAAGATGAAATGGGTAAGTTCATTATGGTGTACTTTGATGATTTAACAGTCTTGTCTAAGCATCATCCTAATCACCTACATCATTTACAACAAGTGTTTGAATGATGTCGATAGAATGGCATTTCTCTAAATCCCAAGAAGTCAATTTTTGGGGTTACAGAAGGGAATTTCTTGAACACACTGTGTCTTGAGAAGGCATATAGATTGACTCAGAAAGATTCAAATCCATCCAAGAGCTTACTCTACCCCCTAATAAGACTGCAGTTCACTCTTTCTTTGAAAAGGTGAATTTTCTATGAAGGTTCATCCTTGAGTTCACAGAGAAGACTCACCACATTGTGGACATGATGAAGGGAAAGGCCACTTTCAGCTAGATTGAAGAAGGCAAATCAACATTTCAAGACATCAAGATAACTATTGCCCATGCCCCAATTTTGGTTTGTCTAGATTACACCAAAGGCTTTAAAATGTACATTTATGCTTTCGAACACACTTTTTTAGCAATTCTAGTTCAATAGAACAAAGAAGGTGTGAAATCTCCCATATCCTTCATGAGTTTTCCCCTCAAAGCTCATGAGCTACAATACTCAAACATATAGAAGCATGCTTATGCAATGGTAAAGGTAGTAAAGCATTTCCACTTTTACATTCTAAATTCACATGTTGTTGCCCTGGTTCCTAATGTAACAGTCAAGTCCATATTAACTCAACAAGAATTTGAAACAAAAAGGGGTAATTAGATTGCTAAAATCTAGGAGTTTAATCTATTTATCAAACTAATGAAGCTGGTGTGGGGAAGGGGTCTCTACCAATTGATTGCTCATAATAGACCAAAAAAATAGGGCATGAAGAAGTAGAAATTGAAGACACACCAACAATCTTCTTTGTCTCTACCATGAATGAGTGGTATTTGAGTATTGCTCATTTTTTTACTTATGGTGAGTGTCCTGCTCACCTATCTCATAAAGAAAAGAGGACTGCCAAGTTAAAATTTGCCAATTTTGTCCTATGGGACAACGGCCTATATAAGAGGAACCTTGATGGAGTGTTCCTTCACTACGTAGATAAAGAGCAATAGAACCAAATTTTGGAGTCTTTCCATAATTTGGCCTGTGGAGGACATTTTTCTACACTTGTAACTACCCATAAGATTATGTGAGCTAGATATTATTAGCCTACCTTGTTTCAAGACACATACAAATGGGTACCTAAATGTGAACTGTGTCAATAGTTCATTAGAAGACCCAAATTGGCTGCATTACCTCTCAAGCCAGTGGTAATAGAAGAGCCATTTTAGAAATGGGGAATCGATTTCATAGGTGCTATAAACCCATCTTCAAGTGCTGGACATGATTATGTCCTCACATCCACATATTACTTCACCAAATGGGTGGAAGCTATTCCAACCAAGCATGCTATTTTAGAAGTAGTATGCAATTTCCTCAAAGAAAACATCATTTCTAGGTTTGGGGTCCCAACCAAGATTGTGACAGATAATGCAACTTATTTCTCTTTCCATGAGATTACTCAGTTCTATTTTTATTATGGGATTACCCTCTCCCACTCCTTGGATTATTTCCCACAAGGAAATGGTCAGGCAAAATTGAGCAATAAAAAGCTGGTAACTATCATCAGGAAGCTAGTAGATGACAACCAACAAACCTAGCATAAAGCATTGGTTGATGCTTTATGGTAAGATAGAATTACACCTAAGAGGGTGATAGGTATGTCACCATTCTAACTTTTATATGGTCTCAATGAAGAGATACCAATCACCCTATAATTTCCAACACTAAAATTGGTAAAGGCGATCAAAGATCAGACATATGAAAGCTCCATCGATAGAAGGATCAAGTGATTGACTGAGCTGGATGAGCAATGAACTATGGTGGTGGATCTAATAACTATGCATCAAAGTTTGGTGAAGAATCTCTTCAACCAAAAAGAAAAAACCCATGATTTCTAGATTGGATATCAAGTCCTGTTATGGGACAAGAGAAGAGAACCAAAGGGAATGCATGGGAAATTTGATTCCCTATGGAGAGGCCCATTTGCTATTCATCAGCTCAATGGTGAAAATAGTTTCCTACTAAAGTATCAAGATAGTATGCCCTTTTCTCTACCTCATAATGGGTAGCATTTGAAGCACTTCAATTCTTGAATTATCAGATAAGATCAGCTTATATATTTGTATAGTCTTTAGTTTTTGTTTTGCATTATTCATTTTGTTTTTGGCACCTTTCTTTTTTGGGCAGCATGACTCCATAGCCCAATGACATACATGAAGGAACTAAAGATTTTGGTTTCTACTCCCCTTGGTTGTTTCAAAATTTTGACCAAAAGAAGTTCCTCAACTAGAGCCAACTTTTGTTCCCAAAATCTATCACTCATTTTTTAGGACAAAATATCAATTATTTTGGTCTTGCAAGCCAAAATTCTCTCTTCCCTTCTTAAAAAAATGTTCTGAGTGCTCAAGTTATTCAATTATTCAAGCATTTTTAGCCAAGGGACTCACATGTTCAATGGGTTCAACAACTTCAACAAGCGAGCTCTCACAAAGGAACAAGTTCCAAACACTTAGGCAATTTCAAGGTTGGTTCAACATTGAGGTTCAACCAAAATGTCTATCGGCAGGCTTCAAACAAATGGAATGAACCATTGAACCCCACCTCCAAAGGTTCAAAGGTTTAATATCTTCAAAGGTTCAATGACATTGGTAGACTTAAAGATTTAACCGCTTTGGAAAGTTCAATGGCTTCAAAGGACTTAAAGATAAGAAGACTTTGAATAAGAAAGATTGAACCTTTGAACCATTGAACCTTGAACCAAAAGAGTTCAAAGTTCAAAGGTTCAATGAGTTCAATAAAGTTTGAGAGACTTAGAAGAATAAAGGATTCGAAGAGCTAAGAAAGAAAGGTTGAACCATTGAACCTTGAACCTCAGAAGGTTCAAAGTTCAAAGGTTCAACGAGTTCAACAGAAAAGAAAAGGATCCAAAAACTTTGAAGGACCAAAAGATTCTGAGAAAGAGAATGAACCATTGAACTTTGAACCAAATTGGTTTGAATTTCAAAATTTGAAAGGAAGCTTCAAGTGAAGGAAGGAAGCAGAAGATTCCAGAGACAAGTTCGAAGAGATGGTTCAACTGATTGAACCAAGGAACTAATTGAACCAAAGAGCTGATTGAAACAAATGAACCATTCGAACCATTGAACCATTGAACTAATGCACTTCAAAGGTTCAAGGTTAAAAGTAGTTCAAGTGACTAAGTGACCATGATGTCCTTGTGGACATCAAATTTAGGGTAATGAAATTCCCATTTATTTTCAAATATGGCACAGAACCTGAAGAACAAACTCAGGAAACAACTAAAGAGGAAGCTGAAAGAGCCTGCTGAAGGTAAGAAGATAGCTTGATAGCTCAAATTGTAACAAGAAAGAGGGAAAGCTATAGGAGATATTGAAATATCTATAGGGGAGTTATTCTAGTAGGTTGAATAGTCCACCAAGTAGACATCTGAGTGCGCAAACATTCAAAGGTGCGGCTTATTTTTCTCCCTTTGAATAAAAGTGAGTGGATAACCACGTACATATCTGGAAATAGACCAGATGAACCATGCTAAGGAGAAGACATTCAAGATGATTATGTACACCAAAGTCAAGGCTGATGACCTATTTTAGCATGGCCCTCCCACAAATATTGAAGGCATTCAATGTAGCATGGGCCATTTCATGAAACAAAGCACCGAGTCTTTCTTGGCTACTATTTATTGTAATCTCTCATTTTAGAAAAGGGAGATCTCTCTATTATCAAAAGTGAAACTCTACCCAAATTGAAAGGCATTTATTGAGACTTTGAGCTCAGATTGTTAATCATATTTCTTTATTTGAATGAGAAAACAAGTGACCTTTTAGACTTTATGCTGGAATAGCTTGTGTTGTTTAGGAAGTTATTCTTATGTCTATTTTCTAGAAGCATTCTTGTCCATTTAATTTAACAATCAGAACTAGTGGAAGTAATCAGGAAGGTGTCCTGAAGCTGACTATGGAGAGACTTTATGCTACCACAATGGTCTTTAGTGTGTTATTTTCTATATCTGTGTAAAGGATATTAGGATGACTTTGTACCCCCATTTTCCTTCATATATTTCACTCTTTGGTAGTTGAGGTGGAGACTTTGTGCTACACCTCATCCTGCTGTGTCACTGCATCCTTTTACTTATCACTACCATAAAGAATTCTTGCTATTTGCTGCAGATCACTTCTAAAAGAAGAGAAGTGCCTTCAGTGATTTCACCAAAATTCTCCTATGTTTGTGAACATCTTTGAAAAAAGAGAGATGGATGGTGTTATCCTACCCTGAGTGTTATTTTCAACTTATATTTATAGCATATTAATATATCATAGTTATAGGGAACCTCACCTTGATGAGAGGAGAGATTTGTCCCCTTTTGGTGTGGTAGACCTACACATTTGACTGATCAATCTCCTTATGTTGTGGTTGAAACAACCTATTTTTCCCATCAATTAGCTGGTGACAAAATATTCACCCAACATTCTTGTTAGTAATTTGACATGTAAAGGCCAATTTACTACCCCATAATACAAAACTTTCCAAAAAACTAGTCAACAACCCTTTGTAGCTAGTCAAACTAGGTATTTTCACCTATAAAAGAAGATTTTTGGTTTTAAAATGTCATAATTCATTTCAAAAAAGTCTTTAAATTATCCAATTTGCCTTTAATCATGTTCAAAAATATGACTTTAGCTTAAGTCAAAAGTTTCCAATCTTGAAAAGGTGGTTTAATATACTTTTAAAGCCAAAGAGACCTCTTTTTCCCCCGCACATGACAAATTTCCATATTTAAAGAATGATCAAGGTTTTTAAAATTTAATTTTGCATGTCGTGGCATGTATTGCTTCTAAACTCTTCTATTTCAAGTGGTGGAGACTTAAGTTGGCTTTTAAAGGCCAAAATAAGGGTTATTTATCTCATTCTCAAGAAAGAGTACAGATTTCATACATCAAGGGTAGGGGATATCAAGTAAAAGACATGATTAGGCTTCAAAAAAAAATTTATGGTAATTGACGGCCATACTGGCCCTAAACTAGTCTCTTCCTTCTAATTGGAGATTTTGCACAAAAGGATATGCCTACAAGTTTTTTAATAGTATGGATAGATAAAAGAGAGTAAAAATATCAATTTTGGGGTGAATAAACTAGACTCAAAGGGATTATTCATAGATTAAGTGGTTATTTAATTTGATTCTTAATGTTCATGAACTATTCAGTTGAAGATAGGATAATTTCTACAACCCTACAACCAAAAAGGTAACTAGTTTTCATCATTTTCTCTTCACCAGGGTAGGGTTTAAAGAAAAATCAAGTTATTCCATAATATTAGGAAATTAATATATCTCTATATGGCCTCTTGAAGCTATTATTCATGCATTTGAGGGTTTAAAAAGTATCACAAACATAACTAGTCAAATCTATAGTATAGAATGCTTGCAAAGAGAAGTTGTACGGTCATGGAAGGAGGCAGCCTCAATTTTCATTGAGTTCATGTTTTTAGTGGTTTCCACCATATTTTTCATGTTTTAAATTAGGTTTCCCAGATAAATCTTCCAAAATATCCATTACTTGGCTTGTCTTGATGCTTCCAAGCTTCCCAAAGGGCTAGATTATCATATTTTAAGGTTTCTTTACAAATTTTGAGGTTTTTACAAAGTACTAGGTTTGAATTTTGATCTCTTTCCCTCTTCCAATGGCCTTAAAATTTATATGGAATGATGATCATGTGTCTAATTTTGTCTATAACTAATTTTCTTGGTCCTGTCATGCTTCTAAATGCTTGTTTCACACCTCATCCACATTCTCACCATACCATTACCATACTCTGCCTTCTCCCACTATGTTTAGCCTTTTCTCCCACCCTCCATATTATTTTCATCCACATATTCATGTCTTCCACCTTTACCCCCACCTTCATTCCATATTTCATCATCAGGGGGAGCCAAAGGTGGATCAACACCAACTACAAGCATGAAATTAAGATATAGGCCAATTCAAGCATCAAAGCACAATGAAAAGAAGCACTTACAATAGTATATATAGTTAGGTATTATGAGAGACATCAATAAAGAGTCATAGTTTAAGATACCTTCATATGTTTTATATGAAATGAAATTATCTATGACAACATAGATGGTTGTCAAGGGTCAAAATCCACCTTTAAGCCATCTTTAAGGTCATATACAAGCTATTATTTGTACAAGGTACTATCAAAAGGTCTATACAATTGCCAATCATGCTTGGGATGTGGATCAAGAAAGTTTGTTTCAATTTTATAAGGACATTATGAGGTGAGGATCTTATCATAATATTTGAAATACAAAGTGATTTTTTATAACTTGTACTTCTTACAAAAGGACCTACATTGCCTAGAGGTAGCCTACAGGCCTATAGGTGTATTCACCTACAACCAGATAGGTGTTTGAGCTTCAAAGAGACCTCAAGGAGGGTTTTAACCTAAAAAATTGCCAATGAGTAGAAATACTTACATTAGTAGGTGGTTAAAAGTGAATAAAGGGATAGTTTCCATTTCAAGATGTTAACCTACAACCCTAAAAGAGGAGGTAACTTACATGCTTATACTAAATAGCAAACTTGGCTCTTGGTAGTCCTAAGGCACTAAAAGATCTCCAAGGAGGATATTAAGCAAAGAGACATCAAGAATTGAGTTTGGAATTTTCATGATGAGAACGTGGTTTCCAATGACATTTAAGTCCAAGAAGGGCTTAATAAGAAGTACAAAATACAAGCTACAACCTACATAGGAGTAACCTACAACCAAGTAGGACAAAACTACTAAATGGAGACTTCCTACAAGAATTGTATTGAGTTTTAGAAATATTTAGATTTGAATGATGGACTTATGATCATCTTGTTTCTCCTTTAAAACTCTCTATATCTTCTCAAGAATCATACTCCATCCATACAAGGGCAATGTAGTTATAAAGGACAGTCAATTAAGAGGTTGTAAGTGTTTTATTTTTAAATTGATGGCAAGGCATATGGGGAGGGCTCATGTTTAAGAAAAAATTACATAATAGAGATACACTTAAGTAGGGTTTGATATCATAATGAGGACATCAATGATTGAACCATATGTTCAATAACCTCAAGAAACCCTCACCTACAGTTACCAACATAGTCATATACCTTCAGGTATACAAGAGAAGACAAGAACATAGTAATACATGGTTGTTTTCTGGGTTATGAACAAAAGTCACTAGGATAATCATTGATTTTGAATGAGTAAAAAGGATAAAGTGTGTTTTTAAAACACTTACACATTCAAATATACCCTAGATCTCACTTACAACCACTCAAAAGCATGGTTTTTCAATGATGATAGGAGTCAATATGATCTTTGTGGTAAATTGGTCTCTTATGATGAAAGCTCACATGTTACACTAATGGAATTTGAAATATCATGAGGTAAAAATACTAATAAATAAATCATGCAATTTCACCCTATGATGCTTATCTACAACCTTAAGGGCTTATAGAAACCTACAATCGTAAGGACAAGCAAGTCATTTCATAGGCATGAAGCAAGTAAATAAAAGCATAGTGGCACAAGGTATTTTGATCATAAATGGAAAATAATTGAGGTAATAATTAATTAATTCAAAGGTAACGATCATCATTATTAGCCTTTGAATATGTCATTATAGTCAAACCTTGCAGACATTGTATGGAATATGTTATTGTGAAGTTAAGAATGCCTTGTTTCAAGGTCAAAGCATGCTAGAAAGAGGGGTGGAAGACGTTTTAAAACTATTTAAAGGAATATTTATATAATTAAGGATTAATTTTATCTTTAAAACCTCAAAACAACATTAAATTAGCTCCAACAACACCAAAACATAGTTAGGCATGCACACAGTCGATGCAAAAGGGGTATTTTTGAGGGAAATTTGAAGATTTTGGCATCTACAGGTGGATTTTTGACTTGAAATTTTTTAAATATCATAATAGTGAGTTTATGAATGACCAATAAAAGTTAAAGGCTATTTAAAAAGTGTAAATTCTCACTATTTTATCACATTCATCAGCATGTCTATTTGAGGTCCCCATTAGAGTAGGGAGTATTTTAAGGTGTCATGGAGGTTGATAATCCTAGGTGAGAGTTTAAAAATCATGTAATGATGTTTTTAGATCATAATAATACCTTTAAATAGTGTCAAAACTCTAAAATATATGCAAACCATGCTCATACAAACTTTTTCAAGCAAACAAGCATATAGGCCAAAAAGACATTTTTGACTTTTTAGGAAAGAAGATGATTTAAGAGTGTTTTCATATCATTTTAAAGACAAAATAATTATTTTTTTAATTAATTTAGAATTATGGGAAGATTAATTTTCATCTTGGTGAATATTTTCATTTTTTTGCAGTTTAAGACATCCTTCCAAGCCTCCTATTCGGATGCTTGTATCTTTCACTACATAAGGAGTTTGGTAGAAAAATATTAGTATTTTTTTGGGACCCATATTAAATTATAATTAATTAAAAAATTAGGTCATTTTATGGTCTTTACTTTATTAACAATTGCTAAGAGCATAGGCAACCCAGAATGCAAGCAAAACTCTATAGGCAATTTTCCTCTACATGATAACTTTGCACATATTTTACATGGGATAAAAATATTTTTAGGGGTATTATGGGGATCAATTTGATAAAAATAAATGGTAATATTTTTGTATTTAAATGTCTCTACTTTATGAATAATCATTTTGAAGTTTTAGCTTCAAAACCCTCCCAAACCCTAAAAAAACTAGTTTTGTAAAAAGTTTATTTTATTTCCATCAAATCACCATGGATAAACCTAAAAAATATTCAAACATAAATTAAAATCAAAGATGATTCCATAAATTACAATTTTATATATGGATCTATACAGATCTAGGTAGAAATCAAGTTTTTTGTGGAAAAAAGCATGGGAAATGAGGTACAAGGTAGTTTACATGAAACCAGTTCATGGAGATGGAAGCCTGAGACTTTTTATTCATCCTAAAATAATAATTTTGTTATAAATATTCCTATAATTACCCCTTATAACTCAATAAAAATGGATAGTCTATATAAAAATAGAGCAAAGTGGGCTTAGTCAACCCTATTAACTGAATGGAAAGATTTTTCTCATCAAAATCACATATCATGTGATGAGAAATGTTGTTATATGTCTAATATCATTTTTATTGTAGGTTTATTGGTGTTTTGTGTAGGTCCTATGGAGTTTCAAGTGCCCATATAGACTACTAGGCCTATTTGGCTTAATAGGCCTATCTTATCAATCAAATTTGAATTTTGGCATTGAAGATTGGCTATAAAAGAGTTAAAAAAGGACTTTACATGATGATTATATTATATTCACATAGGTATTCATGCACATTTTCAATAATTCAAATGCCACTTCAAGCATATTTAGTTCAAAGGGAGTTGACTAGTCCTTACTAGTTAGCTAGTTCCATGTCATCTCATGCAAGAAGGTTTCCTTCATGTTACACTTCAGCTAAAGCTCAATTAAAATGAAATCAAGAACAAGATTGGTGTATCTTTCTATGCAATATGTTTTAATAACTCACAACTCATCAAGGTCCCACCACCTTCCTTTCTACAACAAGATTGAGGATTATGCATGTTTTGAAGACTTTTGAAGATATGTACGGATTTGATTTAATATTATAAATGGATTTTATCTTGAGTTAACTAAGGCAAGACTAATCATTATCTTTGTTCTATACCAAACTAGCTAGAGGCTTTCCTTTTGGATATATATTATTGGCTTTTAAAACATTTTCATTATTATCCATCCCTTTCTTGGCATGTCTAGACTCTGCCAAGATTGAGTTTTGTAACCTTTTTAGATAAATAAAATGACTATTTCAAATTCCATTATGCTAGTATAGTGTGTAATATTAGTTTAATTTACATTTATGGTAGAAATTTCTCCCTTGTCAAGTCTTGATTCTCACCTAGCTAGTTTGTCAGATTATGCAAGTCATGTCTAGTGTTTGATGTCTTTTGGTTGAGATTATAGTGGATATAAGTGGCTGATTAGTGCCTTGAATTAGGCCTATTCCATCATTTCCCTCAGGTTTTGATCACTAGATAAAACCTCTACATGAAATATTGATGCATAGGAGATATTTGGAGTTGTAGATTCAATCTTTACTTGTCTAATAAATGTTTTAGGAGCTTAAATAGAGTGGATGAACCAAAAATATAGGTGTATCACCAAAAATAAAGAAGGATCTCCATTTCAGTTTCCTTCTCCCCCTTTTCATCCCAACAATTAGTAGTTTTGTAAGTAGTACAAAGTGATACATCAGAGGGGGTAACCTCACCAAAATCTAGAGGTCTGGTCTTAGTTGAGGTGTCCCACACCTTAGATCATTATAATGTTAATATAGGTGTGAAAATTTTAGAGCCAAATCTATCAAGCCTTCAAGTAGGGTGTTATCTATGTTGCTAGTAGTTTTAGCACACCTGATGGGACACAAACTCAACCATTGGAGTACATATTTTGAATCAATATCATCTTTAGAACTAATTTCTAGTACTCTTCTTGGTCCTTATCTCAAGGAAAAATGTATATATTTGTTCATAATTTTAGTTATCTTCATGATTTTCTAGGCCATGATAGCTTATAGAGAAGAATTTTGTTATTCTTCTCTTTCTCAACAGTTCTAGTATGATCCTCATGAGCCATATCAGCCATATGATGAATAGACAAATCTTTATGAATAGTATGAGAGATCATACCAGTCTTATATTAGATGTCATGAATCTTGTTATCCTCCTAATCAGCCCAATCAAGTCCTAAAATAATCCATCTCAAGCTTCAAGAAAACTATGTTTGGCTATGAGAAATAGATGATAAGCATAAATAATGATAAGATCTATGGATAGGAGGTTTTTAAGAATGAAATTCAGAACATGAAAGCTAATTTATAGTAGGCTAAAGAGGTATGTGTAACTTTCATATGGTAAGGTCAATCAAAGTTTAGTTCTAATATTCTAGACATAGGAGGTCTAATAGTAAACATTAAAGAGAGGTTAGTGGTTTATGAGAAACCTTAGGGTCATCATAGTCAATAACGTGTTCCCATAAAACTACCCTTTTCCATTTATGATCAACAAAATAATGTTTATCATAGCCATCAAGAGTCAATCCAAACCTTGCCTAGCTTTATCACCTAGAAGTCTATCCAAGAGAGGTCTCAAAAATTAAAAGAAGTTTGTTATGAGAAGTCTAATTTTTAGATTTTAGAGATCATATAGGAGCCTACATCTTCAAGTTTGGAGGAAAAAATCCCCAGTGATCTAATCCATGATTTTGAGGTTAATTTAGCCAAGCAAATTGAGCTTACAAATCAACATCTCTAGTATTCAATACAAGCTATAGAGGCAACACAACAACAAATTCCTTCTTTCACACTCATGGATGTAAAAAGTATAGAAGTAGAGGTTCATAAACCCAAGATCATAACTTAGAATTAGATACATCAATCCAGAGAGAGAGAACAATATTCAAGCATACTTTAAGATGCTAAGTTTAAGAACAAACCAAAGATCATTCATCCTTCATGGAAAGTCATTCAAGAAAAAGTGCAATAGAGCAATGAGGTGAAGGTGATCCAAGAAGAGTAAATTCATGAAGATAATAAGAATGAAAAAGTTTTGGTTGATCTAGTACCTCAAGTCATTGATCTTGATCACCAATCAAATGAGGAAATTCTACCCTTTAGCATGCCTAAAGAGGCACAAAAGATCATTCATGAAGATCTGGATAAGTCACATGTCCATGAGGAGCAGAATCAAGGTAAATTGGAAGAGATATCAAATCATTGGAAACTAATAAATGAATAAGAATTGAAGATGTTCTTGCAAAGTACATAGATCTACGAGTAGTATGATTGGGTCTTGGATCTTGATTTAACCTTTTTTGGAATATTGGGGTTTTATTCCTAATTTAGTTAAAGGGTCTAGATTAATAGATTAGTAAATAATATACAATAAATAAGCTACTAATTTAATAAATTTATTTATAATTAGAGATTTTATAAAAATAGTTATAAGAGGGAAAAAATAAGAATTAGCTTAAACTATGTTGTTCCAATTGAGATAGGGTCTGATATTCATTATGCAGGCCTACGGCATTATCACAAACATGATTCTAGATTTTATTTTCTAATTGGACAAGATAATCAAAAGTGGATAGGAGTGGCACCAGTGTTATAGTCCTTGTCTGATGCTATTATCCTAAGGATCTAAGATTTCTAGGTTTTTTTTGGTAGGTCTATGTGACACTGTATCTGAATTTGTGAAGCCTTGATGTTAGCAGTGCTCTCTATAGATCTAATTTTATTTATTTTTATGCCTTTAATCTATAGATCTAATTTTATTTTTTTTATGACTTTAATCTATAGATATAATTTTATTTATTTCTATGCCTTTAATTTACTTGAATAAAACTTAGGAAAATAGGGAAAAGGGGTTAGTATGTGTAAGATGCATTGGACATGCTTCACACCCTATGTGTGGGCACACTACCTACATGTTAATACTCCTAAGAGGTATCAAGCCATATGTAGTTCTCCCTTTGAAATTAATTGGTGAAATTATGATATAATAATATAATAAATGATAAATTAGATGTGCTTGAGGTAGTTAGGGGCTAGTGTAAAGATTTATATATGCTTAGGACTGTATTAGATGGCTATATGTAGAGAATAGGGAAGATTTCTTGAGTGGTTTCACTTGTATTCTTGCTTGATTGATAATATTTGCCAATCCTCTCCAAATTATCTTTGAATAGGCTTTTATAGGGATCTATTAGTCATAGATTGAATTTACTTGCATTAGGCCGACAAGGAGAAGGATGGGGAACTAGAATAAATTGATCATTGGTACCAAAAATGAGCTTAGACAATAGTGCTAAAATCAAACAAGAGTCACATTAGCACTATTATCTTAGTGTGGCACTATTGTCCTAGGTAAATGGGACCTATGGGATGGATTGGTAATAAAAATAAGGTCTTGGCTCAGCTAAGATCAAGTCTAAAAGGTTATGAATGACTAGGAATCAGTTAAAATAAGCCTATAAGGGTCATGAGAGAAATCAAGAGGGACCTATGGGTTGGGTATCATTATCCATGATCAAGTTACCAATTTTTGCATTTTATATTACTACATTTCCCCCTCTTTATTCTAGTGATGTAGCAAAGAAAAATAATAAGATAAAGGATAAATATAAAGCATACCTAAACTTACCTATAAGGGTGAAACTCATGATGTTTTTGTGATGTTGGGTGTGTATAGAGAACACACTATAAAGTATGAAATCTAAAAAATAAAACAAAGAGTAGATTAGTTCTTACTAGATACACTATATCTAAAATAAGAATGTATAAACCTAGGTAAGAGAGAGGAAGAGAAAGGAATGAATACACCTCATCGAGTACGTGAACCAATACAAAACCTATTGTGTTGTTGAGTAATGCTAGGTAATAATAGATGATGCTAAAAATAATATCACAAATAGAGCTAAGTGCTTAATTCCCTAAAAAGTGGCTCAAGAATGCAAAGGTTAGCCCTTTAGCTCCATTATTGCCTACTAAGTGAAGTTAGGTGCTCATGGGTATGCTAATCGATGTCTAAACTATGTGTCCAATCTCTCTTAATATGTGGCTCAAGAATATAAAGGTTGGCTAGACCTTTGGCTCCAACATATCCCCATGAAGTGAAGCTATAAACTAATATTAGTATGAAATGTGTGTCATATGAGATGGCTATTAAAGCCCCTAAATGTACTATGATCTAACAATGTTGGCATGGATAGTCGAATGTATGCTAGAGACTAGGTCACTATTGGCCACTCTAAAAGATGGAGATTAGAATTATATGAAATCCACTCTAAAACTAATAATCTAGATTATGTATAAGCCACTCGAGAACTTAATAACTCAAAATTTAGGCTTGTATGAAAGCCAAAACAAAATGATTCCAACCACTCATAGGTGGAGTAAGGCATATAACTAATGTGAATGATTGGTTAATGTTGAACTCAAAAAGAAAGAAAACAAATGTGTTGTGGACATTGACCCCAATCACTGGTGTCTGAAACATGGATTTTGATATGGAAGTTGTACCAACTTCCCTATTTAAAACTGGAAGTGAGAGCCATCATGTCAGGAACATGAAACACCGGAAGCACACAATTGATTACCAAACCAAGCAACTTAATATGCAGAAATTAACCAGAATCACAAGTAACTAGAATTCAAAATAACACATGATATGAGAGACAATACACAACTTGTATTAAAACTCTTGAAGAAAAGAATACAATAAAGAAGATGCCACTTCTTCTCCACCACCTCTTCAGAGGCTTCCCACACCTCAAGTGAACAGTAATTCTCTCCTCAAAGCTCTCTCTTAGGTCCCAACACCCAACTCAAACACAGAGTTGGTGTTCACCTCCAGTGCTCCACGCACACCACAAGTGCTCCATGCACTCCACAAGTACACAACCGTACTTCAAGTAGATCTCCCATGAACCTGCAACAACCTGCAATTCAACAGACCATACTTATGGAAGGAACTCCCTTGCCTTCCTCTCTGCTCTATTCGAGTACACACCTATACTCCAAGTAGATCCTGCCTGATTCTGCTCCCTATTGTGTTGCTATCCTATCTGATCTTGCACACCTGCAAATCAACCTAGTTCTGCACACCTATGAACCTTGACCTTGCACACACATACACCTGTAGATCAATGATCTTACTTACCATGTAGATCTCCTATAAAGGCCATGCTCACCTGATGACCAAGATCATACATACATGAAGAACCCTGCTGATTCTCCAATCCAGCACCTACACACCTGGTACTGTGGCACTAGGAGGAACACACCATAGCTCTACCTCACACACAGAAGGAGCTTATAAAATTTCTCTCTAACTCACTAGCACACCTTTCCAATACAACCATGAGTCTATTATATAGATCTCATCCAAACAATAATTAGACATCTAATTACAATAATTAGATCCACAGCTCTCAGTCTAAAATTAGCTCTAATCATGCAAACACTTGGTTCGTTAGCTAACTGCCTGTAATATACTTGTAGTCAAACCACACAGGGGACCGACGTCGGTCCCTGTCTGCCTGGGGGTCACCGACGCCGACCGATCTCTGACCGATGTCGGTTGCTTCCTTGTCTAATCCTGTTGACGTCAGTTGGCCAGACTAACGCCAGTGTCTGTGACACTCCGCAACTCATCTGCAACCTCTTCCATGTTTGCATCAGTGAAGCTTTTAGCTCCACAACCTAACAATCTCTCACTTGGAGATAAATAGCTGCACTGTACCTATACTTGTACTCTATCTAATCTGTTTCCTAGTTTATATCCCTCTTCAAGCTCAATCCTGAAGACAACCCATCACACAACCTGTGATGTACCTCCTATCATCCGAGTACCCTACCACATCTAAACCTACAAATCCATGTAGTGAAGTCCTAACCCTGCATAACATGAATCCCTGCTGCTGGTCCCTCTCAAATACCTGAGAAACCACTTCCCTGAATTGGCTCCTAACTCTCTGACAGCTCCCACTGCATGGGAATACTTAGGTCTATACCAGACCTCATGTGATTTTGGACACTGTACCTATCCAGCCCTTAGTGTGCTCCAGCTCTGCATCCTGAACCTCACCAACACCTGATTCACATCAACTCCCACTAGAGACAAAATCAACCTGTGATCTCCATGTCTCCCATGTCAAAGAATTTCACTACTCCAAACTCCTCATGACATGCCACTGAACTAACCTTACCCTTAGCTCAGCAAAACCCTGTATGTACAATCCTGCTAACAAAACATACCATCCACATACAGCAATAAAATGATGTTACAATCATCATCCACCTGGTAAGACAAACCACAGTAATTACCCTGACATTTACTGAAGCCATGCTTCATCCTCCACCTATCAAAACCTATACCACTGTCCTGCAGCTCCTCAAGACCATATACCTGGTCTTCCATCTCACGTGTCTGTTCACTCTATTCTTCAACTAAGGTATCCATTCGTCTCTGTGCTTTCTTCCTACTGGCAACCCTACCAAATCTTCTGCTTGGTTCTGTATCATATCCCTACCATGATCCCACCTATTTCCTGGATCCTTCCTGCTCTACAATCAGCAATGAGTATAAAGAAGAGGAACAACAAATTTGAGGGCCTACTTACGTCTTCAGTCCTCCATATGGGTGTTTGAGACTCCTTGACAGCATGTTGTCCACCCAAAATCTGTTACAGTGACCGACCTCAGTCACTCCACAGTCTGCATCCAACCGACATTAGTTCCCATACGTCTGTCCCTGACTACCGACCCTACCGATGTCAGTGTCCTTGTTGCCGACATCAGTCCTCCTGATCGACATCAGTCTTACCTATTGCTGACATCGGTCTTGCTGACCGACGTCAGTCTTACCCAACCTGACATCATTGGCTTCGGTCTGCACATGACTGACATCGGCACCTGTCTGTTCGACGCCGGTTCCTCCTGACTGATGCCGATACCTGTGTTCACCTATGAGTGATGACTTTTTACCTGCGAGCTCCTTTGAATCAAACCCCATGTTCAAACTACCTTGCTCAGAAGTATCTAGCACCATCCACTGGTTTCTGTCCACCATCTCCTCCATAAACACCAAGGCTTTCCAGTTCTTAAGCCTGTCAAATATATCTGTCTTCTGCTTAAGAACATGCATCTCCTTCCTGCTCATGTGACCAAGCCTACAAAGCCACGTCTCCGCAATAGAAGAAGAATCAGTAATATAAACAAGTAGATAAAGAGTACCTATTTTCTTACCACCAGCTAATTCAAGTGCATCCACTGTGAGAGTTCTATGCATCTCTCATCACCCAATCTTTCTGAAGAAATTAGCCATATCTCCAAACCTGGGACTTGCATGACCTTCGACAACACCTGTGTGTTGGCTGCTTGCAATTTTAGCTTCACTTCCCCTTTGCCAATTCTTTGGCAAGGCTCACCAGCTCCTCTACCTGGGGCTGCATGGAAAGAGGCAACCGAATCTTTTATCCAAGATTCAACTTTATCCAAGAAACCTCCCAGAGCATCCTGTGCCACATAACCTACAACATCTGCTTCTTCAATTCCTTCATGCTGATCTGCTACCAACCAACAATAATCTTTTACCTGCTCTTTCTTTCCATGGGACCGTAAGTGACCATCTATGCTTTTCAACTCCTCCATTCTTAGCTTACTTTGATCTGCCATTGCTCTACTCCCACTCAATCAGAAACCCCTGAGAGTGCCCTGTAACCAAACACAAAACCTGCTTCCTGCAACCTTGGCTCTGATACCACTTGTCAGGAACATGAAACACCGGAAGCACACAATTGATTACCAAACCAAGCAACTTAATATGTGGAAATTAACCAGAATCACAAGTAACTAGAATTTAGAATAACACATGATATGAGAGACAATACACAACTTGTATTAAAACTCTTGAAGAAAAGAATACAATAAAGAAGATGCCACTTCTTCTCCACCACCTCTTCAGAGGCTTCCCACACCTCAAGTGAACAGTAATTCTCTCCTCAAAGCTCTCTCTTAGGTCCCAACACCCAACTCAAACACAGAGTTGGTGTTCACCTCCAGTGTTCCATGCACACCACAAGTGCTCCATGCACTCCACAAGTACACAACTGTACTTCAAGTAGATCTCCCATGAACCTGCAACAACCTGCAATTCAATAGACCATACTTATGGAAGGAACTCCCTTACCTTCCTCTCTGCTCTATCCGAGTACACACCTGTACTCCAAGTAGATCCTGCCTGATTCTGCTCCCTGTTGTGTTGTTGTCCTATCTGATCTTGCACACCTGCAAATCAACCTGGTTCTGCACACTTGTGAACCTTGACCTTGCACACACATACACCTACATATCAAAGATGTTACTTACCATGCAGATCTCCTATAAAGGCCATGCTCACCTGATGACCAAGATCATACATACATGAACCCTACTGATTCTCCAATCCAGCACCTACACACTTGGTACTGTGGCACTAGGAGGAACACACCATAGCTCTACCTCACACACAGAAGGAGCTTATAAAATTGCTCTCTTACTCACTAGCACACCTTTCCAATACAACCATGAGTCTATTATATAGATCTCATCCAAACAATAATTAGACATCTAATTACAATAATTAGATCCACAGTTCTCAGTCTAAAATTAGCTCTAATCATGCAAACACTTGGTTCATTAGCTAACTGCCCGTAATATACTCGCAGTCGAACCACACAGGCGACCAACGTCGGTCCCTGTCTGCCTGGGGGTCGCCGATGCCGGTCGATCTCTGACTGACATCGGTTGCTTCCTTGTCTAATCCTACCGACGTCGGTTGGCCAGACCAATGCCGATGTCTGTGACACTCCGCAACTCATCTGCAACCTCCTCCATGTCTGCATCAGTGAAGCTTTTAGCTCCACAACCTAACACATCATACCATGCATGATGACCCCTATATCTATATTATCTAAGAAAACTATACTAAAACTATTGATTATGGTCTAAACTATAGCTAACAAAATTGTAATTAAACTAACCTTTCTATCTATTTTTGGAAACTCTAGTTTTTCTACTATTTGGACATGAGTGTAAAAAATGGATAATAGCACCACTAGTGTTATAGTCCAGTCTTGATATTATTATCCTGGAACAAATTTGATGATTATTTTGGATTCTTGACTATCTACCTAGTTTGTTATGACTATTTTGCTATTTGGTTATTATTTTAGGTGTTCTGAATGCTACTATTAGGAGCTCTAATCTCTATGACAAAACCCTTGTTTTTTACCCCCTCTTCTGAGGGTAGGAATAGAGACCCTGCAATGACTGCCCTCAGAAGAAAGATCCCTACACATGTGTTATGTTAAAAAATATATGATATATCAATTATAATCAACAAGATATCTCAAGATATAACATGGTTTGTATTGAGAGATTGTTAGATCAATAGGGGTATGCCTAGATATATGTAATAATATAATAGCATGTGAAATATACTAAACTAGAATTTAGAGTCTAGTTAGTTGTTAGTTGGAGGGATGGAGCATGATGTCCATCATGGAATCCAAGAAAACATGAATAATGTGTGATATGGATCATGTCATTGCAAATAATTGAGAAGTAAACAAGAAACAAACACACAAGGCAAGGAGTAAGAAGCATACAAGAGTGTCTAAGGGGCCAAGCAAACAAGGGACATGGGCACATGTCACTCAAACTAGAAATAAAATAGATAGGGTATGTTCAAATGCCACATACATATATAATTTGAAACAAGCAAGGTTGGCATGAAAGCCACAATCATATGGAAGAGTATAGGCAAAGGACATTGGCAAATGTCCTAAGGCACACACATGAATAGAAGCAAACAACATTGGCAAATGTCCTAAGGCACATATAGGAGACAAATAGGAATTGAGAAATTTAATCACATCAAACTAAGGATAAGTAAGAAAAGAAAACATGTAAAAAACTAGAATTTACAATCACATCTAACTAATCAAATAAAGAAGTGAATGTATGCAAGACATGTGTAGTACAAGACAAGGTATATGCAAATAAATACACAAGTGATATATACTAGTGAGTGTTGATAGAGTAATCTGTGTAAGCTAGTGAATAATGTACATCAATATGATAACTAGAGTGTGTGGTGTAGGAGCTAGATGTCACTGCACACACTCAAAGAAGATCAAGTGAAGCGTGGTAATGTAGATAAATTTATAAACAATAGAATATAATATAAAATGTAAGTCTAACATAGTAGTATAAATTTAAATCATGGATGATGCATACAATTGAAAATATTTTTGGTATTTAGACATATTTGAATATTTTTTTATTTTTAAATTTTGTATTATTTTTGAATTTTGATAAGCTATTTACAATCAAGCATAAGAAACTATGTATAGGTAAAACTAAGAAGAAATGATACTAACCAATAAGTCTCATGGGAGACTCCCTATCATGGTGTCCTATATCAAATAAAAGAATCATGCGTGATTGTGAAGCACAAGGGAATGGCTATGAATATGACTCTGAATATTTGAATTTATTGTTGGTACCTTATAAATCATAATAACCTATATTATTCCACTCATGATTATCATTTTGATTTTGAACCAATGGAATGCTAGTGTGGACTTGTGTTGTATCTAAATATTTTATTTTGATGAACTATGTCTATGAATGATTTGCCTTAGGATGTTCAATAAATCCCAAACCTTGGTGATAAACATTATTAACTACTAGAACAAGAGTAGTGATGCCTTGAGTATGCTTTCCCAACCCTTGACCTTGATAATCAAAATGTTGTAGATATTTTTGACCAAACCCATACTACTTTGAAAGTTAAGCCTCATTTTGGAGAATTAGATTTGCATTTTTTTCATGATTTAAATGTGCTTGTGGTGTTGTTTGTTGCTCTAATTTTATTTTTTGATCTTTTTGATGTTCTGATTTATTCTTTGGTAGCCACTTTTATACTATTTTTGAATTTGACCCTTTGTGAATGTGTTCTTATGTCACTATGGATTACTTGATTGATTTACCTTGTATAGGGTCCTCATTATCAATGATCTATTGTATATGTTATTTCAATGCTAAACATGAATATGTGTGATGCCCATGTATTTTATGATATGTACAATAATATTTGGATCTTCTCACTGGATGTAGAGGAGGTAGTTTGATCAACTTATATTTTATCATTTCTCTTAGTACCTTGAACTCTTATTTTATCTTTGAATGCTTTTTGAATCACTAGTGTTAGAGTTACTTTGTTGTGATTTTTTGTTTTTATATGTAACATTACTTGCAACTAATTGACTAGGTGAAGGTACATATACATGATTGGTAATAGGGTACCTTTGAGGATTTTATATTATAATATAATTTTCCAATGTTGTGATCTTGTCATGTAATAGCTGATTCTATGTTTGTAAATTTTAAATTAACTTACTCATACTGGTTATTTTATCCCTTAGAGTCTCGCAAGTGCAAACCTTAGTTACTTTTGATTGAACATTGAAACACATATGTTGAATAGGATTTGAAGAAGCTATAGGCTGAATGTATGCATTAGGAATAATAGTATGGGTTGTCTCACCTTTTGGAGGGGTGATAGCATGGACCTAGTTAGAGGGAAATTATTTATCACCCTCTTGGGGGATAGGAGGAGAAGGAAACTATTTCCTCTGCATAAGATATGACATTGAAACTTGATAGGTGGTTGTTAGCTTATGCAATGGATCCTCTAGGTAGAAACCATGTATGTGGGATAAAATGCATGTAATTGGAGTTACAATTTGTATAAAAATATGTTTATAAAGATAATTCAAAATGAGAGAAAGCAAGTTTGGGATAGAGAGCATGGAATTGTGCATTGATACATAAAGAACTTTGACATGTGTTATGACATTTCTAATGTATTTAGCATGATAAACTTGAAATTTTTTCCATATGAGAGATAGAAATCAAGATATAGAAGGAATGAATTTGTGCATGAATGAATAAGAAACTTTGACATGTGCTATGACATTTTTAATGTGTTTAGCATGATAAACTTGAAATTTTTTCCATATGAGAGATAGAAAGCAAGATATGAAACCTTGTATTAAAGACAACTAAACTTTGCTTTGAAGGAGAGGTATCTTACTATGTTTAACAATGAATTTCTTAATATCATCTCATATTATGAAAAATAGACATGAAAAGCAAAGAATAAATCTTTGTATTAGCATATGGTAGACTTCATCATTTATGTACATGATAGGACCAAGTATGGTATCCTTATTATTTGCTAAAAATGTAAGAAATATTTGTAAATAAATGAGATCCATTTTTGAAATCTGATTTTAGGTGTAAGGTGATACCTCAAGAAGAAATGGGACCTAGTATATGTATCTAGGGTTTGAAATACGATTTATTTGAAAATTACTAGAAAATTTTGAAAATTAAAGTGAATTTTTGAGTTAAGTATACAAGTAAAAAATCAAAAATTTATTGGAAAATTTATGATTTAAAGAGACTTAGAAGATGCAACTAGGGTTTTAAAAAAAAATATATTTTTGAAAATTACTATTGAATTTTGAAATTTGAAGTGTTTTTTGTATTTAAATAAGCTAGTAAAAAATCAAAAAATTATTGGAAAATTACTAGGAAAATATCGAGACCTAGTATGGACAACTAGGGTTTGAAAGAAAAACTATTTTAAAATTACTAAAAATATTTAAAATTTAATTCTAATTTATAATTTTATTATTTAGGTTAAAAAATAAAAAAATATAGAAAAAATCAACAAGAAATTTACCCTAAAGTTTCTAGGGTTTTTATGTGCAAATGAAGTAAGTCAGGTTCACCAAATGATTTAACCTTTTTTGGAATATTGGGGTTTTATTCTTAATTTATTTAAAGGGTCTAGATTAATAAATCAATAAATAATATACAATAAATAAGCTATTGATTTGTGATATTTATTTGTAATTAATTTTTTTCTAAAAATAGTAATAAGAGGGAGAAAATAAGACTTATCTTAAATTATGTTGATCTGACTAAGACAGGGTCTGATATTCACTATGTAGGCTTGGGGCACTATCACAAACAAGATTCTAAATTTCATTTTTTGATTGGATAGGAGTGTAAAAAGTGGACAAGAGTGGCACCAATGATGTAGTCCTTGTTTAACACTTTTGTCCTAAGGATCTATGTTTTTTGGGTTTTATTCGATAGGTTTATGTGATATTGTATCTAAATTTGTGAAGCCTCTCTATCAATAGTGCTTCCTATAGATCTGATTTTCTTCATTTATATACCTTTAATGTAATTGAATAGAACTTTAAAAATTTGAGAAAAAGGGGTTAGTCTATGTAAGATGCACTGGACGTGCTTCACACCTTGTGTGTGGGTACACTACCTACAAACCAATACTCCAAAGAGGGATCAAGCCATATGTAGTTATCCCTTTAAAATTTTTTGGTGTAATTATGATATGATAATATAAGAAATGCTAAACTAGACGTGCTTGAGGTGGCAAGGGACTACTGCAGATATTTAGATGTGCTTAGGACTGTACTAGATGGTTATATACAGAGAATAGGGAAGATTGTCCAAGTGCTTTCACTTGTACTCTTGCTTACTTGATAATATTTTCCAACCCTCTCCAAATGATCTTTGAATGGGATTTTATAGGGATCTATTGGTCATGGATTGAATTTGTTCAAGTTAAGCTAACAAGGAGAAGGATGGGGAACTCTAAGAAATTGATCATTGGGGCCAAAAATAAACTTGGACAACAGTGCCAAAAGTAGATAGGAGTGGCATTGGCACTATTTTCCTAGTGTGGCACTATTATCCTAGGTATACTAGACATGGGGGGATGGATTAGTCATGAAAAGAGGGTCTTGGCTTAGCTAGGATCAAGTTTGGAAGGCTACAAATGGCTAGTAATCATTGAAAACAAGCTTATGAGGGTCATTAGATCAAGAAATAGGGACCTATGGGTTGGGTGTCATTATCCATGCTTAAGTTACCATTTTTTGCATTTTATATGACTACATATCCATACCTTTAATCAATGTACCTAATAATAGAGGTAAGAATCCTAGCTACATCATCAAAAAAACATGAACATACAAGTGATCCCATCTACAAACAGATGCCATTAAGAGATATAAAACATGTTTCCAAGTTCCATGGTGCATCAAATAACTTTCCATTTGACCCTGGAGGAAAGCATCTTACTTCAGGTTCGTCATTCTAGGTTTGCTTTATGTTAATAAGTAATTAACACAAGCAACAATCTATTTCCCTTTCATTGTTTTCCTTTTTTCCTTAGTTTATTTGTCCATGCTTTTCAGATTATTTATTATTTTCCTTTAGTCTTATTGTGTCACAGTCAGAAAAGGTATTACAAAGCCCAAAAGAGTCTATTTCTCAGTCAAGAAAGCCATCCTATCAGAGTTGTCATGTCCTAGTTTGCCATTGTCACATGAAAACCAGTGAGTTATTTTGACCAGTAGGTTGGTCAACCCTTGAGAGTCACCAAAATTGTTATTAATTTTACCTATCAAGGCAAAATTACTACCCTATAATATTAAACTTTCCAAGAAATTGGTTAATAGCCCTTTGTAGCTAGTCAAACCAAGTATTTTCACCTATAAAAGAAGATTTTTAGTTTTAAAATGTCATAAATGATTTCAAAAAAGACTTTAAATTATCCAATTTGCATTTAATCATGTTTATAAATGTGACTTTAGCTTAAGTCCAAAGTTTCCAATCTTGAAAAGGTGGTTTAATATACTTTTAAAACCAAAAAGACCCCTTTTTCCTCCACATGTGCCAAATTTCCATATTTAAAGAATGATAAATGTTTAAAAAATTATAATTTTGCATATTGTGTCATGTATTGCTTCTAAACTCTTATATTTAAAGTGGTGGAGACTTAAGTTGGCTTTTAAAGGCCAAAATAAGGCTTATTTCTCTCATTCTCAATCAAGAGTACAAGTTTCATACATATTACATACATCAAGGGAAGGGTATATCAAGTTCAGGCCATGATCAAGATTCAACAAGAATTCTCTGGCAATTTATGGCCATACTATCCCTAAACTGGTATCTTCCTTCCAATTGGAGATTTTGCACAAAAGGATGTGCCTGCAAGTTTTTTGATAGTACAGATGGATGGAAGAGAGTAAATATCTCAATTTTGGGATGAAGAAACTAGAATCAAAAGGATTCCTCATGGATCAAGTGGTTATTCAATTTTATTCTTAATGCTAATGAACCATCTAGTTGAAGACAAGCCAATTTCTGCAGCCCTGTAACTAGAAAGACAACTGATTTTCTTCATTTTCCCTTCACCAGGGTAGGGTTTCAAGGAAAAATCAAGTTATTCCAAAATCTTGGGAAATAAATATATCTCTACATGGCCTCTTGAATGTTTTATTCATTCATTTGAGGGTCTAAAAAGTCTCACAAAAACATCCATTCAAATTTGTAGTATAACATGCTTGCAAAGAGAAGTTGTACAGTCATATAAGGATGTAACCTCAACTTTTATTGAGTTTATGTTTTTAGGGGTTTCCATCATATTTTTCATGTTTTCAATTAGGTTTCCTAAATATATCTTCCAAAATATCCATTGTTTGGCCTATCTTGATGCTTCAAACCTTCCAAAAGGGCTAGATCAACATATTTTAAGGTTTCTTTGCAAATTTTGAGGTTTTTGCAAAGTACTAGGTTTGAATTTTTCTCTCCTCCCCTCTTTAAATGGCCTTAAAGGTTATATGGAATGATTATCATGTGTCCAATTTTATTTATAACTCCTTGTCTTGGTCCCATCATGCTTCCAAATGCTTTTTTCCCACCTCATCCACATTCTTACCATACCACTGCCATACTCTACCTTCTCCCACTATGTTTAGCCTTTTCTCCCACCTTCCATATTGTTTTCATCCACATCTTCATGTCTTCCACCCTTAACCCCACCTCCATTCCATGTTTCATCATTATGGTGAGCCAAAGGTGGATCAACACCGAATATAAACATGAAAGGAGGATATAGGCTAGTTGAAGTATCAAAACATAGTGAAAAGAAACACTTACAATAGTATATACAATCAAGTATTATGAAGGACATCAATCAAGAGTCATAGTTTAAGATACCTTCATATGGTTTATATGAAATGAAATTATCTAGCACAACATATATGGCTGTCAAGGGTCAAAATCTGAATTCAATCCATCTTTAAGGTCATATACAGGGTATTGTTTGTACAAGGTACTGTCAAAAAGTTCATACAATTGCCAATCATGCTTGGGATGTGGATGAAGAAGGTTTGTTTCACTTTTGTAAGGAAATTATGAGGTGAGGATATCATCATAAGATTTGAAATAAAAAGTGATTTATTATACCTTGTAATTCTTTTAAAAGGACCTATAGTGCCTAGAGGTAGCCTACAGGTCTGTAGGTGCATTCACCTACAACTAGATAGGTGTTTGAGTTTTAAAGAGACCTCAAAGAGGTTTTAAACCTAGAACATTGCCAATGAGTAGCAATACTTACCTTATTAAGTGGTTGAAAGTGAATAAAGGGATAGTTTACATTTCAATATGTTAACCTATATCCCTAAAAGAGGAAGTAACCTATAGGCTTATACTAAATAGCAAACTTAGCTCTTGGTAGTCCTAAGGCACTAAAAGATCTCCAAGGAGGCTAATCAGAAAAGAGACATCAAGCATTGAGTTTGGAATTTTAATGATGATAACATGGTTTCCAAGGACATTTATGTCTAATAAAGGGTTAATAAGAGGTACAAAATGCAAGCTACAACCTACACAGGAGCAACCTACAACCAAGTAGGATAAAACTGCTAAATGGAGACTTCCTACAAGGAGTTTATTAAATTTTAGAAAATATTTGGATTTTAATGATGGACTTATGTTCATATTTTTTTTCCTTTAAAAATATTTATATCTTCCCAAGAATCATACTCCATCTATACAAGGGCAATGCAATCACAAAGGATAGTCAGTTAAGAGGTTGTAAGTGTTTTGTTTTCAAATTGATTGCAAAGCATATGGGGAGGCCTCATGTTCAAGAAAACATTCCATAAGAGAGATACACTTAAGTAGTGTTTGTGATCATAAGGAGGACTTAAATAATTGAACCATATGGTCAATAACCTCAATAAACCCTCACCTATAGTTACCACCATAGTCATATACCTTCATGTCTATAGGAGAAGACATAAACATAGTAATACATGGTTGTTTTTAGGGTTATGAAAAAAATTCACTAGGATAAGAATTGATTTTCAATGAGGATAAAGGATAAAGTGCATTTTCCAAACACTTACATAGTCAAATATACCCCAGATCTCACCTACAACCACTCAGAGGTAGGTTTTTTCAATGATGATAGGAGTCAATATGATCTTTATGGTAAATAGGTCTCTTATAATGAAAGATCATAGGTTGAACTAATGAAAAGTGAACTAGAATGAGGTCAAAATAATAATAAAGAAATCATGTAATTTTACCCTGTGATGCTTATTTATAGCCTAAAGGGATTATAAAAACCTACAACCATAAGGACAAGCAGGTCATTTCATAGGCATGAAGTAAATAAAGAAAAGCATAGTGGCACAAGGTCTCTTGATCATGAATGAAAAATCATTAAGGTAATCATGAATTAATTAAATTTTAATGAGCATCATTATGAGCCTTTGAAGATGTCATTATAATCAAACCCTATAGACATTGTATGGAATATGCTATTGAGAGGTTAAGAATGCCTTGTTTCAAGGTCAAAGCATGATAGAAAGAGGGGTGAAATATGTTTTAAAACTCTTGAAAGGAATATTGAGATATTTAAGGATTAATTTTATCTTTAAATCCTCCAAACACCATTAAATCAGCTCCAACAACACCAAAACACAGTCAAGTATGCACACAGTCCATGCAAATAGAGCATTTTTTAGGGAACTTTAAAGATTTTGACATCTACAGGTGGATTTTTTACTTGAAATTTGGTACATAGCATAATAATTAGTTTAGGAATCACCAATAAAATTTAATTGTCGTTATACAAGTGGAAGTTCTCATTTTTTTGTCACAGTCATCAACATGTCTATTTGAGGTCCCCATTGGAGCAGGCAGTGTTTTGAGGTACCACAGAGGTTGATAAGCCCAATTGAGAGATTTAAAAGCATGGTATGATGTTTTTATATCTTCATAATACCTTTAAAGAGTGTCAAAATTCAAAACTATATGCAAACCATGCTCATACAGGTTTTTTCAAGCAAACAAACATATAGGCTAAAAAGGTATTTTTGACTTTTTAGGAAAGAATATGATTTTAGAGTGTTTTATTATCATGTTAAAGACCCCATAATTATTTTTTTCAGTCATTTATAAGTAGGGGAAGAGTGATTTTCATCTTGGTGAATATTTTCATTTTTTGCAGTTCTAGACATCCTTCCAAGCCTCCTATTTAGATGCTCATATCTTTCACTACATAAGGAGTTTGTATTAATGATATTAGTATGTTTTATGGAACCATATTAAATTATAATTTATGAAAAAATGAGGTTATTTTATGGTATTTAATTTATGAACAATCACTAAGAGTGTAGGCAGCCTAGAATGCAAGCAAAACCTTAAAAGCAGTTTTCCTCTATGTGATAACTTTACACATATTTTTCATTGGAGACCAATATTTTCATGGGAGTTAGGGGGATGAATTTGATATAAATAAATGGAAATATTTTTGTATTTTTATGTCTGTAATTCATAAATCATCATTTTGAAGTTTTAGCTTCAAAACCCTCCCAAACCCTCAAAAAACTAGTTTTACAAAAAGTTGATTTTATTTCCATAAAATCACCATGGATAAACATGAATCATATTAAAAATTAAATTGAACTAAAATATGATTCCATAAATTCCAATTTGATGTATGAATTTATACAGATCAGGACATAAATCATGTTTTTGTGTAAAAAAGTATAAAAAATGAGGTATAAGGTAGTTTACATGAAACCAATTCATGGAGATGGAAGAATGAGACTTGTTATTCATCCTTAAATAATAATTTGTTCATAAATATTCCTATAATTTCCCCTTATATCTCAATAAAAATGGTCAATCTATAGAAAAATGGTGAGAGTTTTCTCATCAAAATCACATATCATGTGATGATAAAAGTTATTGTAGGTATAATATAATTATTTTTGTATATTTATTGGTGTTTTTTTTAGGTCTTATGGAGTTTCAAGTGCCCAGATAAACTACTAGGCCTAGTTAGCTTAATAGGCCTATTTTATCAATCAAATTTGAATTTTGGCATTGAATATTGGCTATCAAAGAGTTAAAAAAGGACTTTACACACTAACTATCTAGTTTTACCATAGATATTAATGAAAATTTTCAATAATTCAAGTACCACTTCAAGCATGTTCAGTTCAAAGGGAGTTGACTAGTCCTTACTAGTTAGTTAGTTCCATGTCATCTCATGCAAGAAGGTTTCCTTCATGTTACACTTCAGCTCGAGCTCACTTCAAATGAAATCAAGACCAATATTGGCATATATTTCCATGCAAGAGGTTTTTAAAATTCATTAAGGGCCCACCACCTTCCTTTATATGCCAAGATTGAGTATTATACATGTTTTAAAGACTTTTGAAGATATTTATGGATTTGATTTAATATTGTAAATGGATTTTGTCTTGAGTTAACTAAAAAAATACTAATCCTTGTCTCCATTATACACCACACTAGATAGATGATTTCCTTTTATGTATATATTATTAGATTTTAAAGCATTTTCATTATTATACATCCCTCTCTTGGCATGTCTAGACTCTGTCAAGATTGAGTTTTGTAACCTTTTTAGATAAATAAAATGACTATTTTAGATTCCATTATGATGGTATAGTGTGTAATATCATTTTGATTTACATTTTTGGTATAAATTTCTCCCTTGTCAAGTCCTAATTCTCACCTAGCTACTAGTTTGTTAGATTATGTAGGTCATTTTTAGTGTTTGATGTTTTTTGGTTGAGCTTACAGTGGATATAAGTGGTTGGTTAGTGCCTTGAATTAGGATTATTCCATCATTTCCCTCAGTCTTTGATCACTAGATAAAACCTCTACATGAAATACTGAAGCATAAGAGATATTTAGAGTTGTAGATTCAGCCTTTACTTGTCTAATTAGTGTTTTAGGAGCTCAAATAGAGTAGATGAACCAGCAATATAGGTGTATCATTAACAGTAAAGTAAGATTTACCTTTTAGTTTCCTTCTCCCCCTTTTCATCCCAGTAATTAATAGTCTAGTAAGAAATGCAAAGTGATACATCAAATGAGCTAACCTCACTAAAATATAGAAGTCTAATTTGAGTTTAGGTGTCCCACACCTCAGGTCATTTCAATATTAGTCTAGGTGTGAAGGTTTCAGAGCCAAATCTATAAATCATTCAAGTAGGGTGTTATTTGTGTTTCTAATAGTTATCCTTGAAAAGCCTCTCTTTAAGGTGGTCAATGGCCTCATGAAGATTAGGAACACAAGAAGGTTGGTATGAGATACAAGAGGATTCTTGAGGAAGATAAGTAGGATCTTGGGTATCAACAATAGGCTATTCCATAACCATCTTTTTCTTTCTTTGAAGGCTTGATTGGATTGAATTCCAAGAAGGGAAAGTTTGAGGAACACATGAAGAACTTGGAACATAAGAGGGGTCACTTGGAGTAGTTATTTTAGGGAGAATGTGTGGCATAAATGAGCGTTGAGGTGGTGTATTTGATGATACATAAGGTTGATAGAGCTGGACCTTTTTTTTTCAAGGATTCTTAGTTTATCCTCAATGTTATGAATGTAACCACTTAAATCCATCATCTCACGCATGAAGCTTTTCCAATTTGCTCTTTCAAAAGGTGCCCATCCCTCCTTTATTTGCTAAAATGCATCTCTTGTGCCATGAATAGTGTGATTAGGGATATTTTGGCCATATCCCCTCTATGTATTAAGGTATATTATGTACCTTTCATAGCTTGAGAGAATTTACTTCCAACTTGAAATGGATTGGTTTGGGAAAAAACTAGGGACACTTTGAGCTTGGAAAGGCTATTGCACTGAATCTTGAGAACTACTTGGGGTGAAGCCATAAACATTGATAACTTGATATGAAGGATGTTAAGGTAGAGAATAAACATTTTGATTAAAGGGTGATTGATTGTACATACCAAATAATGATGATTAGGCATTTTGACTACTCAAACTAGCTAATAGAGATGCTTGGAATCACCATTTATTTTTGTAGAATGCCTCTAAAGGCTTATATGTAGAAGAACAACACCAAAAATCCTTCCACTACTTTGGACCTTAGTCCCACTAGGTGTGCCAAAACTATTGTAAGTCTAGATTGTACCCTAGTTGGAAGCATAAGTGTTTAGGTCCTACTTCAAAATATAGCTCAACATGGGACTAACCCTAGGCTATGGGTATCCTATAATGGGGTCAGACCTCTAGGATTTTTAATGAGCCTAACTCCTTTGATGCATCATCTTAGCTAATTTCCACTACTAAAACCTACTAATGACTAGGGAAAAGGGAGTGAGAGATAAATTGAAAGGGAAGGCTAAGATAACCATGGTGATGCACCTAAATGATGGTTGATCCACTCCATTTGAGATCTTATTAAACACTATGGGATAAGCAAAAGACTAGATCTAGGACTCCAGGTATCTATCATGCATTAGTATTTCATGCAAAGGTTTACCAAATGATCAAAAGATGAGGGAAGTGATGGAGAGGTCTAATGAAAGACACTAACTAGTCAAAGTATCCACATGCAGGCTCTAATAAAAAGATATAAAATACTAAACATGACCTGCATAACAAGATCAACTAGTAACTAGGTGAGCTCATGAGTTGACAAGGGAGATATTTCTACCACATATGCAAATCAAATTGACATGTACACACTATACCAAACAATGAAAACTGAAAGCAATCTTGTATTCATCTTAAGAGGTTACAAGATCAATCTTGGCCAAGTATAGCCATGCCCAAGAGAGGGAATAGAGGGATCAATTTTAGGCTCCAAAGCCTCTCTATATATCAGAAAGGGAGTGAGAGAGAGATGGGAATAATGCATAGGATAGTGGAGAAAGGGAACCCATTCATATGGTGGCAACTCATTGATTGATTTCTACATACGTGTCTTCTTGCAACCAACTAGCCTTTTCTTGCTCTAATAAACTTCAATCTCCTTTAATTGGTCAAGATATTACACTAAAAGATAAGGGGTTTTAACATGATGATAAAGTAATTTGAGGTAAATCAATGCCCTTAAGTGCTTCTCTAACTACCAGTGCACCACCTTAGGACCTTAATACCACTTGATGTGTTTATGAGGATAAAATCCTTGGATATTAAAACTAATAGATACATACTATGAATGATGGTTAGTACATGCTTTGTCTATGAAGGATGAGAAGCCCCCAGCATATCTCATTCATTTGCCCTTATATGAGAAACTAAACTTGGGTCCACTATAGGTGAAAACTAATCCAAATTATTGGTTTTCCCATACTTTTAATTGATAAATGAAGTTCATCAATTGCATGTTATCAAATTGACAATAAAATAATACCCCCTTAGTATATATTAGGTCTAAAATACCTATTTTACTTTTATGGATCTCTGCCAACAATGCTTGGTCTTGGTGGTT